>CM074740.1:27886301-28486301 GCA_037367245.1 Phrynocephalus guinanensis
TTTTTGTTTTTTCGTTTCATTACACAACGAAAACGAAACAATTTTTTTTAAAACAAAAAACAAAAACAAAAACGAAATGACCAAATTTGCCGTGTTTTTCGTTTTCGTTGCAGCAGATACATTGAACTAAAAAGAATGCTAATGAAACAGCAATTTTTTGTTTTTGTTTTTGTTGTTTTTCGTTACCCAACGAAACGAAAATGAAATTTTTTGCAAAAAACATCACAAAAACGAAAATGAACCGAAATGGACCCCTAAACGACCAAACGACAAACGAAACACCATTTTTTTGAGTCGTGCCCATCTCTACAACTGACTCATCGGTAGTCGTTTTCCCTTCTTTGTTCTTTTCATATGACACGTAATCAATAGTTTTCCTGGTAATAGGTATTCATTTCTGTCTGTGAAAGTACAGTAGGCTGCTTATTTCATCTGTTGTATACCTGGCTCACCCCCGCCCCCAATGCATGAACTGACGAGTTCACAAGTGCTGAGGAGGGTGAGAAGTTTGCAGCTTTTCTGATGGTGGGCAATTACAACTCCCATCCCCCTCATCAACCAGGTTAACTGGTGTTGATGTTTGTTTTCCATGGCTTCAGAGACTAGGACTCGGGCCAGTGGTTTCAAACTACAGGAAAAGAGATTCCATTTGAACATTCGGAAGAACTTAATGACAGTTAGAGCTGTTCAGTAGTGGAATATGCTGCCACGGAGGGTGGTGGAATCTCCTCCTTTGAAGGTATGGCCACCTGTCGGAAATACTGTGATGGGGGTTCCTTCATGGCAGGGGGTTGGACTGGGTGGCCCTTGAGGTATCTTCCAACTCTGTGATTCTATGATTCTATGACTATCTGGAGGACCTCGGGCCCCTGTGTGCTGTGTTCTTTGTGTAAGCCTTAAGTAAGCACATACATGCATTTTATAATGTTCCTTTGTAGTGGAACAATGTATACAAAAACTGAATCTAAAATGCCTTTGTTTCAATGGCCTCACTTGCCAAACTGCTGTTAACTTGTTCATATTGGTATATGTGGGACACTTTAGGAAGAATTGGCGTGGGGAGGATTCTTAGTAGTCAATGGCATCATGAATTCAGAAGCATAAAAATTATTTTTTCAATGTAGCAAAGGAACTTATAAAATCTCACATTAAAAAACAAACACTTTAGCTTATATCCTACGATGGATATATCAGAAGTGGTAGCAAAGACTTTTCCAGTCAGCCAGAGGCGTGACTTATGTAATTTATCATGACATTAAGTCAGCCAATACAGGTATTAAAGTGGATTTGGAATGAGACTCTCAAATAAACATTTCAAAGTTGCAATATCTTCTCGACACTTGTCTCCTCCTCATGACTAGAAAATAGCAGGATAAACATTCAGTGAGGAGCTAAATGTATGTGATGTGGCAGTTTGTCATAATCGGAGTAATATTTCAGTGACTCTACAGATGATATGCATGCCAAGCATAGAATAGATGTTGTCACACCAGTCATGAATAATTTTTATTGAAGGGGAAATGTTCACAGAAAAGTTGCACACGAAAGCTGTACTCAATAATATGTAATAAACAGGGTAATTTCTAAAATCTCCGGTGGCCATCTCAAACATTAATTCAGATACAGAGCTGCATCTGGATCTATACCAGAGGTACAGTGGTACCTTGTATAAAGGAATTAATTTGTTCCAAATGAAATTCTGTTAAGCAAATTTTCCTTTATACAAATATCCCATAGGAATGCATTGAAAACAGAGTAATCCCTAATCTTGACCATTTTTATGTTGAACGGATTCACCCCATAGACAATTCTGTTAAGCAAATTTCCAATCTCTGCAATTTTTATGTTGTACAGATTTTATGCTATACAAACCATTTGTTATTGGAGGGCCCACTGTACTAGGTCTCAAGACGGTATTGAAATTGGAGATGCAGGCCTTTCTGAATCGGTGGTTAACATTTTTTTGTGGATCAGATCATTGATGAAGTCCACTCTGCTGCCCACTAATTATATTCCCTCTGTGTGTTCATCCACTGGGGGAAAGAAGGGATAAGGAATGAGGAAGAGAGAGCAGAGTCACGTGTTTGACATCGTTGGCAGTGAATTTTAAAACAGGATCTTTGGCTTTGAGTGCTGCAACACTTGTAAAAGAAAAATGGAGGCTTCTAAAGGGCCAATGGTTAGGCAAAAAGGTCTGTTTCCTATAGGTAGCACATGCTGTTACGTGACAACATGGTGCTGGGATGGATCTAGGGGATGCTAAATGCCTTGTTATATGGAAGGATGCCTCTCATCTTAAACAAGGTGATGTCTTCTGCTGAAGAGGACCTTTGTGGAGGTAGGTGAATATTATACTTCCTTTGTGGTAGCTTAGCTGCTTTACACATTCTGGAGAAAACTGATGATCAATATCTATTTCAGCCTGATTTTAGTCTGGGTTATGATACCAAAATTATCTTATTTTCCCTTTGGGAGAGAGATGGGGAGTGCTGACTCTGCTGGATCTCTCATCTGCTTCTGGTACCATAGACCACAATATCTTACCGATTTATCAAAATTCATCAATTTGTATTCATTGAAAACAGAGTCCTGAAATTTCAATTTCTTTAGGTGTCTGGGGGGGCACTTTCCTGGGGGGGGATTTTTGGGAATGCATAGCTTGGGTCTTCCAAAACACAATCTTCACCAAACTTGTAGGGCTTGTAGAGAAGTGTTAGAGGAAGCGCCCATGTGAATTTGGAGTCTCTAGATGTGTGTGTCTGGGTGGGTGGTGGTGGTAAACAGCATTTTAATGTAGAGATGAATCAATTTGTCAATTTGCCAATTCATTGCCAGAAATTTGTCAATTTATCAATTCAGCAATTTGGCAGCCCTGATGTTTGTCCCCATCTTTATTCTTGACTTTTAAGGTGTGGAGAAACACAGTGTTATATTTTGCCCTCCTCCTGGCTCTTTAACATCTAAATACATGATATATGCCTCTTCCCACATATAGCTAGCTACCTGATTGTTAAGCTCTGGTGAGGAAGCCCTCTTCTATGTCATATAAATTATGCTATTTATTATGTGGAAATGCCAGATTCAAGTTTCTCGTCTGTAGTGCTCAAAAAATAGAATGTCTTCCCTTCGAAATATGACTGGGACAAACACAACCTTTATTTCCGCACCAGGTTAGGCTATACCAGGCATCTGGCAATAAAAAACAAGTCTCCTTTAATGTATTATTGATTATGCCTTCCTCTGAGATCTGTTGACATAGGGTAGGTGAGAAATACTCCAGTCAATCAATTAATCAATACATGCTGACAGTCTGAATCCAATGAAGTGACTCCCAAGTCAGGCTGGCTTTAGAAGAACAGGACGGTCCGTCCACTTCTCCCAGAGCTTTCTGGGGCCCATGAAACCATTGTGTGTAGAGATGGGCACGAATCAAAAAAATGGTGTTTCAGTTTTTTGTTTGTCGTTGAGAGGTCCATTTCGTTGCATTTCTGTTTTTCGTGAATTTTTGGAAAAATTTCGTTTTTGTTTTTTGTTTTTTCGTTTTTCCATTTCTACCCGCTTTTTGTGCAATTTTTAAAGCATTTCCGTGCAGGGGCCTCCCCCAACGCCCCAGACCAGAGGGAAAACACTAAAAAAATTGATGCTGGCAGAGACACAGTATAGACTAGGTACGCAGGGCGGCTGTAAACGCAGTGGCGGGCGTTGCCCAGGGTGCAAGGCAGCCGCAGAGTGACTGCACTGTGGGGCAGGGGAGGGTACTCACTGAGATGTATGCACACACGCACACAGGGAGGCTGCAGGACTGAAGCTAGAGTCGCAGACTCGCAGAGACAGCAATCCCACCCTAACTCCCACCGGGGACTACAAGGAGGACGGGGGCCGCCAGAGCTTTTTATGCCCTCTGTGGCTGCCAGACCTGCCCAGTCTGCAACCTGGGCATGCTATTGGTTGAAGTTGTCCAAGCATTTACATGATCCCATCACATGGCTTGCCTCCATGTTGTGGCCGGAGTGGTGACATCCATTTTGTCATCCTTAAAGAGAAAAGAAAAATACATTGCGATGGGAGAAGACAGAAACAAACGTTTTAAGGATGCCAACCCCCTGCTAGGTAATAATTTCAAATAATTATCACATTATCACTGCATTTTTATGGATATCCAGGGCGTTTTAATACCCAAGAAATCAATATAAGGCATCTGGGAGCCATTTTGGGTCGATGTCCCCTAACTCCCCTTAAAGGAAAAAAATACAACGATCTGAGAAAAGACATAAATGCACGTTTTAAGGACCCCAGCCCCCCCCCTCGGTAGGTATTATCAGACAGTATAAATAATTATCACTGGTTTTTTATGGATGTCCAGGGCGTTTTTTAACATTTAAAACAGCTCATTTCATTGCGCGTCGCCATTAACGAAAACAAAACGTAACTAAAACAATTTTTGTGGTTCTTTTCATTTCGTTCCATTTTCATCACAATTTTCGTTTGTCATTTCGTTATGTAATGAAACGAATAACAAATAACAGAAACAAAAAATGTTCGTTTCGTGCCCATCTCTATTGTGTGCACCAGTTCTTCTGAGCTGGGAATCTCACTGTGTTACTAACATCACACATTTCTGTTTTCTGCATAGATCTTGATCCAATGCATTCTTGGTCCAATCTGTTATTCATTTGCCTTATGTGGAAGGAGCCCTGAAAGCTCCCCTTGCACTTTATAACTATCCCAGCCCATCTTGGTGCAAAGGAAGAAGAAGAGGAAATCTTAACAGAGCTATCTCCTGCTTTGGAGTAGCAATTTGCATTTAACATGAAGGGGTCTCTCTCTCTCTCTCTCTCTCTCTCTCTCTCTCTCCCCCCCCTCCCTCCCTCCCTTCCTCCCCTCTCCCTCTCCCTGTGTGTGTGTGTGTGTGTGTGTGTGTGTGTGTGTGTGTGTGTGTGTGTGTGTGTGTGTGTGGAGAGAGAGAGAGAGAGAGAGAGAGAGAGAGAGAGAGAGAGAGAGAAAGCGAGAGAGAGCCATTAAATCTTCTCTGTTAATGGAACTGAACAGCACACTGGGGCCCAAACTCATGGAAATAAAGCTCCCAATATTTAGGCTGGAACTGAGCAGCTGAGATCAATTTGATTAGGTTAGCTTAATTTAGGGAGAGAATATTTTTCTGTTGACAAGATAATTCAGACAGAGTGGGGATGGAGTTTGCTGCCGAGAGCTTGATCAGCTTCTGTATTTGGGTGCACCCCAGGGGATGAGCACTACTTTTGTCATCTCATTTCCAAGTAATAATAGAGCTAGTGTATCTTTTTTAAAATTGCTGTTCCTTCAGGGTAAGTATTAATCTAATTTAGGATTATGCACACTTGGGGGATGGGCTGTGGTACAGCCATAATGGGATATTTGGAATTGAACAAAGCAACCCATAGTTATTTTCACAGCCGCAACATTTCTCTTATCACAGAGGCAGAGACTAAAAATGAATCTAACCCCTTGGGATATCTCCTGCTACAAAATATATAAATATATAAACAGCAGAACAGAGGAAAGTCCAGCTGAAAGAAGCTGGAGAAGGATAAAGAACGTGTGTCAGAGAAGAATGCTTTTGGGATTCATTTTGAATCTTGGACCCAAAGCGTATCTGTGAAAAGATCAGGGTCGCTACACTTCACTAAATGCAGAACTGCCATTGTCCTTGGTAAAAATGACACCTCATGGCTGTCCATTTGAAATATGGGTATAAATCACTTGCTCGTCATTGCCAGTGGCTGCAGTTTAAAATACTTTCCCCATCACCCCTTTGCAGTTGGTTTTTAGGGCTTTGCAAGTAGTTGAATTTTAGGAAGTATGCTGTATCCCCCTGGGAGCGGGGGGGGGGGGGGGGAATGAAGTGGAGAGAGAAAATGGAGTTTTCATTATCGTGCCTGAGAAATGATGGTTGTCGCTTTTATAACTGGTTTTGTAGAGGAGCCAAGAAGCGTCCTGTGTCCTTGTGTCATTGGTTTGTATGAGTCGGATCACTCACTGTTCTCACATGCTCCAGGCGCTGGTCATGCTGAGCATAGAAGGGTGAACACTTAATTGGGCTTAATTTTTGGTGGGTAAGAGGTTTAGGAAATTCAGCCGTTTTCTGCAAAAATTCAGTGGAAAGAAGCTGAAGTTTTGAAAGCAAGCCTGTTAAGGAACTCTTGAGAGAGAGGGGGGTATGCTCTACCACCTGGAGATGAGAAGACTAGGGGTGCGAGTAGACAGCCAATTTATCCCCAGCTAGGGCAGACTAAACATGGTTGGCTTAAGATACCGTGTTTCCCTGAAAATAAGACAGTGTCTTATATTAATTTTTGCTCCCAAAGATGTGCTAGGTCTTATTTTCAGGGGATGTCTTATTTTTCCATGAAGAAAAATATGGTACACATTTATTGTTATCTTATTATGGGGAGGCCTTATTTTCGGGGGATGCCTTATATTTCAGTGTGGGGCAAAACTGTAAGTAGGTCTTATTTTCAGGGGATGTCTTATTTTCGGGGAAACAGGCGTAAATGGTATTCAGAGTGATCCTTGCATTCATACTCAAGTGCTGGGTAGAACAAGAAACTATACCTCATCTCAAAGTGACCCCCATTTAGTCTGTTCCTACCACTCTGCCTCCATGCCCCAACATATTCTTCTTTCCCTTCAGTAGGAGGGATTTCTTTAAATATTATTGATACGCAGCATTGCACTGGATTTCAAGAAAAGAAAAGAAGACAACGATCCACCTCCATGTCCTCATCTGTCTCCCACTGTGGGGAGGGGGGAGGGTTGGATTTTCACCCTGCTTTTACTCCACAGGGGAGTGGAGGAAACATGGATTTAAAAACCCAGATAAAGCCTACAATGGGTATAAGGCATAGCACTGAATTTCCACCCATGACATGCCTCTTTGGTTCCAGGAACTGGAGTCAAACAGAGCCACCCAACTTTCACTAAAACAGTTACCCCTGCTAGTGATCCAAACAGTTGTGAGGAAACCATGGAAGAATGATGGAGTGGTTTGTGATTGCCCGTACATGGTGTAGTCATTGTAAAACAGATGGAACCTAATTGCACTGAAAACAATCCCAAAACATGTGGTAAAAATCACCATCTGATCTTTCCCTAAGAAGTGAGATAATAGGTATCCTTAAGGATCTGTAGGAGCAAACATGTTCTCTGCTACTGCAGAAGAAGGACCTGAAGCAACGGATGCAAATATCAAGAAAGGAGATTCTGAGTGCTTCTTGTGAACATCTTTCTGGACACAGGAGCTGTCTGACAATGGAGACAACTTCCTTAGGATGCAGTGAACTCTTCCTCATTGTTGCAACCATCTTGCAATGTTGTTTAGATAGATGGTTTGCATCCCAGAATGGTCCTATTTTTCTCCCTCCCCTCAGTCAATTGGGAGCATAACTCTGCATTAGAATTGGCATGGATGAAACTAAATTTTAAAATGGCAAGTATCTGGCAAAGCACTTGTTGTGAGGAAGCCCAGTCATCTCTTTTTAATAGGGAGTTGTCTTTTTATGTTCAGCCCACGGGGTGGTTTAATTTTGCTCCAGTTCACTGGCATTGCTTTTTCTCTGCCTTTTGCCCTGTGAATTTTCCTGGGCTGATATTAAGGGATACCCAGAGCATGTCATTTCCCCTCAATGAGAGGCTGTAGTTCCCAAACAGTATTTTTTTTTAAAAGGCTCTCCAATGGAAATGATGCAACATATTAGCCCTAAATCATTTTGAGGGAGTAACAAAAAAATTAAAGCCAACGGGAAGAAGACAACCAAATGCAAACTGCCGATTGGCACCTCATCAGATTAGAGGCAGCTTCCCCTGTTGGAGTTCTGTGCAAATACATCCCCAGCGGTCTCTGGTTCTATCCCTGCTGCCTCCTGAAGTGTGAAAATTGTTTGCGATCCTCTGGAGGGCTATAGCCATTTCACCCTGGAAAACCAGCAAAGACTCAATTTGAAAAACTCTTGATCAAAATGGATAACAGCAGGGTTTCCTCACTGTGTAGCTGCACCCTTAAATGCCCTTTGCTTGCTGAAATATTATTACACTATTAAGATTGGCTTTGATTGGGCACCTCAGACAACGGGGCTCTGTGCAGCTTCTCAGATTATAGCCATTTGCATTTCCCCCTTATTTATAGGAAGCTTTTCTTTTCTTCTTTTTACAGAGAACCAGAAATGGACAGATGCACTGCCATGGACTCTGGATGGAGAAGGCTAGCATCCTTTTGAAAGGATGCAGCATGAGTTCGTCCAAATCTGTTTGCCCAATATTTGGGTTCAAAAGGGCCTGGACATCTTCCAATGACAGCAAGAATTTGAGATTTAAAATATGTGACTAAATTTACTGTGAGACAAACCAAATGTTGGATTTGTTGCTGCCAACTCAAAGAAAGTGCTTACTGGAATTTCTTAAAGCAATTTGTTTCCAAAAATTATGCTGTTGGCATAGATGCAAAATGAATTTCAGCCACTATGATGTAACAATACATTCCCTTAATCTTTTCTCATCCTGGTTTTTTAGTGCCACCCTAAAAAATTAAATGGCATTGTCAGGGAATATTCAGATTTTGATTAGATAACCTCTGTAGTGTTCCTGTGCTTTGCCCCTGGCCCTATTGACAAGCATCACTTCTAATTTTTCTTTTTCGCTGCCACCAACTAGTTTCTCTAGTAAATTAATTCATTCAGACTGGTTTTAAATTGAATAAAGATAAAAGAAGTTTATTTATTACAAAGTAGAATTAAACTCATAAAGGGTAATGTGTTTAGGTACAAACAAAAGGAAGAATATAGTTCAAACACACTAAAGTTTGGTTAGTGACAAAGTTGATCACATGCACACCCTGTTTTTAAGTTTACAGACACTCATCACTAAGTTTTCCTCACAGAAGTTCTAAAATCCTATCTCTTTTCTCTAGTCCTTAAAGTCTCTCTGTCAGTGTAAGTTCCCTATCATTCACTCAATCAGTCCCTATCTGTCCCTCCCTGTCTATTTTTCCCTCAGTAACTATCTAACTCATTCGGTGCTGGGCTGAGCCTTAAAACCACTCAGGCTCCTCCCTCAAACTCTCTTAGTGGACCACAACCAACCAGTCAACACAGACACATCTTATGAATTACTTGTATTCAACAGAAAAGGGGTAAACACCACAACCTCTTTAATATGTTATGTAGTTTCCTTCCTACTGTTTAGCTTCACCTGCTCTCTGTTATCTCTGATTTTGACCCATCCACACTTATCCCATGCTAGAGAATGCTTGCCCCTCCCACCTGGATCCTGCAGTTACTTGACAATGGTAGTTGATCCTGATTACTGATGGTGAAAGGTCTTGCCCTCACATCTTCCATTATTTCCCTTTTGATAGAGTAATATGTAGATAATAGGCAAATGCTGCTATATACCATGATATCGTCCTCATATTGACTACAGTAAGTGTTTGTGGACATACCAGAAACCACAGGTGTGATAATTTTTCGAACAGTGGAGATCATTAGTTATTGACCAAATCTATCCAGTTCAAATCTCAAATTAATAATCAAAGATCTTGATGGCTTTGGGGGGGATTGGTATATTAACATCCCCTTTCTCATAAAATGAAATAATTTACTGGTCACATTATACAAGATTTTGGTATTGGTATGACTTTGGGTCTGAGCTTATTATAAGGCACAGCAAGGTGTCTACCTCAAGGAGCAGATGCTGTGAGGTAGTGGTGACAGCCACCTCCATCTGTTGGGGGGAAAGAGCTGTTTATGCCACACAGCCTGTCTTAAACACTTCTTGCCTCAGGTATCATGTGATGACTATTTTATCTGAACTGTCTCTACTTCATCTTCACTTGGGCTCTGATACTTCCACATTTCCTCAAGTTGGATAAGAAAAAGTTACAGGCAGCTGTTTTACTGCTATGTGTTTCGTGCTTTTTGAATGAAGGTGGATATTTCACATGGTTTTAGGTCACAAAAGTTCAGTGTTCCCAATCTGGGAGTTTTGACCCCTAAGGGGGTAACAAAGTTTTTTTTTTTTTGCGGGGTGTGTGTGTGAAGTTGTGGGTTGCCTTATATGTATTATATCCGTTGTCAAACAACTTCTTCCTTGACCTTTTGGAGCAGGATATTAGTGGTATGCATATGAAGGAGAAATGTGCTCTTTGGCCATAAGAAGCCCCCCCCCCCACTTTCTGTGAAGAGATGCCTTTATCCCATTAACAGTGCCTTGTTATGCAAACATCGTGGTGGTGGTGGTGGGGTCCCAGGTAACTTGGCTGTTATAAAAGGGAGACATGCCCCCCTCCAAAGGTCAGGAACCACTGCAGTAGTTGCATGGGATACTAAGAGGATAGCAGGTGAAGTGGTCCATGACTAAAATTTTCCTCACCTTCTGACTTATAGATATGTGTGGTGTTAATCTTTCCAGAGGTTCTCCTTTCCTCTCACTTGCCAACTGAGGAGGCAACCAAACACATGGAATCTGATTTCTTTCTCAGTGCATCAACTTCATTAGCCTAGAGTCCAGACACTGAAGTGGTAAAAAATAAATCATTACAGGCAACATGCCGGATGCATTCAGTCCAATGCATTTCCATTATTTGTCATTTTGGCATGCATGGGTGTACTAGTATTAGCATTAATATTTCTTGGTTTGGGCCATGAAATATTGTGATAGGGCTATATTAATCTATGGAAAAATGAACATATAACCCTGCCCCCATCCATCCATTCATATGTGTATCTACTGTATATCATATGAAGGTTCAATATTTATGTCTTGTTCAAGGTTGGTTTATCTAATATTTGCAAGAGAAAACTCATTGAATTGTGCACTACCCCCCCCCCAATTACTTTTCTTATTAGTCCAGTCTCTGGCTGCTGGTGCCTGTAGCTTTGTTCTTTTATTCTCCTTCTGAACTGCTGGTTTCATTTTATATCATGTTTCTCCCAGATGGAGCCCATTAGCTCAATCTCCTGTGGCGCTCTAATAATTTATTTCACAAGTGGTAGCAAGCACAGGTCAAAGGACTTATTATTAAGGTGGTCTCTAGTGAAATTATACACCTTTCTTGTGTTGACGATGCTCATTAACTAATGCAGATTATGACTACATGTAATTAGAGCTGTCATTCTTTCTATGAATTATCATATATTTTTCTCTCTACTTTTGAAACAACTTGTCATCAAAGCTTTTTTTTTGCACCTGATTTCCTAGGTCTCACTCACCTTCTTTTGCCTTTGAATTATGTGGGGAAGCTTTTCCCCCCTCATGGAGGGCTGTTGACCAATGGAAAAGTCTGTTGGGGGTCTGTAATTGGAAGAATGACCCTCTTTGATGCCATCCAAGTATCTCTGTACCAAGCCGATTCTATTCCTCTTTCTGTCATCCTATCTGTCTATGGCTGAATTCCTGAATTCTCAGGATCAATGGGGATTTGGTGAATCAACTCCTCCATAAGTACCATTGATTCAATGGCTCTCCTCTTTTTGCCACATATGATGCTAAATAACAGGATTTCAGCCTATTTTTATCTTTATCCTTGTTCTTTCTCCCCCCCTCTGCCATTTGTGTCCACCACACACATAAAACTGCAGTGAATATTGCTTGAAATATAAGGGCAGTACCCTAGATAGAAATAAAACAAAATGATAAAGTGGTGGTGGTGGTGGTAAGATAGCCACACATCCAGTAAAGCAATATGCAGATTGGAAAATATATTGTTCTTTTTATTGCTATACAGTGGCAATGTTATTTAGACAAGACAGCAGCAGTAGCAACAGATAATTTTACTATTTAGAATCATGATGAATTGGAAGACAAAATCTATCTGCAGAAACCTCCTCTTTTTGAAAAGGTAGAAAAGGTATTATTTGGAGTGATTCTTTGAGCCCCTGCATAAAACTGCAGTGAATATTGCTTGCAATATAAGAGCAGTACCCTAGATAGAAATAAAACAAAATGATAAAGTGGTGGTAGTGGTGGTAAGATAGCCACACATCCACTAAAGCAATATGCAGATTGGGAAATATATTGTTCTTTTTATTGCTATACAGTGGCAGTGTTATTTAGACAAGACAGCAGCAGTAGCAACAGATAATTTTACTATTTAGAATCATGATGAATTGGAAGACAAAATCTATCTGCAGAAACCTCCTCTTTTTGAAAAGGTAGAAAAGGTATTATTTGGAGTGATTCTTTGAGCCCCTTGTGGTTCTGCCTAGCCTTAAATCTCCCATTGAGATAGCTATGTGTTGTGGTGGTGTTAAATGCTTCAGGCTTAATTACCAGAGAAGTAGCCTCAGTGTTTCACACTTAATGTATATGTATGCCATTGAATTGTTCACCAGCTCTCCTGATAAACTGAATGGTCTCTTAAACATAGTTGAGACTTACAGCACACATATCAAAATTGGTTTTTTTTGTGTTGATAAATGTGCGATTATCTACATCGAAAGAGACAGATTATTAGAGCATAGCAGTCATGAGCTTACCAATGAAGATTTTATTTAGTGCTTAGAGGAGCAGAAAAACTCCAAATATCTCTGCACCTTCAAACATTTCAATATAAATAATAAGGAATTTAAAATATAATTCAGGAACAACTACTTTTATAGAATGAAGGCAGAACTCAAACTAAGAACTTGAGGCAAAAGGGAAAATTTGTTGCTATTAATAGGACAACCACAGTATTAATTTATTCTTTTGGAGAATGATTTTGATTATTTAAATAGGAAACTCCAGGTTTGCCTGTCAAAAGACTGGTGCCATCCTCCAAAGTTATGTAAAGGGGCCTTCACTTGCTTGTCGACCTCATGAATATCTGCATGGTGTAACAACCAAACTTTGAGACTACAGTACTTCCATAGGAGCATGGTTCCAATTCATCAGATGATAGTAAAAACTAGAGATGGGCACGAATAAAAAAATGGCATTTTGTTTGTCGTTTGTTGTTTGGAGGGTCCGTTTCAGTTCGTTTCCTTTTTTTGCGAATTTTTGCAAAAAATTCATTTTCGTTTTCATTCGTTTCATTACCATTTTGTTACCATTTATTTCATTTTTTTGTGATTTTTAAAGGATTTTAAGCAATTCACTCATATTGCAGTAACAGAAACGAAACGTACGACAAAATTTCTCGTGTTTCTGTTCGTTTCGTTTCATTTTAGAGACAAAATTTGTTTGTCGATTCGTTACATAACGAAATGAAAAAACAAAAACGGAAACGAAAAATTGTTTGTTTCGTGCCCATCTCTAGTAAAAAACCCTGCCGCCATTTGGAAATGAGAGCCAACCAATGTTAACAAAAGTTTCATAATGCAGGAATGCAAGGCTTGGGAAACCATTACATGGGCATAACCCAAGTTTACCCCTCCCCCCAATTATAATATCACTAATAACATTAATAAGTAAAAGGGAGTGGATCTTACCGTATCCTCTTAATTTCATATGATTTTTGCATGGGATCTTTCCCAATCACCCTAAAATCATCCTCCGCACTGATATATCTGACAGCCCATCTCTTCCCAGACAGACCACTATATCTTACTGATACATCATCCATTCCTAGGTCCCACCTCTTGCACACAAATTGCAATTTCCAGCCTGCTGTCCTTCCTGACTCCCTAGGATGGTATTGGTATGTTCTGAAAAGGGAAGATGAAATGTTTCATTTCCAAAACAGAAAATTTTGTTTTGTTATGCGATAGAATGCCTGCTTGTGTTTTGTTTTATTTTGTAACATTTCATAACTTTACAAAACAATACAATAGCATGTTGCTTTTTTGTTTTCTGCCCATCTCTATGTAGAAATGTTAGCATTAAAAGTCATGTTAGCATTAAAGATAACCTTAATGTGAATTTAGCTGGATGGAGAGCTCAGTGATTTAAGTACAGTGGACCCTTGTATAACAAATGGTTTGTATAACATAAAATCTGTACAACATAAACAATTCCGGAGATAGGGGAAATTTGCTTAACAGAATCGCCTATGGGGTGAATCCGTACAACATAAAAATGGTCGCGATTAGGGATTACTGTGTTTTCAATGCATTCCTATGGGAAATTTGTATAAAGGAAAAATTGCTTAACATAATTTCCTTTGGAACAAATTAATTCCTTTATACAAGGTACCACTGTATTGGGCTGTGGAGCCAGAAGATGAGAGTTTGATGCCCCACTGTGCCTCCTGAGAGAAGAACCAGCCTCTATGATCTTGGGCAAACTGTATAGTCCTAGGGCACCCCAAGAAGAAGGAAGCAGTAAACAAACTTCTGAGCATCACATAACTGGAAATCCTTGAAAAGGTCATTGTGTCAGAACTGACTTGACAATCCACAATCATATTATTGTTGAGAATCTGGGAATTTGTTTATGAATAATAACAAATCTGAAGGCTGTTTGAGATGAGATTAAACCAGCTAGGTTTAAAACATTGTCCCATTGTAGGGCTGATGGAATTTGATTTGGTCTATCATGATCTCTGACCTAACATTGTGCTGGCACGGTGGCTGTGAGTTGGGACTGAGAGGGATTTAGATCTGGCATATCGTTCTTTCTTACCGAGTCATCCTATATTCAGCGTCTGGCTCTTCTGCATTTCAACCTGAACTGCAGCTATGCCGCAGATCCAGTTGAGAGCAGATATGAGATCAGGCAGCACAACACGCTTCTGTCCATTCCAAAAGCATTAATGGCAGTATATAATTTACCAATCCTGTGGGGTGCTCATCCCCCTCTATTCAACACTGGTTAGGCTTCATCTTGTATCCAATACTGGACATTGCCGTTCAATAAAGATGCTGACAAATTGGAACACGCTCAGAGAAGGGCAACAAGGATGATCAGGGGGCAGGAAACCAAGCCCTATGAGGAAAGACGGAAAGAACTGGGCATGTTTAGCCAAGAGAAAAGAAGACTGAGGGGAGATATGACAGCACTTTTCCAATATTTCCAATACAGAAGAGGGCCAGCGGCTTTTCTCAATCATGCCAGAGTGCAGGATGCACAACAATGGACTCAAGTTAAGAGAACCCAGCTTTTGGCTTAATATCAGGAAAAAAATGTAGCTGTTGGAGCAGTACAGCAAGGGAGCCAGTTACCTCAAGAGGTGGTGACTGCTCTAACACTGGAGGCACTCAAGAGAAATTTGAATAACCACCTGGCAGATACCCTTTGATTTGTAATCCTGCAGGGAGTTGGGTGTTGGACTTGATGGCCTTATATGCCCCTTTTGATTTCACTATTCTATGATTCTATGAGTGCGCCTTTGAGTTCAGATTGTACAGCTTGAGTTCCTTTTGACTCTTCACTATTTTATCTTTCTCTATAAATGCAGAGTTTTATGGTGTGAGACAGCTGAAAGCAGCTGTGGGAGTGGTCAGCCTCCCGAGGCAGCAAGGCAATTAGACATGTAACACTTGTCTTGGGAGAGGAGAGAGTTCTGGCAGGCCTAGAAATAAGAGGGAGAAACAACATCTGGGGTGAGGAGGAGGAAACGGAGATGGATGTTTGGCATGACGCTGTGGAGGAGAACGCCTGGCTCGTCGAAAAGCACTGAGGAGGTGAGGACTGAAAACTGGGGCCAAGGAGGATACAGGGTAAAGCCTCTTCTGTGCCGCCAAGGAGCAGAGAGACAGAAGTCAGCTCATGGGTTCAGCCCCTCCCGGAGGCAGCCCGGCATTTGGAGACCAAAGATAAAGGAAGATGCCGCAGACCAGCCTATTAAGACTGTGTTGTTTCACCGGCAAGGACATTCTATGATTTCTGGAGTTAGAGACTGGATTTATGGGCTGTAACCTGGAACCTTGGGAGAACCACAGGGACTTTGGGCTGTGGGGATAAAGAAACCCTAGCCAGGTGCTACCACCAGCTAGGCAGACTTCGGGCAGGGCCAGCTCTAAAGAAGAACAAGCCGCCTCAATTCCCAGAGGAGGCAGAGCATCACTGATCTGTGCTGAAGTGTTTTCATCTGTTCTGAACTCCAGTGGACCTAATAAAGAACTATCTTGCACCACTTTTTGAACGCCTCATTATGGAGGGGATGGCGGGGGTCGCTCACATATGCTTTGAAAAGTTATGTTGGTAATATTGCAGATTTACATGCTGGATCCACTTTGAGTGGGTTTTCTCCTAAAAGGTGGTTTACAAATACTAAATTAATTAATACATTATCCAATGGAGTGAGCTAAATGTAAATAGGCTTGTGCATTTCCAAGATGTCATATTAAATTCCTATCCTGAAATTTTTGTGAACACATTTTCAAACAACAAACAAACAAACAAAAACAAACAAACACTATGTACTCAGCATTAGAAGGATATATCTTCTTTACTCCCTATTCCTTCTGTTGTAAAAAAAAATCCAAATTAAGGGAAGCAAACATAAGGCTGCAACTGGAGAGGGGGCTGCAACTGTTCCCTGGGCACCGCATTGGGGGAAATGTGTTTTAAAATGACAAAATAGCACTTTGTACTATTCCACATGACACTCTCCTGGGTGGGGCACAGAATTCACATGTTGTCCTAGATGACACAGAGCTTAGTTGTGAGCCTAAGTAAACAGATAATCCCCCAGGGGAACTGCCATAACCGTCCTTGCAAGAATCAACAAGGCAGAGACAGAACGTTCTACAATATTTAAATGGAGTCCAAACAGCAGGTGCCTAAGGGTGCCAACAAGGTGCAACTTGGCAATTGCTCTCTCTTTTGTTGTTTATTTGGTTCCCTGGTGAAACTATTTCAGTGCTGATGATCCCACAACAGGTTTCCTGAGCTTGATATTGTGTACTGGTTAAAATATACAAAGAGGACCAAGCAATTGTAGTATTTGTGGTACATCTGTTTAACTATAGATTGTAGTAGGTGAAGTCTGGAAATGCTACTTTTTGGATTGCAGCTTCACAGAGTTATAGTCCAGAATGCACACACCAACAACCCTCCTTTCAAGTTCTGATAGCAATCTATAAAGTGTACGATTGAGTTTCTACATATATGCTTGAATTGGTCTTATTTAACATCCGTTGATATGAATTTGGCTAATCCTCGTTTTTGTTTGGTTTTGTGCAAATACTAAGCCAGATGCGTTTGCAAGTGCCATCTGTTTGGAAGGCTCAATAATGAAACAGTACGGGCATACAAAATGAACCATATGTAGATTGGAGCTGCAATAATGAGGACTACAAAAGCTGCTCTGGCATGCCCGTCATCCCTGCTTGATCTGCAGCCACAAAGCACTAGTGTGGATGTGGAGCAGTTAACTCTCTGCAACTCCAGAACAGCACAGGAGGACTGTTTTTGTGGAACAGCCCCAGTGAGAAAGAGTGATGGATGTTGTACCTGAAGAGCCCATATTGTACAAGGCTGGTGGAGCTAGTACTGTACATGACTAGATGGACTAAGGATCTGTCCAGGTGGATGGTACTCTCTTATGGTCCTCGGAAGGCAAGTTACACAGGGAGGGGGGAAGATTCCTTGCTGTCTGATTATTTTTGCTGGTCTTTTTATTATCTAATACCAAGACAAAATGCCTCATGCATCTGAATATACATTTCATGTCCTTTTGATGGTTAACACAAAGTTGGTTACTCCTGGAAGTAGAGATGGGCACGACTTAGCGATATTCCCGTTTCTGTTTCCGTTACTCGGTTCCGTTACTCTACGGAAACGGTAACGGGAATTACTCCGCCAGAATTCGAGCTCGAACCGACAAACGAACAATTTTGGTCTGATTTGTCGTGCTCGTTCCTTGCATCGCGCGATCGCGCGATGCCACGCGGCACAGAAAAAAAGTTTTTTAAAAGTTAAAAAAAAACCCGGTTCCCGGCTGAAAAGCAGGCGGAAAAATGCCTGCCATGCCTCAGGGCACCTACCAGAGGGGTTGTTTCTGGAGGTCCCCGGCCTCCCCCCCTTCCCCCATCCTGGGCTGCTCTGGTGGGACTCGCCGCAGGCTCGCAGCCAGCAAAAAGCCAAGTCTCGCCGCCGGCCGCCCGCAATTAAAGCGCAAGCAAGCGGCACGGACGGCACAGGAAAAAACTTTTAAACTCTCCCCCCACCCATTCCCAGGCCAAAAAAGCAGGCGGAAAAATGCCTGCTTGACTAAGGGCGCAGGGCACCTACCGGAGGGGTGGTTTCTGGAGGGGGGGTCCCGCCTCCCCCCCGTCCTGGGCAGCCGGACTCACCATGCCATGTGGTGCGGGCGGGGGATCCAAAATGGGGCGGCGAACGCAATATTGTTTTTGAAATCGTGGTCCAAAAACACACAAGCACAACAGAAACACGCGAAAATTTATAAACTGCCAGATTTTTCACAGTAGCAGTGGGTTTTTTCTTGCAACAAAATGTCTCTCCTCTCCTCCTCTGTCCTCCATTGATTCTATTTTATTTTATTTTATTTACACCTGCGCAATGATGGGCTGGCCGAGTGGCCAGCCATATGGGAGTGGACGACTATGCAAATTTTTGGAGCCATCCCACCAATCGCATGGCCACTTGGCCATGGAGACTTCTGGGATGTGCCAAAAAGCCCCCTAAAACCTGCCCTAGCCCCCTAACCCTAACCCTAATCCTTGACTCCAGTCCTTACCCATACGTCACAGACTGTCTTCTTAGTGGGTCAGAGAGGCACCCAGAGGTGCAACCCACTAGCCCACTGTAACCTTACCCGTCACTAGCCTAACCCTAGCCCTTGCACTAACCCACCTTAACCCTAAGCCAGATCTACTTGCATTGCACTACACGCAAGTACAATTCCCTTCTGTGTGAGACATGGTGGTGCGAGAGCCTTAGTTAGGCATCACCTATGGCTCTGGGTTCACTGCCATCACTAGTCTCACTGTCTGCAACTGGTATGCATATCCATATGGCTATTGCATACTATTTTGCAGCAGCAGCAGGTGAGGAGGGGAGACCCCCATGTTGAGGGGTCTCTTGGAGCCTGCTTCCCTTTCCTAGTGGGTGAGGATAGGAGGCACCCACGGGTGCCTCCAGGAGCCCGCTTTCCCTTTATAGCGGGCCAGAGGAGGCACCCACCCCACAGAGGTGCCTCCAGGAGCCCGCTACCCCCCCAAAAAACCAGTACTAACGAAAATGAAAAAAACGAACTGACTATTTTTTGCAAATTTTCACGAAAAACAGAAACGACCCGAAACGGAACCGGCCCGACTAACGACAACTCGAAAAAATTTTTTTTCAAGTCGTGCCCATCTCTACCTGGAAGTTTTCTCAGGGTTGTTAGCAGCCTTCCTTCCTGCCCTGGATAAGTTGTGTCAGAAGAAGCTCTGAGAAATGTACCTTTTGCTTTGCACATAGCAGTGTAATTCCTTTAAAGAAAATTAGAACTTGGAGCCTTTAATATCTAGAGTTTTAGATATTGGAGGCCCATGACACTCCCCCTTTCTTCTTGGTGCCTCTTTTAGCTGGGAATTGAGAGTAATGCCTCTGCCTTCTTAAAGCCAAGTCTCCTAAGCCTAAGTACTGTATACTATTTGGGATGTGGATTTAGTTCTGAACAATTCATCTGAAATAGATATTTCTCTTGCCTTCCTGAGGGATTTATTGGTGAAACGAGCCATCTATTAACATTATCTTGGGACTCTGTGCAGTGAGAATAGATACTATAAATCAGTTGTATAAAGAGCCAGAAGCTGTAAGGTTTTACTGGCCAGCAAATACAAAACTCCAATAAGTTCAGACCTGTTTATTTTACTTAGGCTGTCACTGGAAGGGCATTGAATGGAGCTTACTAAGAAATGTCCTCCTCCCCCACTCCTCCGTCTCCAGTAGCTAGCTACTATACTGCTCATTTGGTCAGCTTAAGAAATATACAAAGGCCCATCCTTTTGTATGGATGCACTGATTAACTGTGAGGATAAATTAACGATGATAGCAATGTTCTATCTGTGTGATATTAGATCTTAATATAAATATGATAAAATGCGAATAGGGTAATTCAAATACAAGAAAATTTAAAAGTGGAGACAAAATAATATACCTTTCAATTGGAGGCACATTAGCTCTAAAAGTGGTTATTTTATGCCAATATGAGAACTTTCTTTCTTTCTTTCTTTCTTTCTTTCTTTCTTTCTTTCTTTCTTTCTTTCTTTCTTTCTTTCTTTCTTTCTTTCTTTCTTTCTTTCTTTCTTTCTTTCTTTCTTTCTTGTTAGACCAATGTTCTCCTAGAAGCTATCCCACCCCATTTGGCTAATGTTTTTAAAGAAAACCTGACTAAAATTCATAAATTGCTTCAAGAACATGACAGAAATAATTTGAGATTTAAGGGTTGTTGTTTTTTTTTTTAAAGAGGGGGAACAAACAAGACTCACACAGTGGGCCATGTGGGAATAGAGCTTTGATTACTTAGGTTGTAAAAGCATAGGTTTATATCACTATGTCTTCCAACATGTTTGTGTTGCTTAATTAGGGCTTACATTCTTTTATCTGACAGGCTCCTAATTGTTCAGAATGACATGGGTGGCATTTACATGTTGCAACGGTGATATTAATCTCTGTTCCTATTTTTAGTGGGGTCAGTACACATGGTTGATCATTGTGTATGGTTCATTTTTATTATGAACCATACACAATTTTATAATTGTCACATTAAAAACACAAAGTAAAATCCAGTTGTTAGTCCCAAGCAGAGCCGATTCTGCAACCAGGTACCTAAACCATGGTGTGGACATGGACTTCTGGCCAACTTCTTTTCTGAGGTTTGACATTTTGTGTGTACATTTTGTATGGGGCCCCAGAATGAATCATTTGAATTTCCATTATTTCATATGGGGAAATTTGCTTTGATATAAGTGTGTTTTAGTTTACAAGCATCTTTCTGGAACAAATTGTGCTCATAAACTAAGGTATTACTGTAAATGAATAAATAAATAATGTTGAAACCCCTAAATAAAACCTTTATGTTTTTTAAAAAAGTATTTAAACCTTGCAAAAAGTGTTTGTGCATTTTACAAATGCAAAATTCAAAGCTTTACGGTAGACACAAGCAGGAGTTTTGGTGCAAAAAACACTTGTGCAATTTTTTTTTGCAAAAAAAAAAGTTCCAAAATTTGAAAAGTGTAGGCTCTCTCATAATTCCATTCACTGTGGAGAAAACCTTTGATGTTCTTTCTTCTCACCTGAAAAAAATGATATAACCTCCCTATAAGGTAATCAGCAGACTGTTCACATTTTACAGCCAGTGCAAAAATATTTGAAAGGTGGGAGCAAGTAGTGGTAATGAATTCCATGAGGCCATTTATTCTCAGATATGTTGTTTTTCAAGCCACAATAATTTTGTTTTCTAAAAGTCATAGTTAAAGGTGTCCAGTACAGCAGCCAGGGAAGCCAGGTGTCTCTGTAAGGCAAGAGGGCTTGTGTTTTCTAGGACTGTTGAGTTGAAGGGGCTGGACTTTAAGCCATCCTGTTTTGTGACATGTACCAGCCTCTTCTGTCTGGCATTCTGTATCCTCTTGAAAGAAGCTGTTTTGTTTAAGGAGGCACTTTTGCTACTTAAATAATCTACCACCTTCAGCTTTTCACTTTAGGGCTGTTTCATTATCATTGTTATACTCATTGACTTCTCTTTGTACTGGTCAAGTATCATTTTTTCTTAAAGGGGATAACATGATTCCATCCAATGTCAATGTCACTTGGAACGCAGGGAAGGAGCTGTCCCTGGGAGAAAAAGCAAAGTGTTCTGCTTATATACCGCCCCATGCCACTTCAAGTAGTCTCTGGGTGGTTTACCTGGCAATCTGGGTACTCATTTTACCGACCTCGGAAGGATGGAAGGCTGAGTGAACCTTGAGCCTGCTACCTGGGATTGAACCCAGGTCGTGAGCACAGTTTTACCTGCAGTATAGGCATTTAACCACTGCGCCATGAGAAGATTACTCCAGCATGTAGTTCTAACATGCAATTGTAAGAACATAGGAAAAGCCCGGCTGTGCCAGATCAGATTCCTCTCTCTTGACCTGCATTGTCTTCCCATTCTGATTTCAGATGCTTACATTAAGCCCACAAAATATAGATAATATATTGCAATTGTGAATAACCACCAATACCCACATCGGCAAACATCCTGTTGGGATTTTGCAGTGATGCTGTAACTAACTGGCAAGGTGCCAGTCATAAATTTGGCAAGCACAAGGCACCTTGTCAATTAGCCACAATTAGCTGTGGCAATGTATGTGATTCCTCATGCTCACAAGTAAAATCCCAAGAGGACATTGATTAAGTTAGTGTGTCAATTTTAACTGTATGTAGATGTAATGAAAGTAATTTTAAATGGTTGCACTTTATCTTATTTCATGTTAATTATACAGTGGAATTTTTGCTGCCATTTTTTATTTTAAAAAAACCTTGAAAATTCAGAATATTATTTAAAATCTCTCTCCCTTCCCTATGTGTTTTGATATGCATTTCACCCTAAATGCAGCCTTTTATCCTAATCTTTATCATTTTGCAGACATTTTTAACTCAAAATACACCTTTAAAAAATAATGTTTCAACAAATGTTCAAGCAGCTGCAATTTAGGTTGGTTCAATTTATGTGGCATTTTCCCTGCCCTGTCCTTGCTTTGCTGTAATTGGCACTTTTTATGCATATGTATTTTGGATTTGATCAGTGACTGTAATAAAGGATTCATTCATTGATTCACCTTTTTAAAAAAGGTGGTACTTTTGAAGCCAAACACAACTAAACGATGTAAAATCCTAATCAGAAAATGAAAATATTGTGGGTTTCTACCGGTTCATGTATAGATGGGCAGTGTCAATCAGGTAGCTTTGCTTAAATGCAGATCCCAAACAAAATCCCGAGGCACTTCTAGTAAGAGATAAATAAATAAAGAATTTTTAACTGTGCAGAAACATTTGACTGCCTATGGATGAAAAGAAAATATTGTTTAAGAGAGACTTGGATCTGACACAGCCAGACAATTCTTGTGCTATTATGCTTAACTTCTATAAAATGTTGTAGTCGTTTGTTAATATGGTCCACTGTTTTGTTCTCCCCCCCACCCCTCAGCCCGCTTTCTAAAAGTGCTGAGGAAAAGAGAGAAGTACCCATTTGGAAGCCAGGCACGCAGAAGACTGCATGCAAGACATGGTTTTAGAGCTGGTCGGTTTAATTCTTTTAACCAGACAGTACTTTATGTTGTGCCTTAATGCTCTGCCACAGGTTTCTTAAACCACCACAGGTAGGAAAAATATGTTCAGGGCCAGTAAGCTCTGAGAGTCCCCCCCTCCCCCTCTCAGAGTGAATCAGTGCAAGGATAGAGGTGGGCTTTCTCCCCCTCCTCCCTCTCAGATCAGTTTCCATTGCTGTACTGTGGTGAGGAAATTCAAAGAGCTCAATGACCCTCAGAGTCCCAGTTCCACCTGCATATTGTAGTGCTGCTGTGTTATTGCAGTGGTCTATTAAATAAAGCATCCACAAGCACTAGGAACCCAACAACCCGTGAAAGCCCCTTCCCTCCTCCTGTGAGATGCTTTCTTCTGTTTTGGTATACTTTCTGTAGGATGGCTTTCAAACACAGGGTGAAATACCATTAGCCATGCTTCCCTGATGGGCATTGTTTTCTAAGGGCCTTTATACACGACCCCTAAGCTCCGCAGGAAATGGCTGCAAGGTCCGGACCTTACAAGTGTTTTCCCACCAGCTCCGGACTTTGCAGACAATTAAGTGCGACCCCGCCCACCTAAGCGCGACCCAGCTGCACTTTCTTGTACCTGCTTGAGGTGGGTGAAAATCCCCAGGTCCGGATTTAATCTGGTCAGTGCGGGGCTCTCCTGGCTTCTGCTTGTGTTTTTTTTGCCTCCTGCCCCTTTAAGTGAAGAGGTGGGAGGAAAAAAAGCAAGCAGAAGAGAAACGGAAGAGAAACGGAAGAGAAACGGAGCTCCGGGAAGCTCCTCCAGGTGAGCTGCATTTCCCCCCCTCTTTCTCTGGTGGGGAGGAAGGAAGGGCAATGAACCCCTAAGATCTTTGGTCCGAATTTAAGGGACCAGCGGATCTTAGGGGTCGTGTGAAAAGGCCCTAAGTCATTGTTTGCTTGTGCCACCCCTCTACTTCTGAGGTTGTGGTTACTTTCTTCATGTTCACCCTGGGTGCCTCTAAATTTACTGTGGAAAACCAGTTGTGAAGACTTTGTAGCCCATTTTGGTCACTGCCAGAATTGTTCCCCCCCCCATGAATAGTCTTTAAAAACAAAAACAAAACAATAGTTCCAGACTGTGGCCCCACCAGTTAAAGAGGCATGTAAGAAATCAGTGAAGTGTAGGTAGACAGCAGTATATTTATTCTTTATTAAGCTATCAGTTTGTTCATAGGCAGATACATTCCCTGGCAACCACTGGGTAGTCCGTAGTACGGATGGACTTATATGGTGTGGTAGTTGTAACGTTGAGTTCAAGTGACAGAAAAACTGGGCTGGAGTCCCTACTCACCCGTGAAGCTCCATGGGTGGCCTTGATCCAGGCATATTCTCTCAGCCTGGGCAAGCTCACAGGGCAGTTTTGAGAATGAAATAGGGTGAGGTACTGCCATGTATATGGCTTTAGATCAGGGGTCCTCAAAGTTTTCAAACAGTGGGCCGGTCCACCACCACCCAGACACCACTGGGGGCCGGATCACAGTCCAAAAGCAGCTGTGGAGGCTGGCTTGCTAACAAAACAGGGGGTTGCAATTGGGCCGGATTCAGGACCAAGGGGGGCCGCATCCGGCCCCGGGGCCTTAGGTTGAGGACCCCTGCTTTAGATCTTATATCAAGGCAAGACGTCTAATATCAAGGCAAGACGTCAACACAATAAAAGTTATTATATTCAAGTTCAATTTTATTTGGTTCCACATTTTTTCTCATCTTGAATTGGGTTCCTTCCACACTTTGAGGATTTCCCTGCTCTTAAGTTCACTCCACATCAAGCCCTCAGCATTTTGAATTCAAGTGCTGCTCTTGGCAGAGAGGTTTTGACATTAATCTTGGTTTAGGTATCTAGCTGTGGAGTCAGAGACTGAGAGTTTGATTCCCCAATGGGCCTCTTGCAAGTAGAATCCAGCCTATGTGGCCTTAGGCAAGCTATGCAGTCCCAGGGGGCTCCCAGAAATATATTCTGTACATGGAAAAATCTAGAAAGGGTATTCATAAATCAGAAATGACTTGATGGCACATGTTCATTATTATGAACAACCCCAGAACATGTACAACAACCAGGTTGTAGAACTCCCCAGGAGATTGTGGGACAGGAGGCAGAGGTCATGGCAACAGAATCCCTGTGTCTTCTCATGTCTCATCTTCAAAACCAGACATTTGGAACAAGGCAGATGTTGATGTACCTACTTAGTGAGACAACAGCGTCTCACTAAGTAGCGTCTCACCTGCTGATGGCACATCTAGCTGCCCTGATCACCTAGCTTGTGCTTGCTTCTTCATCTACAGCATGGTGAGATTCAATGGACACACAACAAAGCTAAAATAATCATCTCCTACCTCATCCAGCCAGGTGTCCATGTTACATGTCGGGGCAGCATATTCCTCCAGATCAAGTCTGGATAACATCTCAGCCAGTGAAGCCTATGGACTCCACTTTGGGTTTTATTCCAAACTGTAAAGCAGTGATCCAAGGTGCTGAATCTATTTTGGGGGTTCAACCCTCTGACATCACTGTCTCCAGTTTCCAGTGACATTAGCCTATTCAGTGCCTGGATTTAAAGGATATAGAGTTGTTCCACAACATTTTAAGACATCCATAATGTTTTAGAGAAGTAGGTTTTATTATATATGCAATTGCACAGTAAATCTATCTCTCTCTCTCTCTCTCTCTCTCCCTCTACATACATATACATAGATTAGATAGATAGATAGATAGATAGATAGATAGATAGATAGATAGATAGATAGATAGATAGATATAGATATATTTGTGTGTGTTTGTGTGCGTGTAGAGAGAGAGAGAGAGAGAGAGAGAGAGAGAGAGAGAGAGAGAGACTGCTGTTAACAAGATCAATATTAAAGGAATGCCAGTGTTTCAAATGATATGCCTTCTTCTCTGCAGTCCTCAAAGCAGTAATGTTGTTTACCCACAAATCCTGGATGCCCTTAAGACTAAATCATTTTTAGAGCATTGAGTTGTTGCTAGGGAAAAGATATCTGCCTCTGAATGCATGCACGTATAGGAAAGTCTGCAACACCTGTTCCATGATCATTCCAGCCCTTTCATGTAAGAATATGAGCTGCTGAATAGCTCCATAGCTTAGGTCTCTGTCTGTGGAGCCATAGGTGATTCAAACTAGTGCTCTGAAGGTTTATTATGACTAGAGATGGGCACGAAACGAGCAATTTTTCGTTTTCATTTTCATTTTTTCGTTTCGTTACGCAACGAAAACAAAACGATTTTTTAAAAAACAAAATGAAAATGAAAACGAAACAACCAAATTTGCCGTGTTTTTCGTTTTCGTTGCAGCAGATGCATTGAACTAAAAAGAATGCTAACGAAACAGCAATTTTTCATTTTCGTTTTCGTTTTTTCGTTTCGTTACCTAACGAAATGAAAACAATTTTTTTTTGCAAAAAAGTCATGAAAATGAAAACGAACCGAAACGGACCCCTAAACGACCAAACGACAAACGAAACACCATTTTTTTGAGTCGTGCCCATCTCTAATTATGACATTTGAAGCTATCAGTAGGAGCCCCATGGCACCGCTGTTAAACGGTAGTATCACTGTCAAAACTTTGCTCACAGTTAAGTGTTCAATCCCAGTGTATTCTGGCAGCTGGCAGAAGGTTCACTCAGCCTCTCCTCCTTCTGAAGTGGTAAAATGAGTACCTGCTTCACTGGGGGAAGGGGGAGGAGGCACAATGTGTAGCCTGTATAATTGAATTGTAAACACCCAGGGTGCTTTACACACTCTGGGGTGGTCCATAAACAACACACTTTGCTTTGCTTTTTGCTTTGTATTTGCGAACTCATACCTTTTTAGTGCTGATTGGTTGATTCTTTTTGTCTTTTTCTTTTAGAAACGGCAAGAAGAGAAGTTCGCTTATTTACTCTATGGCACTCCTGTGTTTAATTCCGGTTTAATTCAGCTTTTAATTGAAATCTACTCCTCACATTCAAAATACTCTTTCAGACACCACATGCAACATGTCTTTTTTAAAATAAGGAAAGAAGTAACTAAAAATAATTAAAAATGATCAGGATGAAGGATGACAGGATGGGGTCAGGACTCCTCTATTTCCCCACCACCATCACCACTACTACACACACACACACACACACACACACACACACACACACACACACACACACACACACACACACACACACACACACACACACACACACACACACTGTTAGGCAGAGTTAATATCAGCTTAGGCAGTTCTTGGTTAATTATGGTTCTGTCTTATGGCAAACCTTTTCGGGGTTTTCTGAATAGAGAGTATTCAGAAGTGGCTTACCACCATTCTGTTTTCCTGGTGGCGTCCTAGCTTGGCCAAGACCACTCAGGCTGGCTATTCTGGGATGCACAGTGGTGAACTGAACTCCCAACTTATGGCTCCATAGTTCTTTGTTAAATTACCTGTTAAAGAAACAAGAATTTTGTTTTGAGCTGGGTCATCTGTGTCCCCAAGTTAGTCCTGACTGATTGCATTTAATGGGGCATTTAGGGCATGCGAGATGATCAAGGTGGTTTACTGTTGCCACCTCATAGGGAGTTTCCAGGATTCAGCAGGGATTTGAACAGTGGTTTTCTGAGTTCTAGTCTGATGATATGTCCCCTACACCATGCTGGGTTTGATGCATCTGCAGTATTTCTGTTTGTTAGGCATTCAAAATGCATCCGAATTGGTATATCCCCTAGCCTAGCATAGGGCACTATGAAAACATATTTTATAGCCACCCAGCATGAAAACAAATTCATGAAATCTCTGTCTTTTCCAGGGCCATCAGATTACACCATCCTGCAAGGCTCGGCTTTATGTAATGGAGCTACCTGGCTAGCAGTACCTACGTAACACCTTACGCCAAAAACTATAGCTAGAAAAAAGTAATTCCCTATATCAACAGAAGTGCAGTAACATTTTGAACACAGAAGCCAAATTATCTGATGATATTTGGAAGCTGGCTATCATGGATTGTGTATTATTAACATTAAAAAAAATCCTAGGTCTCCTCCAAGTTACTTATGATCCATCTCCTCCCACTTTATCCTTGTAACAGCTTGATCACACAGCCAAACCCCCTAGGATTTACCTGTGTTAAAAAAACCATGCTGAATTTTATGTTCACAGAATGAATTCCAAAGTGCTTATTTATTTTTCTTCAAGTCGTATCATTTTATTAGGAAGCTAGCTCAAATAAAATGTCCACAAGAGGGCTGTTTATATAAACACTGTTTTCTTAATTGACTTAAGGCCATTGAGAATGTTGCAACCAATTTTAAAAAGGAGTACTGTATTTCAGTTACTCAATGAGAATGCAGGAAATAACTCAAAAGCCATAGAACTTGAGCTGGCTAAAATTAAAATGCTACATATTGGGGGCTTTGTTTTGTTTGAGAAATGCAAATGTAAACATGCTCTAACAGTTCAGGCTGGGGAATAGAGAGAGTGATTGGCTCAGTCAGGATTTGAACCTAGAACTACTGTTCTAGCAAGTCCCTGTCCATAACTCTCATCACAAGACCATCCACACTCTGATATATAATAATGGCAAAAATTGTTGCAATGTTGAAAAGGCATCACACATGTTATTCCTGTGATGTTATTCCTATTCATGTGATGTTATTCCTATTCTTCGTGACATCAGGGACTCAACCTAGTCTGGCTGGGGGGTTGGATGTAGGGTGCAATGAATATGTGTGGCCTATATCCCTAACCACATTTTCTGTGGTTCCCCCCAGAATCCTCTGCGAAGTCATTATTGATACAGTTCTTCCAACAACACTTACAGTACCATAATATAATAATACTTAGCTCCTAGTCTGATGAGCTTTACAGCCCCAGTGTAATTCTGAATTTACTACATATAAAAGATGTTAATGTAGGTCCCTCTTGTTGCCCATTGTAGCAAATGGCTCTCATCATTTCCTCTGCTTCCCATTCTCTCCAGTGTGCTTGCAGTTCTGATTAGTAATTTGCTATAACAGTGAATACTCTGCTTGCTTCTGTTAATTAAATCTGTGTGGGCTACTATTCATTCACAAGACAATAATCATTTCAGCAAGATGTCAGGCCTCAGGCTTTGGGACTAATGGAATACATGTATATCCCAGAGGTGAGAAAGTACGTATCTGTAGCAGACGCACTGGGCTGGCTCATTCCGGCCCCAGGGGCGGGGATATGAGGTTGCAAATACAGAATTATTACAAGAACTGAAAACATCAACTGGAGGCCATCTTCTGTGTGAAGTAGCAAGACTCATCTTATTCTGGAGATGTAGGGATCTTTCTGAACTGGAGGCCATCTGAGGCACCTTTTTGTTGGAAGCAATCGTTGTCATATTTGTTGAAAGAAGCAAGAGGGTCTCAGAACACTATAAAATGTTCCGCCAGTATGGATTTGAAATGGAACCATTCTACTTTCTTTCTCACACATTGCTGGCATCCCTTCTGTCTGTAGGAAAGGCTGAAAGGAAAGAACATGATGAGTCCAACAGCAGAAATATGCTGACATTAATGCCTTTTTGTGATACAGTTGGCATACACGATTTAGGGCTGGTCAAAAGTGACATGGAAAACTATGAAAATGCAAATCAATGGACATTCTTTCACTGTCCATGGTAAAATTGTACAAATGTAACTATTAAGAATGCAATGTCTGGTATACTTCAGGGTGCTTTCTTTATGCATGGCACCAGGACAGTGTAAGAAACATTAAGGTTCCCATAATTACCCATCAGATTGTTTATGCAGAGTTATTGCATTACTTTGCAATTAATGCAGTTGTTTGACCAGTAAATGCCAAAGACCTTGGACTGGTATCATCCAAAAGTGCCTACACAGCAACACCCATTCCTATTATTATGGCAACTGCAAAGGTGTAGTTGACTTTCTTTGAAATTGCAATGCACATTTTCCATGAAACACTGGTTGGATATCAAGGGAGTGGTGTCACTGCAAATAAACAGGGCCAAGAAAAATCTATCAAGTCATCCATGAACAGCAGACAAGAAATGACAAGTGCTACATCATTAAAGTTCCTAGGAAGAGGGTACTTGTGACATTTTCTGAATCTACGCCTGACGTTATGATGCAGATTTGATGAGACGGAGCCTTAATCATCTCAGCTGAAAAGGAGGTCTGCTTTGTAAAATGATTACCATATTGCAGAACAAGGAACTACCTTGCTCAAGCTGTTTTGCAGAAATGCTGAATGGAGAACAATTTTCCAAGCTTCACTTGCAAGGATGCTCCAATGGTACAGGATTCAGTTTTAGTTACTAATGTTGTCATTCTTTTGTTAGCATAGTGCAAGTGACAAGAAAGCATCAGATATTGTTCAATGAATGTAACATGGCCAGTACTAGAAGGTAACAACCGAAATCAACAAATAACTCATTTGGTATTAGTGTTCTTGGGCAGGGAATTGATCTCCACTAAAACAGCTGCCCTTTAGGCAGCATGTGTAAGGATGGTTCATCAGGTAGCTGGTACTGTAGTTTGTTTGCTGCTTGGATCTTCTACTCCATTATGCATTGAGGCTCTTCAACAAAGTGACAGCTAAATTGTTTCCCACCTGAGTGGGTGCTGTGGGTGCTCATCGCCCACCCATTGCATTCTGCTCCTCACTCATCCACTAGCCTTACATGACAACCAGATTGGCTCAAAATGAATATCCTGATGACCAAATGCAGTTACTTGTGAGATGCAGTATACAACTACAGAACATTGTAAAGTTACCTTACTTTTAATTTCTCCAGCATAGTGAAAGGAAAGAATATTACTTCCTTTTACTGTATCAATAAATATGTCTTAAATAAAAAAGAGTGCCTTCAAAAGGCTTTTCCCTTTATACTGTGTGTGTGTGTGTGTGTGTGTGTGTGTGTGTGTGTGTGTATCTATCTATCTATCTATCTATCTATCTATCTATCTATCTATCTATCTATCTATCTATCTATCTATCTATCTATCTATATAAATAAACATGGAAACAGTAACTTGCTGTACACTCCCATAAAAGACTACCAGGAAGTAACCCTAATTGCTTTCAATGGTTCTTAATTTCTAGGGAACTGGGAACAAAAATGCAACCTTCAAAGACCAAATGTTCTTGATGTTTGGAGGAAAGATTGGAAAAATAACTTTTTGCACTATAATTCTCAGAGTATCTTTATCTCATCTGAGGTGTACTGGGACCTCTACTCTGAAAAAGCAACATTTGTCATCTCTAATTCAGAGGTAATATTGCAGGGAGTTACAGCAGTCTTACATTGCTGCTCTGGGAGAAATGCTGGGTATAGGTTTAATAAATGAAGAAATAAATCTCCTCTTCTGCTTCTCACAACCATGTCTGATAAAAGTGGACACTCAAAGTGCCTTCAGTTAGGGGGCTTTATGATAATGCTGAAGGCAGGTATAGTTACCATTGCAGGTAATTTCTGGAGTGAAAACATTGCTTCATTGAAGTGAATGGCAATATTGCCCATTAAATTTCAGCAAGTGTGCAGTTTTGTTGTTGTTGTTGTTGGGCTGATTAAGAAGATAGCTGAAGAACTGATATTTTGGGTTGGTCCAATGGTCCACCGAGCCTAGTATCCCACCTCTGACAAGGGCCAACACTGGAGGCTTCAGAGGAAATGAATGAGAAGTCACAGGGCAGTAATGGAGTGATCCATCATCCCATGTCATTCAACCCCAGATTCTTGGAATAAGCAGTTTAGGGAATACCTTGGCAATGAGGTTGCTCTTAAATCTTTCTGAAGTTTTTACCTGGGAGGATGAAAATTTCTAGTTTTGGTCTTTACTTGAAAATGTATGTTGTTGGAAAGTTGAGAATATATGACTGAGGGCGGGGCGGGGGAGAGGAGTGCAAAAAGTGGCAAAAGAAACAAATCAAACTCTTTGTTTTGTACTTTTTCTTCACCTATTTAGGTATTTCGAATAAAACTGATTAAGCAGGTGAACAGGGGGTGAGTAGGGGATGGGAGCACTAGCCTTCCTGCATGTTCCGGTCATCCTCTACAATGTAGAGGCTGGTGCCTTTGATTTCAGCAGTTCAGAAAGCTCCCATAGCTAAACCTCAGAGAAGATCCACTGCCCTCCTGAAACTGGTATCCCTATTCCTCATGGACTGATGTGCGACCCTGGGTTAAATCTGAGGGTGAAATCATTCTCCCCTATTTCACTTACTTTCTGAAGGCAGAGGCCTCCACTGTGACTTGTCCTCTGTTGTTGTTGTTGTTGTTGTTGTTGTTGTTGTTGTTGTTGTTGTTGTTGTTGTTGTTGTTGTTGTTGTTGTTGTTGTTGTTGTATCAATACAGTCATGACCAACTTACTCTCTGTGACCCCATGTCTATGGAGTATTCTTGGCAGGAATACTGGAGTGGCTTGCCAGTTCCTACTCCAGGAGCCTACAGCACCTGATATTCCCTGGTGATTGCCCATCCAAGTACTAGCCAAGCCAGACCCTGCTTAGCTCCTGAGATCAGACGAGATCAAAAAGCTGGCCCCATACACATGGTGGCACACCTATCTCCCTCACTCTCTCCCCCCTTTTATTTGACCTTGTTTAGATTTTCTGAACAAGGCTTCTGTACATCTCTTATTTTGTGTTAAGTGCCAAAGACCATAAATGGGAAATTTGGAATGTTGTGGATAGTTTTAATTGATAGCTGATTGCTGTTTGAGAGGATGAGAACTAGATAATCAGCATGTTAATGCAATTTGTTTGTTTTCTGATTGTGATGATGGGAGAAAATGTAGATCTTAAGTATTGGTGACAATGGTTAATTTCATTCCTGCCCTCCAACACATTTTAAATTAGATTCTGATTTTAGAGCTCCCTGAAAACTGGCACAGAACAAGTTTTCAAAGGCCAAGTTGCCCAGTCAAACTGACACGATAACCAAATGGATGCATTATAAAATCAATGAGATCTGTGTGGTCCATGCAAAATAGAGTGATAGATTATACCTTTATTAAAGCACAAAATAAATCATACAGTCTGCTAACTTTCCTGCATCAGATGCCCACCTTGTTAGACACATTCCATTGTGTTCAATTGATTAAGGACACAGCTGAAGAACTGAATTTTGGGTTGGGCCAATGGTCCATTGAGCCTACTATCTCATCTCTGACAAGGGCCAACACTGAAGGCTTGAGAGGAAATGAATGAGTCCGAAAGTTCTTAGCAGTTGGATTTTGCCAGATGTGCTTCTTAGATTTAAATTAGAGAGGGTACAGGGGTGGTTTTTTTTTTTTTTTTTTTGGAGTTTTAGTCTTACAAAGTACAGTTGAGAAAGCTCTTGTTTAGCTATTCTACCCCCTACCCCTCTGCTCCTCAAAGAAAGAAATCAAGGGCATTATGTATATGCTCTTTCACATGACCTTTCTTTGAAACTTAGGGTTTCTGTTTGTCAGAGGAACATGCCAACACACAAAATCCAATGTCCTAATTTGGGCCCCTCGGGTGAAAATTTAGTAAACTAAATAGCCAACTGAAGCCAGATAAAGTTAAGCCAAATGACTGTAAGTCAAATGAATTTTATTAGTGGTTAGATGTATACATGCAGATCTTCAACATGTATTTCTGGTACCTAACACAAATTGGGTTTGTCCTTAGTGGGAAAATGTAGCTTGTGTCATGAGCCTGATGTGCTCTGAAACAATCGCTTTGTCTGTCTTTTGACAGCTACTTTGCAGAGTTGCCTTCATAAGTTCTCCACTGGTTTATTGGTGGCTACCGTTGTATGGCTGCTGCAATGCTCTGCAGTGGCACTAGTTGGAGGAAGCAAAATGCTGGTTATGCTGCTATTGTCACTTACAGAGGGATTTTTTAAAAGACTTTGGGTCAAATTCCCATTTGGGAAGGATCCTGGATTTATTTATTTATTTATTTATTTATTTATTTATTTATTTATTTATTATTTTTACAACTTATATGCCACCCACTACCCAAAGGTCTCTGGGCAGCTTACAATCAAAAATTAAAACAGTTAAAACATCAGATATCAATAAATAATTAAAACAATAATAAAAACTTACACTAAAATCATTACACTAAAATTGCCATCAAAGGACCCACAGTCTATATTGTATCAGTTAAAAAACTTCTGGAACAGGAAGATTTTTACCTGGCGGCGAAATGTCATCAATGTTGGCGCCAGGCGGATCTCACTTGGAAGGGCATTCCATAACTTGGGGGCAGCTGCCGAGAAGGCCCTGTGTCTGCAAGCCATCCCTCTCACCTCCTTGAGGGATGGCTCGTTCAAGAGGGCCCCCTGGCTCGATCTTAATTGCCGGGTAGGTTCGTATGGAAGGAGGCGGTCCTTCAGGTATCTAGGTCCTAAGGTGAAAAGCAGAAAACAGTGAGCCAACCAAAGCAGCTGGGTCAAATACAATTCTTTCTGACTGAAGCATTTTCCCACCAAGCATACAAAGCATGGCAAAACCCTATGCATGTCTACTCAGGGGTAAGCCCAAATGTAACAGCTTCAGAGCCTGCAAACTATTCTGAATTCTGTGCTTATCTGGGACAGGTTAGACAACGACATGCAGGATTGCAAATCAGATTTCATTCCATACAACAGCTTTCCATTTCTAAGCCTTTAATAGTCTATTATCTGTGATCATTGATTGAAGATAACAGCAGTTGATCCCCAGGTGGGGATGAATAACCTCATATGGACTATGGCATTCTCCACCTCTGGACAGCAGAGATAAGCACATTTCCATATATACACAAACAGTTTTCTATCTCAGCTGCACTGCTATCAACAGGATGTGCATTAGTCATGTGTGAACAGGATGTTTATGTGTGGCTTGGGCTGGATCTCTGCTTATAGGCTAGTTTAATTATATCAGTCAGAATTTAAACTTGTTTAAAAATGTTGACAAAACAAACTTTCATCAGATCACCTACAGAGCAGAGCAAAAAACCAAAACAAAAAACAACAACCTTCTGAACAATGGTAACAAATAATGGTGGATCAAAAGACTAATATTATTTTGTTTTTCCCCTTCTGTCAGCCTGCCACTAAATCAAATACGTCTCGGCTATAATGGTTATAATATTTTTCCTTGGCATTCTTTCTCATTTCAACTATCACATTGGATGCTTATGGACTCTGATGTTTTTTCATGGTAATGCGAGTCATAATGATAGCGAATGATGAAGAGCAAAAAATAAATTGATTCAGCGAGATTATATGGAAAAGCAAATACATGGACAGAACATTATTATCCTCAGAGCTTTATCCATATGATATAAATAGCTGGACTGCATCAATTGCTATCAGTGAAGGCTCCTTATTTACTGCAGAGGTTACACTCTATCCTCTGATGTACAGAAACCTAGCCTCAAGGATTCTTATTGCACATCAAAGCTTAAAATATACATGAATTCTCTTAGTGAGCAAGTCAGGAATTTGTTTATTAACCATCAAACTTAGCATCCTAAATAAAGTGACTTGAAAAAATACTGCAGCAATAGTATAATATTATTATGAGAATGGTAGGAGGGCTATAGGGTGACTTGTTCCTATTCTTAGTTACTTTCAAGCTGGCCAACCTTAGATAAATTGCAGCCTGAGGGAGTTTACAAGATGGCAGCCAACATTCCATGTTCAAAAGCAAACTGGACTGGCAGTTGAATTCTGTTTACAACTGGCAATGCAATATTGTTTCACATTCCTCTGTGGCCAATAAGATAGTTTAGGGGCTGCACACACACACTTAAGCTATGTTCAGGAGTTAAATAATGGTGGTTCATCAACCGTTATTTCCCTTAATATTCACCAATTGATTTGTTAGGGTTTTTGGGGTGGTGCCAGAAAACACAAACGGGGAGATATTATATGAAATAAAGGTTCCCATTCATGAAACACAAAATGAAACAGGTAACCCCTGAATCAATGTACATTTTGCCATGCACATTCCTACTGGGGAAAAATCCAAGTGATCTAGCTGCAGGAAAGGCACTATGGGCACTAGAGATGGGCACGAAACGAGCAATTTTTCGTTTTCATTTTGGTTTTTTCGTTTCATTACGAAACGAAACAAAAAATGAATTTTGTCTCCAAAATGAAACGAAACGAACCGAAACAACAGAAATTTTGTCATGCGTTTCATTTTCGTTGCGGCAAATACATTGAACTCTAATGAATGCTAACGAAACAGCAATTTTTCATTTTCGTTTTCATTTTTTCGTTTCATTACCTAACGAAACAAAAACAATTTTTTTTTGCAAAAAATCACGAAAAACGAAAACGAACCGAAACGGACCCCCTAAATGACAAACGACAAATGAAACACCATTTTTTGAGTCATGCCCATCTCTAATGGGCACTGAATTAAGACTAGCCATCACAGTCTGATCAGAATTATGTTAATGAAACCCATGGGATGTCCAATGTCACAGCGAGTGCAGGTAGGGTTATGTGATGTTAAACTCCAAGTGTGGTGGAGGCTGTGGTGTTACTACAATCCACTGAAATTCAAGGACCAGTTCAGGTGGTTTCTTGTCCTCTGCTTTAGGCAGCAAAATGTCTTGGAATGGCTCTGGTGCTTCTGTGTATGCATGCTTGCATGACTATGCATATGGCCCCTAATCTGCTGTTAGGATTCTCCTAGGAAACAAAAGTCCCAACAGGCACAATATTAATCAGTCAGTCAACCAACCAAACCAACCAACCAACCAACTAACTAACCAACCAGAACAAAATCAGACACAAAAACGAGTAATTTACCATTCCTCATATTAACTTATCTCCTATGTTGTAGACTTGCAAATGCGTATTTTCAAATCATTACTTCACCCTGGCACATAGCTGTGTACTTCTGAAAGCCAGCTGGATTTATGAGTTTAGAGGGTAGCCTGTGCTTGAATATTCTTCAAGTGGTATCCATATAGTGCGAAAAGTGAACAGATATTTAACACTGTTTGAATGTCCATAGTCTGACCTTGTAAATGAATATTGAATTTCTACTTAATGGACACTGGAGTAGGCTCCGGTTTTTAAAAAAATCTGGAGTTGGCATAATTCAAGATTTTAATTATGAGGTTGCCTTTGGAAAAGGGTAGCATTTGAATGCCTTCAGGGAACATAAATGGTATGTAGCCTGGGGAGGGAACAGTTTCTTATCAATGGATAATAATGCAGATGGGAGAAATCGAAAGCAGATGATTACTGAGTTGGCAATGCAGTATGGACTACTGCTGAGCAGCTGTCACATTGGATACATTGTAAATAAGCATTTATTCATTATTAAAAGCCCGTTAGTGATTTACAGACTCTAATGGCTCACTGGCAGCTATGTGAGCTGATCATGTACATCCACAAGCAGATTTGATACAACCCTATCTGGACAGCAAATACGCTTTGCATATTAAAGCACTAATAGGCCATATTTGGAAAAAAAGGAAAACTGAGCTAAAGCTCCTAAATGGATTTCAGCACATGCTAGATGTATGAGGTTTATGCAGTGCCACACAAATGCATAATGCAGGCAGACTGATACACAATACAGAATTTGAATGCTATGAAACCCTAAGCACCCCCAGATTGGTGCTGAATTTAATTTGTGGTTGGCACCTCAGAAATGCATGGTTATGCCTATGGAATTGCTGTCTTTGAGGTTATGTTGGACTGGAGCTAGGGGGGGAAATACTTTGGGGGGGACAACACAAATCTCTAGCTAGCCTCTGTCTGTGACTCGGGGGACTCACTGCCAGTCAGAGCGACGACATAGCCATAATGTTTCACGAGGGTATGATAGTGATTAATCAGGTGCTGCTTCTAACGTCCAAGGGTGCACAGGACAGAAGATGGAAATGTGGAATCTACTGGTCCACAGATATAAGGCTTATGAACTGCATTACCAACTCGAATGACCTGCCTATGGAATGGTATCAAGGAAGTCGGGAGCACGTGATGGGGATTACTGCATGGCAGGGGGTTGGACTAGATGGCCCTTGAGGTCTCTTCCAACTCTATGATTCCATGATTCTATGATCACTGGTTACACCTTTTGCCCACTGGGTCAAGTCAAGGATCTCATTTACTGGTGACTGCAGCTGAACAGATAAATTGGATAGAGAAGGGAAGCTGAGATGGAACTGATTCTTAGTGGATCCCACTATCTCTTTTGGGAAAATTCCCTGCTCTGCTGGACAGAGCAAAAGACAGGACCAGCCTCTGTCACTGACTCCCTCTGCACTCCTTCCAGTTACTGAATGAGGATGCATTTACTAGGAGAAAACTTTCTGAGCCTGCCCAGGCATTAAGATCATCAGGGGAGGCCTTTCTCCCAGCACCACCACATTCACAGGTGTGTTTGGTGGGGACATAGGAGGGGGCTTTCTTCTTGCACCCAGACTTTGGAACTCCCTTCCACAGAAGGCCAAGCTAGCCACATCTTTGCTCTCCTTCCATGAGCAGATGGATGCTCAATAGCACCTGAGTATACTACTGAGGCAAAAGTACATTTCAGTGAAAATACTCTATTGAGATACTCAGATTCAGTTGAAAGGGATGGATGCAAAGAGGAATTTGAAGCACTCAGAAATCCCCCCCCCACATATGCATACATGCATACTGTAGCTTGGACCTTTGAAATCTGAGAGAAACATAGGACCTCCACTAAGGAAAGTTTTTTGAAATGAGAGGGGCTTGAGAACTGCTAGTCTAATGATATTTGGATTTCAATGACGAAATCATGTGAACAAACCTGATTTTCAGGATTAATTTCAGGCTGTGAAGCATGGCATATATAATATTTATTCAGACAGAGAGTAACAATGAATAAGTCACTTCTTACTTTTTAAAGTTAACAGAAGTTTATACTGGAATTAAGGTAGCTATGTGTTCTCTTTTAGGGAGAAGGGCCCTCCATTTGAACAGCTGTCTGATCCCCCCCTTAATATAAGTTCTTTTTTGTGACATGTAAGTGCCCCCCCCCGTTTGCTTGGTTGATCAGGGAAAACAGAGGCTTTGATAGGTAAATGTATCCAATCACTCATCTCTTGTTGTTTAAACAAAATGGTTGCAAATGCGATGTGTGTTTGGAACTTTGTAACAATGCCATGCCCACCATTCCCACCGCACACACTGGTCTCACTGGAAGGGCATGGCATGTCGAGTCAATTCAGTATGAAGTTTGGAGTTGATTTCAGTCCCTAGGATGGGCATTCGGAAATAATTGTTCAGGTTTGAAGTGGCTAATTGTTGCTTGGTTGGTTAGTATTTCAACAAAATTACTTTGGCCTCAGTTTATTTTGTTTCTGCATATAGTCATTTTCAGTGAAGTTCAGACAAACAAGGCATAGGACCTTACAGAGAGCGATTTAAAATTATGCACTATTTATTTGATTTACACTCCATCTTAGTTACAATCCTGCATCCCAAGATGGTTACCTGCTCATAATCTTCTGCAATATGGTCAGCAGTGGTTAATTTTTCTTAAACTATAGGAATAAATGTCATAATATTTGCATATTTTAATTTAACTTGAATATGCAAATATAATGCAAAAATATCCTTGATTTGTGGAGAATAGCCTCTTTTTAGGATGATATCTATTCTCTTTTATGGTAATGGAATGGTAGCTACCTTCATCAGGATAAGTGAACTCATATCCTGATCATAAAATTTGCTATTCACTCAGCTGTGCCACTAAGATTTTAGGATGTGGGGGAACCATGCTACATCATCCTGTCTTGATTTTGAAACTGAGGAAGCCTGGAGTGCATAATATAACTGGAACTACCCATGGTGTCTCTCTATTTTTTACACATCAAGTACAGAAAGTGAAGCCTGGGAAAGGAGATAGGTGGGAGATGTTGGTGAAGTTCAAACTAAAACTTATCCTGAGACGTTCTGTGGAATTTCGACCGGTTGAAAATGAGTTCAATAATTCTCTTAACAGCTAGGCCATCTGACCCTTGTGAATGGCAAGATAAGGCAATCCAGTCTTTGGGCCACCTAAAGGCCGACTTACTTTAAAAAAAATGAAAGGGGAAAAACACTGTGTTAAATGCTTTCCTTTATGCCCCAAAGCATGCCAGGTTCTCTCCCGCACACACATAGAGAGGAACTGTCCTGGTCTTTGGCCTAGGATGCGCGTACACTGGTTTATTTTTTTAAAAGAAGCTGGGCATGATGTTTGTTGTTTAAAGGGACCATGGCAGTTTGGTTCAGTTTGGAGGAGAGGGCTGTCAGCACAAAACTCCTTTGAATGTCAATGTGAACTGTTTGTGAGCTTTTTTGAGGAGCACAGAGTTGAAAAGAATCACTGAGTCTGCATATGTGTGGGGGTCAGGAGTAGAGATGGGCACGACTCAAAAAAATGGTGTTTCGTTTTTCGTTTGGTCGTTTAGGGGTCCATTTTGGTTCGTTTTCGTTTTCGTGACGTTTTTTGCAAAAAAAAATTGTTTTTGTTTCGTTAGGTAATGGAATGAAAAAACGAAAATGAAAACGAAAAATTGCTGTTTCGTTAGCATTCTTTTTAGTTCAATGCATCTGCTGCAACGAAAACGAAAAACATGGCAAATTTGGTCGTTTTGTTTTCGTTTTTGATTTGTTTTTTAAAAAATTTGTTTCATTTTCGTTGCGTAACAAAACGAAAAAAACAAAAATGAAAAAATCGCTCATTTCGTGCCCATCTCTATTCAGGAGCCTAATAAATAAAAGGAGCACGCCAACATTTTGGAGCCTCAAATATAACTGAAAAGCATAGCAGGGAAGGACCTAAGCTTCTTCCCATTACTCATTATGGGATATTGTGGGAGAAAACAGCCTTCAAAACAATTTCCCTCCAAATGCAACCTGTGGGGGGGCATATATTTGGAGCCTGGGAGAGATGCAGATCCAGGAAGTCTATGGCTCACCCCTTCCCAGTTAGAGCTACCATTTTAAGGTTGGACTATTGCCTTCAGAAAGGGTCAGACAGGGGCAGGCAACATTTATGACTTGGAGAGGCAAATACCATATTGGGTGGGTGGCCAAGGGTATTTAGGAACATAGGTAACTGGCTAAACCATTAGACCATTAATCAGTCCAGTTCTTGAGCACTGGCCCTTCTCTTGGACTTGAGTTACTCAGCAAATGAAATGAGAGGGTGATAGCTTTAATAAATTGCTAGCTTTAGCATTTGCTTGCACATGAGGCATAATCAAGGCAGAATTGCAGAGGTCGATCCTGTTATTTTTATGCAGGAAAAATCTCTCAGATTTTGAGCCTTAGCAAACTGTGTAACAAAGAGAGCTGTTGAATAACATAGGACCCTTTTGGTAATTCCATGTACCTGAATAAGTTGAAGCATCTCATTAAAATGTAATTCTTTAAATATGAAACCTGGCACTGGCATTCTTCGGAGTGCGTAGAAGCCTTCAACCCCCTGTAGACTTCAATAAAGGGTATACAGTTGAGGGTTAACTTGCCCTACCCTTTGGGAGGCATTCCAACCCATTCTGTCCTAGGATCCATGACAATATTTGTGCTTTTTCAGAATTCTGTTTTAAAAAAATCCTACAAATGGAAGGAAATACACCTGGCTGGGGGATAGGACTATTTAGTGTCCTTACTGTGTGATCATTTAAAGCCCGTATAGTGACCATCCTTCCATAATCACACACACTCTCACTCCTAATAGAAAATTAGGTACTTCACAGACCTGGGTTCAAATCTCTGCTCAGCTATGAAAACTCACTGGGTAGTGACACTGGTAATGTCTGGCTCCGCTGGTGAGCTTAACTTCACCACCTGGAGATCCCTTTGCCTCCCCATCTGCAATAAGATGAGATGTGTCATTTAGTCCTTCTTCCAGGAGGGAGGGGGGAGGATCAGAATATAAAAGGTTGGTCCTTCCAGGCTTCAGCCTCTTTCGAGACCACCCACCCATCCTATAACCTGTCACCATAGGGGTTGGATAGGAATTTTTGCCCCTATCTCTATAATTGGATAGCAGAAGATAGGGGATTTTTTGTTGCCTATCCCATACTCGTCCTGGGTAAGGAGTGGTTTAATTAGGAGGTCATCTGTAATTTAGTCACACCGGCAGGTAGTGCGGAGGGTGCAAAGATTTGGTGAGTCCACATAGAGCTAAATGACATTCTAGCCTATCTGACCCCATGACAGTGCAAATCATGAGATTACACTAAGGGAAGGATGTGCTGGGAACCTTCCCTAGGCCAAGGGCAGCCAAAAAACAGGGCTTGGCCACTTAGGGAGTGGTACGGTCATTTTACCAGCCCCTGTCTTAGGACTGCAAAATTTGTACATGGATATTGGACTCACCTGTATTGGATATGGATATGGATAGCGGTTGGGAGGACCTGGGAGACCTCGGTGTCCAAACTCTTGAACCACACTACTGCAGGCCCTCTTTCAATCACGTTGCTATGATGATGATGATGATGATGATGATGATGATGATGATGATGATGATGATGATGATGATGATGATGATGATGATGTGTCACCCGAATTTACCCCATCACCTGCATCTCACACCTTTCTTGTGGGCTGGGAGGGCAAAGCCTCATTTAAAACTGTGTTAGGAGCTTCACAGTTAGGAAGTGACTTCATGGCACATAAGATACTGCTGACCTTTTCTCTAGTTCTGTGTCTCATCCAGGGGCTACATTAGCAAGGGTCCTTTAATGAGCAAAATGGTGGTTGGTGTAATAATGGGATCTAAGTTGCAACATTGTCCGGCAAGTCTTTGTGATATAAGAGGAACCTGCTCCAGTTGTGATAAAGATTCCGATTTATGGACTCAAGAGATGTTTTTTTGCAGAGATGCGGCCAAGAGAAAGTCAGACTTTGCCTGAAGGAAAAATAAATTTTTATGCTTGCAGAAGAACGAATTGAGAAACTGGATTAAATTGTTATAGTGCTCTGTAAATTCTTAGGGTTACCTGCTTCCTGTTGAAGTCATGTCTTGAGAAACTGTTAACAGCAGCACACACACGCCTCTTCCCTCTTCCAAAATGAATGATTCACACATCTAGTTGTAGTATTCGGGGAAGAGATTGTAACTCAGAAGTAGAAGACCTGACTTGCTTGTAAAATGTATCATGTTCAATCCATGACATTTCCCCCCTGTTATATAATTTCAGCTGGGCAGTCTTAAAAAGAAGGTGTGCTTGAGACTTTGGAGAACTATTGCTTGTCATTTGGGAGTTTGTCAAAGGTGTTGGGATTTTTTTTTTTGGACTACAAAAAAGCAACTTTCTGAACTTCAAGTTAAAGATTGTCCTAATTAGCATAAAGCAGTGGTTCACATCCTTAAGTAACCCAGGTATTCTTGAACTGCATCTCCCAAAAACCAACCAGCATAGCTGGTGGTGAAGGCTTCTGGGAATAGCAGTCCAAGAACACCTGCATTAACCAAGGTTGAAAACCACTGGCATAAGGCATTGAGAGGTAGTGGCAGAGATGCAAATGGGCAGCATCCTAGTATAGCTACTTTTTGGATAACAACTCTCAGAATCCTGGCTGTGCTGGCTTAGGATTCTTGGAGTTGTCATCAGAACTGTAACTAGCCATTTTATAACCAGGGGCAAGGAACATAGAACACTCACCCAAACCCACTTGGTAATTTATTTATTTATTTATCCAATTTATATACCGCCCATCTGGCAGAAAGCCACTCTGGGCAGTTTACAACATAAAACAAACTGATTACAAAATACAGATACAAAAACATAATAAAAAGGAAAAACTAAAACAACATTCAGAAAAATCAAAGATAAATAAGATAACCTAATGGTGGACAAGATTAGATCACTAAACCAATAAGGCCACGTCACAGTTAATAACCAGGAAAAACAGATTGAAATAATCTAGCCTTCAATCTTTTCTTGAAGATCAACAATGAGGGGGCCTGGCAGATATCTGAGGGGAGTTGGTTCCAGAGTCTAGGAGCCACCACCAAGAAGGCCTGGTTCCTTGTTGTTGACTTGCAGGTCTCCCTCAGTGTTGGTACCCTCAGATGACCTGATTGAGATAAATGAGTGACACAGGTAGAACTCTGGGGTAGGAGCTGCTCTGACAGATAGGAAAGTCCCAAACCGTTTAGGGCTTTCTACGTCAACATTAAGACCTTGAAGTCAATGTGGTAATGGATCAGCAGCTAGTGCAGTGCGGCCAGAGTTGGGATAATATGATGGAATCTTTTAGTACCTGAAAATAGTCTGGCCACAGTATTCTGCACCAGTTGGAGGCTCTGCATTAACTTCCAAGGCAGCCCCACGTAGAGAGTTCTACAGTAGTGTAATATCGAGACAACCAGTGCATGGACCAACGTAGTGAGAGAGCTGGGGTCCAGGAAGGCATGCAGCTGCACAATCTGCCTCAGGTGGTAATGTGCAGTATGGAGCACTGATGCCACCTGGGCCTCCATAGTGAGCGCCAAGTCCAGAATTACACCAACACTGTGTGCACCTCAATCTGCATGGGAAGAGTCACCTCCCCCCCCCCAAAAAACTGACGAAGTTCCCCAACCCGCCAACACCAGTCAGCCCCACCCAGAGGACTTCCGTCTTGCCCGGGTTCATGGTGGGAAAACAACAGAAGTAGTGATTGCAACACTTCCTGCCTTGCCAGCATCTCCTCTCTGTCATGGGGGAACTTCAGTGTTGCTAGAGATACAAAACAAAAAAAGAAGTTGAAAATGAGTTGAGAATATATCTCTATGGATGTATAGATATTGTTTAATGTAAATAAACTGACTTGTTATTCAGTAGAGGCCAGTCTACCTGGATTGCTGGAGGCTTGGTCTGTTGAACCCGAAGGTAGACCAGACTGCCAGTGCTTCCATTCAGATGCACTGCTGAATATTATTGACCTCATCTCACAGAACTACAGTGCTTGAAACCCAACTAATTCTTTCAGAAATGGATTTGAAGAGGGTAGCATGCACTTTCTGAAACCCTGTTGTTTAGAACAGGCTGAAAACTAGAGTAGGCTTGTAGAAGCAATGGACGTCACAAAGGAATTGATTCACCAAATCCCTGCTGATTCAGCAGACCGACTTTCATTGTGACGTACTATGCTAAGCAACAAGAGGAGCCTTCATGGCACAGATGACAGACCTCCACTCTGAGGCTGCAAATAATCATTCTCAAGATTTGGAAAAAAAAATGCTTTTGAGGACCACAACACTGTCTGAACCCTCCAGCCAGTGTGTCCTCTCTATGTTGCTTGACAGAATTTTGTGTGTGTGTGTGGGGGGGTGTAACTTGTCCAAACGCTAAAATAATTCACCTCAGTTAACTTTCCTCTTGCCAACTAATCTACTATAGATATATGACTTTTGAAATTAGCTGGCTGAGCTGCTCAGAATCAGGGTTAGATGGCTACCCCATGGCCCTTTTGTCGATTAGAGTGCTTGTAGTGTTAACTTCAGGACCTGTAGTTCAGTGAAATGCAGAGTTTCTACATGATATGCTGTCAAGTGCTTGCTTGCACAGAGCGACCTTTATAGCCTTTAACTTAAGTTTAAAGTAAAAATTACAGCAGGCTTACTTGGCCTAGCCCCCAAGTGTGACATCATTATAGGATCTACATGTTTTCAGTGTCAAATTATACTGGGATTTGGGAGGTGCAATTTTAACACTGGGAAGTGACAAAGAATGTGTTCTGCTCTCCTATCTATGGCAGAGACATGCCATTGCCTATACCAGCATACCTTGGGAGTAAATGCACAGCGGCCCCCATCTTCATTCCTGTACCTAAATCTTCAATTGCAGAAAATCCTTGTTATATCTGTTTTGAAGACACAACTGTTTTTAGCACATCTAAGGCAGATGGTATGAAACAAATTCTAATATCTTTATAGAGTGCACTGACAAATGGCCTTTGCTTTTGCTTCTAGATTCAGAATGCAAGTAACATTTATCACCAGAAATAAGGAGAGTAAATAAAGAATTCTACATTTGGATTGCAAGGACAGGAAACAGCATAATCTGGTTGTTAGCTGGGGAAAGAATTAATTTTCCCCTTTATAGCTATATTCTTTCTGTGTTTTCATAGCAATACAAATGAAGCCATAGCTGTGCACAAATCTCTCTGATGTTAAAAAATAGTTTGAGCAGATGGCTCCATTGTAAACCAATGATCATTTCCATATATTAGATGACATAGATTCCTCAGTCCCAGGAACACACATGAAATATTTTGGAAAAAGTCTCCCAGAGGTAGTGGGGGGGGGCATTTGGATACTCCTGCACCTCAAGATATTGGCTTGTCACCCTCCTGTTCGCTTAAACTTTTCTTCATACTATTTCAATATTTAATTTAACAGGGTCACCTTTGCTGGCACTGATGGGATCCTGTGCCTCCATGTTTTGTGTTGGTTTAATAACATGGGAAAGACAGTAATCAAAACATTCAGGCATAGATTACTGTTTTCTGCTTTGTAACAATTTTTCATTTTTTTCATTCATGTCCATTTTGTCTCTGCATTATTCTGCAATTTTCCAAACAACCACCTGAAAATGCTCATTTAAATCTGTGTTTAAACATAAATTTGAGTACACTGTCTCTCAAAGTATGTGTTTCTCAATGAAGTCTCTCTAAACATTCCATGTAAATGGAAATATTTCTAAATATATTATGTTATCTTAGCTGGCTGGATAACTCAGAGAGCAAGGTTTCTAGCTGAGGAAGCAGAAGTTGACAATTCCATCCCCCCACTCTGCAATCCATAAGAGCCAGCCTGTGAGGCCTTGGGTAAGCTGTACATTACCAGGATGCTAGTAGAAGTGAAATATTGTGCTGTCATCAGCATTCAACATTCCATAAACAAACTCAAAAAACTGGGGTGCCTGAAACCAAAAGTTCTAACTGTGAAACTGATAGCAGTCAAGATAGTTTACAGCAGTGGCTCTCAACCTGTGGGTCCCCAGATGTACCTGGACTGCAACTCCCAGAAGTCTTCATCACTAGCTGAGCTGGCCAGGATTTCTGGGGGTTGCAGTCCGGGAACATCTGGGGACCCACAGGTTGAGAACCACTGGTCTCTTTTTATCAGTACCATTCATTCCTTTTAAAACACAACCCTGACAATTGCCTTGTGTTTGGATGAGAACTGATGAAAAAGATGGAGTTAGTTTCTGAGATTTTCCTTTGCATGGCCTCACGATCCTGTAGACCATCTGGACTGCTGCCATTGGTGCTGTTAACATTTAGGTTGGCATTTGCTATGTATTTTATTTATTAGATTTTTATACTGCACCATCTAGCAACAATGGCCGCTCTGGTGGGGCTTGGCATCCCCCTTCCTGCTGGCAATGAGGGAGCAATACTGTGTTGCAATATTTTGCTATTTCCTGGCTTTTTGAATCCTTGGTACAGCAGCACAATATCCCACATTCATAAACCAGAAGGTTTTTAAAGAACGGAAGAGTAAACTACTTCTGAGTGCTCTCCACCAAGAAAACCCCGAAAAGTGTTCTACTAAGTCAGAATTGACTTGATGATGATGAGTCTAGATTAGCTGCCTCTATAGCTCAGTGAGTCAGATATCTGTCTGTGGAGTCTGAGGTTGGGAGTGTTGTAATTAATTGCTATTAAAAAGCTATTCACTTCCCCACTGTGCATCCCAGAAGAACCAGCCTGTGTGACCTTAGTCAAGTTGTGCAGTCTCATGATGCCCCTAGAAGAACAGAATGGTAAGCCACTTTTGAATAATCTCTTCCTAAAAAATCCTGAAAAGGGTCACCATAAGGCAGAATTGACTTGATGGCATATAATTAATTCGTTAACTCTGTTCTCTTGAAACATAAATTTGAACGTTTCTTTTGAGAGGGCTATTTCATTATGGTTCAACTCTGCTAGACCATCATGAAACATGAAAAAGCCCAATGGATAGGTGTGTTATCATAAAAACTCTCTCATTTTCCTTTCAGACATTTTTATCTTGCTTTTTCCCTTTCAAAAAAAGGTGCCAAGATGTTCTGCATCATTAAAAGACAACATTTAAAGCTAACAACAGTAAGTATACAAATATTGAAAAGGATCAAACAAATACAGTACCACAGGAAAAAAAACCCAGCAAATGAAAGCATCACCAAAAATTCATGCAAAGCAACAAGGCACAACAATTCATTAACACCACCACCCCCCAAACACAATCCAGGCACAACAATCCATTAACACCCACCCACCTCTAGCAGCCTGTCACTAAGGGAAAGCTTGCCACTTATGGAAGGAACTTCTGAAATCTGGAAGCAGCAACAGACAGTGCTAAGGTGCAGATTTTATTTTAGTGAATTGTTTGTAGGTTGGTTACTTTTATGTCTCCTGAAGGTGACAAACGTGGTCCACTGCCTCTACATTTTATCCTCAGAAAAATCCCACAGGCTCAGTGAAAATGGCTCCCTGAAGGTCACCCCATGAATGTTATGACTCTGTGGAAGCTAGAACTTTAATTTCCCTAATCTCACTCCAGTCCTGTAACCACTAGCCCAAGTCATTGTATTGGCATTCTCAAAGATAAAACATTTCTGACATCCCTATTGCTTGCACATGCTGTTCTTTACTTTGTTTGAATAACAACCCCAGCCCACCTCACTGTAGCCATTTCAGATGACCTACGGCTCCATGAGAACACATTATCCAACAGTCCAGATGTTCCTTGATGAGCTAAACAGATAAAATTATCCAGGTCAGAATGCCACAGCAGCCAATTTAGGTAAGACCCAAAGAGAGACACTGAAACCATTAACCATTTATTGCTTCACTCATCCATCAGCTGCACACTATTAAACGCTCTGCAAAGGTCAGTGAATCTGAAATTAACACCATTGCATTAGGTGGGAGAAAAAAGTGTTATGTACATATCCTCAGTGGCACAGCACCCTGAGTGTGAATTGCATAGATGGGGGGGGGGAGGATTGGTGTCAAAGCCTTGGTTAGTAAAAAGGTGAGGTGGTTTAAATGATCACATCTGATTTCCCCCCATCTGGTCTGGTTACCAAGAAGATGTGAAGAAAAGGGGGATCCTGCCAGTTCATTCCTTCCCACCCCATTTAAATTGTTTACACCTTAATTTGATGAGGTTGTTGCCAAAAAGCTAAGCTGAATGAAACTCTTACTGGTGGACCTACCAAATTCAATCCACCCAACACAGAGAGAAGGAGCTGGATCTGCCTGTCAGGTGCCTGCTGAAAATGAGGATGGGGTAGGACCAAAGAACTGGTTGAATATCCTGGGATTCAGATCCAAACTTCTGAAAGCCCTTTGTGTGGACAGAGGAATCTCTAAGTTCTCTTTTCTCCTATACACAATTTTCAAACTTTAAGACCTTCCTGTATATCTTAGGAAGAATTTAGAAAATGTTAATAAGCACTTTTCAAAAATCCCAAATGAATTAAATCCTATAATTTTGGAATAAAATACAAGACTTCTGAAATAAAATAAAAAACTTAGAGGAGCTTCATGGCACAGTGGTTAAAATGCTGTACTGCACCCATAACTTTGCACATGACCTGGGGTTCAATTCCAGGTAACAGGCTCAAGACTCACTCTTCCATCCTTTCAAGGTTGGTAAATGAGTACCCAGCTTGTTTGGGAGGGGATATCATTACATCATTACTTGTAAACAACCCAGAGCATGATTTAATGACGGTGGGGCAGAATATAAGTAGCATACTTTGCTTTTGCTTAAGAGAGGCTCAGGAATACTTCTCAGGGCCCTCCCACACATCTCTGTATGACATCCATATAAGGTATCTGGAGATGGAAAAATGATAACAAATGACAAAGAAAAGGAAGAAGTAGTAAATTCCTATTTTGTCTCAGTCTTTTCACAAAGGAGATATCCTCCCTGAAAAATGTGAAAAATTAATGAAGGGGACAAGATTGCAGCTGGAGATTAATAAACAAATACAATGGTACCTTGACTTATGAAATTAATCCGTTGAAAATGCATTTTCAAAAGTCAGTTTTTCCGTAAGTCGAACAGTGGTTTCCCATAGGAAATCAATTTGTTCCAGAGGTTGGGAAAAAGGCAAAAAAGGGGGAACAAACTAATTGGTTTTCAGTGCATTCCCATGAGAAGGCTGTCCCAACCCCCTCAATCAACAGCAGCTGAAGGCTGCTCTCTGCAGCCCTGCCAGACAGCTGATTTTGACAGGTCCGACCTGTCAAAATCAGCTGTCTGGCTGTGGCTATGGAGAGCAGCCTTTGGCTGCTATTGATTACGGAAGCTCTCCCCTCTCCTTCTGCTTTGGGAGTTTCAATTTCTGCAAAGAGATCAAAACACCCAGGAGAAGGAGGAGGGGGGAGGCAATGGAAGCAGAGATCTTCCTCTATCAATTGCAGCCACCACCAGACAGCTGATTTTGACAGCTGCAAGCCCCGCTTTTGTGTGCCTGCCACAACAAAAGGTGGGGTAACCTCCTTAGTTCCCTCTATAACCTCTCCCCCTCTTCCTTTTCTCACATTTCATTCATCTTCCGACATGTCTATCAAAAGGAATCTCTCAACCATTGGTTCCTGTTTTCCCTCTGCTGCTATATCTTTGATCTTACACTCACTCACATCTTCCTATACTATAAAATCTCCCTCCTTTCCATCCTCTTTCCCTGTTCTTAGTTCCTTGCTTTTCATGCTCATCGTCTTCATTTCAGCTTCTGTTTCATCATTGTCCTTTCTTTCCTGTTTCTCTTTTTTCTCCATGGATGGCTCACTAACCTCTGTCTCACAGTGTGTGTGTGGGGGAGGAGGGCTGCCTGCCACAGCATCTTTGCCCAGCCTGGGTGGCTTGCAAGAAGATTGTAGTTCAGTGGTTCCCTTGCAAGGCACCCAGGATGGGCAAAGATCAATGCATCCCTGCTCTGCTCACCAAGGCACCTGGGCAGGACGAAGATCCTTCAGTCCCTGTTCTGCCCAACAAATTGGTGGGTAGAGCAGGGACCCATGGACCCATGGACACATACACACACACATTACAGAGTCAGGAGGAGGAGAGTGTGTGTATGTGTACATGCGTGTGTGGGCTGCCACCCACCTCCCAGTTGAGAAGAAGCGGGGAGGTGATGGAGGCAGAGATCACCACCTCCTCCATCACTTAGCTGCTTCAATCTCATTTGCAAAGATCAAAGCAGCTAGGAGAAGGAGGAGGAGGTGCCGATCTCCCTGCACAGGCTGTTCTCCACAACTGTGCCAGAGAGCTGATTTTGACAGGTCAGACCTGTCAAAATCAGCTGTCTGGTGCGGCTGCAGAGAGCCATTGTAAATCAAATTTTTCAGTTCTTGAAGCAATTGTAAGTCGAAGTACTACTGTAGTCATTGCCATAATCTCCAGACCCAGATGAACTGCATCCATGATTATTGGAAGAACTGGCTGAAGAACCCTCAGAATTGATGTGGATTATTTACTTGAAATCATGGGAAATGATTGGATCAGGGGTGCAGGGAATGCTAATCAAATTTGCAGAGGACACAGAATTGAGTGGAATAGCTAATACCATGGAAGACAGAAACAAAATTCAAAACGACCTGAATAGGCTTGAGCACTAGTATGAAAACAACAGAATGAAATTCACCAGGGATAAATCTGAAGTACTCACCTAGGAAAAAAACTGCTATAACACATAAGGCCTTTTCACACGACCCCTAAGATCCGCTGGTCCCTTAAATTCGGACCAAAGATCTTAGGGGTTCGTTGCTCTTCCTTCCTCCCCACCAGAGAAAGAGGGGGGGAAATGCAGCTCACCTGGAGGACCTTCCCGGAGCTCCGTTTCTCTTCCGTTTCTCTTCTGCTTGCTTTTTCCCCTCCCACCTCTTCTCTTAAAGGGGCAGGAGGCAAAAAAACACAAGCAGAAGCCAGGAGAGCCCAGCACTGACCAGATTAAATCCGGACCTGGGGATTTTCACCCACCTCAAGCAGGTACAAGAAAGTGCAGCTGGGTCGCGCTTAGGTGGGCGGGGTCGCACTTAATTGTCTGCAAAGTCCGGAGCTGGTGGGAAAACACTTGTAAGGTCCGGACCTTGCAGCCATTTCCTGCGGAGCTTAGGGGTCGTGTACAAAGGGCCATACTTACAAAGTGCAAGATACATAACTCAGCAATACTACAGTACATGCAAGAAGCCTTGTGGAACTGTCATAGATCACAAGCTGAATATGAGCCAAGAGAGTGATGTGGCTACAAAGAAGGCAAATGTTGTTTTAGACTGCATTAATAGAAGTATAATTGTCAAATCCCATGAGGAACTACTGTAGTTCACTTCTGTATGGCACTGGCCAGGCTTCATCTTGAGTGTTCTGTCCAGTTCTAGAAACTGCCCTTCAAGAAGGATGCTGACAAATTGGAACAAGTTCAGAGGAGAGCAGCAAAGATGATCAGGGCCCCGGAAACCAAGCCGTATGAGGAAAGGCTGAAAGAACTGGGCATGTTTAGCCCGGAGAAAAGAAGACTGAGGGGAGATACGGTAGCACTTTTCAAATACTTGAAAGGCTGTTACACAGAGGAGGGGCAGGATCTGTTCTCAATCATCTCTGAGTGCAGGTCACACAACAGTGGGCTCAAGTTAGAGAAATCCATGTGTTGGTTGATTATCAGGAAAAACTTCCTAACCACCTGGCAGCCACCTGGTATCCTTTGATCTGTATTCCTGCCTTGACTAGGGGTTGGACTCAGTAGGTCCCTTTCAACTTCCGTATTCTATGATTCTATGAAAACATGACCCACTTATCCATGGAATCCCAAGGCACGTTTTAAAAAAAATTCATCCCCAGAATATATTCTTGCAAAAATAGGTTACAAGTGATACCTTTATAGGCCACTATGTGGCCTATAAAGGTATCGCCTGTAACCAATTTTTGCAATTGTGTTTTGTGATGGCCACTCAGCTCACCCCCCCCCTTTTTTTTGCTTTGATAGAATACATTCTATTTCCCTTGACAATTGAGGCCCTTTGAGGTTTATATTTTGGCTCCAATCCTACAAGCACCAATCACGGAGTAACCCCACTGAACTCAATGTGATTTAGTTCTGGATACGTATACGATTTGTAGACAGGGCGCTTTATGCAGTTCTATGCACTGAAATAATGTTTTTATGCTTATTCTGTGCCCTCAGTTCTACTGACTGCGAGGCCAGTCAGACACTGGGGTTGTAAACAACATGAACATGCTTTTGGAAAGAAAGGGAGGCAAGTGAAATAACTAGTGTACAACAGAACAGGGCATGATCTCATACATTTCAGTGTGGCATAAGTCACAGTTCAATCCTTTGAGGTTATCAAAATAAATAATTTTTTCAACGACTGCTTCTGTGATCTTGGCAGATCTCTCTTTACAGTTAAAGTGATTTTAATTATCTCTTGAGAATGGTGCCTATTAGAATTCCTTGGTAAACAGTTTGGGACTAACATGCCCTTGGCCAGCCATTCTTGATGGGCGCCACATAGGCCCCTGAAGGGCCCTGGCACATTTTAAAGGAGCCATAGACTGAAAGCAATTCTTCACACACCATCTTATAAGGTTTGATACGTGGCTTATAGAACCCTGATTCAACCTATATTTCTTTCCTATTGTGTACATGGCTGTGGCCACACACAGAAAAAAAATTGAGAATGGCTGAAGATGCATTTGATGCATGTTTCAATGGGGGAGCATTGATTGTGTCTCATGGAACTGGTCCTTAGGATGTGCATAGTTTATTTTGGTGCTTTTGAGCAGAAGACGTGCCTCTTGAAGGGAATGCAAGTGTCTAAAACGGATGAACATTTAGATCAGGCATGTCCAAACTTCGGCCCTCCCGATGTTTTGGGCCACAATTCCCAGAATCCCAAGCCTGGCAAAGCACTGTGGGAGCTGTGGCCCAAAACATCTGGAGGGCCGAAGTTTGGACTGATTGAGATCTATAACTTTTGCAATTTATTGCAACAGTCTGCAGTTCACCTTTTTTATTTTAAGCATTTTAGGGCAGGGGGGAAGATCCAGTAAATGGCTTTTCCACACTTACTCATAATATCCAAAGGTCATATTATTGGCTCCAAATACATGCATTACAGAAGTACATTAAGTCATCCATTTGCATTTCTTCTGCAGTTAATAACTGTTCTAGTTACTTACATTTTATATCAGATGCATATGTATTGCACAGCAAATGATCAGGGCAAGATCCTCAATTAAGGATGTATAAAATGTGGCACCTTGCCAATGGCTATTAGGTTTCCCCCCCTTCCTGAACAAAATTCATGGAATAATTGAGAAAGAGAGACTGGCGGACTCATTAACACGGGGAAATCAGAAGTGGCTGGGGAAGGAATGGCAATATTTGAATATAATCTGCTTGCATACTTCAAGGCCATTTCTCCATATAATCCAGACCAAAGTGCATGTCTCGGCACTAAGATGGATAAAACAAGACAGTTCCTTCCCCTTTTTTTAAAGCATAAGGAAATGAAGACCCTTCAAAGGGTTTCCTTTAGATCTCCAAGAGAAAAGCAGCCGATGGTATTCCCATTGTGCTGGCTATCTAATGACAATGTGTTCTTAAAGAGAAAGTTAAGGTAAAATGGACACATTAACAACCACAAAGCTGGAATGCCAACCTACTACATTTCAATAGAGACATCAACCAAGGCAACAAAATATGTTCATGTGATGGGGGCTTAATTCCCAGATATTGTATTAGTACACTTTGTACTGTGCTTACAAAACAAAAACAAACAAAAAAACCAAACCTAACCAAAGATAAAGGTTCCCCCCCCCCCGCACATGTGTGCTAGTTGTCTCCGACTCTAGAGGCAGTGCTCATCTCTGTATTCAAGCCAAAGAGCCAGTGTTGTGCAAGTTCATGGTCACGTGGCCAGCTTGGCTTCAAGGAAACACTGGTTTACCTCCCACTTTTTACAGCCATACCTATTTATCTACTTGCATTTACATGCTTTCGAACTGCTAGGTTGGCAGGAGCTGGGGTTATCGGCTGCGTGGCACCCAGGATTTGAACCGCTGAGCTGCCGACTTTGCAGCCAACAGTTTTCGGAGCCTTAGTCTGCTGAGCCATCATGAACCCTGATATTAAAACACATGTGGAGAAGAGGCAGAATCATAATACTTTGTGTTCTTCCCTCCAGTTCTTACTGCACAGTACTTCCATTTTTCTTTCAGTTGTCAGTATTTCTTTAGTTAGTTTGTTTGTTTGTTTTGGTGGTAGTTGAAATGAAGAGATATTCTGTCACTCATTTTGGAGATGTGAGAGTTAAGATTCAAGAAGGCCAGGGAAAAACTGTCATAGGAATGGTTTAGCACACATGGTGGACTCGAGGTAAAATCAGATATCAAGGGTAATATGTATTCTAGACATGGGCATAACTTGGCGAAATTGTCGTTTCCGTTTTCGGATATCGTTTCCGTTACATAACGGAAACAGTAATGATAATTAAGCTGTCAGAACTCAAACTCGAACCGAAAAAAGAAAAATTGGGTCTGATTTGTCGTTGTCGTTCCTGGCATCGCGCGGCGATCGCGCGATGCCAAGCGGCACAGAAAAAAAGTTTTAGAAATTAAAAAAAAACTGATTCCCGGCCAAAAAAGCAGGCGAAAATATGCCTGCCTGAGGGCACCTACCAGAGGGGTGGTTTCTGGGGGGGGGGGTTCCCAGCCTTCTCCCCCTCCTGTCCTGGGCTGCTGGTACCGGGCTGGGAGGGGGCATCCTTGGCATCTCCATTTGCCATGCGGTGCAGGCTGATCCAAAATGGCGTCCACAATATTTTTTTGAAATCGTGGTCCAAAAAACCACCAAAGCACCACAGAAACATGCGAAAATTAGCTATTTTAAATGCTTGAATTTTTACAGTAGCAGCAGTGGGTTTTTTATAGCAGTAAAAGGTCGCACTGATTTTATTTTATTTTATTTTTATTTTTATTTTTATTTTTTTACACCTGCGCAATGATGGGCTGGCCATGGGATGGGACCATGCAAATTTTTGGACCCATTCTACCAATTGCATGGCCAGGTTTTGACTGATACTTCTGGATGTGCAAGAGGGCATAAAAAGCCGAGGCACTCCCAGAAGAGTCACAGTCTGGGCTTGGATGTGGGTGGGAGAGGGCTGTGTGTAGCTGGCTGCTGTGCTAGACTAGTTTCGATTTCATGGAGCCTTTAGATTTCAGTTAGGCAGGCAGGGAGGGAATTGATTCAATTGAATTTTTAGGAAATAATAATAATTCCTTTCATTCTCTGTCTGCTGTGGGGAATAGCAACGCAGTTTATTCTTTTTTATTCTCCTGCAGTTTGTTAGGATTTCTTTTCTGATAGTGGTTCAAAGGGGGGGGAGGTTTGAGTGGGAGGGGAGGTGTGGATTTATTTTAAAAATTTCATTTACTTGGTGGCAAGCCAAGGTCCTTTCATACCCTGCCTGCAGCTCTGCTGTGGGTGCACTGCCCACTTTGTTTGCAAAAATTGCAATTGCTTTATTCGATGCAGTCTTGTGCAGCAAGTCAGTTTAAAGTGTTTTCCGCCTGCTCTGGGTCATTGCGGGACCCGCGACCACCGCCCGCGCGCCCACCCCTCCCCCCTGCCACTGCCGCCGCCCACCCATGCCCCCCCCGCCACCCCGCCCGCTGCCTAGGGCGCAAAAACACCTAGCGCCGGCGGGACGCCACTCGCTGGGAAGTCAAATCGTGCGAAATCGCGGCGGCGGTAACGACAAACAACAAACGACATGACAAAATGACAATTTTTTAATTTTTTTTGCAAAAAACGGAAACGACCCGAAACGGACCCATCCCAAAAAACGACAACTCAAAAAAAAAATTCTGGTCGTGCCCATCTCTAATGTATTCCCTTTGATAACCCACTTCCATTCCAACAGTGGGATTGCCTCAAAGATACATGCTTCAGCAATCAGACTTGCAAATTAAGCTTATATTTACTTTCTAATAGCCAATGACAAAAATGAAAATATAGTGTTACATTTCATTTTGTTTCATTTCTCATTTAGTTTAGTTTATTTACTAATGAATTTTATAAGAATTTTTGGAATTAAATGAAAAGATTCATTACTCTATTTAATGGCTCCCCTTGGTTCTAGAGGCACCAAATTTTGGGGGTACTTTCTTTGGAGTCTTCCCTGTAAGCCCCCCAAATGTGCGGTTCAGGGGGCTGAGTTATTAAACTTCAAAGAGGGTCACCCAGGAGAAAATCATTTGTAAATGAGGGAACTGCTTGAGCAAGCTCCCCATGCAGGGGAGCAATTAAACAGTTCCTGCTCAATTAGAAATGATTTTCTCCTAGGGGGAACCCCTTTGGAGTTTAATAAATTAGTCCCTTGAAAATCAACCCTCTTCAAATTTGGGAGGATTTCAGGGAAGAGTCCAAAGAAGCTACCCTGCGATTTCCATGCTGCTACATGCCTGTGATTAGACATGGGCACGACCAGAAAAATGACGTTTCGAGTTTTCATTTGTCCGAACGGGTCCGTTTCGGGTCGTTTCAGTTTGTCACGAATTTTTTCAAAAATTTGTCGTTTCTGTTTATCGTTTGTCATTTGCACCGCGATTTAGCGCGATTTGACTTCCCAGAGCATAGGGGCGTCCCGCAATCAGGGCCGGCGCTAGGTGTTTTTGCGCCCTAGGCGGTGGGGTGGGTGGGTGGGGCAGGCAGCGGGGGGGAGGTGCGTGCGGGCGGTGGTGGCGGGGGCCATGGTTGGCTGGCGGCTGCAGGCGGGCGAGTGGGCGGACGGTGGCACGGGCCGCAGGCGGGTGGCGGCGCAGGCGGACGGGCGAGTGGGCAGTTAGGATATCACTTAGGATAGAGGTTCTGTTCTTGGCTTGCACCCCAAATGTGTGTGTGTGCAAGCAAATTGAAGTTGGGAAAATAGAAAATAAATGGTAGTATATAATATATTTTTGAAATAAATCCACACCTCCCACTTCCAGTCGAACCTCCCCCTCTATCCAATATCAGAAAAAAATCCTCAAAAACTGCCAGAGAAGAAATAAAAAATAAACTGCTCTTCCCTTCAGCAGACAAAGCTGCAGGTAATCAAAGAAATTATTTTCTAAATTCAATTCCCTCCCTGCCTGCCTAACTTAAATCCTAAAGCCTCCAGCCTCCCTCCTCAATCTCGATTGGATCACACCAGCACCAGCAGCCAGCCCTCCTCCCTCAACCACATCAATTCACCCGACTGCGATTTCTGGAAGGTGCCTCGGCTTTTTATGCCCTCCGAGACATCCAGAAGTGTCAGTCAAAAACCTGGCGATGCCATTGGTGGAATGGTTCAAACAATTTGCATGGTCCCATCTGATGCCCAGCCCAAATGGGCAGGTCTAAAATAAAATAAAATAAAATAAAATAAAATCAATACGACGTTTTATTGCTATAAAAAACCCACTGCTGCTACTATTAAAATTCAGGCATTTAAAATAAATAAATTTCACATGTTTCTGTGGTGATTTGGTGTGTTTTTTGACCACGATTTCAAAAGAAAAATTGTGGTCGCCATTTTGGATCCCCCCCACCGCATGGCATGACGAGACGACGAGGATGACCCCCCCCCAGCCTGGTGCAAGCATCCCAGGACAGGAGAAAAGGGGGGGAAAGGCCGGGGACCCCCCAGAGACCACCCCTCTGGTAGGTGGCAAAGCCTCAGGCAGGCATATTTTCGCCTGCTTTTTTTGCCGGGAGTCAGGGTTTTTTTAAAAAAAACTTTTTACAATTTTTTCTGTGCTTCGCATTGCGCGATCGTCGCGATGCCACAAACGGAAACGAAAAACCCGACCAAATTTTTCTTTTTTCAATTCGAGTTCGAGTTCTGATGGCTTAATTATCGTTACCGTTTCCGTTACGTAACGGAAACGATAACCGAAAACGGAAATGACAATTTCGCCGAGTCGTGCCCATGTCTACCTGTGATCTCTATTTTTGAGTACATAAAATATGTACTCAAAGATAATGATTGCAGGCATGTAGCAGCATAGAAATTGCAGGGGAGCTTCCTTAAGCTCTTCCCTGTAAGTCCCCCAAATTTGGAGAGGTTATTCAACTGCAAAGAGGGTCCCTCTTACTAACTAATTGTAAAAGTGTGTACGGCATGCTGGCAATATTGGGGTTAAGCAAGGGGAAGTAATAAATTGACCTATTGCTGGCACAGCACTTCCAGTTACTGCTCCTGCCCTTGTTGGACTCATTTTTGTGTTATGAGACTTTCATGCAGGTTTGCCATGAGACTTGACTCATAAGAGTAAGAATAAGAATAAGAATAAGAATAAGAATAAGAATAAGAATAATGCTTTATGGTCAAAGTACAAAAGGTGTACAATTAGATTAACTAAGCCCGCCTTTTCCCAAAATGCATCTTTGTTTTATTGAAATTGGCTTTTTTTAAAAATCCAGCATAAATATGTGGCTACACTCTGCTTTGGTTTCCTTTGCAATCAAAAATTCTAATAGAATTCTATCTGGAGTACCAGTAAGAGCACCAAATTCTAGTCACTCTCACCCAGAGTTCCCCTTGTTGCCACTTCCTGCATCAAATCACCTCTATTAGTTAGAATCAAGTGAAGGACAACTAGATCTCTAGTTTCTTTCTCTACTTTTTGTAGAAGAAAATTATCAGCCATACAAGCCAAATATTTCTTATAAGGTCCATACTTGGCAGAATTAGCCTTCAGTTCCAACGTATATCTGGACAGTTGAAATCTTCCATCACTATTAAATCACTCCTGCCCATTTCATTCCATGTTTCCAGTTCCACCACCATGGATAATAACTGAAGCTTATGTATCCACTTGTTTTGGAAGCTATCTGAGAGATTATCAGCTAAATAATAGACCAAGAAAGTATCTTGGGGACAGCATGCATGCATGTGAACACCTGAATCCCACAGCAAGCACATTCAATAGTAAAAGCCCAGGTTATTTGCTATAAGTCTGCCCTTGCAATTTCTTGATCCTTGCTCCTGCATGGAGCAGGGGTTTGGACTTGATGGCTTTGTAGTCCCCTTCCAATTTCACCATTCTATCATTATATGAAAAAGAACAGAGATAATAGAAAGGGAGGTGGCGTTGCAGTATACATCAAAATATGCATTCCTGAACAGAAATACAGGAGGGGGAAATTGGCTCTCCCATTGAAAACATCTGGATCAATCTAGTTGGTGCAAAAAAACCCAAAAGGAACATGGCAATTGGTGTCTACTAGGGACCACCTAATGAAAAAGAGGAAGCAGATGAAACTTTTAAAAAATGAATTGCAAGGATTTTAAAAACAAACAAACAAAAATGATGCAATTAATACAGACAGGAACAATTAATTCTATGAGGAACATATATTTTTAGGATATATGTTTAGAGGGAAGGAAAAACAGAGTATCAGTGAACATCAGCTCAGCAGCCCACCCAACCTTTTTTTTTGTCCCAAAGATATTCCCTGTCAAGGTTATGACCAGTAAGAAGAATTGTGCAAAGTGAATGGGTGGAGCATCTGGCCTGATTAACTTGATCCCTTCCAGTGTCTGACAATTGTATACAACAGCTGGTATTTTCCCTGGTGTTACTAGAAATGGGCGTCCATGTTGATCACAGCTTATCAGAGTAGGATTTAGTTGCTCAGTCCACAAAATGCCGCAGCTCACCCTAAACTTTAGATGCGGAACAGGAACACTGCACAGCATACGTGGATTTGTTTCAAAGATTTGACTTTAGGAACACCATCTGCTCCAGAGATTTACCGAGACAATGAATTCTGTTCAAGAAGCTCTTACTGGTACTCAGGATAGCACATACCTCCCCCTCCTCCCCTCTGCCCTGCTACCTACAATGGAAGGAATTTAGAAAAACATTTTTCTCCACAGCGAAGTCCTGAGAGGGTCTCCTGTTCCTTCTTCTCCCTGTCTTTCTTATTTGCATCTTTTTCATAAAGGGCTTACCAAATGTTTTCATCTCCCCCACCATCTCCCCAATCCTCACACCATTTGTTAGAGTTCTGCAAGAGAGAACTAGGGTTATATGCCAACATGTTTTTTTTTAAAAAAAATGACTGACTCAGATTGCGCTCGGCTTGTTTTGTTTGTTTGTTTACTCATCCTGCCGCCATTAAGACTACCACCTATGGTCTTGATCATTGCTTTTGCCCTCCAAGGCCCACTGCGAAGCTGCAGAGACGCGCAGAATGGCCAGTCCAGTCTGGAGTCGTTTGTGTTTAATTGGCCCTGCATCAGAACGGTTGATGAAGTTTTTGCGGAAAACCCTTAGGCAGCTCATAATTGGCCATGTTATACAAAATCTGAATAAATATTAAGGAGATAATTGTACTTTTTCTAGGCCTCTTCTGCTGCTTGGCAAAAGGGATGGAACAGCACAGGGACATTGAGAATAAAAGTTCAAATCCTGTGAAGCAGCTTTGAAAAATGATATTCCTGTACTGTTATTTCAAATATATGAGATGCTTGGTGGGTGGAGTTACAGAGGTTGATGGCTGGATGAGTTTAGAGCTGGGGTGAGTAAAATTGGGTGGTGTTGGCGGTACTTCCTCCACCAAGTTCCTGCTGTGGGCTGCACCACACCCCTGAAACTAGAAGAGGTTAGAAGTGCACTTCTAGTTTCCTAAAAAAAGTATGTTGTGTCAAAATGATGTATGCAGCATGTGTTCTTTGTTTAAAAAAGCATTTCATTTCCTGGACATTTCCAGGAATGTGATTTCTTCTTTTAAAAATGATTCGGTGCTGGAGGTGCCATGGCCTTCCTGCGAGCTAGGGTTACAAAATTGGTCACAGGTTGAGAATGGAGGATATTCTTTTAAACAGTTCTTCCATATTGAGCTTAAACCATGCCTCATGTGAGCTTTAAGCCAAGTTTAAACTAACCAATGTCTCTTGAGTTTAGATGTCATAGGAATGGTGGGTAAGTTAAACGAAAAATAGAAGGTATAGATCTCCCTCTTACATGCAAGAGAGGAAGGGGCTGGGGAGCACCTGATCCACGCAAGTAAAGCCCTAATAAGTAATGCCCTTCCTCTTCCCACTATACATCTTAACATTGAGAATGTTTATGGGTATAAGATATGCTAATCAAATGATGTTCTGTCAAACAAACAATGGCTGAAATTCAGTCATAAGCCACAACTAGAGTAGGCTGATTGCATCAGTGGAAATGACATAAGTTTGACCTCACCAGCTCCCCACAGATTTACTAGTCCTAATCTAGTTCTGTTTTAGAATCATATTTCAGATAGTCTTGTTAAAATTTTCAATTCAGTTTACTCAGTTTTTATATAGGCTTTCAAAAGTTTGCTTTTCCTCCCTATTGTTTCACTAAAATTTATATTGTTTTGCTTTCCAGATGTTCAAAAACCCTCTTTAGTCAAATGTTGTTGTACAGTAGCAAACTTCTCTTAAGATTTGCTTACTTGGAAACCTCATTTTTAAGAGGCAGGAAGATATAATTACCAATTAATTAATCATAGCATATTTTTAATAAACCATCCTCAAGCAAAACTAGGCTTGGTGAACTTGTTCAAAGAAGCTTCAAAGTTACATTTTGCTCTATCCCCTCCCCCCTCTCTTCTTTCTTTCTTTTCTTATTATAAGACAGATGGTTTCTTTTTTTCAGTCAGAGAAGTATATTGACTGGGCAAAACACAAAAGTGGTGAAAAGATCACCTTTGGATAACTGCACAATGTCTAAAATGGATCTGAGCCAGTAGAGAATATTTTCAGACTGAAAAGCAGCTTCAAAGCAAAGCAATTTGCTGAGAATATCCACGAATACAATGAAAAAAGAACAGAGCTCCTACCCTGCTTAAAACTCCATTGAAAATATTTCTAAGTACAGTGGACCCTCATATAACAAGCATTTTGTTTATCAGAAAATCTGCTTAAAAGAAAAAATTTCTAGAGATAGGGAGAAATCGCTTAACAGAATCACCTATGGGGCAAATCCGTACAACAGAAAAATGGTCACGATTAGGGATTGATCAGTTTTCAATACATTCCTGTGGGAAATTTGTACAAAGGAAAATTTGCTTAACATAATTTCATTTGGAATGAATTAATTCCTTTATACAAGGTACCACTGTAGTTTGCTCAAAGAAAAATTTTGGGGTCTCCAGAAGGCCTGGGAAAGCCTTCGCAGGCCTGTTTGGGCAGCGCCAGACTGGGGGAAAGTACAAGAGCCCTCAGCTAGGCGCCCCAGGCCCAACCTGATCTGCATCCACATATTGCGGATTTTCAGTGATCGCAGGTCAGGTCCCTAACCCCTGTGATAGGCGGGGGGGGTCACTGTATAGTAATAAATAGGGACAGACAATTCGTTTTGGAACCACGAGCCCAGGTGGTGTTCAGAAGCCTCCAACACACAGACAGCCAATCTCTTGCTTGGTCTGGGCTGCACTGGGTTAAACTCCGAGAAAGCAGGCTGCAATGTCATCTTTCCTTCTCCGTGGTGCTGGCCAATCAGACAGTGAAATGGGATGATGCCTGTCCCTGCACAGCTCCTGATTGGCCAGCACCACTGAGGAGGAAAGATGGCATTGCAGCCTTCTTCGTCGTTGGAGCTCAGCTGTGTGCTGCCGCAGAGACAGTGTATTCTGCTGTAAAAGTGAAAATCTCTCAGAGCAGTAGACATGAAAAGAGACAATAATAAGTGATTTACTATTTTTTTTCTCTGGGGGCATCCTGGGACTGTGCTGCTTGACCAAGGCCACCCAGGTTGGTTCTTCTCCTGCGTGAAATCAAACTCTCCACCTCTGGCTCCTCAGCCAAATACCTAAACCACTGAGCTATCCACCCAGCTAAATACATGTAAAAGCAGTTTGAATCAGTAGCAGACATGCAGTCTTAAAATGTGACTTGTTGAATTACGGATCATATTTCTTAAAAATCTTACGGAGGCACTAGAAGGACACCAGGGCTGACATGTTAAGTATGACTTCTAAAGTTAAAATATGTTCCAGCTTGAAAGCTAGCTTGATTTCCAGACAAAATAATCTTGTACGCTCTGGTGGATGGCATACCCTAGTTATAACAGACCTGTTAGTTCTACAAGACCCAACATGCCCTCTATTTTTTGTCCTTACTGTGTGGAGCTCTGTTTTGTATATGCAATTGCAGAAATCCCCCCCCCTCGCAGTTCGATGGCAACCATAAGAAAAACGGTTGCAACAGGTGCATGGGACGCTCCCACCCTTGCCAGGAGGGGGGTGAAGGCGAGGATGCACGTGCACCTTAGAAGGAACCTTGAATAGACTTCCCATCATCTTTGAATGGTGTTAACAGCAACAGCATCAGCAATAAATTGGCATAAAAAGTGGTAAAACATAATCAAACTGGTTTGTTGAATACCTATGTTTACATAATCCCAAAGGCTGAAACATTCATCCAGGAACAGAACTTTGCTTCTTCACTATTAAACCAAGAAAGACTGCCACTCTTTCCATGATATCTACCACTTCTGCCAATAACATAAAGTGAACTTTATCCAGATCGGATTTCCCCTCCAGCATGAATAAGATCGAGGTCATATACTTTATGTGGTAGTCCAGGAGAAGCAGGCCATGAAAAAATATATGAGGAAGAGCCACGGCCATGAGTGTCTCAGAGTTTTGTTGTGTACTTCTTGTTCCCCATTATTTGTAGGATCTCCGTGAAGCCAACAAGGGATGGCTCCTGGAGGTTTAGGATAAAAGATCAATATATAGTTGAAACAGAGCTTTGTACCTTCTTATACATGCAGGTAATCCCGGAAAGTTAGAGAAAACTCTAAACACATATCCAGATCGGATTTCCCAAGTGAGATCCGCCTGGCGCCAACATTGATGACATTTCGGCGCCAGGTAAAAACCTTCCTGTTCCAGAAGTTTTTTAATTGATACAACATAGACTGTGGGTCCTTTGATGGTAATTTTAGTGTTATGATTTTAGTATAAGGTTTTTGTTGTTGTTTTAATTATTTATTGATATTTGATGTTTTAACTGTTTTAATTCCTTATTGTAAGCCGCCCAGAGACCTTTGGGTACTGGGCGGCATATAAGTTGTAAAAATAAATAAATAAATAATAAATATCTGTAGGTAATACGGAAACAGATTTGGGCAACAACCACCGCAACAAAAGCTAAAGTTAATCTAGACAAGCTAAGTAAAATGGAATGAGTCTAAAATGGAATAATCCAGGCAAGGTGATCTTCTGAACTGAATGCCAAGAAATGTCCCAGTATTTCTTCAAAATATCCGTGCCAGCATTGCCAGAAGGAAAAGGGATGTCAAACTTAACACGGCGAAGGGCAGCATGAATAGTGATAACACGGATGGCAGTAGTCAAGATGGTCTACACAGAATACACTCTTCTGAACACTACCATTCACAAAGTGACACTATTCAGGAGGAAATCTCAGAATCTGACTCCTTTTTTCATCAGTTCACCACTTCTCACTCAAACACAAGGAGGGCTGGGATGTTTTTCAACAAGGGTGAATTTTTCTTCACCAGACTAACAAGGCTACATATTGGGAAACGAAGCCGTTTTTTTAAAATAAAAGCCAATGCTACTATGTAATCCTGCAGATGTGCTTGCTAACACAGCAGTTGAAAAACAGACATGCAGTTAGTCCGTTTTCTAAAACAGCTCAACAGCAGCATAGCTCTAATTAATGTAACCATTGACGCATGCTTGATATGGGCCATATAAAGCAATTTGTATGTTTTGCTTTGTGAGTCAAGTGTCAGAATGAGATAAAGAAAATGCAGTAGACAATGGGATTGACAGATCCGATTTCCTTCACTTGAGAAATCTGATAGAAGTTTAAAGGAAGGAAGCTGCTTTGGTCAAAGGCAGCTTTCTTCTTTTAAATCAAGGGATCCTTTGGATCAAGGTGAGGTCAAATAGGTGCAAAGCTGCAGGCATGTTCTCCCTTAAAGTGACCCTTCTGTCTGAGAGGGAATCACTCCAGCCTGGTCCCCAAAAGGAGAAGCCCTACAACCAGGCCAAAAAGGTCCAGCTTGGGCATGACTTGTAATCTAGCTGGAGACCGTTTCCCTCTGCATTGTGAGAGCGCCATGAAACAGATCACATCAGGCTGCTCCACAAGCGATACAAACTGCAATCTGTTTCCCTATGTGGTCACAACATCACACTTCGTTAATGTAATCCAACATTTTTCTTAACATTCTAAAAAAGAGCCATAGAATAAACTGCAATGTCCTATGATTAAACTCTGCAGGGTAGATTGGATGTTTGCCATAGTTCCTTCTAGCATGATTCATTGTATTTAGAGACTGCTTAGCTGTTTCCCGTTTCCGTTCACAACATCGTATTCGTTACTCTAATCCAACGGAAACGGGAATTATTCACCAGAATTCGAGCTCGAACCATAGAAACAAACAATTTGGTCTGATTTGTCGTGCTCGTTACTTGCATCGCGGCGATCGCTCTGCAAGGGCACAGAGAAAAAAGTTTTTAAAGACTAAAAAAAAACAGGCCCTAATTGCTAAAAAAAAAAACAGATTCCCGGCCCTATGTTTGCCGAAAACTGTCTGAGGGCACCTACCAGGCCAGAAGGGTGTTTTATTTTCCCCGCCCCCCCTCTCCTTGGCTATTGCTACTGCTGCGCTGCTGGTACCAGGCTGGGAGGGCGCATCCATTTGCCATGCAGTGCGGGGGATCCCAAAATGGCGACCGCAGTATTTTTTTTGAAATCGTTGCCCAAAACCCCACCAAAGCACCACAGAAACATGCGAAAATTAGCTATATTTTAAATGCTTGAGATTTTTACAGTAGCAGCAGTGGGTTTTTCTTGCAAAAAAAGTCTCCGTTGATTTTATTTTATTTTTTATTTTTTTACACCTGTGCATTCGCAATGATGGGCTCGCCCATGGGAGTGGACCATGCAAATTCCACCAATCGCATGGCCAGGTTTTGCTGACTGTACCAGGCTGGGAGGGCGCATCCATTTTGTGGGGGGGGATCCAAAATGGCGTCCAAATATTTTTTTTGAAATCGTGTCCAAAAAAACCACCAAAGCACCACAGAAAGATGCGAAAATTGGCTATTTTAAATGCTTAAATTTTTACAGTAGCAGGAGGGTTTTTCTTGCAAAAAAAAAGTCTCCGTTGATTTTATTTTATTTTTTATTTTATTTTTTTTATTTTTTTTACACCTGCACATTTGCAATGATGGGCTCGCCCATGGGAGTAGACCATGCAAATTTTCCACCAACCGCATGGAACTTGGCCAGGTTGACCACAGAGACTTCTGGGATGTGCCAATCGGGCATAAACAGCCCACTAATCGTAGCCCACGAACCCTAAGCCTAACCCATACGCCAGTACACTGACCTTCTAAGTGGGTCAGAGAGGCACCCAGAGGTGCACCCCAATACTCACCCTAACCTCACCCGTAACTAGCCTAACCCTAGCCCTTGCGCTAACCCGTCTTAACCCTAAGCCAGATCTACTTGCATTGCACTACATGCAAGTACGTGAGACACAGCGGGTGCAAAGAGTCTGCCAGTCCGTCACTTGTGGCTCTGGCTGACTCCTGCAGCTCCCTCCAGGAGCCCGCTACCCCCTCCCCAAACCAGTACTAACGACAATATGACTAATTTTTGCGAATTTTCGCAAAAAACGGAAACGAGCCGAAACGGAACCGGCCCGACTAACGACAACTCAAAAAAATTTTTTTCCAGTCGTGCCCATCTCTAATTGTATTCTGTTGGACTGACAGTAGATATGTTGTTGCTTTTTAAGCTTTATTTGGAATCTAGTTATTTCTGGAGGACTTTAAACAACTGCTAAGAATTGAGGACTAGTGGACTAATTTTAGTTCCAAGCAGAACAGCTGGAATGAATTAACAATCAATGGAACTTTAGTCACAATTTACGTATCATTGATTTTCAGTAGGCATGGGTAGTTGAATCTATATATATATCTATCTATCTATCTATCTATCTATCTATCTATCTATCTATCTATCTATCTATCTATCTATCTATCAACTAACTAACTAACTAACTAACTAACTAACTAACTAACTAACTAACTAACTAACTTGTGCTACAACACTGCTTGGGGTGGCTAACAGCAAAAGAAGAAAGAACAACCCTCCCATCTGAACATAAACACCCAGTTAGTATAAACTGATTAGGGTTGATCCAGAGGCAACAGCAGATAAAACTCCAATTAAAAGCACATGTGTCTACTTAGTATCAAAGGAGGAGGATAATACCAATGGCCTATTTGAAAAACTCAGTTTTTACCCATTTCCTGAAGGTAAGAAGAGAGGGACCCTGGTGAACATCAATAGGCTACACGTTCCATGGTGTTGCAGCCACCACTGAGAAAGACCAATTCTTGGTTGTAGTTCTAGGTCTCTCTAGGGGTGACCACCCGGGTTGCTCAAAGAGATGAACTTCAGGAGAGACCAGTGATTATATACCAAAGACAGTTGTGGCATCAAGGATGGATCACACTGTCTGTGTGAGAACAGAGTTACAAAGACTCAAGCTATGCTGGCATTGCAAGGATCTAGTTGCATGGAGCATAGGTTATAAATGCCAGTTACTTTGCTTTGAGGTACAGGTTGACAAAAATATAGCATAAAACCTAATCCTGATCAGTGGGACATACTCTGAACATTTCATTGCTTGATACGAAAGTGCAATGTGCTTTTCATTCACATGTCTGATATTCTTAATAGGATAATGAAATTGGGATATATATATATTTATATATAATGCATGGACATTCTGTTCACTGAATGCTTTACAGTTGTAGGTTGCAGAAATTTAAAAAAGAGAAAGAAAAAGAAAGAAAAAGAAAAGTAAAACACAAAACTTCACTTTCATGTGTGAAAACGCTGCCTGTTTATAACCAGGAAATCGAGGTTAAATGCCTTGTGGATCAAGGTGTTAGGCTAGAACTTGAAAATCATTTACTTCACTAATACCTGTGATTTGACTGTAGCCACCCTGGAGCTAAGTTTTTAATGGGACAAATATTGTTTCCTGACTTTGAAAATGCTGGGACAGCCCTGGTTAGACTAAATTTTGGGAAGTGCTCTATTAGAGACATTTTGCACAATTTTCTGCAAAAGAGATGGAAGTTGAAGCCCCACAGATACCCGTATAGTTTAATTAACCATGCTTTACTGGTTTGGGATTGAACCATCATGTAGGAGCATGCACCGGTAAAACTGGTGGAATTTGCATCAAGGCTTCTTTACCTGGTAAGAAAAATGTTTAATTCAGCTATTTTCTATTTTCAACAAATCTTGAAGGGTAGCCCTTTTCCTCTCCTGCAATAAGGAAACATGTGAGATTTCTGAAAGACTAGCAGACTTGTCATGGCACAAGAACTTTAGGGACCATACTTCATCAGGGACATGGCATATGGCATGACCTGCAACTCATGAAAGCCTATTCATAATAAATCTTTTAGAACCCAATGCATCAGTTACACGTGGAACTGCAGACCTGAAAGTCTGTGAAGCTTCTCAGTCATCCAGGTGAGTTTATCTGGAAGCTGAGTTATGGCAACTGGACTTCTTTTCCTGAGAGATTGAAATCCCCACCTCTGTTGAGAGAGGGGTTTTCAATACTTACATGTATGGCTCAGGCACAGTCTATCTGCTATTTGTCAGGCAGTGATTTCAACAACCCCCAGACAAATCAAAAATACTTCACAAATCCACCACCAAGGCCATAGCTATCGACCCATACTTAATGGGTGTTGGGAAGGTTAAAGGTGGGACTTTCATGCACCTTAGGCCATTGTCCTCCTAATGAACTTATTGTCCACCTAATGAGCCTATTCAGGCCATTATTCATCTTATGAGCCTATTTCAGACCAGGGTGACATGAGGTCAACGTAAACTATAAAATGGAGGACTCACCACTAGCTTTCCTCAGACTGACGAAGCTGTTTGGATGAGCAGGAAAACATTTCAATCTCTCAAGAAAAAGACGTTCAGTTGCCATGACTCAACTTCCAGATGCATAGCTGGAAGGTTAAATAGACATATGTTGCCCCACTCTTCCCCAATGACTCCTCATAGCAATAAGAGGAGGGGGGCACAAGTGCTGCTGAGGCCCAGTGCCCTCCCCCCCGAACCAGAGCAGACACTTAGCAGTCTTAGCATGGCCCCAGGCTCCGACATCATCAGACCCATGCCAACTGTGGATGCCAGCAGGTGGGCTCTTCCCTGCAGAGCTAGCCACTTTGCTGTGAGGACAGGATGGAGAATGGTCAACTGCACAGGGAGGTGGGGAATAGCCATCTAGTATCCATGACTGGTGTGGGTCTGATCATATTGAATCCTCATGATGTGCCAAGGCCATTAAATTGCTGGCCTGGTTTGTGGGGGGGAAGGGAATTACTTGGCCATGGCAGCACCACAGGATAGGAATCTATCTGGATACAAATCCAAAGTGCCTCTCTCTAGAGGTGAATTTCTCTCACAACATTTTCTACTAGAATGGCACTAGGTGGTATCCGGAATTGCAATACATACCGTAGTTGTCCACTCATGTAGATGGACTGTATTTACCTATATTTATTATCTAGATGAATTCTTTGCCAGGGAACTGTAACTTGTTGTCTTTAAAGCACCCCCCCCTCCTTTCTCTCTTCTTTTTCTCCTTTGAAAGCAAATACTTATCCCCTTATGTTCTTTTATTCATGAGGAGTGAATTCAGATCCCTTCTCTATTAAAGTATCGGCAGGGAGTCCCTACAACCTTCGAGTTGATGCAGACATAAATGCTTCTTTTCCTTTGGAAAAAAAGAGAAGGAAAAGGAAGAAGAATTGACAGAATATTTGGCTCAAAATTAATGTGAGGCAAAATTTATATTTATATCCATTTTAATATAGGTGTGTGTGTGTGTGTTTTTCTGTCTGTCTAGTTAGTTTGATTCTTTAGCCCCCACCCCCCCACCCCGGGGCATAAAAGCACAAAGAAAAAAAGAGATAAATTGCTAAGATCTATTTGTTTACTTCAAAAACAGTTGCTTTTATGAACAGTTCATCTATCACAGTCAGTAGCTTCACAACGTCCCCAAATGCAGCATGTCCTCTATCGTGGAGCTGCCCAGTAAGAAAGAGAAAATCAAATGTGTCTATAATAAGGTATTGACGGTCTCAGCTGGTAAAAAGACACTGGAAAAGGCATATAGGTGACAGAAGGGAAGGTCCCAAGGCTCCCCCTTGGTTCCTTTCAAGTAGCAGACCTGAGAACAGGAGGAGAAAAAGTAGCAAACAGATCTGCATTGTTCCCATGACATCTCTTGTTTGAATAATCTGCTTGTTGTGTGGTTTGTTGGCATAATTCTGTTGCCTTGGGCAGAAAAGTGGGCTATAAAACAAATACAGGCATGGATACACACATATGGTTTTCACTGGACATGTGAAGAAGGCCTCAGATGTTGAGCATGCAGGTTGACATAAGCTTCCTCTCCTCCGTTCCACTGCTAGAATGAAAGTCTCCCCCCGCCCCCGCAATAGTCAGACATCACCAATAGATCATCACTTGGAGTCATGATCCTAGCAGAAGCAACCTGACACTGAAGTTTGACTGACTCCTTCTTGTCCTGAGTAGACATGGGCACGACTCGGCGAAATTGTCATTTCCGTTTTCGGTTATTGTTTCCATTACGTAACGGAAACGGTAACGATAATTAAGCTGTCAGAACTCGAACTCAAACCGAAAAAAGAAAAATTTGGTCGGATTTTCCGTTTCCGTTTGTGGCATCGTGGCGATTGCACGATGCGAAGCACAGAAAAAGTTTTTAAATGTTTTTTTTAAAAAACCCTGACTCCCGGCCAAAAAAGCAGGCAAAAATATGCTTGCCTGAGCCTTTGCCACCTACCAGAGGTGTGGTTACTGTGGGGTCCCCGGCCTTTCCCCCCCTCTTCTCCTGTCCTGGGCTGCTTGCACCAGGCTGGGGGGGGGGTCATCCTCGTCGTCTGTCTCGCTGCATGCCATGCGGTGAGGGGGGGGGATCCAAAATGGTGACCACAATTTTTCTTTTGAAATTGTGGTCAAAAAACACACCAAATCACCACAGAAACATGTGAAATTTATTTATTTTAATTGCCTGAATTTTTATAGCAGCAGCAGTGGGTTTTTTACAGCAATAAAACGTTGTATTTATTTTATTTTATTTTATTTTATTTTATATTTTTTTAGACCTGCCCATTTGGGCTGGGCATGGGATGGGACCATGCAAATTGTTTGAACCATTCCACCAATGGCATCACCAGGTTTTTGACTGACACTTCTGGATGTCTCGGAAGGCATAAAAAGCCGAGGCACCTTCCAGAAATCGCAGACGGGTGTATGGATGTGATTGAGGGAGGAGGGCTGGCTGCTGGCGCTGGTGTGATCCGATCGAGATTGAGGAGGGAGGCTGGAGGCTTTAGGATTTAAGTTAGGCAGGCAGGGAGGGAATTGAATTTAGAAAATAATTTCTTTGATTCCCTGCAGCTTGGTCTGCTGAAGGGAAGAGCAGTTTATTTATTTCTTCTCTGGCAGTTTGAGGATTTTTTTCTGATATTGGATAAAGGGGGAGGTTCGACTGGGAGTGGGAGGTGTGGATTTATTTTAAAAATATATTATATACTACCATTTATTTTCTATTTTCCCAACTTCAATTTGCTTGCACACACACACATTTGGGGTGCAAGCCAAGAACAGAACCTCTATCCTAAGTGATATCCTAACTGCCTACTCGCCCGTCCACCCGCGCCGCCACCCGCCTGCGGCCCACGCCACCACCCACCCACTCACCCGCCCGCCGCCGCCACCCGCCCATGGCCCCCCCGCCACCCACCCACACCTCCACCTGCCCCCCGCCCCCGCCCCCCACCCCCCACCTAGGGCACAAAAACACCTAGCGCCGGCCCTGATTGCGGGACGCCCCTATGCTCTGGGAAGTCAAATCGCGCTAAATCGTGGTGGAAACGACAAACAACAAATGGAAATGACAAATTTTTAAAAAAATTTCGCAACAAACGGAAACGACCCGAAACGGACCCATTCCGACAAACGAAAACTCGAAACGTCATTTTTTCTGGTTGTGCCCATGTCTAGTCCTGAGGATCACTAATGTTTTTTAAGGGAAAGGGGACCTCTGAAGAAGCCCAGAGACACCCAGTGTGGTATAGTTCACAGAGGGATGTGGAGAACATAGTTTGAATCCCTGCTCAGCCTTGGAGACTCCCTAGGGGAGTCTGTCTGGACAAGATCCAAGCAGGAAGATTTTTGCACATCTATATGTGAAATGCAGGGAGCTGCTTTACATTGAGTCAGGCTGCTGGACCCTGCTGAATAGGTGGTGGGTTCTCAAAGTTATAATCTAAGACATGTGGAGAGTATCTGCTTGGGGAAGGCTGGTCTGGTCTCTATTGAGCTGGCAGGTCATTTGTAGACAAGATATATTTCCAGGCCTTCCCTGGAGATGCTAAGGGCACTTTGTATTTATCATATGCTTCAACACAGGTATAGAAAACAACAAGGGAATTGTGAAAATTAAGGATGTGAAGAAATGTCACTTTGAGAGATTTTAGGAGAGACTTTACGTCTACAGACAATACAGTGCTTGGTATAGTGAACAGAGTGACACCTTAGGACTCAGGAGATCTGAATGTGAATCCCCACTCAGTCATGGAAACTGGGTTTACACTGGGAGGGGAGGGGGTGACTGGTAAAAAACGCTTCTTAAACAGCTCACTTAACTTGAAAGACCAAGTAGGGTCATTGCAAGTCAGCTCTGGCTTGACACCATGCATGAACACACAAACACATGCATCTCCGCATTGGTGAGACATGATCTCCTTGAGAGTATTCACTTGCAGCTGAGACCATTTTTGGCCATCTCCCCCCCCCCCCAATGGCTTTCATAACTTATACAGAAAATACTTTGCACAAAAACTCCTATTGCCCCCCGCAACAAGTGCCTTTCTTCATTTATGAAGTTAAGCTTCAGAAAAGCTTGTTTTGAGTATTTAATCTGACTGCTGTCATATAGAATCCTTCCATTTGTGTGTGTGTGATCCTCCAAATGGTGATCAACTCCAACCAGCCAATATCAAGTGGAGAATTTAAAAAAAAGGTCTGGTTAATGCTGCCCCACCCAGTCCCTTCACAGATGGGAAGAGTTCATATTTAATGAGTGAATTGATAAAAGATCTTTTGGACATGATGTCACAATAATGTTAAAGTTCAGGCTGCGTGTTTGTGTGGCTGCCTAGTCCTGGAGGCTTCTTCAGCAAGCCACCACACATTTTTATCTGTGCCATTCAGATGTGGGGGGGGGGGGGCAGGGAGAGAGAAGGAGATGGCAAAATTAACGACTCAGGAGAGCTCGTTATACCAAGGCCACTTTCATATGTTTTAAAGAGCTAAATGCCTGGGATTTATGCAGTGAGCTACAAGGCAAGATCTAGAATCATTAGCATTGTCAAACTAAAATAGCAAGGTCATCCTGACTTCTAATAATGGCGAATCAACTCGAATGTAATTGTGTGAGCAAGACTATGAGATTAAATGCCCTGTACTGACGCCTTACAAAAACCTTCTCCACGCTGCATATCCTCCTTAGCGTTTTATGGCTTTAAAAAGAGAGAAAATATAAAACTTCACAATTTTCAGGGGAGTAGAAGGACACTGCTTAGCCATATGCAGAGCTTGGGAAAGTTCATTTGGGGAACTATAACCAGAATCCTCATATAGCATGGATTCTGGGAGTTGTAGTCCAAGATGCTCCTTTTCCAAGTGCTACAGTGGGTGTCCACCTCATTAAGGTTGGATAAATCAGTCTGTCCCTCTCTGTGTCCCCTTTGCCTGTATGCCTTCACGTATCTGTCCCAATCTGTTTCTCCATTTGAACATGATTTGACATGCAAATTTATCTCACTTCTCCAATGAGCTCAAGATGTAACATGTGATTTTACTCTTGACTTGGAACTCACAACAGCAATCATGTGAGATAGGTTAATTTAATGAAGAGGAGTATAACATCCAGGTCCTGACTATTGGTGGTGATACTTCTGGTCCTGGGATGCATAGTCCATGAACATCTGGAATCCCCATTTTAGGAAACTACTGAATTAGTCTTAGGTTACCTAGTGTGTTTCATTCTCTCCTTGCATTTCCAAGTACCAGTCCAATATGTTAACCACAAAAGCACACTGTCTTTCTTAGCCTAGTATTGTACAGTTGGAAGTAGACATGGGCACGGCCAGAAAAAATGACGTTTCGAGTTTTCGTTTGTCGGAACGGGTCCATTTCGGGTCGTTTCCGTTTGTCGTGAAATTTTTCAAAAATTTGTCATTTCGTCATTTTGTTTGTCATTTGTCGTTTCCACCACAATTTAGCGCAATTTGACTTCCCCCAGAGCATAGGGGCGTCCTGCAATCAGTGCCAGCGCTAGGTGTTTTTGCGCCCTAGGTGGTGGGCAGGGTGGGGGCAGGGGGGGGGGGGTGGGGGGTGTGGGTGGGGGGCGGGGGGCGGGCGGCATGGGCGGGTGGTGACAGTGGCAGGGGGGAGGCACGAGTGGGCGGCGGCACGGGCCGCAGGCGGGTGGCGGCGCAGGCGGACGGGCGAGTGGGCAGTTAGGATATCACTTAGGATAGAGGTTCTGTTCTTGGCTTGCACCCCAAATGTGTGTGTGTGCAAGCAAATTGAAGTTGGGAAAATAGAAAATAAATGGTAGTATATAATATATTTTTAAAATAAATCCACACCTCCCACTCCCAGTCGAACCTCCCCCTTTTTCCAATATCAGAAAAAAATCCTCACAAACTGCCAGAGAAGAAATAAAAAATAAACTGCTATTCCCTTCAGCAGACAAAGCTGCAGGGAATCAAAGAAATTATTTTCTAAATTCAATTCCCTCCCTGCCTGCCTAACTTAAATCCTAAAGCCTCCAGCCTCCCTCCTCAATCTCGATCGGATCACACCAGCACCAGCAGCCAGCCCTCCTCCCTCAACCACATCCATACACCCGACTGCGATTTCTGGAAGGTGCCTCGGCTTTTTATGCCCTCCGAGACATCCAGAAGTGTCAGTCAAAAACCTGGCGATGCCATTGGTGGAATGGTTCAAACAATTTGCATGGTCCCATCCCATGCCCAGCCCAAATGGGCAGGTCTAAAAAAATAAAAAATAAAATAAAATAAAATAAAATAAAATCAATACGACATTTTATTGCTATAAAAAAACCCCACTGCTGCTACTATTAAAATTCAGGCATTTAAAATAAATAAATTTCACATGTTTCTGTGGTGATTTGGTGTGTTTTTTGACCACGATTTCAAAAGAAAAATTGTGGTCGCCATTTTGGATCCCCCCCCCACCGCATGGCATGGCGAGACTATGAGGATGACCCCCCCCCCAGCCTGGTGCAAGCAGCCCAGGACCGGAGAAGAGGGGGGGGAAGGCCGGGGACCCCCCAGAAACCACCCCTCTGGTAGGTGGCAAAGCCTCAGGCAGGCATATTTTCGCCTGCTTTTTTTGCCGGGAGTCGTCTTTTTTTAAAAAAAAAAAAAACGTTTAAAAACCTTTTCTGTGCTTCGGATTGCGCGATCGCTGTGATGCCACAAACGAAAATGAAAAACCCGACCAAATTTTTCTTTTTTTGGTTCGAGTTCGAGTTCTGACGGCTTAATTATCGTTACCGTTTCCGTTACGTAACGGAAATGAAACGCCAAGTCGTGCCCATGTCTAGTTGGAAGCATGGAACATAAGGCCCTTTGCAAGCTGAGTGCTTTGTTAGCTGTTGTGAGGTTTTTTTTGAATTGTTTGGCCATGTTCTGGAAGTCTTTCTTCCTGACATTTCACCAGTCTCTGTGGCCAGCATCTTCAGAGGGGAAGGAGCTTACCCTCTGAAAATGCCAGCCACAGAGACTGGCAAGATGTCAGGAAGAAAAACTTCCAGAATGCAGCCAAACAGCCCAAAAAACTCAACAGCTATCAGATCCCAGCCATGAACGCCTTCAGGAATACAGAGTGATTTGTGTTTGCATGGGCTGGATTGGAAGAACTTTATTGGAAGGCAGTTTCTGATATCTTCTTCACTTGCTCCAGTATTGTACAGTCTATGACTTCCTGGCAGGTGTGGAATCAGATACCTTACTTATAGAAACATTTCTACTTACTTACTTACTTACTTATATGCTACCTTGGAACCTATTCTGAGAGCCAATGAGGCGGATGTGATAAGAGTGTTGAACTAAGGCCGTTACTTCACGAGCCGCTCGCTTCGCAGCTAGCCTTCTTTTCTGTGCGAATCGATCGTTTCAGTCCGCACGCTCCTCCTTTTTGGCTGCGATGCCACCCCGACCACGCCCCCTTTACCGTGCTCCAAGCGGGGCGAGTGGTTCCCCTGGCTGCTGCCGGGAATCTTTTCGCTTCGCATCTTGCTTCGCTCCCAACGTCATGTGTGGTCTCGGTTTTTGGCTTTTATTTCAAGTTTTTTTAAAAAATATTCAAACATGGATATCGATGCATCGCTATATCGTTTCATCGCTTTGCGCTGTTACTTCCTCGCTCGAGTAGGGGCGGCGGCGGCGGCGGCGGGAGCAGGAGGAGCCGCTGCCACCTCGGCCGGCCAGAGCAAGGCACCCGGGGCAGGCAGCGTGCAAGCAGCGGAGGGCGGGCGGCTGTGCCATGCGGGGCTCCCCCCCGAGTAGCAGCGGGGGCGGCGGAGGGGCTGCCAATGATGCCAGGAAACAGTTGAAATCAGTAGAGCCATTGCAACTGACAGTCCAACATCAGTGCATCGATACGCCGTCGGTAGGAATTTTTTTAAAGGACGGATGGGAAATAACGAACGTTGAAAAGTGGCATGCGAATGCGAAGGGAGCACATGAGGTTGTGCTCGAATCGGTCCTAAAACTGCAGCTCGTGAGTACTGAGAAACAGGGGCGGGAGCGAAGCGAGAACACGTGACCGCCACGTGACCGCCTCCGAATTCAAATCGAAGGCAATATCGCTGCAGAGCGCTGCGCCTCGTGAAGTAAGGGCCTAAGAGAGGGTATAGCAGGGTACAAGCCCTCATTGGTTTACTGTACCAGGTCTCAGAGCATGGGCTAATGCTTAAGGCTGTTGTTCTGCTATGTCTCTGGGCCTGAAGACATATTCCAGGGCAAATATAGATGTAGGAAGAAATGTGATGCTTGTATCTGAGGTCTCTTTAAAGCCTGGATACCAATCTTTACCCAGTCACAAACAGCATACAGACTAAGTGGCTCATTGCAAAGATGGGAATATATGTGTTATGTGTGCTTTTCTCCCACCCCTGCTTGCTCTGACATTGAAGGGACTCATTCCTTGGCTTCAGATTTTTGCTTCTGAAATCTTCTCAGTGAAAGATAGAAAGTTACATATATCAGGCATTTATGTTCTTTGTTAATTACTCATACTTTGGAGCAAATAAGAAGGAATATCCAGACTCGGCATTTGGGTAGTTCAGGGTTCCAGCCATGTGTTAGATTCTAAATTTGTATTTCACATTCCTTCTGGGGTTTTTTTTTTTAAACAGACTAAAGTGGCCCTGGCCCTGGCTCAGCATGACTAGGCTCATAAAACTGAAGCATTCCTAACCTTGAAAGGATGATTGGGTCAAGAGATGATTAGGGTAATAAACTGGAATATAAAATTATTGGATTGAAACAAAGAATGAGAACTTTTTAAGTTAGTTTAACTGGTGTCATTATAAATGTTAACACTTCTTTACACCTACCAAGAAAATGCAAAGGAGAATATCAACTGAAATGCTGGTTTCCCTCCTTAATTAATGGGTTTTTAAATTATTAATATTATAATACAGTTTTTTTTCCATTCTAGCCTTGAGTACAAACAGTGATTTGTGGTATCATAGCTAATGGCAGTCAAAACTCTCAACGTTCAGCTTTCTCCTTAGAATGAGATTTCTTTATGTGAGATTTTTTTTCCTCTGAGAAATGTCACAAGATTTCTCCATTTTTTGTGATAATTTTTCTCCCACAGAAGAAACACCGGTCGACTCAGAATTACAATTCTTGGACTAAATGGCATAGTTTGTTTGCAAGATTCCTTGGAAAGGCCATAGAGCTGGGTTGGACTTGGAAGTTTCTTGCATAGGAACTGAGAGCAGTGAAAAATGAAAACAAATACACAAACAGACAAAAAGAGGAAAACAAGTTTGAGGATCTTGTTTTCATGGAAGCGGGAGGGGAGCATCTTCCTTGTGCAAGGAATGGTCTTAGCAAAGGATCACAGCTTGGTAAGACTTCCAGGAATTAGAGTTTTAAAAAAATACTCTCCTATGTCTCCACAAAGAAGGATAATGAGGAAGATCAGTGACATTGTAGTTGCCTATCTCCAGGGACCATCTGGGCAACAGACTCCGCAGGCATATAGGTGAAGTGGAGGTGGATTTCCACATTGAGAAACATCATAGGCAAAAGGCCAGGAGGTTGAAAAACAATCCTTCTGGTCCATCTGCTGGGATGGTTGAGAAAAAAAACATGACTGAAACCATTGTAGAAGAGTCCCAAGTCCCATGTTAGTCAAATAGGCCAGTGGGTTCAAATACTGCTGAGAGGTCCAGCAGAAGTAATAAGGAAATACTTTTCCTGCCAAAATCCTGAGGTCAGTTATCCACCATGGTGCCCAAGTTTGTTTTTAACCCAATGCCACTCTATAATGGAAAAGCAATCATCTTCATCCAATAAGCCCTGCAGAGCTAATTTCTCCAAGGCCTTCTGATACACAAAAAAGATTAGATATACACCTATAATTATCTAGGGTGTTGAGAACCAATGAAGGTCCTTTTCTTATTTATTTATTTATTTATTTATTTATTTATTTATTTATTTATTTATTTATTTATTTATATGCTGGCTGACCTTCCAAGGAATTCTGGGTGGTTCACAACATAGGAGATCCATACAAGTCGATAATACGTACAAAACCATAAAACACGAGATCAAACAGTGAAGACACTAAAATCAGTCAAAGTGTGGGATATGAGCTATAGGATGGCGGTGAATGAAAGAAAAAAATACAATTAACCTCCATTAGTTGCAGAAAGCAGCCTGGAAAAGCCAAGTTTTAAATCACTTTCTAAAGGCTGAGAGGGGATCCATGGTCCTAATATCACTGGGGAGCTGATTCCACCAGATGGGGCCCACCACCAAAAAGGCACATTTTAGGGTGGAGGTCTTACAAGCTTCCTCCAGGGTAGCAACTCTAAGCACTAGAGCCTGGGATGATCTGGTGGGCTGGGCCAAAGCTGATCTTGGGAAGATACACTCTGTCAGATAAGTTGGACTCAAACCATGGAGGGTTTTGTAAATCAAACCCAGTACTTCAGTTCTCCCTCAACATTGGTCTTATAATTACTTCTTATAGAAAGGTCAGACTCAGCTGCTTTTTAAAGAGACATGCATGACCTCTGCTACCCAACTGGCCAGCCCTCCTCTGGCAGCCAGGATAGACACACATCTAAGGAACACATTGTTGGCCTCAAGTCTCCAAGCGACTGGTGCATCTTCTCAGGTTAAACCAACTAAAGCTCATTCATTAAAACTGAGCATGAATTTTATTAGTCACAGAACGCCACTAGAACACCTATTGCCCCTTAATAAAAACGGCATGTGTGTATGGGGAAGAAAATGGGAAGAGGGACAGGCAGCTCATGGTTGTGCGTGTGTGTTCTGTGCTGTCAAGTCAGAAACAACCGAACTTACAGTGACCCTAGTAGGGCTTTTGAGGTAAATGAGATATTTAAGGAGTGGTTTTACTAGTTCTTCTATCCCCTCACAAGTCAGTTTCTATGCCTTAGCAGGGAATCGAACCCTGTTGTTCAGAGTCCACTACACACTATAGCACACTGGGGATCCCTAGGCAACTCTTGGATATTGAACAAAAATATTGCTGCTCCTTTAGGGATGTTCAGGAACCTCATTGCCCTTTGGGATTCCATTACTTTTCACAGGTGAAAGTATAGTTCAATTCATTTGTTGGCTGTTATTCATAGTTTACTTATTTATATTTGGTTTGTTTGGCATTTTAGTTTGGCATTGAGTGCTTTTTAAAACCTTCCCCTCTCCATTCATTTTCTTTGGGTCACCAACTATGGCTGGGGCGACTCATATTCTAAGTGGCTACTCCTGCTGGCCACTTTTTTTTTTTGAACAGTGCTGCATAAAGAGATTCCTTCCAATACATCTTATTGTGTGTGTGTGTGTGTTTTAAAAGGTATTTCCCTATGGGTGCTGCCAGGGAAGAAGAGAATGTTCACCCTAGAATGTGATTTGCTTTTTCTGCATGAATGAATTCCTATTACAGATTCGGTTTTTTTTTTCTAGAATAAAGAAAATGATTTCTTTACTGCAGGGTTTCATAATCATTGCCAAAGAAGAAGAAAACATAATGGCTTATTCACTTGTGCATGTGTGTGCATGCATCTCATTATTATACTGCTATTCCAGCATGCTTATGACCGATGTTTAAAAAAAAGTGTTGATTTCGTTGTGAAATATTTTTATTTATGTTCTCTTCCTACTGGTGTCATTCTAAAGGGCAGACTTTTATTTCTTAGATTATTTACACTGAAGAACAGCAAGATTTCCTGTTACTGCCTGAAATATTGATTAAAGTCCATAATTAAGAAATCAGCCACACCAAGTTGTCTATCCACTGTTTCATCGCTCTTATGTGGGATACCTTATAAGGCACAATGTGAAATCAAGAGGGTTATTTAAATGTAATGTATTTTTTTATTTGCCTAGGGTGAAATTATTTACTTCCTGAGGGTGAAAACTCTCTTTCTAGCAACATTCCTACTACTTCTCTATTTTCCTTATCTGCCCTTTATCCTGATTGATTCCATGATGGCACATGACAAAAGTTCAATATAATAAAAAAAGTAATCTAGCAGTAGCAATAAGATGAAAAGGCAGCAAAACCACCAAGACCAACAGAAACAGCAAAGCCTATTAGCAATAGATATGTCCTCTCCCTCTCCCTCTCCCTCTCCCTCTCTCTCTCTCTCTCTCTCTCTCTCTCTCTCTCTCTCTCTCTCTCTCTCTCTCTCTCTCTCTCTCTCTCTCTCTCTCTTTGTGTTAAAAATGGCATTCGTAGAATTAAGTTCAGTAGTGGTCAATACCTGTATTGGGTTGCAAAAAGTAAATAGATGGTGATTTTTTCTCAAATGTGATGAGTTTTCTAGTTCTGTAGAACTCTGCCTCAGGCAAAGATGTTATAAAATGGGGACTAAAGCAAATAGTTCAAAGCTCTGGCTAGATGTAAGGCCCGATGGCTTTTAAAGTCAGACTCATAATGCCAAGGAAGCAGAATAGCTTATACTCCATGGGAGGACAAGGTGACAAAGGTCTTAGTTTGTGGCCTCTTCTTGTATTCTCCCTCAGCTCCCTTATCTTTGGTGTGGCCACACATATGCCTTTGATAGGCTTGGAGCAGAAACTAACAAACAAAAACACAGAAACCTGTTGGAGTGTTTGTAACCTAGCATGCTCCCTGTAGCACAGTCTTTCTCAGCCTGGGGGTTGCAACCCTTCCAATTACAATAAAAACAACCAAGGGTTTGCAAAGTCTTTTCTGGTGGTGGTGGTGGGTTTACAGGTCCCCTTATATGTGTTGCAGCCCTTGTTAAATATTTTTTTCAGTGACCTTTCTGACCAGAATATTTAAGTTAGCGTGTATGTGTATGCATGAGAAACAGACCATTTGGGCAGAAAGAATCCTCTCTTTTCTTAGAAGTGAGGATTTTAGCCATTAAAAATACATTTTTATAAAAACATGATGATGGGGTCACAGGTTACTAGGGGTGTGTGACTCAAAAAAACAACAACCACTGGGAGTTGTGGCTGGGAAGGGATCTTTCTGGGCTGGAACAGACTGTCAATCTATTCAGCACTAGAGATGGGCACGACTAGGGAAAATGACGTTTTCGAGTTGTCATGTGTCGGAGGCGGCCTGTGTCGGCTTGTTTCCGTTTTTCGCGAAACTTCGCAAAAATGTGTCATTTTGTTTTTCATTTTTTCGTCTGTCATTAAACTGGTTGGGGGGGTAGCGGGCTCCTGGAGGCACCTCTTTTTTGGTGGGTGGGTGCCTCCTATCCTCACCCGCTAGGGAAAGCAGGCTCCTGGAGACCCCTCATACATGGGGGTCTCCTCTCCTCACCTGCTGCAAAAGGGCATGCATAGCCATATGGATATGCATACCAAGTTGCACGCAGAGACACAGCAGACTGGCAGAGGCACCCCTCTTTTTGGGGTGCCTTCCCTGCATCAGTCAGGCCTCGGGGGCATGGTTTGCATGTCACACATGCTGCCGACAGAGCCAAGCCTGCAGGAGTCACCCAGAGCCACAAGTGGTGGACTGGCAGACTCTCTGCACCCGCTGTGTCTCACTAAGAAGGGGATTGTACTTGCTGTAGTGCAATGCAAGTACAGATCTGGCTTAGGCAACAGGGTTAGCGCAAGGGCTAGGGTTAGGCTAGTTATGGGTGAGGTTAGGGTGAGTATTGGGGTGCACCTCTGGGGGCCTCTCTGACCCACTTAGAAGGACAGTGTACTGGCGCATGGGTTGGGCTTAGGGTTAGGGTTAGGGTTCGGGCTACGGTTAGTGGGCTTTTTATGCCCGGTTGGCACATCCCAGAAGTCTCTGTGGTCAACCTGGCCAAGTGGCCATGCGATTGGTGGAATGGCTCCAAAAATTTGCATGGTCACTCCCATGGCCAGCCCATCATTGTGCAGGTGTAAAAAAATAAAAATAAAATAAAATAAAATAAAATCAATGGAGAGAGGAAAGAGGAGACATTTTGTTGCAAGAAAAACCCACTGCTACTGTAAAAATTCTGGCAGTTTTAAAATAGCAATTTTCGCATGTTTCTGTGTGGTGCTTGTGTGTTTTTGGACCACGATTTCAAAAAAAAAAAATTGCGGTCGCCGCCCCATTTTGGATCCCCCGCCCGCACCGCATGGCATGGCGACTCGAGTCCGGCTGCCCAGGACAGGAGAGGGGGGGAGGCCAGGACCCCCCCCCAGAAACCACCCCTCTGGTAGGTGCACTCTGCACTGCAGGCATATTTTCACCTGGTTTTTGGCCCGGGAATGGGGGGGGGAGTTTAAAACCTTTTTTTCTGTGCCGCTTCCGCTTGAATTGCGGCGGCCGGCGGCGAGTCCGGTGCTTGTTGCGAGCGACTACAACGAGGATTTCCCCCCCCACCAGAGCAGCCCAGGACAGGAGAGGGGGGGGGTCAACCACCCCTCTGGTAGGTGCCCTGAGCCCTCACTCAGGCAGGCATATTTCCACCTGCTTTTTTGGCCGGGAATCGGTTTTTTTTTAACTTTTAAAAACTTTTTTTCTGTGCCGCTTGGCATCGCGGGATCGCCGCGATGCTAGGAATGACCACGACAAATCAGACCCAATTATTCTTTAGTCGGTTCGAATTCGAGTTCGAGTTCCGGCGGAGTAATTCCCGTTACCGTTTCCGTTCCGTAACGGAAACGAGGAACGGAAACGGAAACGGGAATTCCGCCAAGTCGTGCCCATCTCTATTCAGCACTGACCAATCATTCTTTCCTGCCTCTAAATATAAAGAGAGCCCTGCCTGCCTGCTGAGTGTTTCTTTTCCTTTTCCTTAGTCTGTTCTGTTTGCTGTTCACAACTGTAACATTTATTATTTCTTCTACTCATGTCTCAGAGTTATTGAGATCTTAAGTGCCAGTTAGTGATAAAACGGGGGTAAACCATTCAGGGGGACATGTAGCTATTCTTCTCTGTACTTCTACCACATAACAAGAGGAAATTTTACCAGAAATTCAAAACTCTGGAGCAGAAGCAATCTCTCAGTCTTTATATCTACAAAAGCAGGTGGATACACTGATATCACATTAAGTTTACACCCTTGATGTTATTCCTCATTCTGGTGTTTCCATGTGAGACAAGAGCTTCAGCAGAAAAAAGCCAAATAGGTAGCACAAATAAAAAGAATATTCAGGAATCCATCGGATTCTGTTAAGTCTTGGGGGGAATACAAAAACTTAATTATCTTTTTTTAATTAAACTGTGCTGTGGGGAGAATGCCCAGCATCATATTTTAAATGAGGCTTGTGAGTGGAGGTGAGTGCTTAATCCAGTCTTCCCCCTTGTCACCAAAGGTTATGATGGGTTTATTCCAAGACAGAGAAACCATTGCTTCAAACTGTTGTTTGACACGTTCAGCTGCTTCTGGTATGATTTCCTTGTATAACTGAGCAAATATTTGCAACAGGCTGCTTTCCGCCTGAGTAAAATTAAATGGTTCCCCTCTCTTTGTACTGCTCCATTCCAATGGGCAGTGAGCCTTAATCAGTAGAGCTTCAGGGACAGATACTCGTGCATTGGTTGACAGGCATTCCAAGACTGCAGGAGAGGTGAACATCCTTATTTGCCTCATTCTCTCAGGCAAGGATGTGAGGTTCCGGAGGGCTTTTCTTTGCTCTTAATAAAGCCCTTGCCTTGGTAAGAATGGCATTTTACAGCTTTCCCTCATGAGATTCCCTCCAGTTTTCTGGATACTGTGCAAATTGATGGCTGTTACCTTGTTTAAGGATATCAAGTGGTAGGTGAGTCATCGTATCTGCGTTTTTTTTTGTTCGATCCAGTTCTATGCTTATTCTTTGTGAATGCGTTTTTTTCCCCCAGAAAGGAAAAGGCATGGGCACAAATTACAGAGACCTTAGGTGAAGGTTCCCCCCGCACATGCATGCTATTGCTAGTCATGTCTGACTCTAGGGACAGTTCTCACCTCTGTATTCAAGCCGAAGAACCAGTGTTGTGGAAGTACATGGCCATGTGGCCGGCATGGCTGCAAGGAAACACTGTTTTACCTTCCCACCTTTTATGGCGGTACCTATGTATCTACTTGCATTTACATGCATTCAAACTGCTAGGTTGGCAGGAGCTGGGGTTAACAGCAGCAGCTCACTGTTCTGCGTGGCATCCGGGATTCGAACCGCTGAACTGCTGACTTTGCAGCCAACAATTTTCGGAGCCTTAGTCCGCTGAACAACCACGCCCAGTAGAGACCTTAAGTGGGGACAAAATAGCTATTTTTTTCACTTTCCAAGAAACATTGAAAGGATTTAAAATTCCTTATGTCAAGACAGCTTCAGTAAATGAGAATTAGTATTCTTTCCAATGTCTACCAGGAACAACTTCAGGAAGGGGGGGAGGCCAACCAGATCCCATTCATGATCCATCAGGCAATAAGAGGCAAGGCCTACCCTATAAATGCTGTTCCCTGGAAGAAAGGGCAAGGCACTCTTCTTTCCATGTGCTGAAGGGGCTGGACTGGCTGCTCAGCATGGATAAGAGGAATAGCTTCTTCCACTCTAAGCACAACAGATGAGGTTAAGGGGGTAGAGAGAAGGCTGTTCAGTACACATTGTGTGGGAGAGCACATCTAAGATATAGTCAGGGGGCTTTCAGTCCTCCTGCCCCCCTGCATCTGCCCTCTGAGGCAGTAGTCTCACTTTACTTAAATAATGGCCAGATCTGGAAGGTACAGTACCAATGCATGTCTTCTTCTGCCCCTATTACATCCTTTCCCCATATCTGTGGAGATTCTCCATCATCCAAGTGAGGTTATTGGGAAGCTGAGTCATGGCAACTGGACTTCTTTTGTTGTGGGGTTGAAATGTTTCGCTACTCATCCAAACAGTTTCATCAGTCTGTGAAAGGTTGGTAGGGCACCTCCAGTTTATAGTTCAGTATAGTAGTGGTGTGTGGTGGCTCAGTGGACTAGAGCACTGAAATGGTCGGCTGTAAAGTCAGCAGCTTGGCGGTTCGAATCCTGGGTGCCACGCAGAACAGTGAGTGCCCGCTGTTAACCCCAGCTCCTGCCAACCTAGCAGTTCAAAAGCATGTAAATGCAAGTAGATAAATAGGTACTGCTGTAGAAAGTGGGAAGGTAAACAGTGTCTCGTGCAGCCATGCCGGCCACATGGCCACGGACTTGGACAGCACTGGCTCTTTGGCTTGAAAACGGAGGTGAGCACTGCCCCTAGAGTCAGGCATGACTAGCACTCATGTGCAGAGGGAACCTTTACCTTTATTGTATAGGGTGGAGTGAAAGTAAGGTGAATTATAAATTTGAGGTCTGCTACCAACCTTTTTTAAAATGACGAAGCTACTTGGATGAGTAGTGAAATTTTTGATCCCACAAGAAAAGAAGTCCAGTTGCCATGTGAATCACATCCCGTATCCTTTTTCCATGTGTTTAGTCTACAGAGCACTGTCAAGTACTTAGTTAATACCACCACCACCAGACATATGTGGCCCATTATGCTATGACAGGATAGCCATCTCTTGAATAATTTGCTATTCTGTTGCTTAAGACTTAGGAAATGGACTTATCCACAAAGACTCACATCAAAACATAGCAGTTGGTCTTTAAGGTGAGGCAATATTTTTATCTTGTCTGTCTGTCTGTCTGTCTGTCTGTCTGTCTGTCTGTCTGTCTGTCTGTCTGTTTTTGCATTTGTATGCCATGGCCAATTTTCCCCAAGGGAACTCTGGGCACCATAATAAAGAACAACAAACAATAATAAAGCTAAAATAACAATAATGCAAGACAATGAGTCTAGTTTGTTTAGCCTGTTTTGCTTGCCCAGACTAACATGGCTGTCTCTTTGAAACTTGCTACTCTTTGGATATAATGGGTTTTGTGTAATCTGAAAAAAGAAAAATTATGTTGTACATTTTGGTGAAATTTATTTTAAAGAAAACCAATGAAGCATATTTACAGCATTTGAAAAACACGACACCCTGTATCTAGCAAATGTGAACATTATTATGCTCACCATGTATGAATAAGATGATGGATGTTCGGTTCACAACTTGCCATCACAGCCCTCGCGACCAAACCGCTAATTATAATAGATTGCTAAATTCAAGCCCATCATCCTTTTTTGTAGACTTCTGTTGAAAGCTGGTGACAACTTTGCTTAACAAGGAAAAAGAGAGAGGAAGGGAGGGAGGGGAAAAAAGATTTCACAGAAGTGTTTAACCTTTTAAGAGCTTGTTGGAGCAATTTGCTGGGATGTTTAACTTTTCAAAGACAGCTCTTGTTAAAATGTGGTAGAAATGGAATATATGCTCATATTGATTCACCATTTTCAGATCAGAGGCTGGAATGAAAATCCTGGAGGGGGAAAAAAAGAAAGAAAAATTAATGGGACAGAGTGGTAATAGTTGAAGAAACAGCCAAGTTGGAGCTTAAATCAAACTTTGCTTCTGTAAAGCCTCAAAGTGAATAGGTCATTTTTGCCAGGCTGTTTTTTTCAAAATAAAATGTGATAAAAGTGCAAAAACACCATTTTGGAAAGTGGCAGTATGTGCTGAAATGTCATGGATTTTAATGGACTAGCACAACGAAATGCATCGGAAGTGTGAACGCGGGCACAAAATCTTCCACTAAAACACTGCATTCCCACAGCCCCTTTCTCAAGGGATATGGGACCTTTTGGAACTGCCCAGTGCTCTGGTTGTAGGAAAAGTTTTGAGATCATATGGGGTTGGGGGAAAAGAGATACACTTTCTTTCCACAGCAGTGTAACCCCTCCTGGAAACATGCCTATTGCCTAGTGTGCTGTGTAGGAGAGTTCATAGTGCAATCCAACCCCAAGAAAGGTATGCATCTGATTGCATCCAGCAGGGTTGCTTTGCCCGGAGCTCTCTTCTTTAAAGTGGACCCCAAAGATTTAGCTTGGGTAGAGATCAGGGTCAGGCTGGGGTGCCATGACGACTTTTGACGTTACCCTTCCTTCTCTAGAGCTTGCTGGCCCCTGGTCTCACTCTATGTGAGAAAAAGGTTCAGCAGTGGCAATCTGAGTTTGGGTGATATGGCATCTCTGTGTACATTCATGACTGCCTATTCTCAGTTACCACTACCGCACTTTAGATTTGAAATGCCTTTTCCTTAAAGACAAATCACCTTAAAAATTACTGTCCACTTTTCAAATCACTTTTTCTGAAGAGCCCCCTTGGCCATGCCCATTTTTGACCGCTGTGTCGTTTTTTCTTGCAATGACCACTGGGGGTGGTGTTTTTAAAAATCAGTTCCTGCACCTCTTTTTAAAGCAATTTGGATGTATTTGTGGACATACTAAGCCACCTTTTTTCAGTTTCCCCCCTGTTTCTTCCATTTCCCTATTACAGTTTAAAGCGGTTCAGCCAAGTGCGGACAGGAAGCCAATTGCTAAGCAACTGCTGAAGTGCGGACTGCCAAACCAATGTAGCGACCATGTGACCATGGGTGGTGATAAGGCGATGCAAAAAAAAAGCGGCTGCTCAAGGAAGTGTGGTAGCGGCCAATGACCATGTTCAGGCACTTGCCAGACAGTGGTAGTCTTCTTGAATGTATTGGCTGAGTAGGTACATCTCTTTCTTACTCTCAGGAACACAGCGTTGCTGGTGGCCAGAATCCTACTGGGATTTTTATTTGGATGTAACCAAAAGTATATAAATTATATTGGTAAATTAGAGTTAAATAACAATATGACAGGCATGTCTCTGTCACACAACCAGAAATATGGCCAGTCACATGGCTGGCACTTTGTTAATTAGTTGCAGTTTACCTTATGTAATTTCACTTACTCTCCACTAAATGGGGTTGGGTTCTAGCCAGTGAGATACTTATTCAGATACTGTGATTCCCTATGACTTTTTTGGAATATGGATTATTTAAAGATGTGTCCAGCTGGCCAGAAAGCTCAGAAAGTTAGGTATATGGATGTGGAGCTGGAGGTTAGGAGTTCGATTCCCCACTGTGCATCATAAGACAGCCCCACCTGTGTGGCCTTGTGCAAGCTTGATGCCCCCAGAAGTAGGGAATGGTAAACCACTTCTGAGTGCTCTCTGTCTAGAAAACACCTGAAAAGGGTTGCCATAAGTCAGAACTGACTTAATGGCATATGATGATGATGATGATGATGATGATGATGATGATGATGATGATGATGATGATGATGATGATGATGATGATGATGATGATGTGTCCATTTGATAGAACAGCTGAATTTCCCCATGACTCACTTGATATTACCTTATCTAATGGAAAAGAGAAAAAGAATGCATTGGCCGGCATCACCCAAAGAAGTTCTACAGTATAGCCTGCTAAAGATTTAGACTAGGATTATGCTTCACTCATCTGATACTTAACACTGTCCTTTTAAAAAAGCAATCTGAGAGCAGTTTCATGTTCCTTATCATCTATAATTGTGTTTTGCTTTTGTGAAACAATTAGCTGTGTCTCCATTTGATGCTCCACGGTATGTTTACCAGCTCAGGGGCATGGTTTAATTTTATTCCTTCTCACTTCTGTTTTGTTCGTGGGCATATTGCACAAGGCAACAAAGTGTGACAACACTCCTCCCTATTCTCTATGTTTCCCAGATTGCAGAAATGTGCTAGTCAAAATCTTCCCTAGGTGCAAGGCAAAATCTTCCAAGTGTGTGTGCTTGTGTGTGCTGCTTCTCTTTTTACATGTGGTCTTTGCTGCACCTGATGTTAATAGAAGGGGTCTGGCCTCTAAGAACCTTTACTGATGATTACTGCTTTGCAAAAAACCACCTACTTAGAATTAGTTTGTGTTGTGTCGTTATAGTTATGACCGACTCTTCGTGATCCCATGTCCATGGAATTTTCTTGGCAGGAATAGTGGAGTGGTTTGCCAGTTCCTACTCTAGGCGCCTATAGCAGTTAGTATTCCGTGGCTTTTGGGGGGATTGGGGAATTATTATGCCTGACTCACAATCATATAATTCTCAAGGTTGCTCATCAGAAGCATTAATAATTCAGGCTTTAATATAGACCAGGACAATGGTTAAATTACTCCCTCCAACACTTACCCATGTAAAAGTTGGGATTTGATCCTTAAATTTAATGGCTGCAAATGATAAAAGAAAAAGAAAGGTATAGTTATTTACAACCAAGGTCAGAATCTTAGTGGGGAGTTGTTGTTCAATCATTCAGTCGTGTCCGACTCTTCGTGACCCCATGGATCAGAACTCGCCAGGCCTTCCTATCCTCCACTGCCTCCCGGAGTTTGGTCAAATCCATATTGGTTGCATCGATGGCACCGTCCAACCATCTCATTCTCTGCCGTCCTCTTTTCCTTTTGCCTTCAATCTTTCCCAACATCAGGAACTTTTCCAAGGAGTCCTCTCTCCTCATGAGGTGGCCAAAGTACTGGAGCCTCAGCTTCAAGCCGCACTGAAGCCCCACTGAAAACAGTTGGAGACAGAATCATAAAGGAATGAAGTCGGAAAGGGACAGTAAGGCTATGGAGTCCAAACTCCTGCTCAGCGCATACTTCTGAATATACCTGTAGACTTGGGATGCTAGTCTTGTTGGTAGCTCTGAGACGAAACAGAAATTCTATTCAGCTGTTTTTATCTGTGTTCAATAAATGCATGTGGAAGGACAGTGTCTTGGGCCCCACTCATGATGTCCATCACCCTCTGTGTGTGGAGAGTCTTGGTGAATCAGAAAGCCTCCTGTATCCATGGAGACTGTGATATGGAATCCTGATGTTTCCAAATTGCATGAAGGGCTTTCACAGCTTGTGGAGACTATTTTTAGATTGTCACCCTTAATGGGTGGAGGGTGATGGAAACAACACTGGAGGGAGGCTAGTATGCCTTTATGTTTGTTTCTCAACACTTACAAAGCATGCTCATAAATTTGTTTATTCATCCTCCAATATAGGAGATTACTAAATAGGTTTCCACAATTTCTATGGCTTTTAGTATGATCTTCAGTGTTTTTTCTTGGTGGTATCAGTTATTTACAGAACGGTAAGAGGATATCTTGCTGCTGGGAGTAGGGGGAGCAATGGACAAGAAGAACTCAGTGGTCCAGCACACCGCACCCTCAGGGAAGCTTTAGGGAGAAGATCTGAAGCCAGTTCTTGCCAAAGAGGGATCATGTGAAGAGGAGTGGCTGCCATTTACCACAGAGGAAGCTGTAGGCTCAGAAGACTAAAGCCAAAGTGGCATCAGCATCTCAAAGCCTATTGAATACTAATTTGCAACAGTTGGATGCCCAGAAGGGGTGTTCTGAAAGCTACACCTTCTGTAAACTGTGTCAGATAATTTGTGGGAGATAACTCCTTGACAGCCTCTTGCTTGCACCTTTTTTCTCTTACCTGGACTCCTTGGAGTGATTTATGACTGGGACTGCCTGCCCCTGCAGTTCAAGCTGATGAACTACTGGTGCATGGCACTTCAGCATGCCCCACAGAAATTGTTGAGTGCTTTTAAGAATTGGACTGGCTTTGAGGAACTCAAAAGTAAATCCCATTAAATTCAATAACTGCTAATAACTAGCTTTAGTTGTGCATCCTTAATCAAGACTTATTTTACACCAAAGATGCAAAACATTTGATCTTGCTTCCTACAAGGAACTTGGATTCCAGTTCCCCTCAGACAGAATGGCCATTGGCCATTGGCCAAGGATAATGAACATTGTATTCCAACTAGACATGGGCACGACTCGGTGAAATCCTCGTTTCCGTTTCCATTCCTCGTTTCCGTTATGTAACGGAAACGATAACGACAATTACTCCGCCAGAACTCGAACTCGAACTGACTAAAGAAAAATTGGGTCTGATTTGTCGTGGTCATTTCTGGCGGCATCGCAGCGATCGCGCGATGCCAAGCGGCACAGGAAAAAAAATAAAAAAAAAAAACCTGAAACCCGGCCAAAAAAGCAGGCGAAAATATGCCTGCCTGAGTGAGGGCACCTACCAGAGGAGTGGTTTCTGGGGGGGGTCCCCGGCCTCCCCCCTCCTCTCCTGGGCTGCGTAAAGTGCGCATCCTCATCGAGTCACCAACTCGCCAAGCGGTGCAGCACAGAAAAAAGTTTAAAAAAACCCCGATTCCCAGCCAAAAAAGCAGGCGAAAATATGCCTGCCTGAGTGAGGGCACCTACCAGAGGGGTGGTTTCTGGGGGGGGGTACCCAGCCTCCCCCCTCTCCTGTCCTGGGCTGCTCTGGTGGGGGGCATCCTCGTCGTCTCGCTGAGTCACCATGCCATGCGGTGCGGGCAGGGGATCCAAAATGGGGCGACCACAATATTTATTTTGAAATCACGTGGTCCAAAAACACACCAAAGCACCACAGAAACATGCAAAAATAGCTATTTTAAAACTGCCTGAATTTTTTCAGTAGCAGCAATGGGTTTTTCTTGCAACAAAACGTCTCCATTGATTTTATTTTATTTTATTTTTATTTTTATTTTTATTTTTTTACACCTGCGCAATGATGGGCTGGCCATGGGAGTGGACCATGCAAATTTTTGGAGCCATTCCACCAATTGCATGGCCACTTGGCCAGGTTTTGACCGAGACTTCTGGGATGTGCCAGTCGGGCATAAAAAGCCACTAACCCTAGCCCAAACCCGAACCCTAACCCATACGCCAGTACACTGTCCTTCTTAGTGGGTCAGAGAGGCACCCAGAGGTGCACCCCAGTAACTCACCCTAACCTTACCCGTAACCCTAAGCCTAGCCCTTGTGCTAACCCCTAACCAGTAAGCCAGATGTGTACTCGCATTGTACTACAGCAAGTACACTTCCCTGCTTAGTGAATCACAGGGCGCACCTAGGGGTCCTCTCTCACTTTGTTCCCCAGCCCAAGTGCACCGTATGCCGGCAGGCAGTGAGTCACAGAGGCACCCGAAAGAGAGGTGCCTCTGCCTGCTACTGCAACTTGGTATGCATATCAAATTGGCTATGCATGCCATTTTGTAGCAGGCCAGAGGAGGCACCCACCCCAGAGAGGTGCCTCCAGGAGCCCGCTTTCCCTTCATAGCGGGCCAGAGGAGGCACCCACCCCAGAGAGGTGCCTCCAGGAGCCCGCTCCCCCAAAAAACAGTACTAACGACAGACGAAAAACTGACACAAAACGACAAATTTTTGAAAAATTTCGCGACAAACGGAAACGAGCCGAAACGGGCCGGCTCCGACACACGACAACTCGAAACGTAATTTTTCCTGGTCGTGCCCATCTCTAATTCCAACAGCAAGGCTGCTTCCAAGTCAATAACATTGGGTGCTATAGCTTTACTATCTGTTTTTTTTTAATACTATGGCCAAAATCTTGTTACCATTGGATTAAAATGTCTCCTCCTTCCCCTCAGGTTCTGTGGATGCCTTTTATCTTAGACAGGATTTGGGGAGCTGCATAACAGGGTGGTGGGTGAAAATCCTGGTTGCAAGTCCAGGTCCCACTGCTGAAACCCATGCAGTGATTTTCTGTCATTGAAGAGTATTTCCTCCCTGTTTTGTGGGTCTCAAAGTTTTCCATGAGATCAGAGGGATCCTTAGAGATCTCCAGAACATGGAGAAAGATTAGAAATACTGTATTTCCTTGAGCCCTACCATCAACAAAACAGGAGTTATTAGAACGCAGAGAGGTGCAGCAAACACAGGGCTCAAATAATGCTCAGAGTCCTGGGACCCAATTTTAGTCATGGTACAGTGTCCAACATGGCAGTTTTTCACCCTCCAGTTCCCATCACTGGGTGTCCAGCATTATCCCTTGTAGCTCCAGTTCTCTTTACTGTGCATGAAGATATTTTTCCAGCCTGGAACTACCCTGCCCACACCATAACAAGGGGCAGTATGCCCACAATAAGGGCAAGAAATCTGGGAGGCTCTCCCTGGAGACCCTTGGGTCCCCTAGCTTGATGCTCCTCTTGCCTCCTTCTCCTCCCAGTGCTGGTGGTCCGTTGTCATTTTCCCCACCAGTGTGAGAGCTGGGTGCCCAAAGGTTCCTTTGGCTCAGATTTCTCTCATTCTTAAAAGGAGGGTTGCAAAGGGTTCTTGTGTTTCTTCCCCTCTCCTTCTCGGACCCTTAGTGTACCAGGACACCTAACCATTAACCTTCTTTATATATGTAATCACACTCCTTAGGGCTATTTGGGGTCCTTTTTGGGACAGTCCTCTGCCAAACAGGCTCCTGAGAAATCCTGTGGGGTGTCTCCCCAAGCCCTTCCTCTGGTACCTCCTCCTATCACCCTTCAGATGAAGAAGTCAGACTGAAAAATGGTGCCCTGGGAGTGGGACCTTTTCCTTTTCCACCATTTCAGCCTCCAGGGCTCCTAGCCCCTCTGTTGGGTTTTGAAGTCAAATGGGTCTGCTCCTGAGGCCCTGTTTGGGAGTGTGATAAATGGCCACCAGGGGCATCCTTGTCACTCACCTCTATAAAGTTTCATTTCCCCCCAAGTGATTTCCATTGATGATGTCATCTGAATTGCTCAGTGTAAAGTTGCATAATAGGAACCCAGCCATTGTGAAACACACTGCAAAGTTCTCTTGCTTCTTTCAAACAGCTAAAAACACAGACTGAGATTGCTTAAGCAAGTAGCAAATGTTTCAGCATTCTTCTCAAACTCAGCATCTGTTGACCTTCGATCTTTTATTAAGGCATTAATCATAATAGACTACCCAGTATGCCTGTCAACAAATGTCAATTTAGTCTTCTACATTGAGAGTCCAAGATCTTCAGCTATACCCGAACAAGCCTGCAAAATAGTTCAACTCATTGTGATGGAACTACCAGAGTCTGAGTCAAATGAGCAGAATTTCATAGACTTCTTTATGTTTGCACACAAAGAGGTAGGTCTTTCAGAAACATCAACTCCCTCTCACATTATACAGTGGCAATAAGGACTTGCTAGTGGGTTGGGGAAAATTCACAAATATTGGGACATGAAGACCTGGGTCTGTAGTGAAGAATGAAAATGTTACACTACTGTGGTAGTGGTTCCATATTTTCAAAGTTAGCAAAATGTCTGTATTGTGGTTCTACAATCATTTGTATACAAAGTTGTTCAACCACTCATTCAACCACTTGTGTACTGGAGGAATTCAGCAAACTATGGTAGCAGTGATTTTCACTCTGATAACATTACAGTTTAGAATTTAGGCCTCAGTGGTTAAAGTTTAATCCAGTATGCTCTGGGCAGTGGACCTTACCAGAGTTGAAGAATTATGACTCAAAAGCAGCACTTTGCAAATTATGATTAAGAAATAAAGATACAATGACATGCTGAAGCTATTAATGATCATCTGGCTCTCAGAATCTTAGAATCCAACCAACGTACTGCCACCAAATTGCTGTGCTGTTGTATTCGAACTGGCTGATAAAACCCATGGGGCAGTTAGAAGGTGAAATACCAGGGATAGCACTATGCAAGTGCTCTCCTTTAATGATGCCTGGAGTTGAACTGAGACCTGTTACAGCACTCCCTCTAGCCTCTGACCTTTATTATCTTCTAGAAAGCCTCAAAAGTATAAGCCCCCGTTTTCAAGTCTGGGATTTTGTCACTTCTACAGAGGTTCCTGCTGGATACCCTGCTGGTGCTGGGGCACCAGATCCCAGAACAGCGGAGCTTCTGGAAGAGGATGCCTTGTCTCAATGCTTGACGGAGCCAAAGAAGTGTCCTGGTTGTAGGAGACATGCAAGCCTCCAGTCTGGGCAGCTATTTGGCTAATTCATGCATGGAACCCAGACCAAGGGTCTCCTCTGGTAGCTGCCAAACCTGTGAGTTCACATGCAGGCCACTGCTGGATTTTGAAGACATGATAGACATTCACAGAGCAGTCAAATGTTTCTGTGATTTGGAGCCTCGTATAGTATGGATGGCACCACAAATTTTTAAGTACAGATCAATAGCATAGAGATGGGGCCAATTAAGAATTCTCCAGCACATCTACAAGTCTCAGAGTGAATACATTTTGGTCATATTTTTTAGATCAAGGTATGTAATAAAGGTAAAGGTATCCCCTGCATATGCCTGCTAGTTGTGTTCGACTCTAGCAGCAGTACTCATCTCCATTTTCAAGCCAAAAAGCCAGTGCTGTGCAAGTCTGTGACCATGTGGCCGGTATGTGGGGGGCGTGGTGGCTCAGTGAGCTAGAGCACTGAAACGGTTGACTGCAGAGTCGGCAGCTAGGTGGTTCGAATCCCAGGTGCCACACAGCAGAGCGAGCTCCCACTGTTAACCCCAGATCCTGCCAACCTAGCAGTCTGAAAGCATGTAAATGCAAGTAGATAAATAGGTACCACTGTAAAAAGTGGGAAGGTAAACGATGTAAGTAATGAACACCTGGAAATATGATATAGGAAACTTATCTCATTTTCTTAGGCTGCAGCTCCAGTGAATTCAGCAAGACTTTCTTCAGAATACACATGGATTAACAATGTATTATTTATGTTGCTGTTTGAGAAAGTAAATATATACCAGGTAATTGCCATTCTGCAAATTATGTACATTTTAATTTAAAAAATAAATAAGTAAACCCCATAGCCTGCAAACAAATGAATATGCAATAAGTACAATGAAGCTTACTCAGAGTACTGAAATCTATAGGACATAAGTGAGGCATGCCTAACTGAAACATTATGAATTTTCATGGTTCCCCCTTCCCCCCAAATATGACTGAGCCTGAATAAATGCAATGTGAATACATTATGTACCTTGGATATTTGGATAAAACCTTGGTTAAATAACAATCCAAGTAGATGAATGTCCATAGAAAAATCTCTGTAGTAGAGATGGGCACGACTTAGCGGTATTTCCGTTTCCGTTTCCGTTACTCGGTTCCGCTACTCTACGGAAACGGTAACGGGAATTACTCCCCCAGACTTCGAGCTCGAACCGACAAACGAACAATTTTGGTCTGATTTGTCGTGCTCGTTCCTTGCATCGCGAGATCGCGCGATGCCACACGCGGCACAGAAAAAAGTTTTTAAAAGTTAAAAAAACCCGGTTCCCGGCCAAAAAGCAGGCGGGAAAATGTCTGCCGTGCCTCAGGGCACCTACCAGAGGGGTTGTTTCTGGAGGTCCCCGGCCTCCCCCCTCATCCCCCGTCCTGGGCTGCTCTGGTGGGACTCGCCGCAGGCTCGCAGCCAGCAAAAAGCCCAGTCTCGCCGCCGGCCGCCGCAATTAAAGCGCAAGCAAGCGGCACGGACGGCACAGGAAAAAACTTTTAAACTCTCCCCCCACCCATTCCCGGGCCAAAAAAGCAGGCGGAAAAATGCCTGCTTGACTAAGGGCGCAGGGCACCTACCGGAGGGGTGGTTTCTGGAGGGGGGGTCCCGCCTCCCCCCCGTCCTGGGCAGCCGGACTCGCGAGTCGCCATCGCCATGCCACGCAATATTGTTTTTGAAATCGTGGTCCAAAAACACACAAGCACAACAGAAACACGCGAAAATTTATAAACTGCCAGATTTTTCACAGTAGCAGTGGGTTTTTTCTTGCAACAAAATGTCTCTCCTCTCCTCCTCTGTCCTCCATTGATTTTATTTTATTTTATTTTATTTACACCTGCGCAATGATGGGCTGGCCAAGTGGCCAGCCTGTGGGAGTGGACAACCATGCAAATTTTTGGAGCCATCCCACCAGTCGCATGGCCACTTGGCCATGGAGACTTCTGGGATGTGCCAAAAAGCCCCCTAAAACCTGCCCTAGCCCTAACCCTAACCCTTGACTCCGTACCCATACGTCACAGACTGTCTTCTTAGTGGGTCAGAGAGGCACCCAGAGGTGCAACCCACTAGCCCACCGTAACCTTACCCGTCACTAGCCTAACCCTAGCTCTTGCACTAAGCCACCTTAAAGCCAGATCTACTTGCTTGCATTGCACTACACGCAGCAAGTACAATTCCCTTCTGTGTGAGACATGGTGGTGCGGGAGCCTTGTGAAGGGCGGGCATGACGCTATCACTCTCACTGGTCTCACTGTCTGCACATTATGTTATGTAATATCCATATGGCTATTGCATAGCATTTTGCAGCAGCAGCAGGTGACGAAGGGAGACCCCCATGTAGAGGGGTCTCTTGGAGCCTGCTTCCCCTTCCTAGTGGGTGAGGAGCCCACTTTCCCTTTATAGCGGGCCAGAGGAGGCACCCACCCCACAGAGGTGCCTCCAGGAGCCCGCTCCCCCCCAAAAAAAAACCAGTACTAACGACAACGAAAAAATGAAAAAACGAACCGACTAATTTTTGCAAATTTTCGCGAAAACCGGAAACGACCCGAAATGGGACTGGCCCGACTAACGACAACTCGAAAAAAATTTTTTTCAAGTCGTGCCCATCTCTACTCTGTAGAGTGCATGGAAATGGCTGCAGTCAAATCAAGTGTACATCAGATTCTGCATCATTTGAATTAACAGAGTATTGCAAGCAATACGGATTTGACCAAACTCCAGGAGGCAGTGGAAGACAGGAAGGTCTGGCGAACTCTAGTCCATGGGGTCACGAAGAGTCGGACACGACTGAATGACTGAACAACAACAACTCCAGGGAAACTAATCATGTCTGCTGCAAACCAATGAGTGAACGAAACAAAGGCTGATTTATTTCTGAAAGGTGCTTTGTTCACTTTTTTGACTACTGGAGCTCAATCATAATTAATAATCAAAGTCCCTTAAGTAATGACTATGTGTTTGATACCACATAAAACAAAAGAGGAGAATAACAATCCACATGGAGGCTGCAGTCAAGGAATCAGGAGAGGACTGAGACTCAGAAGGGCAGCAATGAAAGAATTAGAAAAGATCATAAAGTGCTTGGATGTGTCACCGGAGACTGAGACCAAGATCATCCAGACTATTGTACACACATTCTTGCCCACCTGCCTGCCTTGTTTGTTAACAACGGCAGCCTTGTTCCCCTGCCTCATGTTGACACCGCAGCCCCGATCTTTATTTTGTTGCCACCCCACCACGGCTTGAGCTCCAGTAGCACCGGAGCTTCTAACCCCCACGCCGCCGGAAGTCCCCCCTCAGAGCTTCTAGATGCAGGTTAATGACATTGGGACATACAATATGTGGTTACTTAAGCCATGTCCATGGGAACGCGGGAACTGCATTTTCAGTCACGTGATTACTTCAGAAACACGGCTTTTATTATTAAAAGCAAAGTGTTCTGCTTATATACTGCCCCATACTACTACAAGTAGTCTCTGGGCGGTTTTACAATTTTAATTACAGAGTGCAGGCTACACATTGCCCCCCCCCAGCAAGCTGGATATTCATTTTACCGTCTCTTTCGCCCATATGATAGAGCCCTAAGTCAATGCAATGTTTCAATATATTAGGATTTTTTTAAAAGGCACATGCCTTTTTCAGTGAACTATGGAGGACTTTTCACACAATAGTGTATTTTGATTGGCTGTAGGCCAGCCCCATTCATGGATTACACTCAAATGCTCACTGGAGTCAGAAAGTACAAGGAGTCTACAAGAAACCTTCCAATGTTGATACATGGGAATTCTAAAATAACAAGGAAAACAGTGGAATCATTAGTCAGTGCATTCTTTTTATAGAAGAAAAAGAATCATGGCATGTTGATACATGGGAATTCTAAAATAACAAGGAAAACAGTGGAATCATTAGTCAGTGCATTCTTTTTATAGAAGAAAAAGAATCATGGCATGGGGTTAAAGGGTCCCTCAAACCTTTTTTTTTTTTTTTTTTTGGATTCACAAAAGGTGCATCCATGTTAAGGATACAGAAATGCACATGCACAACTTTCCCCTACAACAGGCATGTCTAAACTTCAGCCCTCCTGATGTTTTAGACCCAAACTCCCAGAATTCTAAGCTTAGATTGCCAGTGGCAAAGGACTGTGGGAATTGCGGTCCAAAACATCTGGAGCTCCGAAGTTTGGACATGCCCGTCCTACAGAATTCCTTGTGCCCCAACAAGTAGAAAGTTATCGCTAAATCCCTGGCTATTATATAGGATAATGATTCTGAGGAAGTGATGTCTACTGGATGTTCAAGTGAAAAAAAATATTTGTGGTGAAGATCAACAGATTGGCAGCAATCAATATACAATTTCTTTCCAAAAATTTCCTTGTACAACCGAACAGAATCTAAGTTGGGATAATTTAACTCCCCCAACTGGATTCTGGCCAGTATACCCCTTTGCAAATACTGCTGAGGGTTATATATTATATTTAATCAGCACATCACCAAAGACCTTGATTTAACGGCTCATCCCTAAAGTGGTAACCAAATGCCCTCCAACACTATGTTCAATATCGACACCAAAAGAAAAGTGCCACCCACAGCTCATTAGCAATGCTTCTTATGTTCCAGGACTCCCTTGGGGTTTTCTCTGAAGTGGCTTTCTTCAGGTATTTACTCCCTCTAACTCCACTGGGCTTGTCGAACTTGACAATGTCACAGCTTAATGTGGCTGGTGGCAAGCTAATATTTAATGTCAAGTCACAGGAGGCCCTTTCTCTGTTGATGCTTTTCTCCCACTTAGCACGAGCCTACTTCCTCGTAGCATAATTGTGCCGTAATGGCTTTTAGAATGAACGCATAGGGCGAATAAAAGATGCTTTCTTTTGCTCTGGACTGCAGCAGCAGATATGATAAGGATTTTTTTTTAAAAAAAAAAACACAACCTATTCGATTTGTGCAAGGTTGATTTACATACCATGCGTGGTGTTTCACAAGTCAATAAAGGGATGCTGTTGTAAATGTGTAGCACCCTAAATAGCCAGATCATGGATATCTAAACTTATTTTTACTATGTAGTCATTAAACTCAAAACAAATTTGGCAATACTTACTGCCTGCATAGGCATTTACAAATGGGGTGGGGGTGGGGGACAGAAAACTGAGAAACTGACTTTTTGTGTCTAGGGACCATCCTGTTATATGAATCTGTTCTCGAGCACCCTGGGTTCCAAATTTAGATATTCAACTAGAAAGCATCTAGGGTGGAACTTAAAGTAGAAGAAATATTTGGAGATCCTAATTCCAAATTAATTCAATTAGTCCAACAGGCATAAAATAGCTCCTTACATCTGAGATACTGTTTTCTTCATTTAAAGTGTATTAGCTCTATGTGAAGTCCCTGTGACTTAAGACCTGTTCATATGAGAAATTCAGTGGTACGCTGCTCACCATAAAGCAGCTTGAAAGCTATAATTATAATGCAGCATAACAGCATGAAGTCTACAAATAAAATGATATGTGCTATAGCCCTGCTTACATACTGCAGTAGACATAATAGTTTGAATATAATGATGCTGGCTATGTTATTCTGATTTCAATTATGCTCTACACTGGCTCAACTCCTATTTGGCTCCGCTCCGTGGCGCGCATGCGCGGCGCAGCGTCTTTGCCCCCACCATGCCGGAAACACCATGAGATGTGAGCTGCCCGCTCTCGTGAGGCCGGCAGGGTGCGCGAGATCGCCCCGCCTATAAAGCGTGGCGGTGCCATTCTCCCGGCGTCATTTGCTTTCCGGTGCAGTGGCGAGAGGAGCTCCAAGGAGCCATCAATCAGCGGCGAGCAAGGAAGCAGCAAGGAAGCAGTGAGCGAAGAAGCGGTGACTGGGCGAAGAGCCGGCGAGGAGGAGGTCGAGCAGAGAGCGGCGGAAGACCGGCCGAAGAGCAGCTGAGGAGCAGTGGTGGAGTGGCGGCCGGAGGAAGGGCCGGTAGAGCGGCAGCGCAGCGGCGAGGCAAGGTGGCAAGGGGCACCTGAAGAAGCCGAACCCAGCGGGAGCTCTAGCACCAGCCGGGCTGAAGGCGGAAGCGTGCGGCGGTGGCAGCCTTTGGCGGCGGCGAGTGGCAGAGCTCAGGGAGAAGGCCCGGCGAACACTAGGGACAGAGGAGACGAGCCCCTAAAAGCCCCGAACTCCCAGTGGGGCTGCCGCAAGCAAGCCACGTGGTGGGGGAGCGGATGGAAGGCAATGGGCGGGGCTTTAAAACCCCGCAGAGGTTTGGAGCGGAACCGGGCCCAGTGAGGGGGCAAGGGGGTGTCGCGGGGAGGAGAGCCCAAGCGGAGCAGGCACAGGGTAGGCAGGGAGGCAGCTACAGTTCCAGTGTCCCCCCCCACACACACACAACAAGAGCAAGCAAACAAGGGGAGCTTGGTCAGCGGTAAACATGCCACCCAAAAGCCAAAAAGGAAAGGGCAAGTGCCCAGCTAAGAGGGTGCAGATGCAAGCAGGAGAAATGGACCCTGAGGGGGCAGAGCTGGCTCTTCTAGAGAACTGCATGGCCAGGCTGGAGGCCCTGGAGAGGCGGCAGGGGCCCCGGGGGGAGCAAGGGCCACAATCCCAACAGGAACCCACCAACCCACCACAGGAGGAGAGGGCACGCAAGCGTGCCAGGATTATGGAAGTATTGAATGAGATGTCCTCTAGGCTGATGGCCCTGGAGAAGAATGGGACTCTTGGCGAACCGGGCAATGGGCAGGTACCGCCCATGGGCGAGGAGCAGCAACAAGCTGAGGAGATGGAGGGGGAGCGCAGACCACCAGAAGCCACAGCCTGTGTGGAGCCAGAGCGGAGAGCCCATGAGGAGCTGGAGGCGAGCAGCAGCACGGGTGAGTCACCTGGGGCCAGGGATAATAATGTGGTGATGGCGGGGACTAGCGAGCAGGCAGTAGCAGTGAGGGGACACAGGGTTGATATCAGCCCATGGCCATGGGACAACATTCACCAGCGAGGGCATCAGGTCTCGTGGCCCACTAGCGCACCGCCCCCGGCAACCCCCATGCCAACAGGACAACCCCAGCCATGCAGCCCATGGCCGATGCCGGGAGTCCCGGCGGTGCAACAGTTAATGTTGGGCTGCTCAGGTGGGGCCCCGCAGGTACAGGGGTGGCCGGGACAGGGGGGCAGTAACACTTCCCAGCAGCCCCCAGCAAGCTGCTAGCAGCACCCGTGGGGCATGGGGGATGGGCGGTCCCCCATCAGTCGGGGGGGGGGTTAGCACCATGGATGGGGTTAACTGTGCCAGAGACCTGGGTAAACCCAGTGGTAGGGAGGCACATACCCAGCCAACTTACCTGCACATGATATCCCATACGGAGATCAGGCCCTACTGCTTGGGGGGCACTTAACCGCGGCAACAAGGGACAAGATAATCAGGGGTGAATTTGTAGACCTGTTTAGCCTTTTAAATACGGAAGTAGATTGTAAGAAGGGGGACAAGGAGGATGAAAAAGATAAGGAGAGACGCCTCAGGAGGAAGCCCAATAGGAACTGGAAAAACTGGCTGCTGGCCTACTCCATATACATGTCCGTAATAATCAAGGCGCAGCCCTCGCATGCAAAATCATTGATACAGTATCAGGACTTAATATACAAAGCATATACGGACTTTCCGGGTTATACCTGGCTTCAGTATGATGAGCAGTTCCGCAAACGGGTGGCGTTAGACCATACCCTGAGGTGGGATGAACCCCTGGCATCATTGTGGCTCCAGATCATGACACCCGCATGGCCGGCAGCTAGAGATAGATTCGATAGCGGGCACCTTATTAGTAAACCAGCGCAAACCAACACAGCCAGGGGTAATGCGGGGCAGGCGGTTCAACCCCGCCTGCTTTGCTGGGACTTTAATGGCCAAGGGGGTTGTGCTAGAAAAATGTGTAAATTCAAGCATGAATGCACACACTGTGGGGGGACACACACAGCAGTCCATTGCAACCGAGGCAGGTCCCAGAAAGGAGGCAATCGGGAACCTGGGAATTATGGCAGACCCAATCAGGCAGGGGCGGGGGTTTCCAAAAGGTCCCAGCCCAATCAGAATACCAGTTCTTAGCCGTTGGCTTGAGGACTACCCCGACAGTGAAGCGGCCGCCATACTTCTGGAGGGTTTCAGGGAGGGTTTCAGAATCCCAGTTGAGGGTGAGAGGTGGCCGAGCTCAGCAAGAAATCTGAAATCACTCAAGGGATTGGAGGGGATAGCAAGGGACAAGATACAAAAAGAGTTGAAGGAATGTAGAGTGATAGGCCCCTTTAGCAAACCACTGGTGCTGAATTTGAGGGTGTCACCACTAGGCCTAGTTCCTAAAAAGACCCCGGGTGAGTTCAGGTTAATCCACCACCTGTCATACCCTGAAGGCCTGTCCATTAATGATGCGATCCCACATGAGTTGTGTACAGTACGATACACCTCCTTCGACTCAGTGGTCCACATGATCAGGGCTTGTAGGGTGGGTGCCGAGCTAGCTAAATTGGATATAAAGTCGGCCTTTAGATTGCTCCCTGTCCACCCAGAAGACTTTGAATTACTGGGTTTTCAGTTTGAAGGGTCCTATTACATGGACAGGGCACTCCCCTTTGGCTGTTCAGTGTCCTGTGCAGCCTTTGAGCGATTTAGCACATTTGTAGAATGGAAGCTGAGGCACATAACGGGGATCAAAACAACTGCCCACTACCTTGATGATTTTATTTTCTGTGGGAAGAGGGGATATGGGAGGTGCCAGCTGCTGCTGCGCGCATTCCAGAGTTTGGCGGCCGCATTGGGAATGCCCCTAGCCGAGGAGAAAACGGAGGGCCCGGCCACTAGATTAACATTTTTGGGCATTGAACTCGATACATGGCAGCAGTCATCTAAATTACCCGAGGATAAGCTGCAAAGCCTCAGGCAGCGCCTGGAGGCCCTACTAGGCAGGAAAAAGGTGACACTCAGGGAGCTACAGGAGATTGTGGGACATCTAAACTTCGCCTGTAAGGTAGTGGCACCAGGCAGAGCATTTACCAGGCGACTCTGCACAGCCATGCAGGGACTCACAAAGCCCTTTCATAGGGTGCGGGTAACCCAGGATATGCGCAAGGATATCGAGGTGCGGCTCCGGTTCCTACGCGATTTTAATGGCATATCATTTTGGCATGCAGAATTAAGCCTGCAAGCAGAATTCCAGGTGAAGACAGATGCAGCGGGGTCCCTGGGCTACGGAATCTACTTTAAGGGCCGATGGTGTTATGGGACATGGCCGGGGAAGTGGCATGAAGAGGGAATTACCAGAGATTTAACATTCCTAGAATTTTTCCCAATAGTGGGAGCCCTCTGGTTCTGGGCGGAAGAGTGGGCAAACTCCACGGTCCGCTGCTGGTGCGATAACATGGCCGTGGTGCACATAATTAACAGCTTGTCAGCCAAATCGGAGAGGGTAATCAGATTAGTGAGGGGCTTTGTCCTCCGGATCTTGTGCTTCAACATACTAATCACCGCAAAGCATGTGCCGGGCCTGGATAACAGCTTAGCCCATGCCCTTTCCCGCCAGCAGATCGACAGGTTCAGGGACCTGGCACCGGGATGCCACCCACAACTCGTGGAGCTGCCGGACAAGGTATGGGCGATTGGCAAGGGGAGGCACAGCGCGCCATCGGGTTGGCCCTAGCACCAAGGACGCGCCAAGCATATGGGGCGGCAGTAAGGGATTTTGAGAATTTTAGGTCACAGCAGGGGCTGGGGTTAGACAGGCCAGCCCCAGTTGAGCACATCCAGCACTACGTGGTTCTCATGTATAGGAGGGGCTTGGCACCCGGGTCTATGCAAGGTAAGCTAGCTGGGCTCGCATACCACGCCAAGTCCTTGGGATACACAGACAACACCAGGGACTTTAGGGTGAGAAAGTTGGCGGAGGGGTACAGCAGGGAGAGGGGGCATCAACGGGACAGCCGATCCCCACTCACCGCGGAAATCTTGTCACGGATGATGGATCAACTGCACAGGGCAGCAACAGTTGTGGCCTTCGCTGCACTTAGGGTTGGGAAACTGGTAGCTTCAGGCAAGAGTGATAAATCGGGGGCAGCACTCCAAGTGACCGACGCCACCATCATAGATAGCAAGCTGAAACTCCGGATTAGGAAATCTAAGACGGATCAAGCGGGGGGGGGGGAGGAGGTCTTATTAGGGGCGTGCACGCAGAAGGCCATATGGCCGGTTGTCTTAACCAAGCAATTCTTACGGCTGAGGGAGGAGGAGAAGGGGTATCTCTTTTGTCACAGGGATGGGGTGCCGCTGATGAGATACCAGTTCTGGAAGGTCACGGCCGAAGCACTGGAACAGGCGGGGGTGAAGGGCATCAGGTTTGCTACGCACTCGTTCTGCATAGGCGCCTCCTCCACGGCAGTGCCGCTGGGCTACAGCCCGGACGGCATCAAGAAGATCGGCTGGTGGAGGTCCCAGCGCTATAGAACATACTGCGCCTGTTACCTGTGCTGTAACCATGCATCTCACATGACTATCTTTTGTTACAGGTAGCAGGCAAGAAGGGCGAAGGCTGAGGGTACTGAGCCTGGACACAGTTTTGTATTTTGGGCAGCGAGGCATGCACACAGGTCACCTTGGGGAGGCCACCTGGGCCTAGGCGCAACAGCACTAATAGAATGGCATGGAAGGCGGGGCATGAGGTGGGCGGAGGTCCTCCCCGAAGCCTACAGGCTAGCAGAAGGAAAACCACCAAGCATATTAGTGATACACGTGGGGGGAAACAACATTGGCAATCAAACCCGCAAGTCTCTCATTTTCGAAATCATCAGGGATTTTTCCCAGGGAGGGCAAAGTATGGATGGAATCCAGTAGTTGTCCTTCTTCTGTGATGTTATACATCAGGGGGATATACTGGATAACCAGACTGATATAGGGTTGCATGTGTGTGGTGGATGTATGCTAAGGACTAGAGATGGGCACGACTAGGGAAAATGACGTTTTCGAGTTGTCGTGTGTCGGAGGCAGTCCGTTTCGGCTCGTTTCCGTTTTTCGCGAAATTTCGCAAAAATTAGTCGGTTCGTTTTTTCATTTTTTTGTTGTCGTTAGTACTGGTTTGGGGGGGGTAGCGGGCTCCTGGAGGGAGCTGCAGGAGTCAGCCAGAGCCACCAGTGACGGACTGGCAGACTCTTTGCACCCGCTGTGTCTCACGTACTTGCATGTAGTGCAATGCAAGTAGATCTGGCTTAGGGTTAAGACGGGTTAGCGCAAGGGCTAGGGTTAGGCTAGTTACGGGTGAGGTTAGGGTGAGTATTGGGGTGCACCTCTGGGTGCCTCTCTGACCCACTTAGAAGGACAGTGTACTGGCGTATGGGTTAGGCTTAGGCTTAGGGTTCGGGTTTGGGCTACGATTAGTGGTGGGCTGTTTATGCCCGATTGGCACATCCCAGAAGTCTCTGTGGTCAACCTGGCCAAGTGGCCATGCGATTGGTGGAAAATTTGCATGGTCCACTCCCATGTGAATGTGCAGGTGTAATAAAATAAAATAAAATAAAATAAAATAAAATCAACGGAGACTTTTTTTTTGCAAGAAAAACCCACTGCTGCTACTGTAAAAATTCAACCATTTAAAATAGCTAATTTTCGCATGTTTCTGTGGTGCTTTGTTGGGGTTTTGGGCAACGATTTCAAAAAAAAATATTGCGGTCGCCATTTTGGATCCCCCGCACTGCATGGCAAATGGATGCGCCCTCCCAGCCTGGTGCCAGCAGCGCAGCAGTAGCAATAGCCAAGGAGAGGGGGGCGGGGAAACCCCCCCCCCAAAATAAAACACCCTTCTGGCCTGGTAGGTGCCCTCAGACAGTTTTCGCCTACTTTTAGGGCCGGGAATCGGTTTTTTTAAAACTTTTAAAAACTTTTTTTCTGTGCCGCTTGGCATTGCGCGATGCAAGTAACGAGCACGACAAATCAGACCAAATTGTTCGTTCATCGGTTCGAGCTCGAATTCTGGCGGAGTAATTCCCGTTACCGTTTCCGTAGAGTAATGGATACGAGTAACGGAAACGGAAACGGGAATACCGCTAAGTCGTGCCCATCTCTACTAAGGACCTTTGTGGTTGATCTTGAGGCACTCACTCTGTTCTTCCAGCCTAAGTTACCTTGCAGAATTGTCTGTAGTGACCTTAATATAGGTAACACACATCTAGGTTAGGGATATGTGGAAGCTTCTTAAACCACTTTGTATCTGAATATAAAGCATACATACACATGGATCAGACCCACCCTGTAACCTTTAGGAGACCTTTTGTTCTGCTCCCTTCCCAGGTACATGACCTTTTCTGTCCGTTTTAGATTTCCAGTTTTTTCTTTTTTAATGGTACAAACAAGAGTTCAAAATGTAAATGATTTTGATTGGGGAACTACACTGTGTGACTTGGCTATGTAAATAATTTTCCTTCCAGAATCACACACCCCATTCATCCCTAATAGTGTAATGAGAATTCAGTAATGTTCTGAAAACTGAGCTGAATGAGAAAGTGGATGGATGGAGGGAGAGAGGGAGGGAAGGAAGGAAGGGGGGAAGGAGGGAGGGAGGGAGGGAGGGAGGGAAGGATGGAGGGATTTATTGGTTAGTTGATCAGCAGATCAATCAATTGATCCATAATTCAAAATGGCCACCTGAATAGTGATATAAGTATTTCTATTTGACCTATAGCTACATGTTGAGTTCATTTTGAGACCTCTCTAGTGCCTAAGCAGTTGGCGTGTCCAATATAAATTGTAGGTTTCTGGGGCAATGGGATTCAGCTATCATTTGCCTTCTATTTTGGAACCAGCATCTAATTTTACTATATTACTTTCAACTTCCCCCTCCTCAGTCAAATCACTTACTGACTTTTTAACCTTACTAGCGCTTAATGGGATACAAAAATCCCTTATAGTGTTGCTCTACCCCAGGGGTGAACAACAGCTCCTCACTCCCATGCTTAGGTGTTCCAGAGCCGCATCAAAATGCACATTTTGCACACTTATCTAAGGACAATGCACATACCTGCTTTAAATGCGGTTATGTATTCATTGGAAAAAACAAGAACATAACAAAAAGACATTGAAAATATGAGAACTTTTTATTATTATTATTGTCTCTTCAACTCAGAAGAGAGTTTATCTAAAATGCACAAGGACAGGATAGTTTCTCCTCAGAGTCATTTTATTGCAGAACTCTTATAAAATTAGATGGCCAGTATTGAAGACATCCCATGATTATGTTCTCTAGCTGCAGATGTACCAACATTTTCCCAAATCTGTCATATGCTGCTTCCCTCTGACAGGGTCATAGAAGGGTGGAATAAAAATTGCCCCAAGAAATCTACTGATTCCTGTTGTGTTCCAGATAGCATTATAGTGCAGGGATTTAAAACAACAGCATGGTTTTTCATTTGTTTGTGTTTTTCCTTTTCCCTTTCCCTTTCTTTTTTTGTGAAACTTAATGCTAAGTTGCAGAAGTGATATATTTTAGTCTCTGGGCAGTCACTAGGTTGGCCTTATTCAGTGAAGGTGGTGTGGGCATATGCTGGAATTCTCCTTGAGATAAAGAAATACAAGACAGGTACACCTAAGATGTATTCTGCCCCTAATTTTGATCCTCAGAACAATGGGATTCCCAGTGGAATTGGAAAATATCCCAAAACTCACTCAGTGCAGTTAAATATACAGTGATGCCTTCTTGAATTATGAAATTAATCAGTTCTAATGGATTTTTTGTAATTCAAAACTTGGTTTCCCATAGGAATGCATTGAAAACCAATCAACAGGCAAAAAAAGAGAGAATGGATTAATTGATTTTCAATGCATTCCTATGGGAAGCCTGCCCCAACCCAGCAAAAAGGGGGAAGACCTTTCCCCCTTTGCTGGGTTGGCGGGAAACCCCCTCAATCAACCTGCAGCCAAGGTTGCAAAGCTGTCAAAATCACCAGTCTGTCACCCCCCCTCCCCAAAAGGAGTCAGACATTGGGGGTCAGTGTCTTCAGATCCCTGCTTCCACCTGCTTTCCAGGTACGCTGATGGAGGTGCAGATCGCCAACAGCGGTTATCCATCACCACAGGAACACCCAAGTCCACCTTCGGTGGTGCTGGGCAGCCTGAGGGAGGAGGACTTCTATTGCAAAGAGGCACTGCCAGCAAAGTGGTGAAAAGCCTTTTTGCAATCAAAGTCCAGGCTTTCGGATTTTTTGAGCTCACAGCCCCCTCCTAAAGTGGCACAAGGAGGGGGGGATTCCAAAGCCTGGTCCTTGATCCTGGTTGCCTGTTAGGTCCCTGCCAGAGCCAGACTCAGACACTGAGGGGTTAAAGTCAGAGGAACCCGCAGCGGCTTCTGCAGATCCTCCAGCAGCTGTCTCCAATAGTGATTTAATCTTTCTCAGGAGAGTCCTCTCCTACCACAGAGCACCGGTGAAGTGTGCGTGCACATGTGCGCATGCACGCTTCTGAAACTAGCCCGTGGGGACATGCGGCACTTCAGGAAGTGGACCACGGGAACGTCCGGCAGCTGGAAGTAGCATGTGGGCTGTTCAAAATTGGGCAGCCCTGCCCTATAATAATATTATAAACCATGTGCCATCAAGTCAATTCTCACCTATAGTGGCCCTTTTTAGGATTTTACAGATAGGAAATACTCAGATGTGTTGTAGCATTCCCTGGGACTGTGCATGTTACTCAAGGCCTCACAGCCTACTTGCAGGAGGCACAGTGGGAAAGGGAACTGTGATCCTGCAGTCAGATGCCTAAAATGCTGAGCTATCCAGCCAGCTATATATACTGCAGGCCCTTCAAATTAATTAAATGGGCTGTGGAAAGGTGGAATTCAGCAATGGTTCATGCCAGGCAGCCTGATAGGGTGTGTTGCTCATTAGGAGTTGGACTGGGGAGGGGCATTGCCCCTTCCCCAAACTCCATCAACTATCCTTGTCAAGGATTGTAGTTTTGACAGAATGTCTGTAATATGTATTTAACAGATTACAAAATGGATTCTGTAAATTGTGCCATGTCCTTAGCTAGACAAGAATGTGTATTAGGTCTAGGATACAGGTGCAAAGAATATTGCGCCTGTAAGGTCAGGATGGTTAGTGCCAGGTGGAATAGTTTGATCACCTCACTTCATCAAAGATCTGATTGGGCTACAGCAGGTAGCTGTATGTATAAAAGTAGCAGGCAAACCAATGTAAAGTGGGACTCTCTAAGGTGAGAGGCTTTCCCCATGCTGTGTTGTATTTTCTCTATATGCTGTGCTTTGTATATTGTTATTGTATATTACTCTTTGTCATGTGTACATATGTAATATAAATTTTTAAACTAAGTTTTATTGCCTTGTTCATTTGTCTCCTAGCTCTATAATCACTAAGCGCATTTATTCTTCCACAACGCTGCTAATCTCTGCTAGTACTTTATATTTCCTTGAACATAACAAATCCATATCTGCATAATAGGTTTATACACTTTAACAATCCTAGAATGGAGTTATAGCTGAGGTATAGAGTAGAGATGGGTACGACCAGGAAAAATGATGTTTCCAGTTGTCATTTGTCGGGACGGGTCCGTTTCGGGTTGTTTCCGTTTGTCGAGGAAATTTTCAAAAATTTGTTGTTTCCGTTTGTCGTTTGTGTTTTGTGTTGGGGTTTGGGGTTGTGGGTCTGGGGGGTAAGTGGGCTCTCTGACGTCTGACCCACTAAGAAGGGAAGCAAGGGAAGCGTTTCGCGGAGCCCCCGTGTACCATACATTACATTATGTTAGGGGGTGGCAGGGTGGCAGAGGCTGACTCTGGGGGAAGCATACTAGCGTACTGCCGTACAGGTTAGGGAATGGGATAGGGGATAGTGGGCTCTGCGAGGCACCTCTCTGGGGGCCTCACTTTAACTCACTAAGAAGGGAAGCATACTAGCGTACTGCCGTACAGGTTAGGGAATGGGATAGGGGTAGGGGATAGTGGGCTCTGCGAGGCACCTCTCTGGGTGTCTGGGACCCACTAAGAAGGAAAGTGTACTTGCGTATGGATCTGGGTTAGGGTTGGGGTTTGGGTAAGGGCTAGGCTTAGGGTTAAGGTTAAGGTTAGGGTGGGTTAGTGGGCTGCACCTCTGGGTGCCTCTGCCCCACTAAGAAGGACAGCATACTGGCGTATGGGTTAGGGTTGGGTTAGGGTTAGGGTTAGGGTTCGTGCTTGTGGGCTTTTAATGCCCTCTCTGGCACACCCAGAAGTCTCAGTCAAAACCTGGCCATGCGATTGGTGGAATGGGTCCAAAAATTTGCATGGTCCCATCCCATGGCCAGCCCATCATTGCGCATACACAGGTGTAAAAAAATAAAAATAAAAATAAAAATAAAATAAAATAAAGAAAAGAAAAACCCACTGCTAATACTATAAAAATTCCGGCAGTTAAAATACCTAATTTTCAAATGTTTCTGTGGTGCTTTGGTGGGTTTTTGGACCACAATTTAAAAATAAATATTGCGGTCATCATTTTGGATCCCCCCCACCGCATGGCAAATGGAGACGACGAGGATGCCCCCCCCCCAGCCTGGTACCAGCAGCCCAGGACAGGAGAGGGGGGGAGGCCGGGGACACCCCCCAGAAACCACCCCTCTCTGGTAGGTGCCCTCACTGAGGCAGGCATATTTTCACCTGCTTTTATGGCCGGGAATCGGGTTTTTTTATTTTTAAAACTTTTTTTCTGTGCTGCTTGCTTGGCATTGCGTGATCGCCGCGATGCCATGAACGACAACGACAAATCAGACCCAATTTATCTTTATCAGGTCGGGTTCGAGCTGGAGCGGAGTAATTGTTACCGTTCCTCATTAGGTAACGGAAACGACGAACGGAAATGGAAACGAGGATTTGGCCGAGTCGTGCCCATGTCTAGTATAGAGCAATAGAGGGAGACCGTCTGTCTGACAAGGGAAGCTGGAGATCTGAGCTAACCTAGTTCTGAGGTAGAATAATTCCTCTGACTAATCCAAGTGGCTCTGAAGTAAAAATGGATCATGTGAATAGGTGTTATAAACTAGAACAACCAAGTTCTCTAGAGCCCTTTGAGTTGAACATTTGGTGGCCTAGCCTGCCAACTGAAAAGTCTTTAGGTTCCTCCCAGGGTTGCCTAGTACATCTGATTGAAAAGAGCAGGCTATGGAGCGAGAAATAGGCAAACAACCCGAATGAACCAAAAACTGCTTAAAAACTTTGTTGGTTCAGTTCAGTTCATTGTTTTTGATGAAACCCAAACTGACCCAAACCAGTAATTTTTGATGAACTTCTGGGTTCATTTTTGGTTCATGCCCATCTCTAGTTGGAATCCATCTTACATTCCATCTCATGGCACTCTAGAAATAGCACAGGTGGGGAAGTGTCCATTGCTCAACTTAACAGGAATGCAGCCATGCCCGTAGTGAAACTAGAAACTGCTAATTAGACTGCCTACTTGGAGCATGACAGGAGAGGAGGCATAATGTATTGCTGCTAATCAGTAAACATTATGGTGCTAATATAATCTCTCTTCAAGTATTCTCAGAGCAACATATGCTGCATTAGTAGCAGATGTCATCATTTCTAAAATGGATGTTACATAACACAAGGGGAAAAGACAGAGTACTTCAAATACTTGATGATATCCCTTGAATGTCATCATGGGTATGGAAGTTGTGTTTTTGATTGAATCATTCCCACTGTGACAGTGGAAAGCTACCCCAGGAGTAAACTACATATAAGTCCTAATCTAGAGCTACATGGGGTTGGATATCTAGAAGTGAATGTCTCTTTTGTTAAAAGACTAAGTACTTGTGCAAGTTGCTCAGGTCACAGCAGAAACTGGTCCTTGGTGCAATGCAGTATCAAGTCAATGTCGTTCAGTTAGGTCAGGCATGTCCAAAGTCCGGCCTGGGGGCCAAATGCGGCCCAATTTAAAATTTTGAGTGGCCCTCAGCCTCTTCTTCCTGTTGGCTCAGCCTGTCACTCATCCCCACCGGCTGGCCCCTCCCTGTGCTGGCTAGAGACACCAGCTTGCAGTTTTATGGTTTGCCTGTGCTCCCTGCCTCCATCCATTCACTCAGCCACCCGCCCTGCCTACCCACTCCTGGTTCCATTGCTGCAGTGTCTTCCCCACCTCCTTGCGAGGGAGGGTAGCATATGCAAGCAGTGGTGCATCTTGGGTGTGTGGGGGTTGATTCCTGGGCTGTGAAACAGCCGCTGGGTCCTTGGGCACCTTGAAACCAGAGCATTTGCAGCTGATGCAGATGCACACAGACCACACCCTTCCCCCCCCCTTGCAGGCTGAATGGTTGGCCCCCACACATTTTCACCTCACCAAATCTGGCCCTCCTTGCAAAGAGTTTGGACACCCCTGAATTAGGTGGTACACAGGCTTGCCACAGATGCTTGGAAGGCTCCATTTCTTTCTTCTGTGCATCTGTGACAGCATAGTCAGCTGACTTAAAGCACTTGAAGGTCAAGATTTTTATAATAAGCCTGGTTGAAGCTGGAAGATAATGGAAATGAGTTAAGTACCACAAATCCCTTGACCAGCATAATCATGGCAGGAGCTGCAGGTGAGCAAGAAAGCACATATCTTGCATGTAGAAGATTCACATTGATCCTCAGCCAACTCCAGTTAAAAAGTATTAATACACAGATCTTTGGGTAGTGGACAGCATATAAACTGTATAAATAAATAAGTATAAATAAATATAATTTACTATATTAACTCATATTATGACTTAATATAGGTATATTCTAAGTTAGAGCCTAAGAACTTTCAGAGTTAAGCACTCAAAGTCCTCTGCTTGGATGAGTAAAGCTGTTTTGCTTTCTCCTATATTTGATTTTCTATTGATTGTATTTTTATTCCAACTTGTGGATTTTGAGATGTTGTTTTAAAAAACTCCCCTCCCATTCTCTAGGAAAGTTCTCAGACTTGGTTCTTGAAAAAAAAAAGCAAATGCTTCAAATTACTATTAATCATGAATAATCAAGAATTGAGCTGCAACGTTTATTTAATTTATCTTTTAGATTAATGCATTTTAAAAGTTATCATCAGTTCCAAAGGTGCCTCTAATTAATCCAATAGAACACACATGCTTGCACGCAGAGGGAATTATTGAGTTAAAGCTCAAAGTGAAATATCTTTCTTTGAGTTGCAATTCTTCCTAAAAAGAGATAGCTTTCTTACACATAACAGTTAGCAAAATGCATCAAAAATTACTATACCACCGAAATAACACTACAGTATATATTATGAAATAATCTGTTGTGAACTAAGGTTGATCAAATGCAAAACATATTATAGCTACTTCTACAACTGTGTATTCCACAAATGCAAACATTTTTATATCAGTTACAGCAAAAAGCTCTTGTCTGACAAAACCTGTCATCTGTCTGAGAAAGGGAGCTGCAGTCCAAGAACACCTGGATTACCCAAGGCTGGCAACCACTGATCTACAGCATGGATAAAAGGATCTTGAGAAAATCTGTCAACAACTACTACCCTATCATCATGTTTAACTCACCTGAGATCAATCTTGAAATCTTTCAATATATGACAGGATAGAAATATTTAAATATAGATAGGTAAACAAAGGACAAAAGTTTGGTCTACACGGGCAAATGGTTCACTTTCTAGACATTACTTGGCAATTACAAAAACAAACAGACAGTCGTTGAAACTGCAAGCTTACTTATGTTTCTGGTGTAATCTTCGCAAGAGCCATTGGGTTGGATCCAGTTTTTAGAAACAACTGGACTGGTGGATATGGAATTTTCTCGTCATCCAATTTTTCACAACAATCCCTCTAGCCCTCTGAATATACCAGATACAGGGTCACAAAATCCCACGTAACAATTGAGCTGCAGTGTAGGCAGGGAAGAGAACCTCCAAAATCAGTCTACGAATAAAGCCCTTCCATTGGAAGGTCCAGGATTCAGCCTATGGTCTACAAGTTACCTCACTATAGGGTACTGTCATACATGTTTATACTGTGCTGGTCAAAGTTTCTCACACATTAAGAATCATTTGTAAACTACAGAGTACATCCAATAAAATAGATGTGTAGATCTACAATGCCTAGCTAATACCAGGGGGTCCAAACCTCCACTCAGCCATGGAAAAACTCATTGGGGATGTGGAACAGGGAAAAAGCACACCTTAAATGACTCACATAGACCACACCAGCGAAATGTTCTCCTCTCCTCATCCCTTATTTGTTTTATATGCAGTCATGCAGACTTATACACAGTCATGATTGGTCGCACTTCACTACCCGAATAATTCTCTCTAGTTTGTTTATGCCTTTGAGGCCACTTTTTTCCTTTTTAAAAAATAAATAAATAAATAAATTCCATTACATCAATGTTTTGGCAAAATTCCCTTGATGGGTATGAGTTTCTCTGCTGTATTTGTGCTTCCTGTGGCAAAGAAAATCATAGTTGGACTTTGTTCTTATTGCACTTCTACTATGAGGGCCCCAAGAGGAGTATATGAAAGGTCTCAGGGGAAGCACTACTTAGGCCGTTACTTCACGAAGTACTTCTCTTCGCAGCGTGATTGCCTTCGCTGTGAATCCGAAGGCGGTCACGTGGTGGTCACGTGGTCTCCATTCGCCCCCACCCCTCTTTCCGTGTCCTCACGGGGCGAGGTTTTAGGATCGAATCCAGTACTACCTCACGTGTTCCCTTCGCATTGGGAAGCTTACTTGCAACGTTTTCTGCTTTCTTTAATAAAAAAAACCTACCAATCGATATCAATAAATGTCATTTGCGGCAGAGCTGAATAAATGTATGTTCCTTTGTTTTCTACTCCCGATTTGTATTGCTTCGTCCATTGGCGACGTGAAAAAATTGCTGTTCTCCGTCAGGGTGCTGTGGACCAGCACACAACATTTGTTGTGTATATACCATCGCTCCTCCAAGGAATATTGTAAGCACAGAAAGCAAGATCAAAAGAACGGGTTAACCAAAATATCGATGCATCGGCATTTCGGAGAAAAAGTATATAATCATTGCCACACGTGACTTGGATGCGAAGCGGGATGCGAAGCGAAAAAGATTCCCGGCCTCCGGCAGGGTATCACTCGCCCCGCTTGGAGCACGGTTTAAGGTCGGGGTGGCGCCGCATCCAAAAAGGAGGAGCGTGAGGACAGAAACGATCGCTTCGCACAGAAATGACAGCTCGCCGCGCAGCGAGACGTTCGTGAAGTAATAGCCTTAGTGGAAGGATTTGCAAATAAGTGAAGTGCATTCATTTCCCCATGCACTGACACTCCAGTCACAGAATATTTTTTTAAAGGGACAGCTAAATGACATTAGTGGCATCACCATCACACAACGGCTTTCCCAGAAAAAGTTTTGGCACACTTGTGCACACACATAATCGGGGAACAAAGTGTTGGGCAACACGTCCAGAACGAAAATAGCAGAGGCCTCCAGGCAAGTGGGAATTGATGTGGAGTTAGCAGAGGGGCAGAGTAAAAGATTCAGCAATGGCCTTCTGTCATCGGATTGCAAATTTAAATACCAAGATCAATGGGACAAATTGGAAAATAGTTCATAGATGTGACCTTGGCTTTATCTTGAAAGCCTTATTTGGGTTGCCATAAGTTGATTCTGACTTGATGGCACATAACATTCAATATACCTCAATAGACTTGGAAGACAAAGTGATAGAACGTTACTTGTCACCTTGTCTAAAATCATTTTTGACATATCATAGTGCAGCATTGAAAATGATACTTCACTTTCCCTGACTATTGGTGATCAACGTAGTCTTCCTAAGAGACATCTGTTTACTTAAATCAGCGATTTATCAGCATTGACAGAGGTACCAAAAAAAGGGAGCAAACCAAGCCGTAGAAATACAGATTGCATTCTGTTCCTATATCTACTTTGGCTGCATAATTATAGACTATAAGATCTCCTGCATCCCCAAGACTTTTCCTATGTCATTTCCACTATTTCCTACCATAATTAATATATGCATATTTCAAACAAATGCACCCTTCTGTATTCTAAAGAGGAAAACAGATGATGTTCCTCTACAAGAAAGGTAACCCTCCCATCCCAAAAAAAGCTGACATACTTTAGAAAATTGAGAAGACTTTTTTATTTTTGCATCACAGGATATCTGGGATTCTATGAACAGCATTATTTTCCAAATTGTATTTCTACAAAATGTGCATTTTACTCTAGGGCGCTTTTACACGACCTCTAAAATCCGGTGGCAACTTAAATTCGGACCAGAGATCATGGGGGTTTGTCGCTCTTCCTGTGTTCCCACCCCTCTGCACTCCATTGTTCCTGTCTGCATGAGGGGAGGGAGAAAAAAAGGGAAAAAAATGCAGGCTCACCTCCGTCTGCCAGTCGAAGCAGCCCTGAGCAGCCCTGTGGTGATTTCTGTCTCTTAAGGGGCGGCGGGGACAAAAAAACAAACAGAAGGCGAGGGAGCCCGGCATTCACAACTTTACAATCCGCATCAGAAGATATTTTTACCCAAGATATGTACTGCAAAATTCAGCGACTGATGCAAAGCAAAAACCAACTGTGTTGTAATCTGCATTATGAGATCAGTGCAAATGAGTGCAATCTCTTGACTATAGGGATATAATAATGTGGAAAGTTTCTTATGTCCACATGTTAAAGCATGGGATATGTGCAGAATGCTTGCAGTAAAGGTAAAGGTAAAGGTTCCCCTCGCACTTGCATGCTAGTCTCTAGCAACGGCGCTCATCTCCATTTCCAAGGCAAAGAGCCAGTGTTGTGCAAGTCCATGGCATGGCTGAACACATTTCTGCATACAGAACACTGTTTACCTTCCCGCTTTTTACAGCAGTACCTATTTATCTACTTTCATTTACAATGCAACTGATATTTCAGTGCTCTTGCCCACTCAGCCACCACACCCCTCCCAATGCTTGCTGACATTGCCCTAAATTCTATTACGCAAGAGAACCAGAACAATCTGTGCAACTGTAGTTGAGTTTATTTTTAGAATATATCTTGGTACATTGGCACAAAAGGTGTTATATTGTCACCCCCTCCTGCCGTTTTACTGTGGTAATTTCAACTTTCAGCAGTCAGGAAGAAGAAGGTCATAAAAAAATATCCCAGTATCATAATGGTGCTCTGAACGTTGTGCCTTGGTTTTTACAAGAAGGTCAGAAAACTGAAATTTCAGTCAGATAACTCGGGAGCATTTAATTTTCTGCCTTTCTGCTTCCGCTACCTTGACAAAGCTATTCAGTCTGCTAATAAATGTCCAGTCCTGTAAACACTCACCTAGCCTTCCTGGCATGCAGAGTCTCTGAGATATAAAGGAATGAAAATAGCATGCTGGGCATAGACCTCTGTAGTCCAATCTGTGTTTGTTGTTTCCAATAGGATGTCAAATGGAAATGCACAAGTCAATCCCCCCCCCTAACTATACTGTAGGAAAGGGCTTTGGGGGGAAAGTGCAAACAGAAAAAAAATCAATTGAAATGTGGAAGAATAGAACTTCAGGAAAACAATGGCATTGGGCAACCTCTTAAATACATCAGGAACACTCTCATACTAGGTCAGATCATTCGTTCATTCATCTGAGTATAGTTAATTCCACTTAGCAGAGGGCTCCCCAAAGTAAGGATGGATATTTTCCTCACCTTAGATGGAAAAGGGTAAATTTTCCAGATATCCCTTCCAAAAAAAGCTAGTCAACAGGTATGAGAATTTTTTTCCACTTCTGTATGAAAGCAAAAAGGATAGTGTTCTTTTATTAATGCCAACACTAACAAGAAATACTGTTTTTATGCCAAAAGCCCTACCCTTTTTAGAAAAAAAGAAAGAACAACAATTAGGGATGGGCTGTTCATTTTGAAAGCAGCATGTTCTGAAACAACCCACGCGAGCCCATGTGCTGTTCAGAAGCCTCCGAAATGCAAGCAGCCAATCTCTTACCTTCCTGCATGGTTGTATTGGGCTAAAATCCAATGAGGAAGAAGTCTCCTGATGCCATATGTCCTCCCTGGTACTGGCCAATCAGATAAGGAGGCGGGATGATGCATTTCCCTGCACAGCTCCTGATTGCAAAGCTCACACCTGCAAAGCTCACACAATTACTGAGAAAAAAAGTAAAAGGTAAACGTTCCCCGCCCCCCGCACATGTATGCTAGTCATGTTTGACTCTAGGGGCGGTACTCATCTCCATATTCAAGCCAAAGAGCCAGTGTTGTGCAAGTCTGTGGCTATGTGGCTAGCATGGCTGCAAGGAAACGCTGTTTTACCTTCCCGCTTTTTATGGCAGGACCTATTTATCTGCTTGCATTTACATGCTTTTGAACTGCTAGGTTGGCAGGAGCTGGGGTTAACAGCGGGAGCTCACACCACTGCGTGGCACCTGGGATTCGAACTGCTGAGCTGTTGACTTTGTAGCTCACAGTTTTCAGTGCTCTAGCCCACTGAGCCACCACACCCTTTCATTACTGAGCAAAGCTTTCTTTAATTGAGCAACAGTCTTAGTTTTAAGTTGATACCATGCTGACTAGAGATGGGCACGGAACGAACATTTTTTCGTTTCCGTTACCGTTTGTCGTTTCCGTTATGCAACGAAACGACAAACAAAAATTGTGATGAAAATGCAACAAAACGAACAGAACCGCGAAAATTGTGGTCCTTACGTTTCATTTCTGTTAATGGTGACACGCAATGAAATGAGCTGTTTTAAATGTTAAAAAATGCCCTGGACATCCATAAAAATGCAGCGATAATTATTTATATTGTCTGATAACCTACCGGGGGGTTGGGGTCCTTAAAACATTTGTTTTAGTCTTCTCCCATTGTGATGTATTATTCTTTTCCCTTTAAAATGGATGTCGCCACCAGCCACAAAATGGAGGCAAGCCATGTGATGGGATCATGTTCAACCAATAGCATGCCCAGGTTGCAGACTGGGTGGGCAGGTCTGGCAGCCACAGAGGGCATAAAAAGCTCTGGCAGCCCCCGTCCTCCTTGCAGTCTCTGGTGGGAGTTAGGGTGGGATTGCTGTCTCTGCTGCGCCTCTAGCTTCAGTCCTGCTGCCTCCCTGTGTGCGTACGTGCTGCGTACCAGTTGGTGAGTACCCTCCTTTGCCCCGCAGTGCAGTCACTCTGCAGCTGCCTTGCACCCTGGGCAACGCCCGCCGCTGCCTTTGCAGCCTCCCTGCATACCTAGTCTATACTGTGTCTCGGCCAGCATCCATTTTTTTTTTAGTGTTTTCCCTCTGGTCTGGGGCGTTGGGGGATGCCTGCGCACGGAAATGCTTTAAAAATCGTGCAAAAAGTGGGTAGAAACAACAAATGAAAAAACAAAAAAAGGTAACAAATTTTTTCAAAAAAATTCCTGACAAACGGAAACGAACCGAAACAGAGCTCTCAACGACAAACGAAAAACCGAAACACCAGTTTTCTGTTTTGTGCCCATCTCTAATGCTGACAATTTTAAGTAGCATGTATACTTCAGCAACAGATACATTGAATCGGACTGTAGATCATAAAACTTGACTTTTGCATGCATTCCACACTTAGAAGAATGGGTATTTATTGTAACAAATGCTAAAATGTTTGGTATATTTGCTGCTGGGGTCAGCAAGGCATAGTCCTTGGGCTATATACAGCCCTGGGGCTGCTTGTGGATTTCCAAAGAGATTTGTGTAGCCAACAATCCTCTACCCACCCGGTCGTTAAAACAAAGAAAGAAACTTTCGGTGAATAGAAAGAATAGTTGCTTTGGCCTCAGTGGCCCTACAAGGTGTCAGTAGCACTTCATAGTAATTATTTCCTTTCAGTCACCTCTCTTCATGTAGAGGCTAAAACACTCTGTGAACACCAAGGGCGAGTCATTCTTGCAGTGATTCTCATATACTGCAGCAGAGACTTTGTGCCAAGTTTCTATACAAAACAGTTTAGACACAGATCTTAGTGTGCATGTAGACACACATAATTGGTGCCTAAATTGCTGGTGATATACTTTGTTGATGATAATGTGTACGCACGCACGCACGCACGCACGCACGCACGCACGCACACACACACACACACACACACACACACACACACACACACACAGAGAGAGAGAGAGAGAGAGAGAGAGAGAGAGAGAGAGAGAGAGAGAGAGAGAGAGAGAGAGAGAGAGAGAGAGAGAGATGCTGTACATTGCCAGAGATGTTTCACTTTCTTTAGGCAAGATATGAAACTGGACTGAACCAGGTGTGTTTGAGTGATTCTGTAGCAACAACAAAGAGGAGCAAAAATACCACTTGTTGCCTCTAGAGTGGAGAAAGAGCAAAAACAATCTTTGTAGCCTATTTGGCATTTGCAGGGTTATAAGTAAGGTGGGGGATTTGAACTGAGGAAAGGAGAAATTAAAAACAATACAGCAGATTGATCCACTGGCATTCAAAAGGAAGGCAAGGGAACCCCAAGTGAAGTCCATAGACACTCCAACCTTGGAGTAAGCAGGGACGGCTCAGATTAAGGTCACTATGCAGATGCACTTATGTCTTTTTACCCTCTGGAATATTCCTATTCTCTGTACCCTCAGCTTAGTTTATTAAAGTTTAATGATGCACCATTTCACTATTAGGATTGAAAGAGCACATTATTATGGAAGGATGATTATTGAATGTATAGGACAAATAGTTATGGAGCCGAGTACCTGGGTCATAACTGTTAGTGGCCCCTCACCAGGGGATTTCTTTAAAAACTACAGTGATCCAGAAATATTATAGAGATCCAGAAATAATGTCATCGAGCAATGGGTAGAACAGGTTGGAATGTATCCTAAAGAGTACAGGGCAGGGCAGACCTGATCTGTAAGCCCTTTAATCAGAATGGAGAAGGTGCATTCTATATGCAGTATGTTACAGCATGATACTACTGCATAATATAGTTCTCTGTACTGCTGTTTCTGTCAAAACAGCAGTTCATCATGATTCAGCAAGGTTAATAAACCATGAACCATAAATTCCCCCATGAACCATGTACCAATGGATCGGTTTATTGGTCCATGGATTGTTTTTTGTTTTGTTTTAGACAGCCCATGACTGTCTATGGTTTCCCTTAATTTGTCAGGGAAACCTGGCTACCCCTTGCAAGGGTGTTATAATCGTCTTCCCTTAAGCCACAGGGAAAATGCTTCTGCCATATTTGCAAATATGGTGGCAGCAGAGGCCACTGGCAGAGCCTGTAGTGGCGCTCCAGATATTGGTGAAGGCAAAGGTAAGGAGTTGACAGGGGCAGTGGGAAGGGGGCAGGGGATGACTGTGGAGTCCATAGAAAAAGAGGGAAAGCTACCTTCCCTCTCTGCCTGTGGCAGTGATGGTGAACCTTTGCTATTCAAAACCCACTATTTTTTCACAAAGTGCCGATACAGCAATTTAACATGAATAGAGGTGGCTGTGAAGGGGCAATGTTGTGTGCCCAAAGAAAGGGCTCTGAGTGCCACCTTTGACACCTGTGCCATCAGTTCGTCAACACTGGACTATGGTAACAACTGGGATAAATAAGGACAGCTAAATATTCATCCCTGCTTATTCATTGGGATCTCCAGACATTTCAAATATGAAGAGATGAATATTTAATGACTCAGTGAAATTCCTTGAATACTGTGATTATTTTTTTTATTCATCCCCTTCTGTAGTTGCTATAAATCAGTTCTTACTTGATGGTACAGAACACACACACCATAGCAGAGTACTATACTACACTATACTATACTATACTATACTATACTATACTATACTATACTATACTATACTATACTATACTAGACAGTAGCGCCTCATAAGACAAATTTAATTCATTCTACAAGTCAGTTCGTCTTACAAGGCACAGTTTCCTATAGGAATGCATTGAAAACCAAGTAATCCATTCCAGAGGGAACGGGTTAATAGTTTTTCAATGCATTTCTGTGGGAAAGCTGTTGGAACCCCCTTCAATCATGGGACAGTGGAGAGCTGTTTCCCCCTTTTAGCCAACAGGCAGCTGGTTTTGACAGCTCAGAGCTTGATCTTCTCCCAGACCATTCTGTTTGGATCTTCTCCCAGCCCGGAAGGGTTGCTAGGCAAGCAGCAACCCTCCCGGGCTGGAAGACGATCCATTTTAAAATGTCCCACCACGAGCATTCTGGCTCCAGCTGGAGCGCTTGTGGTGGAACATTTTAAAATGGATCTTCTCTCAGCCCGTGCTGCTTGGAAGCCAAGTGGTGGTGGCAGGTCACTGCCACCACTTCCCTTCCAGGCAGCACGGTCTGGGCAATGATTCATGAGATCCTGTTTTGACCACCAATTCAGTGGGTAAAGCAGGGACCCAGTGATCCTCACACAGCCTGGGCTGTTCCCTCACTGGGCGAGGATCAATGGTACCTCAAAAGACAAATGGAAACCAGAAGCAAAAATTTGTCTTACGGTATCCCTGGAAATTGCATTCCTCCTACGAGTTTTTTTGTCTTAAGGGGCATTCATTTTACGAGGTATTACTATACTATACTATACTATACTATACTATACTATACTATACTATACTATACTATTGCTGGTACAATATAGCTTTATGCTTGTACAGATAGTTGTCTGAAAAGAAATATAAATTACACTCTGTATTTTCAGTACAAGATCTTGAACCTAGTTAGCACATTCTTGCTCCTCTGACAAATATTTGAGTGAACAGAAGGTACTTAACCAAAGGCACTTGTGAATGTCATGATTTTATTTCTGTGCCAGATGTTTTGAATTTTTTTCCAAATGCCTTAAATAATTAGGCCCGTATCCAGTTGAGCTTTCACTGAGTTGAATGACCTATCGTTATAGGAATGTGAGATCATCCTACATGTGCCGGTTTTTTTTTGTTTTTTTTTTTACTAAATGGAGAATTGGTTCCTTCCTGTGAAGCTCACTGTGTTCACAATGGCAATGCTAGTATTATTCATAAATGCCCACTGGATGAAATGAGTGCAGATATTACAGGAAAAGGGTAGATAAACTAGAAGGAATAAAAATAAAATGTGAACCCCCCAACTAAATTTGTAGTACACAACCACCTGCCCATTTTCTGAGAAACCCAAATTAAGGCAAATAAAAATAAAATACAAACCCACTTTAATATATTGCACAGAATGAGCTGTCTACTTTCTGACAAACTGATGCAATTAATTTTATGAAAACCCCATGGCCTTCTGTAGCCAAATGGATAAGCAACTAAGCGATAGGAAGAAGGATATTCTGTACATTTGCAATGATAACTTTTCATAGTTTAGTGTTGCCTTTATATATATATATATATATATATATATATATATATATATATATATATATATATATATATATATATATATATATATATATATATATATATATATATTATATATGTTTTTCGTAGATTTTCACGGGTATAGGTATGCATGTTAGGGTGGATTCGGGTTTCTTCCCGTGTAGAAATCTGGTTGTTTTGGCGACGTTTCGACGAGGTCTCACTCGTCATCTTCAGGCTGGTGTTCTGGCTTCTTTCTTCTTGAAGCAAAGCGTGATCTCAGTTGAAGTCCTTCTATAAATACTGCTGGGGGGTGTGTGGTTTGCTTGCTCTGTTGCTGATTGTAGGTTCGTTTGTTCTTTTGTGATCTGCTGTGTGGCTGAGGCGATCGTTAAGGGCTTAACTGCTGGTGGGTTAGATGGCTGTTTAGAGACATCATGTGTGGGTGAGGTGCTGGATGTGTGTCTATTAGCCTTTTGTTTCTTAACGACCTTGGTGATGGGTGTTCTGGCAGCATCCTGGGCTTTGGTGGAGTGGGGTCCTGTGTCTTGTGAATTCATTTTGGTCTGGCTGCGTGTCTGTGGTCTCCCAATGTTTTTTTGGCGTGTGTAAGTGTGCTCCATGTGGTGGCTGGAGTGGGGAGTAGCGGTAGATGGTGCAGTCATGGTTTTGTTATTGGATGGTGGTTTCGTTTCATCTGTGGGAAGGGTCTGGGTTTGTGTTTGGTGTGGATGGAAGGTGGTGGCATCTTGTGTTCTTTTGGACCTGGTGTCAGTCTTTGTGACAGAGGCTCGTCTGTTGACCAGGGCTAGTTTCCAGATGTCAGGCAAGCGGGAGGTGTCATCACGTTTATTCATGTTGTTTGGGTGTTTCTCTATTTCAATGGCTTCCATGATTATTCGACTGTTGAAGTGTTCAGTTTTGGAGATGAGTTTGGTTCTTTTAAAATCAATTTCATGACCTGTTGTTTTTATGTGCTGGAAGAGAGAGGAAGATTTTTCTTCTTTTTTGACTGCGTTCTTATGTTCTGCGATGCGTGCGCTTATTCTCCTGTTTGTCTGTCCGATGTATGTGGCTGGGCAGACTTTGCATGGTATTTCGTAGACTCCTTGGTTTTCTAGCTCAATCTTGTCTTTGGGGTTTCTTAAAATGTTGGCTATTTTTTGTTCGGTGCAAAAGGCTGTCTTGATATTGTGTTTGTGGAGAATTTTGCTTATTTTGTCTGTGGTGCCTTTGATGTAAGGGACACAGATCAACTCCGTAGCAAAAACCCTCATCTCCAGAACCATATGGGTTAGGCAGTGGTTGGTCAGATCTAGGATGTGCTTGGGGGGGTTGTATTTGTTGTGGATAGCTGTCAAGGCTTCTTGAATGGCATTTGTGTGAAGTGCGAAACAACATCGAAGCTCACGAGTAGGTCATTGGGTTGTAGGTCTTGTTTCTTTATAATTTCTATGAAGTGGAAGGGTTTTTGTACGTATGAAAATGGAGACTGCTACTGGAGTTGTTTGGCCTCAAATTTGGCGAGGTTTTGTAGGGGTGACACTATGGAGCTGACTATGGGTCTGAGAGGTGTTCCTTCTTTGTGGAATCTTGGGGAGGCCGTAGAGCTTGGGGCATCTGGATGATTACTCTCTGGGGATGATGCTTGGCTTGATTTCTTCACTTAAGGGTGAGGCTTTTATTTTGGCTTTGGTGGTTTTTTCACCAGGTATCAGACAGGTGGGGTCTGCGTTCAAAGGTATGTAGGCAGGGTCTTGTCCAAAGGTTGGATAGTTTGGCTTGGTAGTCAGATGTGTTCATCCACCACTGTGGCATTGCATTTGCTGCTGGGAGAATGATTATGTTGTTGTCTTTCCTCAGGTTGGTGAGGGCTTTTTGTTCTTCTTTGTGTAAATATGCTTCTGCTCCAGTTTGCTGGAGCAGAAGCATTGGTTACTTCGACTGATTTTGTTGGCTTCAAAAGGGTTGATTTTGGTTAGGCTGGCTTCCACTCCGCATATGATCATTTTCAGTGGGGATGTGTCTGGGGCGACTGCAAGTGTTGAATCCTTTGGACAGGACTTTGGTCTCTGCGATGGTGAGTGTCCTGTCTGATATGTTGTGAACTGTTTGTTTCATGGGCTGCTGTGGGGGGTTGGGCTTCTGGCGTTTTTCCAGTTTGTGGAGTTTGTTGGTGTGTATGTCCCTTGTGGGAGGTCTCTGTTTCAGCTCTCCAAGCGGCGATTGAGAGATTTCATCCAGAGTGTTGGGTGAATTTTGTTGCTGAGTTTGAGGTGGAGGAAGGAGTAGGTCTCTGTTGGTTTGATCTAGTAGGTACCCCTTTTCTTGTGTAGTTCGTTTCTTGATTAAACTAGTTCTGCCCTATTTCAGAATCCTTTCTCTGGATGGGGTTTTTTGAAACTCGTTCCATTTCAGTTGGAAGCTTATGGGAATCACATTTTTATCTCGGCAAGTTGACGTCGGAATGCAATGTCACATAAGATGGTGGCTCTTCACACAACTGCCCAGTTTCTCGAAGCCTTGACAGGTATCTGGAAGGTTACAACCCCCCCAAGCACATATTAGATCTGAGATTTTCACGGGTATAACCATGCATGTTAGGGTTCATTCGGGTTTGGACAAAGTGTAGAAACAGATAGAAGGGCGACGTTTCGACGACCCCTCTCACTCGTCATCGCAGGCTGGTGTTCTGGAACACTTTTGAAAGCAACGCGTTATCTCAGTTGAAGTCCGAACATAAAACTGCCCAAACTGTGGTTTGCTTGCTATGTTGCTGATTGTACCTTTGTTTATCTTTTGTGCTGCTGTGTGGCTGAGGCGATCAACTGAACAACTTCCTCACACATCTCAACAGCCTACACCCCAAAATACAATTCACTATGGAAATAGAAGCCAACAACCAACTTCCCTTCCTGGACGTCCTAATCTACAAAAAACCCGACGGCTCCTTAGGACATACCATCTACCGGAAAAAAACACATACAAACCGCTACTTAAATGCACAATCACACCACCACCCTGCACAGATCAACTCCGTAGCAAAAACCCTCATCTCCAGAACCAAACGCCTCGCTGACAAAGACCACCTAAAAACTGAATTACACACTCTCTCGAATGCTTTAATTGCGAACGGATTCCAAAAAAACACCATCACCAAACTAATCCAAAAAGAAACACCCCCCAAGAACCAAGAAACAGAAGAGAACAACGGCACTGCCCTCCTCCCTTACATCAAAGGCACCACAGACAAAATAAGCAAAATTCTCCACAAACACAATATCAAGACAGCCTTTTGCACCGAACAAAAAATAGCCAACATTTTAAGAAACCCCAAAGACAAGATTGAGCTAGAAAACCAAGGAGTCTACGAAATACCATGCAAAGTCTGCCCAGCCACATACATCGGACAGACAAACAGGAGAATAAGCGCACGCATCGCAGAACACAAGAACGCAGTCAAAAAAGAAGAAAAATCTTCCTCTCTCTTCCAGCACATAAAAACAACAGGTCATGAAATTGATTTTAAAAGAACCAAACTCATCTCCAAAACTGAACACTTCAACAGTCGAATAATCATGGAAGCCATTGAAATAGAGAAACACCCAAACAACATGAATAAACGTGATGACACCTCCCGCTTGCCTGACATCTGGAAACTAGCCCTGGTCAACAGACGAGCCTCTGTCACAAAGACTGACACCAGGTCCAAAAGAACACAAGATGCCACCACCTTCCATCTACACCAAACACAAACCCAGACCCTTCCCACAGATGAAACGAAACCACCATCCAATAACAAAACCACGACTGCACCATCTACCGCTACTCCCCACTCCAGCCACCACATGGAGCACACTTACACACGCCAAAAAAACATTGGGAGACCACAGACACGCAGCCAGACCAAAATGAATTCACAAGACACAGGACCCCACTCCACCAAAGCCCAGGATGCTGCCAGAACACCCATCACCAAGGTCGTTAAGAAACAAAAGGCTAATAGACACACATCCAGCACCTCACCCACACATGATGTCTCTAAACAGCCATCTAACCCACCAGCAGTTAATCCCTTAACGATCGCCTCAGCCACACAGCAGATCACAAAAGAACAAACGAACCTACAATCAGCAACAGAGCAAGCAAACCACACCCCCCCAGCAGTATTTATAGAAGGACTTCAACTGAGATCACGCTTTGCTTCAAGAAGAAAGAAGCCAGAACACCAGCCTGAAGATGACGAGTGAGACCTCGTCGAAACGTCGCCAAAACAACCAGATTTCTACACGGGAAGAAACCCGAATCCACCCTAACATGCATATATATATATATACCCTACAATAAAGTATTTTAACATATAACTATCACTTCCTCTTAGTGTGAAGTAATTGTTCCAATCGAGACAGTAGATTAAAGTTGTTATGGATGTCTCAGTTTTGGTGTTTTTCACTAGACGGCAGAGTTGTTGTTTTTTAAAGAAAAGGAATGTATAGATTTGTACATGGCAATGTGATTATTCTCACACTACTAGAACATATATCCATGCATGTTTCATATGCATGCAGGTTTGCCTTGTTGCATGACATGTAGAATGTGTGTGTGTGTGTGTTGCATCATTGCAGTCGTGACCGACTCTTCGTGACCCCATGTTCATGGAGTTTTCTTGGCAGGAATACTACTATACTGTATACAGGAGGAGTAAAATATTGGAATTTGATTTTTTGTTCTCAATGCATTCCTCAGAACCCCAAGAATTGTGCCAATTCTTTATAGGTTTGTGATGCTTCTCCTCAGGCTTACACAGAAGTGTATACATGTAATATTTACTTGTCACCTCTTGGGGAAAAGGTAGGGTTGGAGCTATTTTAAACAAACAAACACTTGGAGTATTAGTTTTCCACATGCATTCATTTTTCCCACATGTAAAAAGCAATTGTGCCTTTTCAGCTGTGTACTTTTTTTAAAGGGGCATTGTTAGGATCCAAACTGTACTTCTCTCCTGCTGTCACTTACACTGAAAGAATGGGCTCCACCGTGATTGTTTTTACACAGTAAATTATAGGCACACTCCCTCAGATATTCCAGTCCCAAACTGCCAGTGTCCTTAAAGGTGAAAAGCAACACTTTGAGCAGAGTTAAAAAAAATGAATTGGAATCCAGTGTAGTTTATGAAGCATGAGGGACATGCGATCACAACAATCTTCTCTAATGCAGCTGGAATGGTGTTGAGTTAAAACACAGACCCGACTTACCGGGTCTGGCGTTGTGGGACGCAGCCCGGCCGGAGCGTTGTGGCCAAGATGGCGCCCGGCACAGTGCGCCAAACGCCGCGCCGGGCGCACGAGCCAATCCTGGGCGCCCGGCGGGCTTTGCGTTCGCGGGCATCCGGGCCGTTGGCCGGCCCGCGCAGGCGCAAAGCCGCCGCCAGCCCCTGCCCTTTAAAAGGGTCCGCCTGGCCGGAAGCCCGCCATTCGGCACCAGCTTCCACGCTGCCACGAGCAGAGAGGGAAGCGACCAAGCGGCAGCGCAGAGCAGATCGGAGCCCGCGCCTCAGCTGACCTCCCTGGCAGCGCAGCAGCAGGAGCAGTCCCCGCACGCCAGCTGGGCTGCCGGGTAGCGCAGCAGCAAGGAGTAGAGCTGCTGCTGCGCTACCGCAGAAAGGAAAGAAAGAAAAAAAAACCGCTCGCAGGCCAGGTGGGCTGCCCGGTAGCGCGGCAGCAAGGAGCAGCCCGGCTGCTGCGCTACCGCAGAAGGAACGAGGCAGCGCAGAGCGCACCAGCACCCGCATCTCAGCTGACCTCCCCGGCAGCGCAGCAGCAGGAGCAGTCCCCGCACACCAGCTGGGCTGCCGGGTAGCGCAGCAGCAAGGAGTAGAGCTGCTGCTGCGCTACCGTAGAAAAAAAAAAAAAAACCGCTCGCCAGCTGAGCTGCCGGGGTAGCGCGGCAGCAGCGAGCTCCGCCAGCCAGTTGGGCTTCCCGGCAGCGCAGCACCAGCAGAGGGCAGTTAGAGCAGCCAGGGTAGGCAGCAGCAAGCTGCGCAAGCCGGCTGAGGCTTTCTGGCAGCGCAGCAGCAGCAGGAGCCGCCCGGGTAGAGCGGCAGCAACAAGCAGAGCGGGCCAGCCGGGTTCACCAGGAGCGTGCCAGCAGCAGCGGAGCACAGGCCGCTGAGCCCAGTGGCAACGCAGCAGCAGCAGGTGGACCCCGAGCCAGCCAGCCGCTCCAGCAGCAGCGCGACGAGGATCCGCGGGGCGCAGCGGCGCTCCGCCAGGTTTGGGGGTGATATCTCAGCGCGGAGTGCACGGTCGGGTGGGAACCAGGGGTGGTGTGCAATCAGCGTTGCGCCGGAGGGTGGCTTGGGTCAGGGCCCCGGAAACGCCCCTGCTCGTGAAACGCCCCGACACCCACTTAATCAGTAGGTGCACACAGGCAAATATGGCCCCACGGCGGCGCAAGGCCACCACTCAGCCTACCAGGGCTCCGGCTGAGGCAAACCTCGTGGCCACAGATCAGCACCTGGGACAGGAGGCACAGCCCTATGATAACGCCAACACCAACGGGGGTGGGGACCACCCGCCCAGCTTACCAACCAATCAGCCCCGGGCACATAACTATTTGGCAAGCCTCCCCCTGCCAGCAGGGCTACAAAACAACTGGCAGAATATCAGCCAGATGCTGACCTTAATTTACAACCAGCTGGCGAATATGGCCCAGGTTCCCGGGCTCAGTCACGGTCTACCCACGCCAGCTTTCATACCGCAGGGGGTCGCAATTCCCCCTATGCCAGTTAGTAACTCGGCCCCCGTACCACATGCTAACGCGGCGCCTCCAGTGGCAGTAACCACTCCGGCTCCCATACCACAGGTTGCCACGGAACATGTATCCACCCAGGCTCCTACACGTCAAGGCGAGGGGGCACACGCATCAGAGGCCGCTCCCGTGGCAGCCACGCCAGAGGCTGTGGCCCCACCCTCAGGGTCTGAGGACGGCAGCGACGCCAACCTGTCGGCCTCTGAGAGAGGAGCGTGTACGCGTCGGAAGACGCCCCCAACTTAAAATCGGCAACAGACCACCCTCTAATTGTTAGACAGAAAATCAATAAAGAAATAGCAGTGGGCAGGATGGCCGGACCTTTTGACAAACCCCCTCTCCCAAACTTTAGGGTATCCCCTCTTGGGGTAGTCCCAAAAAAGACACCCGGGGAATACCGATTAATACAGCATTTATCATATCCCAAAGGGGCGTCGGTAAATGACGCCATCCCTCCAGAATTATCATCCGTGAAGTATGCCACATTTGATCAGGCCATTGACTTGGTCAGGGCTCACGGAAATGGGGCTTGGCTCGCCAAATGTGATATTCAATCAGCGTTCCGCTTACTCCCAGTCCACCCGAAGGACTTCGCCCTGCTAGGTAGCAAGTTTGAAGGAAAATGGTATGTGGATAAGGCCATGCCATTCGGCTGCTCCATCGCCTGTGCGGCGTTCGAGACGTTTAGCGCCTTCATCGAATGGGCCGCTCAACAAAGGTCACAGGGTGGGGCCATCACACACTATTTAGATGACTACCTCCTGATTGGGAGAAGGGGCACCAAGGAGTGTTGGGCTCTCCTTCACACCTTCCAAACCCTGGCAGCAGAGATAGGGGTCCCGCTAGCCAACGAAAAAACAGAAGGCCCGGCAACAGTAATGACTTACCTAGGCATAGAGATTGATACGGTGGCGGGGGTATCCCGCCTCCCGCAAGATAAACTGAGGGCGCTAAAGGATTACATCTCCAACACCCTCCAAAAAGCTAAGGCCACACTAAGGGAGGTACAGTCACTGCTAGGTCACCTGAACTTCACATGTCGGGTGGTAGCTCCGGGAAGGGCATTCTGTGCCAGACTGGCCAGAGCCACCGCAGGGATCACCGCCCCTCATCACCACTTGAGGCTCAATAAGGGGATAAAGCAGGACCTTAGGGTCTGGCTCACCTTCTTAGAAAACTTTAACGGCACAGTAATTTGGCGGCAGCCCTGCCACCTGGGGAAGGCACTCCAGGTACACTCTGACGCGGCGGGTGCCGTGGGGTTTGGGGTACACCTCAAGGGCCGATGGTGCGCCGCCAGATGGCCTGAGGCTTGGCAGGGGAGGGACATCCTCAGGGACATGACGTTCCTGGAACTATTCCCTATAGTGGTGGCAATCACCATCTGGCACAGCTCACTGCAGAACAAGAGGGTCAGGTTTTGGTGCGACAACCAAGCGGTAGTTGCCATCATCAATCGCCAGTCGGCCAGATCCGAACGGGTCATGCAGCTGGTGCGCAGAATGGTCCTGCTGTGCTTAAGGTTCAACATACACTTTACAGCCAAGTTTGTGCCGGGGCTGGACAACGGGATTGCAGACGCATTATCTCGTTTCCAGTTCGACAGGTTCCGTCAGTTGGCACCACAGGCGAACCCCGACCCGGACCCTTTCCCCGAAGAGCTGTGGAACCTTGGGAACGGGACGTAATCCAGGGAGCCCTCAATTCCATTGCACCTTCCACCTTAAAAGCATACACCAGGGCGTGGGAGTCTTTCAAGCGCTTTGCAGCAAGCCAAGGCATACCCATCAATACCCCAGTAGACGAGCTAGTAACTCTTAAATACTTACACTCCTTGCGGAGGGAAGGAAAGTCTGTCAGAGCACTGAGGGTACACCTGGCTGCTATCTCCTTCTTTAGCGAGCTCAGTGGCAGCCACGATCCAGGAAAGAGCCCACTCCTAAGGAGAGCACTAAAGGGGTGGGCAAGGCAAACACCCAGGGTCCCTGACAAAAGGAAACTACTCACACTGGATATACTAGAATCTATACTAAATCAGCTGGGGACTTTATGCTGGTCAGGGTATGAAGCCACATTATTCCAGTCCGCATTCACGTTTGCATTTTACGGGGCATTCCGTGTGGGCGAACTGGTAGCCAATTCACGGGAAGACACGAAAGGCAGAGCCATACGCGTCTCTGACGTTACAGTGGAGCCCGGTCAGGCCTGCCTATTATTGAGGTCATCTAAAACAGACCAAAAGGGTGCCGGCACGTGCGTCAGGCTGTGTGCGCAGCCCCGCCAGCTGCCATGCCCCGTACGGGCCTTGTCGGCCTTCCTGAAGGTAAGGCCAAGCAAAAAAGGCCCATTACTGATCCACAGAGACGGCCACCCATTAACCAGGTACCAATTCGCTGGGGTTCTCAAAAGGGCATTAAGCAAGGCGGGGCTCTGTCCTTCAGACTTTGGCACACACTCATTCCGTATCGGTTTGGCATCCCAAGCAGCAGCACTGGGTATCCCTTCCCAGCACATTCAACAAATGGGTAGGTGGAAATCCAATGCTTACCAAGGTTACATACGCCAAGTCGAGCAGTCCACCCTGACTTCGTTTCTGTTCTAGTTCTTACCGCAGGCTCAAGAAAACAGGTCTGGATCATCGGACATAGCGTAGTGCACTGGGCAGCTGAATGGGCAGCAAGATCCTCGGCCGGCGAACACCTAGGCCTCGCACATGCTATTCAAATCGTATGGCTGGGTAACAGGGGGATGCTTTGGGACCGCCTTCTACCAACCTTTTGGAGGCGGGTCAGGGAATGGAGCCAGCCGGATGCCCTAATTGTACATCTAGGCGAGAATGACCTTCCGGAGCGTAAGGGGGTCGACCTCATTCTTAGCATGAAGGCCACCCTGGAGTTCCTGCATGATTCCTGCCCTGGCATGACTATTTTGTGGTCAGACCTCCTACAGCGGAGGGTTTGGCAGGGTGCCAGGTCCAACAGGGGGGTGGAGAGGGCTCGCAAAAAGGTCAACAGAGTTATTGGTAACTTGGTGGCGCAATGGGGTGGGGTAATAATTCACCACCACGACATTTCCTTCAGAGAGGACAAGCTCTTCCGGCGGGACGGGGTACACCTGTCAGACATGGGCACGGGACGGGGGCTAGACAGTCTCAAAACTGCAATTGGTAAATGGTGTGAGCTGCAGTATTCTGGCGGGAGGTGAGGGCACTCACCTCTGGTGGCGGTTTGGCGGCATTGGGACCGGATCCACGTGGAGGTGGCCGTCGGATGGAGCCTGCCTGGCTCAGAAGCAACAGGTGGCTACGGTGGACCCAAGAGGGAGCCGCGAGTGTCCCGGCTCGGGAGGGTCAGCAGACGGCCTCTCTGCTCAGCTCAACGAAGGAAAACTCGAAGGAGTCTGCACCCACGGGGGTTTCCAGGAGCTGAGAATCAAGGGTACTGCCACCGGTGGGGGGCGCCACCAGGAGTATCGGGGGACAGGCGGGTTCCCCGATAGTGTTGGATCCGACCCAATGCCTTGCCAGAGTACTGCAGACTGTCACCTAGCCAATAAAGCTGTGGCCTTCACAATTTGCCCACAAATACGGTTGTCTCTGTGTCGTCAGTGGTTTGGGGCAAACACAAGGCTCGGCGCTGGACCACAATGATGGTGTTTCTACTGCAGGCAGAACATGAGGGATGGGTGATTTGAAGATAGCTTCAGGTGCCCTCAAGCCATCATTTGCTCCTTCCAAATTATGAGCAATCAAGGTGAGACACTGAGCCTGCTTTGCATGTCATAAAAAAGTTGATGATGCATCAAATATAACTTTTTTCATGTACCAAAATGGATCACAAGTCTTAAAAAATGAATTTCAGAAAAAGGTATGCCTTATCCCATGGTGATGTCACTACTGGTTTTTTTGTGGTTGTAAGGAAATGTAAATCCATGGCTGAAATCCAGAAATGTTGCAACTAGAGTAAGCCAATTTAATCAATGGAACTTATAGAGGAGTTGACTCACAACATTCCCACGGATTTAATGAGCATGTTCTAATTGCAACTAACTATTGAGTTTCTGCGCATATTTCTTTTCTATAGCTAACATTCCGTTGGGTGTGTTAAAGAAGTGGGCTTTATTATAACTTGAGACAATCAAGTCCCTCAGCCATCACAGTGTGTGTTTGTTTTGCCATCTTTCTTGGGATGCGTCCTAGGCAGTTCACATCACTTGTGAAGTTGCTGAGCCACTTCAACGTGCTGTTTATCTGAGTCCTGTTCTATAAAGACCTTCAAATGCAAGAACAATATAGTTAATCTACCAAGGATGTTCTCTCTATCCCCATATTTCTCACTCTAGCAGCTTCTCCCTAGCCTAACAAGAACCGAGATAATCCGCTTCTGCCTCACGGCGCTGATGGAAACCCAAGTGAGTTAGCTAGGACATGTTTATGAAACTGCCATTTATTAAATTTCTCTCTTCACCTCCAGCTAAACTGCAGCTTTATGAAGGGAAAATATCTCATTTTCCTAACGCGAGAAATAACACATAATAATAATAATAAGCCGTGCCTCAAGTATATTAATTTCCTTCAGAATACAAAATGGAATGGTTTTCCATATGACAGAGAGCTGCTAGAATGCCTCCCCACCCCCAAATTGGAGTCCAGGAGACCCTGTCAAACCCAAGCCATGCTATTCTCTACATCATTCAGACACTGAACGATCAGGCGAATTGGCACCAAATCCACAGTTACACTATGGAGGTTAACATATACAGGTCTACCCTATCAAGATCTACTCAGGCCCACCAGTAACAAAACACACAGCTGAAAAGTTGTTGTTGAGCCACAGCATGCCTCTTCCTGTTTTTCCCTCCTCTTCCCAGCCATAAAGCAACAACGAGTCAAATTCGTTGCCCTTCAGCAGGTATAATTCTGGTCAAACAGATTAAAACAAAGGCTTGAAACAATGGGAGAATGGCACTGTGTTGTTATAGATATGTTTGTATGGTATGTATAGTGAGTACCTGGATTTCAACTGACAGTAGTAGGTTGTATGTGTGCCAAGAGGGTCTCTTTAAAATGTCGGCAGGGGAGATGGAATATGTGTAAATTGAACAATATGCTGATTGGCCTGCCTGTAAAGAGGGTCTTTCATAGAAAAGAGAAAAAAGCAAGTTAGAAACAGAAAGAACTATGAGGCAGGTGACAGCTTGGATTTGGGGCAGGTAGCTAGAGTCAGCTTAGAGAGTGATCTTGGTCCCAATTAAAAGGCTATTTATTTATTTATTTATTTATTTATTTATTTATTTATTTATTTATTTATTTATTTATTTCTCCTTGGAAAAAGGACCCAAGGCAGCTTACAGAATAATATACAGTCCTGTACAATTAAGACATGCTCAAGTATTGAGAACAGGGAAATAAGGGACATCTTACAGCATTAATAGACAACATTTTATCTCACATTGTTGTGATTCTTCCATTCACATGGGAAACATTTCTTCTCCTGTGAGAAGAATCCCAACTTCAGGTTGGTTCAATTTCTCTCCCCTCAGTTATCTACATCCCTTTTCACAGCTCTTTCCATGGATTTTATCGTGGCTGTCATTCCACAGACTGTGGCAACTCCCTCCCCCTTTTTTGTTTAATTCAGTAAGTATCATAGCAATTTATCATGGATACTCCCTTATCTCTGAAACAGTGCTGTGCCACTTAGGAGAATATTTTGAAAATGTGATAAAAGGAAAATAAAGAAGATTGTTTTTTCATCATTCTTTCTACTGTCACAAACCATTGTGTAAATCACAAGGTAAATCATCAAAGAGAACAATGGCAACAGGTCTCTTTGGGAGTGAATTAAGCAACCACATAGGCCCTTTGTACACGACCCCTAAACTCCGCTGCAAATGGCTCCCAGCTCTGGAGCTTAAAAATGTTTCCCCACCAGCTCCGGAGTTTACAGGAAATTAAGTGCGACCATGCCCACTTTAGCGCGTCCCAGCACACCTTTCAAGTACCTGCTCTCTGGAGGTGAAAATTCTTTGATGCGGTGTAACGATAGTGAGTGTGGGGCTCTCTTCGCTTCTGTTTGTTGTTTTTTGGCTCCCGCCCCTTTAAGAGCTACTTAAGAGACTGGAATGTTGCCGCGGCAAGAGTGAGAGGCAGAACAGAGGTGAGCCACGTCTCTTTTCTTCCTGTTTTTTCTCCCTCCCCTCACGCAGCAAGCAGCCAGGAGTGCGGAGGGGGTGGGAATGCAGGAACAGCAACAAACCCCTAAGATCTCTGGTCCGAATTTAAGTGGCCAGCGGATCTTAGGGGTTGTGTGAAAAGGCCCATAGACTGCAGAATGGGACAATCAAGAGTGCTCTAAATAAACTGCAGTCCTACAGCTGTTCCAGAAAAGAGCAGAACAACTTGCAAAAGGGGTGGGATAGATTGCTCTTAAAACGTATGCCGTTTCTGAAAAAAATAAGGCAAATCAAACAGTACCTAAAGTGAACCAATTAGCAAGCTATATGTTTGTCTGATTGTCAGCCTTAGTGAGAAGCAGAGAATTAGAAAGCCAAATAATAATTTGTGAAGATCTCTGCTTTAAGAAATAGTTAAGTTGTCTTTTTTTTGGGGAAGAAGCTGTAAAGTCTAATGTGTGTTATTGGAAATTGTAAAGGCAAGCGTCCATACAGACGTAAGGTGTCCATTCTGTTGCAGTTCACTACATATAAACAATTTAAACACCCAAGAGCATTGGGACATATAACATTCAGCAAGCTTCTCTATGGGCACAGATCCTCAATGAAAAGCATTGTGAATAAGACAATCACAAGCACCTTCACATTCATCTGAAACAGCAATAAATAGGTGAAGGCTCCTAAAGGTAGTGGGTGGAGGCAAAGCAGGTGGAAACATCTGCATTCTTATAACAAGCACAAACTCTATCTTCCATTACCAAAAACAATACACTTCTCCCTTCCACAACTTCATTGGGGGGCAGGGGCACCACACTCCTATGTGTTCCCTACCTACCTACACAAAACATAAAGTGTTGATTCACACACAGAGACACACAGAGACACAGAGACATACACACGCACACACACACACACACACACACACACACACACACACAGAGAGAGAGAGAGAGAGAGAGAGAGAGAGAGAGAGAGAGAGAGAGAGAGAGAGAGAGAGAGCAGATGAATTTACTGTATTAAGTGTGAGCATGCCCTGGCACCCTTCCCAGCCACCATGTGGAGCTGCCACACCAGGAAATGGGGCTAGCCAGGCTGCCACCATAAGACCAGGTGTCCCCTCATTGCCAGAAACAATGGCTTTGTAAATGGAGATGGGCACAAAATGAATTTTTATTTGTTTTGCTATTTGTTCTTTGTTCCATTATGGAACAAAATGAATAATAAATAGACCCACCAAAGAACAAAATGAAATGAAATGGAAGTTTCCATTTTGTTCACATTGTTTTTCATTTCCCCATAGGAATGCATTGAAGCAATGCATTCCTTTGGGAGAAAGTCGGTGCCCCCCCCCCCCCAAGTGGGAGAAACCACAGGCTTTTTTCCCCGCCGAAGCTACTGCCGATCAGCTGGAGTGCAGGGCTTCAGCGAGGGGAAAAAAAAACATTTTAAAAGCCCGCGCTTTCCCCCACCTGATCGGGCATGATTGGGTGGGGCATAAAAAATAAAAATAAAAAACAAACAAAAACAACCAGCCGACATGGCCCATGGGCCAGCTGGTTGGCGCGAGAGTCAAAAAATAAAAAATAAAAAATAAAAAATGTTCTGACCCAGCCCACAGGCCAGCTGGTCTGTGCGAGAGTCAAAAAAATTAAAAATTATTATTATTATTATTATTATTATTATTATTATTATTACCCATTAGGGGGAAAAAAATAAAAGCCTGATTGGGGTGTCTGCAAGGAAAAAAAATAAATAAAAAAAATAAAAAAAACCCAGCATTTTAACTGTGCTTCAGCTGATTGGGGTGCTTGAAGAAAAAAACCCAAAAAATATATTTTTTTTAAAAAAATTTTAAAAATCAGCTGTAGCTCGGGCCCCCTGTGTTATAGCTTGGGGCTCTTTTTTTAAATTTATTATGTAGCTCGGGCCCCCTGCTTGGCGCATATTTATTTATTTATTTATTTAGTTAGTTATTTATTTATTTAGTTAGTTAGTTAGTTTGCAAGCGCCCAGCAGGCAGCCCATTCTACAGATGATTTAGAAAAAGCCCCCATCAGCTATAGCTTGGGGCCCCTGCTTGGTGCTTTTTAAAATGTTTAAATTTATTTTTATTTTTATTTTTTATTTTTTTGCTGCAAGTGCCCAGCAGGGGCCGTGCACTACAGCAGATCTGGCTTGTTTTTTTTTTAACAGCCCGATCAGATGTTGCATGGGGCCCCTGGTGGGCCCTTGTAAAACAACAACAATAACAACAACAACAAGAACAACACAACAACAACAACGACAACGACAACAACAACCACAATGCCGACCAACCCACAGTGCTGGGCTTGGTCGGCTTGTGTTAAAAAAAAACAACGAAACAAAATGAAATATGAAACGATCTTTTAAAAAAATGTTTTGTAACAAACAAAAAGAAATGGGTGGGGAGAAACGATGCTGGAAACTTGTAAGTCTAGGACCCACCTCTCAGGCTGCTTACTGGAGACAAAAAGCAGCTCAGTATTTAATGAATGTTTAGTAGAACTGGAATATATATTTATTTAAGGGGGAGTATCTATGTGTAACCTAAACCAGGCTGGTCAAAACTGTGCAGTTCAAGGGAGGAGTGTGATCTCTTCCTCCCTTTTGAGAGTTTCTGAGGATGAGAGGCAGGCAGAGCAGGTGGAAATAGCCAGGCTCTGAGAGCAGACAACTCTCTCTGGTGTCCTCATCTGCAGAATGCCAGGGCAACCAATGAAGAGGCACAACACTCATATTTGAAGCAGATGGAAAAGCAAAGTGGGAGAAGGTGGGAAAAAGTGTTATGCCCACTGTAGGTAGAGACACCAGGGAGGAGAGCTTGTTATGCCTTCAATACTTCATTGACTCGTTTACAGAGATGAAACACTGAACCCACGTCTCAAACTGAACGCTGGAGGCACAGATGTTAATTCACTCAGTACTGTACGTGGTTCTGAAATTCTGATTATCAGTGAATGTTCATTTTGACTCTGTGGAAGAAACTGTTTATCCCCAATTTATGTCTTGAAGACTTTGAGAGCTTTGGATCTAAAGATGAAAACAACTATCAAGCTCTATCCAGAGCAATAAATGAAGAATGTAGCCTCTTTTAAAAAAAGAATAAATGAAGTAGGTTGATGACCATTTCCTTAGAAATAAAATAAGAAGGCCCCTTGTTCTGCTTTGCCCTACTTCCTTAGAGAGAGAGCTCTGGTTTAGTTCAAAGAAAACAAACAATTCATTGGCCGTCAGAGGTATTCATCTGGATGTTTTCCCATTTCCTTTGTGCTACAAGAGCAGTCCAAAGGCCTGCCCATATGCAAAAGGTGGTAAATGTAACCTCTCACCCATAACATTTTGAGCCTGCTAGCCCCCTTCCTTCATGTGGTGTTAGAGCCATCACATCCTTTGTGCAGAATCTCCTTTTCACAGAGACATGCACCATTCTCCCCCCACCCTTCTCCTCACATTAATTGCACCTTCATTATTGCTCCCTCTTGAAAGCGGTATTGAAAAGAATAGGGTCTAATGAAAAATGAGTAATCAATTTCTGTAATTAAAAAGAGAAGAAATCTATACACCTCAGCTGAAGAAAGCCAGGTTTTTTTTTAAAGATAATTTTTGGAGAGACCTTGTTTACTGACTTGGGTGACTCTTTTAAATGATTTGGCATGACTTGGGAGGAGGGTATCTAATGATTACCCCCTTCCTGATCTTTCTTTCTTTCTTTCTTTCTTTCTTTCTTTCTTTCTTTCTTTCTTTCTTTCTTTCTTTCTTTCTTTCTTTCTTTCTTTCTTTCTTTGAAAAGGGATCTTTATTTCTATCACAAACAATGTTCATTAGTACTGAAATCCAGGAAACAGATAAGCACTCAAAGTTAGCATTTAAGCTGTATCTACTACAAAACATTGAGTTGTAAGAGGGGTCCTCCTCATAGATGCTTTGTCACCCAACATGCCTCCCTCAGTGTTACAGCTAGCTGAGCTATATAATATTTTTAACCTATGGACATAATAGTCTTACAGGAGAGCCTTTTAGATTCCCATGTCTATTGTTCTGCTCCGGAAAGTTGCTTTTTAAAGGTAACAGTTGTCCGCTTCTGCCAGCCAGAACAGCCAGTAGCCATGTTGATTGTGGTATTATGTTAGCAACTGTAAAAACAAACAAACAGCCACAAAACCCTATGCAATTTTCCCAGGCTGTGCTCTTATTTTAGTTGAAAGGTACACAAATAATGTTTCTTTCTCCTCTGTGACCATTCCATGCTTTGCAACTACTTCCAGATTCTCAGCATGTTAGGAAGATATGTTTCCCAACTCTGCTTAAAATGAGGAAGAAAGAAAATGGTGGTAGTGGTGGGGAGGAAGTGGCCCAAATTCTTCTTCTGCTTCTCAGAAGAAGCAAAGTATAGTACTGTGTCCATCTGTGCCTCGAGTGCTACATTGCCTCAACATTGGTGTTACTCTGAAGAAGGATGTAACTCCTCCTCGATATGGTGGCATCTCCATACCCTTCCCCACATTCAGCTGTTGGAGAAGAAAGAGCTAGGCACCGTGGTTATTTTATTTTGAATGCTTGCTTCTAAATGCCCCACTCAGAGCAAATGCAGATGAAAGGATATTCACAAGACACCTCTCTCACAGGCCAGGATTGAGCCTTGCAAACATCCAAATGTGCCTCACTTGGCCTCAACTAGAAGGCATCAAGACTAGGCCTAGTTCTGCCCAAGCTCCCTGTTCCTGTCATAGAGCGAGCCAGATCTTGTTTTTCTGAACAAGAAGCTAGGATCAAAGCCTAGGTTAACTTCACACCCTTCCAGTAGAGGACCTTCTCCCATATGCCACATTTGGATATATGTAAGGCAGGCATGTGCAAACTTCGGCCCTCCAGATGTTTTAGACAGCAACTCCACAGTCCTTTGCCATTGGCAATCTAAGCTTAGAATTCTGGGAGTTGTGGTCCAAAACATCAGGAGGGCCGAAGTTTGGACATGCCTGATGTAAGGTATATGTCTGTCAGGTAGAACTCCCAGCAAAGAGAATCATTGGACTTGCAGTCCATGAAATCTGAAAATCCCATCATTATCAGGTGTTAAAAATAAAAATAGAAAACAGCACTGGTGCTGGTGATGGGGAAAAAACTCACAACTAGCTCCATCCTGAATCTTGCCAGTGAGATATATGTTCACTAGAAGGCTTGTAATCTCAGTGGGGGTGGGGTGGTGGCAAATTCATAGAAGCAAATACACACAGGGGAAGGAATTGGCTAATGTATAGCTACACTTATCATGAGTTCTTGACTAAGCATGAGTTAACAGTCACAAGATAGTCATGTTCAAGTTAGCCTAAGGAAGCCTGCAGTCTCCCCCCCTCCCCCGCCCAGGTGAATGTACAACAGTGTACCAGGCTAAAGGGCAGAAAGGAAAGAAGCAATGAGGTAGGGATAAATAAATAAGTCATTATAAAAGCATTGGTTTTAAAATTTCGCCAACACTGACTTCTGGTTCTGGTTACGCTGCCGCGAGACAACTTGATAACACCTGACGCTTATCAGGCCAAATTCCTCCAGATCAAAGGGAGACACAGAGAGGCAGTACCAGTCTGACCACGGCAAAAATGGTGGCGAGCTTTGTTGGTCCAGGAAATGGCTTTCTCTTCCTCTGGAGGAAAACCAGTTGCCATCAATTAAGGGGGTTACTTCACGTACCCCTCGCCGCTGTTCGTGGCTCCGCTGCGGCTCCGTTCGACGGAACAGCGCCTCATGTCCTTCTGGGGTTGCTGCGTGGTCACCCCGAACACGCCTCCTGAAGTGCGCTCCAAGCGGGCTGAACGATTCTCTTCCCGGACCTCGGAAATCTGATCAATCCGCCTCCTTTTTTTTGCCGGCTTCGGAAAATCGAAAATTCGATGTGTTGACGTTCCGGTAACCGAGATTGCCTTTCTTTGCGGCTTTACCTGCTTGTCACCTTCAAAAGCTTTATGATTTTTGTGGACCCAATTCCCCCTTGTTCCTTTCCGGCAGATGGCGCTTTCGCGGCCAGCCAAAAAACCCTACTTAAGTGTTCCTTCAGTGCCCACCATGCGGTGGCGATGTGGTGCATTATGCCTTTTTAGGTACTACTTGGGTCTCTGTTGCCTGGCCCCTATGACGATGCTTCCTTTTTTTGTCCCGTCCTGTAACTCCAGCAGTCCACTCCGGATTTTTCAGTTTGCCTCTCCACATTCATTCATTATACATTCTGTACTCTTTTCCGGTTATCAATAGGCTTGCAATTTTCATTCTGGAGATTGGTTAACAGGTCTCTACTTTTGAGGGACCCATGCAATATTAAACATATGGGTTGTCTTGTCCTGTGCACGGCACCTTTTCCTGCTCCTGTGCTGTTCACTTGCGCACAGCACAGCACTGGCGCACAGAAAGTAGTTGAACTTCTGATCTATACGTGCCCTAGCTCATATCTTGCCTCACCCACTATTTCAGTATATAGCAACACAACTCCCCTACATAACTGCCTTTATCGTACTGCACACTCCTAAACCTAAAGCAAATGTAAAGCCACTTTCCCCCTGTGCCTTCTTCTACTGTATGTCTAAAGTATAAGCCATTCCCTGGCATGCTGCTGCCCACGGAAATTTTAAGCATTATATGCTCTATAGCCGCTAATTTGGATATATTGCTGCTAACAGCAGAAGCAGATTGCGTTTTGCGCCTGGACGTGGTACTTCTCGATCTGTTCTTACTGTTAAAACGCCTATAATACATTACACGCTTAATCACCTAGGCGATCGATGATCGTTCTGCTATTTGATAAACTGCAAATTTCCTCTGTGCAACTGCAGAGTGCAGATCATTACAAGGACCACTCAGCAAGGAGTACCGCTGCCTTCAATACAACGGTAACTCCATATAGATTGCATCAAGATGGTGCTCTAATGAATCCTCACAAAAGGCTCGTCATCTTCAACTGTGACTGCTTAAATTGCTGGGATTATGTGTTACTTTTCCTATGGATTACCCGCACAAGCATATTGGTTTATAAGTTCCGCCACCTCCCCATGCTGATCTGCTTCCCTTTACGTGTCCAGGGGGGGAAGAGTTGATAGTTGTGATGGCCAAGCTCGCTTAAAATGTATGCAGTTCCCTTATCGCTCTTCCTTAGCCTACGAATTTCCCCTTGAAGTGGGCGATAGAAAACAGTTTACTGCTCCTGCAGGTCTCCCTCCCCCCACTCTCATAATGAGATGAGCGTTAGTGGCGACAGGTCCCCTGTAACAGCTAGCGGGCAGCAGGAGATTTTGAAATACACACGTAATGCAAGTGACAGTCATTGGCCGATTTTCCAGTTTTCCATCCGTGATTTTAAAAGCAGCGAAATGGATTATTTTCACAAATCTATAACTAAAATGTACTTCTCCTTCACAAATTACACTCCTATAATCAAAGTTTAATATATAAGGCTGTTTTTTAACCCCTGTTGATCAACTCCTAGGTACTCAGCTTTCCTGAATCACAAAAGGAGGACTACTGCCCCTTCTGTTTTGCAAATGAACTTCTGACCTTTGCTAGCAGCAAAGTAGAAGAACAACAACTAGCCTGATCTTATCTTGCTGACCCCTCCGGGTCGGGTGTTGAAAGAAGCCAATTAACACATTGCTGCCAATAAATCTTCCCTTTCTCCTCGAATCTTCTGTGCTTTGCTTTTGCATCTTAGGAGAAAAACTTGCCATCTGCAGTGCAGATAGTGGCAAAAACAGAGCTTGTTCTTATTCTTATCCTTTCAGTGCTGATTTCTTATTCAGCAGACTGCAACCTTCAAAAACTTAATAGTTCCCTCCCTACAGCCAGACTGTGAATACTTCATTGTTTAAAAGAAGACCTTCAAATTCCTTCTGTGGTTTTTATTTGTTACAGTGCAGGAACAGAGTTTTTACTTCTGCAGAACTCTGCAGAAGTTAACATAGCCATAATGTCTGCACACCTGCCACCTCACTAATTGACTCTGCTCTGTGATTGGTCAGTCAATTGACCTTTTTCCAGGGGCTCAGAACTGTACTTTTTCTGCACTGGAGCTGTAGGGCCATCGGGTATCACTCCCTTAAGCCCAGAGTCCAGGAAACTGCTAATCCCCAAGGTTAAAATGGCTGAGCAGATGGGGAGGTTCTGTACCACACACAAAATTAGATCATTTCTACAGATATTAATAGATAACAATTTCGACCCGGTACTCTTTGTTGCCGGCGCACGCCGCAACAAGCACGCGTTTCAGCGTGCTGCGGAGGAGCTGGAGTTGCTTGCTTATAGAAGAAACTCCCGGCAATGCTGCTCCAAGTTCAAAAGCCTGCAGCAACTTTTTAACCATGCAATTCTGAATTTTGGCCCAAATCCACCAGCGGAACACCAATCTCCTTACTGGGCTGATATGCTCCAGTTATGGCAGCAAGTGAACCAGCCACACCCTGGACATGCCTTTCCCGCAGGTACAGTTTTACTTCGATTTCCCCTGATTATCTCATGTGCTGTGCTTTAAAAGTGTGGGATCCCCCCTTTCTATCACTTATTCAAATGCAAAGTAAAGGAAGAACCAACTACCAAATACCGGTTTTCTCAAGATGTAAGCTCAGCAAGGCCTAGGGAAACTCTTTAATTAAGGATTAAGTGCTTTACCTCCAGTTTGATGAGTTTTCTGCAATAGTCAAGTGAAAAACAATCTAAAATTTTAAAATCTAAATTTCTCAATGCCTGGTGCTTTAAACCCAAGCAGATTTTTCCATTGAATAATTCAAAGGTGAACTCCTGATGTTAAATTTACCAAATGTAACTTTATTAAAATATTGGATTGCAGTACTAGGCACTATCATTGACCAGTCCCCCACTACAAAGAACTTCCCCTTTTAGTTCCATGCAGCAGTCTGCGAGTGCTACACTAAACCTAACATTATAATTTAGGATTTGAGTGTATTTCATTTTAATTAGCCTCTTGGCAGTATTTCTGACCAATTTCCTAAGACACAGAACTACCTCTGTAGTTCTATGCTGCAATTTCCTAGTGCTATACTAAACCAAACCTTATATACTATAACATGACTGTATTTCAACATTAATTAGCCTTATATACTGCTTATTAAAATTTGCCCCCAAATCAATGAGTGCCAGATTCTGTGGGCAACATTAATTCACTAACAAACAAGCAGGATTACAAATGACATACACTTTCCTGTTAATACTTCTTGCATTACAAATGTTGTTTCAGGAGCTGGGCCGGCACAAAATGTGGGATTGAGGCACTTGGCCCAAATTAGGCCGGAACCTGGCGTGAATGCTGCCATCCGGAACATGCTAGGGCAGCAAGAGGAAGGCAATGGCGAGGAAGGGGATGGAGAGGACCAGGAGCAGCACGGTACGTTTCCCTTGGTCTTAACTGTGACATGTTATTCCCTTGTTTATCATGGTTGCATTGGAGTGGTGGTTATTTATCGCCTATATGCCTTTAGTGTACCCCTGAAATTAGAGCCAAATGAGGTAGTGGGGGGTGAAGTCCTCCATGATACAGACATGTGGGTAATTCTTTAAGTGACAGGTTAAGATCAACTCTGTGCACATCAAAGAGTACCACTGCTGAACTTTAGTGGGTGAAGAATCAGCAATGGAGTACTGATCCTCATTTACCTTCTCAGATGTAGCACCTGACATGGATATTATGCAAATAGGGGTTCGTCGCCATGAGTTGGAGCAGGTTATTGCTCTTCTTCAAGACCTGGCACAGAGAGGTAGGAGAAGGCAAATTTCCTCCTCTTTGAACTTAATTCAGCGGGGTTCCTGTCCGTGGTACAACTGCCTACTGTACAATGTCTCTATGCTGTCTAGTTCTGCATTACTATGAGCTTTACAGGTGCATAACCATTTTGGGCTGTAAACGAGGGAGAAATTATCAATCAGAGCTACATAGGTGCCCAACAGCATAGGAAAGCACAAAAATATTGATGTCTTGTTGGAACTTCTTAATAAACACAAGTGGCCTAATAATTGCTTTACTCATTTATTCCTCTACAGTTGCCGCCATTGAGGAGGAGATTGAAACCCTTCGGAGGCAGATGAACTGCCGCCGAAGGCGTCACTGAGCATCAGGTCCTTTTATTTGCAAAAGAGACACCTTTTGTTTGGAAAGAGACACCTTTTTTTTAAGACACCCCTTTCTTAAGACACCAAACGGTCAGTACTTACCAGTTGTTCAGTTTTTCTACTTGTAAATGTTCAATGTTTAATATACACAAATGTTTGATTTATTTTTATTAGAAATATACATATGGCTGACAGAAAGCCCTTCTGATAGTGTTCCAAATGAAAAGTTTTACAATTTAACTACGATTTGTTCTTATTAAACTCTATTTTCCTACAAACACAGGCATCCATTTTATTGGTCCACATGAGGTTTAGTATTTACTCGTCACAAGGTCCAATGGGTCCTGTTAACTATGGAGAAAAATAATTCTTTTTCTTTCTCAACCTTTTTACAGGGGTTCTTAGCAAATCAGCAGTTTTACCCTCAAGCTCTGATTTTACAATGAGGTAAGGAGATGGTGTTATATCACATTGGCATGCCATAGGTTCACTTACTGTAGGCCGAGTTAACTCTGGTGCACTGTTACTCAGTGCTGCACATTCTATGCCTTTCACCAGTTGAGCACTGGGTGTGCTATGGATCACCTCTGAAGTACCAGCGCTACTGCTTAGCAGGGATTCTGAATCCAATAGAGATTGTGAACAGTCTCCTTCCAACTCACTACCAGTGTCATTGTCAGAAATGTTACTATGCCCAGAATCAGAATCTGTATCACTAACTCTAACTGGAGAGTTGTTACTGCGGGCAGCAGCTCCTGTTTTCCTGGCTTCTCCAACCCTTTTTTTGTGGGAATCCCCTTTACATCTTAATTCATCAGAAGCACATTTTTGAGAACAATTCCCAGAGCAGTCACTGGAACTTGATGTAATGTAGTCCGTAAGTTTCTCCAGGGATCTCAATGCTACCCTTAGGTTTGAAATCACCTCGTTCTGGAACCATTTCTCTGCCTCATCGCATGCATTTCATCTAAGGCTGTTACTCTCTGTGTTCCTCTGCACCCAATTCACAAAGCCTGACAGGGTGCTATCCAGGCGAGCTGCAGCAGTAGCTCTCTGCTTCCTCTTCCACAGCATTGCTAGCCTTCTGGCTGGGTCCAAGGTTGCTTCATAATTTGTTGTTTCCAAGGGATCTAAGTGGTATAAGTAATTAATAGCCGGTTAACGATGTATTTCTTAGATTCTAAGAGGAAGTGGTTTCTGCATTGTACATACAAAGGAGTGCACAGCACTTAATACCTTCTACATAGGTGTTGAGAAGGTTCACTTACTGAAAATGCATGGCACAACAAATTTTATCGCACATAACATTTCCACAACCACCCTGTAAGTTACTTGCTGTTAACATGTGAACGTCTGAGCGGATTTGTTCTATCATAAGGATGTGCAACATGTATATTAAAGGAGATATAAAGTCAAGCAGCACAACCATCCTGTTCACCATCTTTTGGGATGCTGATACCCCCATCACTACCCCTGTGTATGCTACACACAAGTTAACAGTGCATGGCCACTACTTACCTAAATGTAACAGTATATCTATTCTCATCTTAACTTTTTGCATTGCATTACAAAGGTTTATTTATAGGAGGGGGCTAGGCTTGGGGTAACAACACATCAGAGTAAGCAAAGTAAACATTCACATTCTCATTTAATTAGTTTATCTTTCCTAGAATGACTTATAAAATTAGCTAAGCAGAGCAGGAGTTGCTGGCCATACATTTTTTTCCATAGTGTAAGCCCTTTACAGTATGAGGCCTTACATATCACTGTCGGTTGTTTCATCAATGTGGACCCACTTGCTTCAAAAGACAACAATAAACATACCTCCCCTCCTTGAGGAATCAGTACCTGAGGCCGCTGTGTTCAAAGCAGTTGAGCACCCGGAGGTTGATGGCTCATATAAATCGTTGGACTGTGTATCTGTGGAGGAAGTGTGTAAACAGTTATTAACATGTTGTTTTTAAGCAGGAACCATACAATCATATAAGACAGCGCTGTAGTTCTTCTCCGCGCTAAACAATCAGCATTGACTGTTTGCTGTGCTTTAAATACACACTGTAGACCTTCTACAGCAAAGGCAGAGGGCTAATGAAGCCATCAATCAAATCGAGAATCATTTTTCTTTCAAAGTAACACCAAGAACACCTTAAAGGACAAACGAGTACTTACCTGTACCAGAGATATTAGAACCCGCAGATAGTTGGATATCAGCCATCTCAACGAGATCAAGTGTGACAAGAACATCTCCAGCCCCTTCCATTGTCTCAGCGGCTATGGGGGGATTTAAATGATAAACTGAAGAGCAAAAGGGGAGCAGTTGGACTGCAGAAATGAAGTCCAGGGCTGTTGGGTAAGGAACAGGAAGGATGCATGCATTGCATAGTTTCCGCCCTGTGAAGCCTACCACAATCTGCACTTCCTGTGCAGATCATGTTACTGTTTAGAAAAACGGCTCGGATGCACCAGTTGCAGTGCACTGTGGGTAGTGCTTCGGATTATCTTTGCAGGAAAAATAATACTATAAGCAGTGCGGAGCGAAGAAGCCGGAAATAAGTGCATTGAAATATTAGGCTTCTGAAATATCGGTGTTGGTGCCAAGTACCTACACGATTGCGGTACATGAAGCAGAGCAATGGGTTTGCTCTCAACAGATATTACAATAATCGGTGCGCCACATGCAGAAGCAAAGCAAGGCACTTAAAATAATGGGATGGATAATTCTTTAAATGCTACCCAATGATGGGAAGTTCTGGATAAGCCGTCCGTTAACTGATCCACACCAGTGTTCAAGTAATGTTATACTAAGTGAGGTGGAACCACCTATGTTTTGATTCTAAATTTTGTAGATACCCAAAAAACGTTCTGATTGCGATTGTACTGGCTTCTGTGTCAAGTTCACCGGTCTTAACTGGTGTTGTTACGAAAGGTTTTGTATGTTCTCAAGCACATGATGACATAACAGCAAATGAATTATTTGTGGGAACATGGCTTTTAGCATAAATTTGATGGGGGGAAGGAGCATGTTACACAGCACAAGGAACACATAGCATGATTTCATCAAGGCTGCAGTAGCAGAAGGGATGGTAAAGTAGTAGGTTTTACAGGAATTCTTTTTGTTAGGGGAAGACAATAATAACTTGTTATTACTCACCTGTCTCTGCTGCGGACTCGCTTTCAGTTATTCTAAGGGGATGAATAGAGGCGTCTGTTCTGAATATCTGAGCCATCTCATCATACCAAATAAATTTAGACCTTCCTGAGCCAGCTGTGTTGTTGTGAAGAACTGCCTGTTTATAAAGTTTTCTTAAAGATTTTGTATTGGTCCTACACTCCTCGGCGCTTCTGCTGAACCCAATCTTACTGAGTTCAGTTGAAATCATTTCGAATATCTCGTAGTTAAATTTAAGGGATGAAAGCGCATACTTCACTTCTGCCTCACCCAATATTTTGATCAGCGCTGAGGTTTTGGAGTTACCCCATATAACACCCCTCTTTCCTTTTACCGATTTTGTACTGCCCTGGCTTTCATCTAGGCTGTCGTCGTTATCCATCTCGGTAGCTGATGTCGAGAAAATGTTTTGTGCCTTTCGATTGCAAACTTCTGTGGGGTAGGATGCAACTGGCACTTTCCAAGGGAGGGAAAGAAATGGCTTACGTCCTGGCGATCCAAACAGGCAAGGAATGAATTAGCATTTCAAAAGGCAAGGTAGATGTACCCAGTGGCAGAGCCATTGGTACTTGGGGGAAACCTGTTTTTAAAAACATTTGGCTGGTAAACAGGCTTAAAGAGGAAGTGCAGTAAAATTTTATTGCAGGAGCACCGAACGAATTAAGGTGGGGTTGGGAAGAAAATGGTGTTCTATAGTAACCTGTGACAAGCAAATGACATCCTCAATGTACTGTATTTTAAATGTGCATGAACTCATTGCAACTAATGAGTTGGTTGCAATTTAAAATAAAAACAAGTAACCAAAAACGTTGAATTACAGCTGCAGATGAGTGAACGAGGTTGCAGTAGTTTATTATTTAAACTCATAATATACACAAAGCATGGGAAAACTTCAGCACATGATGAAACAGTGTGTACAGTAATGTGAAGTGATACACAAGTTTTCCGCAGAAGGTATTTAATGGGACCCGTGGCTAATATGATAAATTGATCCCCATGTGTGCTTTCTTGCCAATGTGCATTCATGTAACATGTGTAAAAAGGTAATTGGCTATAGCGGACCTAATTGCTTCAGCCTCCATTCTATCAGTAGCCCCCCTTGCGGGCTCCAGGTCAGGCACATCTATTTCTACAGTAGGAGGTGTGTTTTGAAACTCTGTATCCTCATCTGGTATAAAGTGTTTCTTTTTCTCACAAATGTTATGGAGAATAACAGCTGAAGCTATTATAGAGTTTACATTCTGTATATGAGCCTCCATGCGCACAGATAGTCTGCGGAACCTGGCCTTGAGCCGCCCGAATGCGTGCTCCACAATGTTCCTTGTACGGTTGAAAACCTTGTTGTAGTGCCTCTCCCTATCATTCCTAGGGACGGCATAGGGTTTCATAAGCCAATTACACAGAGGATATGCACCATCTCCCAAAATCAGAGGTGGTATGGAACCCCCCGTATTGGAACATTGGATTCCCCGGAATTAGTGTGCCTTCCTCCATTTTCCTATACAACAATGATGATCTGAACACATGTGCATCATGGTTCACCCCAGAATGTCCAGCAAGCATGGAGAAGAAGATTCCGTCGCCATCGCATGCAGCCTGGAGTAGGATAGAGTGAAATGATTTCCTGTTGTAATACACCTGCACCTCCTTTTTTGGTGGGGTAATAGGGACATGTGAGCCGTCCACTGTTCCTATACAGTGTGGGAACCCGTGTTTTCTCATCGAGGACAGCATCTGAAACGAGAAAGACAAATCATTTGGCAAGGTTCTGACATGATAATCCCAATGGGGGCCGGGACAGGAGTGGTGAATGAATAAGGGATATGAACCTTATTGAAGTCAATCACTCGAACCTCCTCCTTCAGAAGCGTATGTTCGATCGCCAGACACACTTCAACAACAACACTTGCAATTGTCAAGGTCCCCTTTTGGAAAGCATGTGCAATGGTGCGGTAACAGGAACGACTTGCAAGGAAGTAAACCCCGATGGCCACTCATTCTTCAACAGGAACTGCCGAACGCATGACCGTGTCCCTCCACATAAGATATGGTCTAAGCACATCTGCAATTTCAAACAGCGTCTGCTGGGTCATTCTAAAGTTCTCAATCCACTGTTTATCTTCCCAGTACTGCAGTACTGAATCGTGAAACCACTGTGACCGCCCGGGGTAGCACCAACATATTTTTTGTCTAAGTGATGTGACCCTCCATTCAGCAACAGCCCAAAACACAGTTTGGACAAGTGTGTTTGTAGAGTCCAGGAACTCACTGCTGCTGTCATCTGTATCTTCCCCCCATGTGGCGCTGCAGAAACGAGATGCAGTTAAGAATGATGTTAACATTCTCAAATACAGCAGCCAAAAAAGACTGCCTGCGTAGCATCGATTTCCTACGGCATCGGTTCCACGAGAGAGGCATGGCGGCCACAGTAGGCAGTGCCAGAAATGATTTTCACTCTGGGGTACTATCCCAATAATACTGTCTGGTGGCTTTGGAGGACCAAGACATCGGACGACGATCAATGGCACCTGAAGCCACCTAGTGGCAGGAGGAGGAAATGGCATTACAGGGAGCAGCGTCTATGGAGTTTCCCATGGAATGCTCGGCCCAAAAATGATACATATAAGAAAGTAATGCGGAATGGAAAAAAGATGGGAGAATGTCGATTAATCAAAATACTGAAAAAGAAAGACTGGTCCTGCTTACTGAAGCAGCGGCAAGCAAAGGAAACTTGCATTTGGAAGCGCATCAAAGACGTGAGGTTGGAATGCCTTCGGCTTCACCCAGTATGCACCTGAGTACACAAGAAAGAGGGGCGGCCCCGGTTTAAGATCATGTGACCGAAACCGATTTCAGAATGGAGCCAATCTCACCTCAGCACTAGGAGGTACGTGAAGTAACCGCCTAAGTTGATGAAGATGGCATGAGCTGCTAGCACTGGAGAACTGCAAAAAGCTGTAAATATTTGGCATGTTGTGAGTAGAACTGCTTTCACTCCTCTGTCTATGTGAAATGTCAGTTTGGTGATGTTTGGAATTCTTTCTTCAGTCAAGCACTAATACCTCCCTCAGTAGAAGAGCGGCTTTCAGCAAAGAGGTGTGAATGTGTGGAAAAATGGAGATATCTGAAGAAGTGATTTCAACCACACTTGTTTTTACAGATTTGCTTTGCCTTTTTGCCCAGTGCCTTCCTGGGCTGGTAGAAAATGTTTTTTTAAAAGGAAACTTCTTTTTGCTTTGTTCTTTTTGCATGTGGTGGACATAAGGACATAGTTTGAGAGCAGAACTGAGAAAGCTTATTTGACCTTGGTTGGACTCCAATGTTTTCAAAATAAACTGCTTGACAGTTTATTTTTAAAGCTCTCTCCTCACTCTCTACTTCTTTCCCCCTTTTTCTTCTTCAATCCAGCCTCCTGCTTCTACACCCCTCCCTCTGGGAAATTGAGTGGCAGAAGCTACATGTGATATTAACCCTTTGATATGAGGTAAAAGAACACAATGAGCTGGAAAATTATGTCAGATGGAAATTTTGCTAACACAATTTTATTTGGTTTACATAAAGTTATAAGCATTCTTACATCACAGTTGGAACCACCTTCTGAGGATACAGATATCTTCAATCTTGATCAGGATACAGAGCCAGAGCAGAGGGCTGATTTTACTCTACAGATAATCACAACGAAAACTGTGCAGGGTGAACTCGTGAAGAGAGCTGAATTTAGTCTTGATCAGGAGACAGCGTCAGAACAGAGAGCTAAGCTTAATCTGCAGACAGATACAGTAAGATCTATGCAAGATGAATGTGGATAGGCCAAATCCAGAGAGGAGGAAACTAAATACCTATGTTCTATTGGATATGGATACAGACGAGTGAAGAGCTTGGGAATTTTCCCGTACCAAAGCAACAAACAAGATTAAAAAACAACTTATGAAGATAACAGACTTAGCAGAAAAAGAGAAAAACCAGAAAGAGAATTTTTGGCTTTGTAAATCGATAACATAAAAAGTTTGTTCTCTGCATTTGATTGTCCAAAGCTATGAATTGATTATAATGATATGGGGAATGGGAAATGAAAATGTGAGGACCAAGCTGAACTATAGATACATGTTAATCTGTTAGATCTTTAAAATAATTGTGGTAGGTATAGATAGGAACTTTTATACATAAAGTGAAATCTATAGACCAAGATGTAACTCTTTTATAATAGTCCATCAAGTGCTAACTCGAGTTACAGAAGACTTTAACATTAGGTATCTCTTAATAGGTAAATACTGTATACCTTGTTGATGACATCTACTATATATATAGTCAGCTAAAATATATCCTTTGTTGTTTAGCTAATTAATAATTAAATATCAGGATTGAGTATACTGATAAGATCACAGAGGCTAGTTAAATATTGTATTTTGCTATCTCTGTCTTTTGTATTAGATAGAAATATATTTAAGTAAAGATAGAATATGGATAGAAAATAAGTATGGAAGTATGTTCTTTTAAGATGGGAAAGGAGATATGAATTACATCAGGCTAAAATGTGGGCTGGAATTGTGATTGACGAGTAACTTTTTTTAGGGTATAAAAATAAATAAAAAGTTTTTTAAATAACCCCCCCAACACTGATCAAAACCAATCCTAAGTGTAATAAAGAACTTGTGTAACTATCTAAAGGAAAGACCAAGAAAACTGGAGCCTGTGATCAGGCTAAGAAGTTATTTATGACTTCCTACTCTTGTTATGGCTGGATGCAAAATGGCTGCTAGGTGAGGTGACTAGGAAATAGCCTTCTAGAGACTGATTTAAGTGCAATTTGAGGCATCTTGAACTATCCTATATCTGCTCATGCCTGACACTTTTGCTAGTCTATGGTCCTATTTTAATTTTATTATATATAATTTCAGAGATGCTAGGATAGGGAGTGAATGAACAAACAAACAATTGAACGAACAATTGAACACTTGATCTAATGAATGAATGTGCAAATGAGTGAGTGAATGAATGAATGAACGAACAAACAAATGAATGAATGAATGAGTGAGTGAGCAAGCACATTACAATTTCAGTCTTTGGTTCTAAAACATCAAATTTTTGAAAGAATAAAGCAGTAAAAATAACCACTAGGAAGGGATCTGCAAGAGCCAGGAAGAAAAAGTGGAAATCATATGAATCACCTGTAAGATGAAGGGGACTAGTTCCAAATAGCTGTATCTTGAGAATGGGATCAGGGAAAGCAGAAATTGTTTGGTGCAATAGATATTAAACTAGTTCTTCTCTCATCCAATAGAGTTTCTCAGCCCTACTGCCTACAGCTGCATTTAATTATACCATTATTTATATAACAATGTGCCATTTTTCTTTGTTTTACTTTGTTATTACTCTGCACACTGGAAATGGATAATGTTACTTTTGGTCTGACATATTCCGGAAGTCCCTCCACCCTTGCCACCCGAGTCCTTGAATTTCTGTAAGGCTTGTCTGTGTGCAATGCTGACCCGCTTTTCTTTAAAGCAAAGCTAAAAAGCAATGGATTTTTATTTCAGATGGATTTATATCAGTCTCTTACTGTGGTCTTTAAAAGAAAATGAAATTTTGTCTCAACTGTTGCAAAATCAGGGGACTCAGATTGGTTTCTGCAGTGATTTAATTACTTCAGAGAGTACTCTTGCCATAGAACAATAATGAAGTAGATTTTAGTTAAAGTACTAAACTGTTTAAAAAAAATCCATTGTAGTTATTTAACAAAAGGCTTTTAAGATGCAATGCCAGAGATGAAAAATACTATACAAACAAGGTCTTGTTTTGTTTTGTTTTGTCTGCAACAGTTTTTCTGATGTTCCTCTCTTTTATACCGAGTTAGACCTGTGGTCCCTTTTAGCTCAGTACTATCTACAATCAGGGCCGGTGCTTCCATTAAGGTGAACTAGGCAGTTGCCTAGGGTGCCATAATGGAGAGAGGGCGCTGGCCAGCCTGCCACCCCCCCCCCACCGCTGGCCACCACCGTCCGTCCCCCCACCGCCCGCCAGCCGCCCGTTGCCGTCCGCCCATCGCTGCCCGCTGCCGTCCACCCGCCGCCCTCTGCCCATCACCGCCCACCTCCCCGTGCCTGTCGCCGTCCGCCCCCATGCCCGTCGCCATCCCCCATGTTTTCCTGAATGTATGCATCACCTGTGCATGTTACTGAACTTTCACAACTTTTCCTGTGCAGGTGGGGACAGTTTTAGTAATTCAATTTGGAGTCTCTTAGTTATTCACACTAACTACATAAGGCAATGTAGGCATTATTTTGCAAATTATTTTATACACTATACAGTATACTGTAACTACATAATGTATACATTACTGCAAATGTGCAGGATTCTGTAGGGAATTTCTCCTTACATCTTGCCTCCAGATGTGCAAAACAAGAGAGTCACTTTCATTGAATGGTTGAATCCAAAGAAATTATGTTTCATTCCTTGCTAAAGGTCCACCTTGTTGCTTTGGTCATGAACCTTATGATGCCACCCTTCTAAGCTGTAGTTCCCTCCTCTTACCACAGATGGTGTTTTATTCTGTCAGAAACAAGACCGAGCAAGCTTCTGTCCAACTTGCTCTTCTTCCAACATGAGGAGGAAATTGGAAATAAGTTCTCCTCTTTTTATTAAACACAGCTTGCTGGTTTGCCCAAACCTGACACACAGTATTTCATTGTAACAGTGATTTGTTTGAACTTCAAACTTCATGGCAACTTCAAACAGGAATTAAACTAATGTGGTTAATTAAAAATGGAAGTTGGCTTCTCCAGTTTCCCTTCAGCTGCCCTTAAGAAGAGAGAGATAATCCTGTTATGATAAATCCAGCCACGATTGTTGACCTAGTGGAACATTGGTTCCCCCTCAGTTCAATGACAGTATGGAAAAAGAAGAGAGAGTTCTGCTTGACTTCTGTGGTGAAGACTGCAATTTTCTCTGTTCTCATTTCCTATACATTCCATCCCTCCTGCTGTCTGATCTATACCTATCTGGGCATTTCCTGTTCCAGGTTTTCTTTTTTCACTTTTCACATAATATTGTCTCCTTGATTGAGGCCTTGATCGTTCCTTCAAAATCTGTTTGGTATCTCCATTCGTGACAGAATGACTAGCATAAAAAGGGCAAGCTTATAGATTCCAGATAGTGGGCAATCAAGGATGTAACTGATTCAGCGGCTCTGGCTTTTGTTTTCCCTTTGAAGAATCCTATTCTGATTCCCAAATTGCAGTCTTCACTCTTCACATGGACGCCACTGTGAGGTTTCCCGGCCTGTCCCTATTTATCTATGTAATGGGAGCAAGCCTATCTACACAACAGATCAGTCCATCAGGTTTCAGTAAATGATGGAAGGTTGGAATGAATGGAGATGTTCAAAACCCTCTTTCCAGCTCTGATTAAATACCTTAATATAAGATGTAAATTTGCAAGTTCTCAGTACCTGTTACATATTACAATACAGTACTTCACTACTAATCTATGATGCCGTGGTATTTTTAATCAAAGGTTTGCCAGCATAGTAAAGATATACAAGGGTAGCTGTTTGTTTACCTTAGTAATGTGTTCTTTGTCCTTCCCACGCACAAATATACTGACAGGAGAAGAACACAAGATATTTGTCTATACCTGTCTACTCAGAAATAAGCACAATCACATTTAATGAGATTTATTCCCAGGAGAGCTTGGAAAGTTACTTTGACGAATGAAGACTATAATGACATTCTGAAGCCCTCCATAGTGGCAGAACAATACTGTGAGGCCTCTGAGAAACTGACCTTCTTCTATAAAGAATAATGGCAATCAACCCTCCCGAATATGCTGCCAGTCAGAAATTGCCTATTCAAACAACAACAACATTTAAAATACAGTACAATGATGCAGGAGAGGTAAGACAGAATTGGCGGTAGTGGTGGTGGGGAATCTGTCAGTTTCATTTCTTCCATTTTGTCCATATTAAATCCTTTTTGTTTTGTTTCCATATGACTCTTGTCTTTCTGTTTTTGTTTAGAAAAATGTCTCCACATAATCTGTACACATGTTTGGGTGAAATTCCCTTCATCTGCCCATTCTTGTGCCCACCTTTAAGGTATCAATTTTTGCAGGCAGTATTCATTTATAAAAGTCTCTTCTGTATGTAGTTTGTTTCTTCTTCTTCTTCTTCTTCTTCTTCTTCTTCTTCTTCTTCTTCTTCTTCTTCTTCTTCTTCTTCTTCTTCTTCTTCTTCTTCTTCTTCTTCTTCTTCTTCTTCTTCTTCAATATACTTGCATGTGCATTTTCACCTCAGATGTACATGCTTGTGTAGTCAAGGAACAGCTCTGCAAAAATTCCAAGTGCTGAGATAAGTACATTCCGGTTCATACATTAATTCAGAATTGCATATGGGCATGAACCAAAAAAATGGCAATTTGTTTCATTTTGTTTCGTTTAAGGTTTCAGTTCATTTCATTTTGTTTTTAATGATTTGTTTTTGAAAAAATTCATTTCATTGGTTTGTTAGTTCGTTATTCATTTTACCCGCTTTGTGCGATTTAAAGCATTTGACTGCGTGCGGGCGTCTCAAAAAGAGAGGGGGGGGAGGGAACAAAGTAAGCCTAATCCTGAGTGTATACATGCATGCATAACCCCCTTTCCCCCTGCACATTAAAAAATAAAATGGAAATTAAAAAAAAGAACAGTACACTCAAATCAACCCTAATAAAATATGAAAAAAAGGTTAGGGAACATATTTGCCTCTCCCTGCCACTTTAAGCCTAAAAAAAAGTGATCAGAGAAAACAGATAAATCCCCCCCCCCGCTAGGTATTATGAGGCAGAAAAAATAATTTTTGCTGGGTTTTTAAGTATATTCAGGACGTTTTAATACCTTAAAAATGCCATTCTGCACAAATTTGCCGCCATTAACAAAAGTATGTGGCAGCCATTTTGTCCCCTTTAAAAAATGATCTCTTTAAAAACACATTTTAGATGTTTTAAATCACTGGCATCAAGCTAATAGCTATAACCAGGCATTTAAAAATTTACAATATTTTTTCAAGTGTTTCCCATCCATTTAAAGCATTTTAAAACAGCTCATTTCTTCCCACGCCGCCATTAATGAAATGAAATGTAACAAACCGATTTTCCCAGTTTGTTTCGTCTCATTTGGATTTTACTCCTAAATTTGTTATTTGTTTCGTTATGTAATGAAATGAATAACAAATAACAAAATGAATAAAAAATTCATTTTGTGCCCATCTCTATTCAGGATGTGCAAGCTTGGTAAGTTCTTAACAAAATGCAAAGTGAAAATTTCCCCATCCATAAGGGGCATAGGATCTATTCCTTCTGTAAGTGAACCTGTACCACCAGTAGTATTAGGGGAAAAAAAGCATTTTGTTAGAAAACTAATGAATAGGCAATGTGGACTATTCCACATTGGTCTGAGGGAGAGACACTCCCAACAAATATTGGGACCACAAACTGTGAAGGTCTTTCAATACTAAAACTGGTACCTTGTAACTGACCTAGAAACCACAGGAGGCCTGTGCAGCTAGACCAGAAATGGGAAGATGTGACCAAACTTGTTCACACCTTATATCAGTCCAGCTGCCAGTTTCTGTACCTGCGGTAGCTTTTGGGTCAGCCCCAGGGTGGCCCCACATAAAGAGCATTCATTGATCTTAGAGATCACCAATGTTCTCTACAGAATAGTGGTTGTTCTGCATAATCCTGATATAGTTCTCATTGCAGATTTGAATAGATCGTTCCAGTGATTTCAGCTACAGATGGGGAGACTGTTGGTTCCTGGATATACTGAAATGCATTGGGTTGTCTTGGTGCCACCTGTCCTCACACAGAGAGACCTGCTCCCTGCCCTCCCAACACAGGGTGCACTCCACTTTCACCCAATATCTCTGCCCTCTCCCTACTTTCTTCATTTTCTTCACTTTTTTATCCCTTTCCTCCTTGGAGGGGTGGAGGTTGACTGGGGGAGGGGACATGATGAAATGGCATTCACCAACAATGTGGTACTAGTGTCCCTATGACAAGATCCTGCATGGGTGCAAATCAAAGCAAACCAGCTCAAAATATATCAGCATTGGGGGGAAATAACCACTATGTTTTAAACCAAACTTTTTAAAAACACCCCTAATGGACAATATGTGCTCTTTCAGATGCTGGTGGAGCACAAATCCCATCATCCCCCACCTTCGGTTGTGCTCACCGGGGGCTGGTGGCAATTGCAACCAACAACATCTTGAGGCTCATATATTAGAATATTGAAGAAGTTCATTCGGGAAGAATGTAATGGAGCACAATATTATCGAGTCACCTTATTAATTCCTTGCCTTCTGAGCAATTTGATTGATAGTAATTTATTCTGTGACAGATCTCAGTGAACATTTTATTTCATTGCAGTCTTACTGTCTGTTTGTGTATTGTGTAACGGGCATAAATTATGTTGGTTACTGAGGACCCTGTATCTGATGATCTATAGGGAACTCTGAACTGTCTAGCTTGGAGCATAATAAAAATCCGACAAGTTATTCAATAGCTATAATTTACTCCTTAGCAAAAAACCAATGCTGAAAAGACACACATCCTTCTCTTGCAAAGGCTAGATTGGACAGCATATTTTTATACTAAGACTTTAGAGAATGAAAAAGAAAGTACGGCTGCTTTGTAATTGTGTAATCTTCACCTCCCAGACAAAGCCTGTGAAAGTGTAAATTGTGAGTGGCGCATCTGTATGACATTTCTATCACTTCCTAGCCTCTCTTATTTTATAGCCATATTATACTGCTTATTGAGATGATGATTGTGATGCTCTTTCTTTATGACTTAGTGGTCTAACCTTTAGCTGTCTATGATGCTTTCATGGATTAAACAATAAATTTGAGTATAACAACCTCATTTAATTTCCTCATAAAATTGATGTTTCCTGATGCTTGTTCACTGACATGTGCTATAAATATGGGATCTATAAATTTCAAAATTTAATCCCTCACACTTCCCACAAAACAATAATAAAAGTGAACACAGAATAATAAGTTGGAATTCATTGTCTCATTAATGACTCATATTCTCACAATGGCTTATGTCTGAAAGTATTTTTGAAATGGAATGGAGGGGGGGGACCCTTGATGAGCTATATCAGCTGTCTCTCAGAAGATGGATGAATTGACATGTCTTTCTTCACTTAAAACCTATCTCTTCCATAAGGCTTTGTTTTTTACTTCTTGGTCTTTGATCCTAGCTGAATCAAACTTCAGGCTAGCAGTTCTGCTACTGATGGGGTTCAGCAATGGGGAGAAGACTGGTCAGCAGCAGTCCCAATGGAAAATGAATGCACATGACATCAGCTTGCAGACATATGCCACACTGACACTGCATTGGAATGGGGACCCCAGAAGTGCTGGCTGGTGCCTAGGTTTGGTGGCACAGAAGGCACAGCTCATGATAGCTGGAACCAAGAAGGACAATGTTTTGTTCCATTCCTCTTCTCCTCTTCTCTTCTCTCCTGAACAGATTCTGAGGCTGGGAGTTGAGGAAGCAAAGGATGCAGGAGGGGTCTTGAAAAGGGATGGGCGCAAAACATAACAATTGCATTTCATTTCATTCAATTTCTCTCTCACTCCCCCCACATTTCCTTTTGTTTTGTTTCATATGATTTTTTCAAAAAAAAAATCATACAAAAGCAATTTTTACAAAATGAAACATGGGGGGCTGGAAAGCCCCTTCCTGGGCAGCCCACCCCTCCTCCTGCACCAAGACCCCTACTTACCCCTGTTCCTGGGCTCTCATGCTGGTGGGGGCCTTTGGTGGTGGCGGCGTCATCCTTGTTGTGGTATACTGCCAAGACACTCGTCCTCTTGGGCTGGCCAGGGCTGGCAGCAGCCACAGGATGGTCTACTGCCAGGCCGCTCAGCCTCCCCTGCTGGCTAGAGCCTTCAGCGGATGTGGGGTGGTCTACCACTAGGCCACTGAGCTTCCCCAGCTAGCCAGTGCCTTCAGCAGCTCCGGGGCACTTTGTTGCTGGGCCGCTCAGCCTCTCTAGCCATCCAGGGCCTTCAGCAGTGGCTGGGTGATCTACTGCTGGGCTGCTCAGCCTCTGAGACTGGCTGGGGCATGCATCGGCAGCAGAGGAGGAGGCCCAGGCCAGCCCGCTTGGCCTGGCTGGGCCCCGCGGTGGTGCTCGCAGCAGTGGCGGTGATGAAGCAGGAGGAGACTCTCTCCCTCTCTGGCCTGGCTGGGCGGTCTCAGTGGTGGTGGCGGCAGCAGTGGGATGCCAGCAGCAGGTAAAGGACTGGTTTACAGATGGGACAAAATGTTTCATTTCAATTAAAAAGATCACCATTTCATTTTGTCTGTAACAAAATGCTGCTTCCTCATTTTGCTTCATTTCGTTTCCTTTCATTATGTAACAACATGACGAAGCAGCATTTCATTTTCCTTTTTGTGCCTATCCCTAGTCTTGTAATTAAATCCTTGGGTAAGGTATGGGCTGGAAAGGCATAGTTTACGGTTGGGTGAGTTGGGGGAGGGAAGAAAACCCTAATGGAACTTTCATTACTGCTGTGGGATGGCGTAAAGCTTTTCCATCTATGATCTTTTAAATTTCCCAGCATTCAATTGCCTTAGGGCTATCAACTCACCCAACAGCCCAAACCCAGTGGACCAACCAAACAACTTCAGAGAATCCAAAATGCAACAGCCAAGTTGTTAACTGGGCTGCTTGCAGAGCTGATATAGACTCCCTGGCTCCTGATCTGTTTATTGACAAAATTCATAATTCTGGTTTCAACCTATAACGCTCCAAATGGCTTGGGCCCAAGCTATCTAAAAGACTGCATCTGACTCTATGAGCCTGCCTAGGCTTTATGGCCACCAGGGGAGGCCTTTCTCTCAGTCCCATCACCGTCACAGAAGCTCTTGGTGGGGACATGGGAGAGGGCCTTCTCTATTGCTTCTCTTAGGCTCTGGAATCCCCCCACCCCCCCTGGAAGCTAGGCTGGCCCCATCTTTGTCGACCTTTCATAAACAGGCTCTTGTCACTTCTCAGGTAGGGTTTCCCATAATTAATTGGTGGTCTGAGAGGAGTTTTAAGAATTGTTGTTCTCTCTGTTGTTTTAAATAAGTTATAGTTCCAATTTTATTTACAATTTTAACATCTTATTTATTTCTTTTAAAATAATTCTGTCTGCTGTTTTTAACTTTTCAGTGTCTTTTTTTAAAAAAAAATGATGTAAGCCACCTTGGGGCTTCCGTTTTAAGGAAATGGCAGATAAATAAATAAATAAATAAATAAATAAATAAATAAATAAATAAATAAAGGCTCAGTCTCAAGTGTGTAGGCAAAGCCCCCCGAGTTTCCTCCCTCCCTCCCTTTCTTCTACCCTGTCTCCGCAAGGAGGGTGGCTTCATATGTGATTGAGAAGGAGTATTGTTAATATAGCAACCTGCATATTATGCCTTTAGGCGATTTGGATAGGAGAGATTTTGGGGCTGAATGTCAGTTGCTTAGCAGCAGCCAATCTCTCCCCCCCCCCCCCCGCTTCAGATTCCTTTTGCCACCTTTTTACTCAGTTAGGCTTCTCTGTCAATGAGAGTGAGTTACCAATGTCCTTGTTTTTGGAGTGTTAGAGTTTGACAGTCATGGAGTTAGTACTTAGCGCGTTTATGTAACCAGCCAGTTTGTCAAAACAATGAAGTTAACCAGTCAAGACATCTTACTGTGTAACGAATAAGTATGTTTTGTTTGTTATTCTGCTATATATGAATATTTCTCAACACCAGAGTCCCTGAACAAATCTGTTGAGAGTATGTTGTCAGTTTGAGGTTAAACTGAATAACTATAAGAGGTGGTATATTTGAGTGAGACTTGAGATTATAATAATCTGTTTTGGAGTCTGTCTGGATTTTTTCTCTCTATCCACTGAATTGCTGAAGGTTTTGAAGCCAGTAATTTCCACACTCTGCCAATAGAATGCCAATGTAAAATATTTTAAATAAATAGAAATAGTAAATAAATAAATTTAACAGCCAGCCTAGTTTGTTGTTTGTGTATGGAATGGGAGCAAGTTTAATGCCTTTTTCTTGTCTCGGGAAGCAAAACGTAGGCTAGATTGAACTGGCTAAGATGCATACATCAAACAGCTAGAACAGTCTTTTAGTAATATCACAGAGCTGGTAGTATAAACCAGACCTAGTGTAACCACTTGCTATAGGAAAAACAACAACAATTCCTTTTATAAAAATAGCTTCTTATATAATTTTTTTAAAAAAGATGACAGCTAGTACCTGGTCTGCAGTTTCACCAGAGCTGTGGCACCACACCCCCACTGATATGTGTCCTCAACTTCCTGAATTGGGCAGCTGGATTGACAAGAAGTGTCTTTCAGTCTCCCCAATGCCCAAGAGTGGTGTGGGCGATTGTGAAACCTTAACGTGCCAACTCTCAGGCGCCATTGGAGAATTAGGTGCCACCAAGAGGTAAATCTGAGGCAGCCTTGGCCACCTCAGACATGAAGACAACTGGTTTCATCAGATGTCAGGCATGGCAGAAGCTTTAGCATGTGGCTTCAAGGGGAAGGATGCTCTGGTATCCTTGCCTAATAATGTTACTAATCTTAACATGCCAACTCTCAGGCACCATTGGAGAATTAGGTGCCACCAAGAGGTAAATCTGAGGCAGCCTTGGCCACCTCAGACATGAAGACAACTGGTTTCATCAGATGTCTTGACAGAAGCCTTAGCATGGGGCTTCAAGGGGAAAGATGCTGTGGTAACCTTGGTATCTTTGGTATCCTTGCATAATAATGTTATTAATCATTAATAAACCTGTTAATCATGTGCCGTCAAGTCAATTCTGACTTATGGGAACCCTTCCCAGGGTTTGCCATGCAGATAATACCCAGAAGTGGTTTACCATTCCATTCTTCTGAGGCTCACTCTGGGTCAGTGCTGTTGGCCCAAGGGTATACAGGCTGGCTCTTCTCCCAGGAGGCACAGTGGTGCATCAAAATTCCCAGCTTCTGGCTCTTCAGACAGATACCTAAAGCACTAGAGGGTCACCACTCCAGCCAGCTAAATACTAAATTTGTCTTTTGGCAATAACCAGATTTACAGAATGAGACAAAACAGGGGCATAGGCCAAGGGCATTTGTGTAGCTTCCCCGTCCCCCACCCCTAGTTTGGAGTCTGCCTTGCAGCAGCCATCTCAGCCTTGGATAGGAGACTGTGCAAAGTATTAGATAGGCTTGCTCATTTACAACTGAGGCAGTCCTGTATAGCTTAGCTCTCAGTAGGGGGGATAAAAATAGCTGCATTGTTTATGCCAGCTACACCTGCAGTAAACAACTGGGCTACAAGTGTACTCCTCTCCATTCTTCAGGCAATACACTCTGACACTGGTTCTTGTTACAAAGCATAAACTGGCTAAGCATTCTTCGTTAGTGTTTGTCAGTTCTGACAGCACAGTTTCTTTATCATTATCTACCCAAAAACACAGAAAGAGAAGTAAATTGGGAGAGCATCGGATTGGGGGAGCAGAACATGTTCTGGGATGGGAAAGAACCATAAAGCAATGTGAGGAGAAATATTTAAAAATTAACTCCTTGTGCTGTGTTTCCACAAGACAAATGCAAAGGGCTGTTCTCCACTGCAGACACTGCAGAGTCCAATAGAATCGCTGCCCTCCTGGACTGCTCTGTCTGAGCTGGGATAAAACAAGATAAGGGTCAGGATTTTGTTTTAGTTCCTTTTCAAAAATATAACTCTGTGCTGGCACTGACAAATTATTTGAGCTCAATTGGAAAGAATATGCATTTTAGAAAATTTCAGTGCAGGGTTTGTTCAAACTAGACATGGGCACTAGAGATGGGCATTTTTTTTTTTTGTTTTTCGTTGCGGGTCTGTTTTGGTTTGTTTTAGTTTTTCATAAATTTTTTGAAAAAAAATTGTTTTTTTTTTTCATTTTTTTCATTTTTTGTTTTTACTTGCTTTTTGCGCAACTTAAAGCATTTCAGTGCATGAACATCCCCCAACGCCCCAGACCAGAGGGAAAACACTAAAACAAAATGATGCTGGCAGAGACACAGTATAGTAGAGATGGGCACGACTCAAAAAAATGGTGTTTCGTTTGTCGTTTGTTGTTTAGGGGGTCCGTTTCAGATCGTTTTCATTTTTTGTGAATTTTCTGCAAAAAATTTCATTTTCGTTTCATTACGTAACGAAATGAAAAAATGAAAACAAAAACAAAAAATTGCTGTTTCGTTAACATTCATTACAGTTCAATGTATTTGCCGCAACGAAAATGAAACGCATGACAAAATTTCTGTTGTTTTGGTTCGTTTCATTTCATTTTGGAGACAAAATTCGTTTTTCATTTTGTTACATAACGTAACGAAAAAACAAAAACAAAAACGAAAAATTGCTCGCTTCGTGCCCATCTCTACAGTATACACTAGGTATACAGGGAGGCTGCAAAGGCAGCAGCGGGCATTGCCCAGAGTGTAAGGCAGCTGCAGAGTGACTGCACTGTGGGGCAGGGGAGGGTACTCACCGAGAGGTACACACGCACACAGGGAGGCTGCAAGAGAAATCTCTTCTTTCTCTCCTCTAAGAACCAGGCTGCAGCCAGCAGGAACACAGAGACACACACCTGCCTGGCTGGCCTAAGGTAACGAGTCGCAGAGACAGCAATCCCACCCTAACTGCCACCGCAGACTGCAAGGAGGACAGGGGCTGCCAAAGCTTTTTATGCCCCCTGTGGCTGCCACACCTACCCAGTCTGCAACCTGGGCATGCTATTGGTTGAAATTGTCCAAGAATTTACATGATCCCATCACATAGGTTGCATCCATCTTGTGGCTGGAATCCATTTTGTGTCATCCTTAAAGGGAAAAGAAAAAATACATTGCGATGGGAGAAAGACAAAAACAAACTTTTTAAGAACTGCAACTCCCAGGTAGGTAATAATTTCAAATAATTATCACTGCATTTTTCAGATGTCCAGGTCATTTTAATACCCAAGAAATCAATATTAGGCATCTGGGAGCCATTTTGGGTTGATGTCCCCTAACTCCCCTTAAAGGAAAAAAAAATACAGTGATCTGAGAAAAGACATAAATGCACATTTTAAGGACCCCAACCCCCCTAGTAGGTATTATCAGGCATAATAAATAATTATCCCTGGGTTTTTACGGATATTCAGGACGTTTTTTAAAATTTAAAAACAGCTCATTTCATCGCGCGTTGCCATTAACGAAAATGAAACGTAACGAGCCTAATTTTCGTGGTTCTGTTCAGTTCGTTCCAATTTCATCACAATTTTTGTTATTTGTTTTGTTACGTAATGAAATAAATAACGAATAACAGAACATTTTTTTTCATTTCGTGCCCATCTCTAATGGGCACAAACCATTGTTCAGTGGTTTCTGCACAGGTGTTGTGCAGCTGTTGCACACTCCCTTCTACCATCCCTATGTGCGTCACTCATCCATTCCTTGTCCCAGTGCACCTTCCTCCTGAAAATGAGGTCTTCTTTTACCCGACTTGGGTAGGAGGGCAATAACAGGAATGACACTAGGCTACTCATAGTTATTATTAATGGAAATCCTTATTTAAATCACGGCAGATAAACAGGGGAAAAGATTCATGAAATGTAAAATATAATAGAAATCCAAGGAAAATCAATCCATTTCTAACACAGCGCAATGCAATGATAAAATGAAAAGTGCAAAGAACAACCTGTATTTGAGTATCAGATGAAATTACAGTTAATCAGAACCAACCCCAGTTAGCCATTATAAAGCATTATATTTGCCCCTAAACTTCCATCAGCCCTCTAGCTGAAGCTCACTATGTTCCCACTGTTTGACCTAAAGACTGAGAAAGAAGGATGTGTAGCTACCCATCCCAAGGAACAGGTTTCTGAAGATTCAGAGCGATGTGCAGGAGAACTGATCCAGAATAATCAAGATGGGAAAATCAGAAGGAAAAAGTCTAAATAGAATAGTTAAATCTATCTCACCCCCCCCCCCCGTATGTGTGTGTGAAGTAAACAATAAGGGGGCATAGAATCTTCCAGAAACATTGTTCTAACTCATTGTAATAACTGACATTTGCCCCCCACCCCAAGCCTGGAAATAAGAGGTGAGACAACTTTCTTGGGATAAAAGGGCCACAACTTTATTGCAAACATGGAAAATCTTTAAACTAAATCCTATTAAGGGGGACCTGAACTGTAGTGCAAGGAGGTAAAGGCAGAAAATGGATCCTTAGATCCCTGGCCTGTATTCAGTGAGATTCATGTCTCAGGATGCTGCTGCCCACCTGTTCAGCATCATCCTAACACATGTGAACCTACTAACCTGTAAACAACCCTCACTTCAGCCTAACCTTACCATACACACTTTGTTTTATTCCTGGACCTAGTCATTGTTTTAATTTTAATCCGAGAGTTGCCCGCACCTTAAGGGTAACTTATCACAGGCCTATCTGAATACCTATACCTCTTGCACTACCCATCTAAGGAAATTGTGACCGAGGTGAAATACCACTCCCATGTAGGAAGATGAGAATGGGATGGGCAAAAATGCACAGCCACTGAGAGCCAATGCAAGTAGCTGTAAAAAATTCTCATCCAGTCCCCATTGGAGACCAGCTACTCTCATTCTCATTCCAGAAGGGTGGGAGGGTGGGGAAATTGGTCTCACCAAGAAAGGACCCTGGGCAAAAAAAGCAGGCACTGGGTTAAATAAGCTCAGCCGCCCCCTCCCCATTTTGAAATGGTCATTTCATTCCATTGTTTTCAGGCTCCTGCCAAGCTGTTATTGGCTGGATGCCTTGCAACCTGTCCCAGTTGGCCCCAGGGGGGCCCTCTGGTACTGACTGGGCCAGGTTTAAAGGGGTACAGCCATTGACAGCTCAGCAGGAGCCCTCAGAAACTACCTACCTGACCGTTTCTGAGGGATTCTGCCAAGCTGTCAATGGCTAGACCCCTTTAAACCCCCTGGTGCTGACTGGGTCAGGTTTAAAGGGGTCCAGCCATTGACAGCTCAGCAGAAGCCCTCTGAAAATACTTGGGAGGGCAGCGCGATCGCCGGGACTGTCCTCCTGACCATTTTCAGAGGGCTCCTGCTGAGCTGTCAATGGCTGGACCTCTTTAAACCTGGCCCAGTTTAAAGGGGTCCAGTCGATAAAAGCTCATCAGGAACCCTTTAAAATGGTTCCCTGAGTCCCGGGCACCAAATCTGGTGCCTCTGGGACCTAGGGGAGCCATTTCATTTTGTTTCATTTCATTTCATATTTTTTTTTTTTTTAAAAAATCCTAGTCCAGACAGCTGAGATCATTTGAGCCTCTTCCTAGATCCCAGATGGGGGACCTTAGAGAGGCTCAGTGAGGAGCTTAGTTAGGAGAAGGAAGAGTTAATGAAAGGAAAAGCTCTACTCCATTTTTCAAGGGAAGGGTATCAGGAACCAAGATTTTAGAGCAGAGATTAAGGGGAGGAAAAAGTCCCTTTTCTTGGTGTGCAGTTGTTTTTTGTTCTATTGACACTCTTATAGTTTGTCATGTACTTGCTGGTTTCTTCACCTTCTTCCTCAGTTGCTAAACCCAAGATGGTTCTTCATTGGTAAATAACATAGTGGGGCCAAAACCTGTGGAAACAATTCTGTATTGTTTTTAGGGGTGGTGACATACGTCCAGGTTCTGAATCTCTGTGTAAGGAACATCTCAGGCTTATGGGGTTACAACATTAACATAAGAACATAAGAACATAAGAAGAGCCATACTGGATCAGGCCAAAGGCCCATCCAGTCCAGCTTTCTGTATCTCACAGTGGCCCCACCAGATGCCACAGTGGCCCCACCAGATGCCTTACCAGGGGTCTATTATAGGAATGACTACACAACACATCAGCGGGATTCAAGCAGAGGGCTCTGAGTCCACCCTCCCATGCTGCTCAAAACTTTTTATTAGGTACCATATCCAAGGCTTCAGAAGGGGAGGGGCGGAGAGAAAAGACTACCCGTAGGTGCTTGCATAGCCCTGCATTTCGCTGGCCATGGGAAAGCTGGGGCTCAAGCTTTGCTGATCGCCTTGGGAGATAAGGACACCAGAGGAGCATCATGTTTACAGGCTTAGCCCAGGAATCTACTCTTCCCCTCCCGGGACATCCCCACACAGGTGGGGTTGAGGAGCTTCCAAGGGCCCTGCCTGTCCAGGCATCTGGGTTCATGTCCTTTTCCCCAAGGGGGGTATCTCTACAGACTATGCATCATGTATCCAACTCCATACTAGCACATTGTTTCAGGCTCAAAGAAGCTTTGCCGGCGCCATGAAGTTGTTCCCAGAATTCCATTTTCCAGGCAGCTAGAATTTCCTGCCATATGTGGGATCCAGGGCTTCTTGCCCTTTATTGATTGTTCCCCCTTTAAGCCTCCTGAGACATACAAGTGTCTTCAGAATAGGACCTGAGTCACACTTCCCTGACTTCCTCAGCATGATTCCTCACTCACTATTTGCTGTGTGTGCTTCCCTCCTGTGCCTCCTCCTGTGGCCTCCCGGTCAAAGGCAATGCTGCTTTGCTGCCTTCTTGCCTTGAAAAGCCTGGCAGGAGGAGCCTTTTAATTAAACTCACTGCAGAAATCAATTCTTGATCAATCCTTTTAGACAATGAAAATGCCCCTGTTGTATTAAATATACCTTTGTGGGAAGTCATGCTTTTTAGATAGGAGGAACGCTGCTGTTCATCTGAAATAGCATCGCTGTAGCAATATACCATTTAAAACTTACTTTAGATGCAGGTAGTCCAAAGGGTGTCCCGAAGCCAATGAAATGCTACACAACAGTGAAAACATGGTCTGCAAGCATGCTGATTAATGAAATGAAATGATTTAAAACCTCTCATGCAGAGGGATACAAGCACCACATGATTTTAAATTGATTTAGACTATATCAGATGCAGGGGAGTGGTATCAGGAGACAGATATCTAGTCTCATGCACTCCAAATGCATCTGGTCGGGCCACTGTGAGATACAGGAAGCTGGACTAGATGGGCCTTTGGCCTGATCCAGCATGGCTCTTTTTATATGTTCTTATATATGTTCGAGAGTTGAATTTGATACAAATCGTATGTGTAGCTGTGTGCTAAATTTCTTTAAAGCAATATGACATGCAATGGTCTACTCCCCAGGCAATTTTCATATGTATTTATTTTATTTATTTATTTTAGAGTATTTTACCCCACCTTTCTCCTTGGAAAAGGACCCAAGGTGGCTTATATTAATGAGGGATAATATACAGTCCAGTACAATTAAGACATGTTCAGGTATTGAGTACAGAGAGTTGAGGGACATCTTACAGCACTTAAAAACAACATTGCATTAAAGCTACAAGAGAATGTGAGCAGTTAAAATGAGAGTAAAATTCCATGTAACAGTTATGAGTGATGGAAACTAACATTGAAAGCATAGTGTCAATGCAGTCACACAAGGTTATAAATGGTTATAAATGGAAAGTCAATGTGATCCTGTAGAGTCATATAAAAGACACATAATAGGTAGTCCACCATTCAGGGAAAGCTTGCCTGAAGAGAAAAGTCTTTGCCTTTTTCTGGAAAGACATCAGAGATGGGGTAGATCTGGCCTCTAGTGGGAGGGAGTTCCAGGGTCTTGGTGCAGCAGCTGAGAAGGCCTTTTCATGGGTTCTCACAAGACATACCTGAGAGGGCATGTGTTACTGTGGACAGAGCTGGTTTCTGAAACATTGAAAACATAGTGTCAATGCAATCACACAAGGTTATTAGTGGTTATAAACACAAAGTCTATGTGATCATATAGATTAATATTAAAGACACATAATAGGTAGTCCTATATTTAGGGAAAGCTTGCCTGAAGGGAAAGAAGGGTTATGCTGTAGAGACAAAAAGGCCTTCTTTATCCCTTTAAAAACAAACTAGGGTCAATGTGTGGTGCAGGAATAGGAATGAGCCTGCTCTCCTAACCTCTTACCATGTGTGATGATCAGGGCCGGTGCTAGGTTTTTTTGCACCCTAGGTGAGGGGTGGTGGGCGGGGTGGTGGTGGTGGGCGGGCAGGGAAAGGGGTGGGGGCGGGGTGGCAGATGGCAGGGGACGGCGACAGGCACGGGGGTGGGTGGCGATGGGTGCGGGGAAAGCGGGCGGGCAGGCGGCAGCAGGCAGCGATGGGCGGACGGCGACGGGTGGCTGGCGGGTGGGGGGACGGATGGCGGTGGCTAGTGGCGGGGGGGCGGCAGGCTGTCCAGCGCCCTCTCTCCATTTTGGTGCCCTAGGCAACTGCCTAGTTCGCCTTAATGGAAATGCCGGCCCTGGTGATCATAACTTAGTGCGCAGAGCAGAGCATGTGTGCACAATCTGCATATTTTTATTTTATTTGTTTATTTATGTGATACACAGATAGTTGTATTTGTTTATAACATTGATTTATACATTTGCTTCATTGATCTGCCAATTTTCCATGGTGGAGCTTTAGGCAGAATCTGCTTCTGCTGCTTCTGCTGCTTTCGTTGTTACTTTTGGATTCATTTGATTGACATCCCACCCTTCTTCATTAGAGTTCAACATGACAATATGGTCTTCTCTGTTTTTATCCTCACAACAATCTCTGGTGCCACTGGCTAGAAAAGACTGTTCATTTTGAAGCTGTTTGGTTCAAGGCTTCGTGTGGATTTGAACTCCAATCCTAGTGCAATCCTTTCAGCATTAGACCATGCTTCCTTTGTGGTTGTGTTGTAAAGTCAAGCTATCTTATTTAGCTCCATTTAATTGATGGTTTGGATCCATAACAAATTGCTCAAATTATTACATCCTAATCCTCTTTGCCATTTATTCAATGCATCAGTATGTTTCTCAGAAAACGCAATTGCTCATGCAATCCTTGATATGCCTAAGTAGAAAGAACCCCACTGCATTTCATGGGACATAGTTATTAATTGATTATGTATTATACTGAGCTCCAATGAGCTCTTCTCCTCTCCCTTTGTTCTAAAAACCTCTCTTCAAAGTTGGCGAGTCTAAGAGGGAGTGTAGTGGCCCAAGATTACCTGGTGACTTGCATGACTCAGTGGCGACTGTGACATGCCTCTTGTATACACTGGGTTTTCACTCACTCGCTGCCACCACCAGATTCACTGGACACTTATAGGTATTTGAGAGTCACACCAAGTAATGTAGTTTTAAAACAAACAAGAAACGTTTATTGGTTTACAATTATATGATCAGTGTTATGATAGCTTTAGCCAATGTTATGGTACTGCATACATGAAATCTTATAATACTGAGTTTCCTTACTAAACCAGACCCTTCTCAGTGGCAGGATCTCCCACCTGGCCAATTGACAATATATCTGACTCCCCCCCCCCATACCCCAGCTCTAACAGAAACTGGACTCAACTCAAACTGAACTCAAACTCAAACTCTTGTCCATCACCCATTATGTTCCATATATATCATTCTTAGCCACTCCCACCTGCTTGGTGATTGGCTATTCAAATCAGAGTCATCAATATTCAGACTTGTATTAACCTTTTCACCACATACCTCCCTCCTTAATATATTAATTTTAAGGGGGTAAACTTTTCAATCAGTTTGCCCACTTAAAATTAAATTCCTGGAGTTATACCTACCATTAAATCTACCTTTAATATCTTGTAACCATACAATAATGCATACATTTTAAAGTTATTTACTTACCAATATACATACAATTTTTATCCTTAACTTACATTCTAAATATCACATAAACATTTTTAACTTATAGTAAACTCTAATTATACCTTACCTCACATTTTTCATTTACAGTTAACTTACAATAACTTGCGCGTTTCATTTTTTTAAACTCCCTTTCCAAAGGATTTCGTGACAACGCATCTGCAACAACATTATTTACACCCTTGAGAGTCTTTATATCAAAAATATAATCCTGTAACAATAATGCCCATCTTAACAATTTATTATTATTTGCCTTCATGCTGTTCAACCATAACAATGGTGAGTGATCTGTGCATAATACAAACTTTCTTCCCCACAAATATGGTTTTAATTTTAATATTGCCCATATAATTGCTAAACATTCTTTTTCTATAGTCGATAAATGACATTCTCGAGGTTGCAATTTCTTATTGATATACATTACAGGTTGCATTGTTCCTTGATCTCCTTCTTGGCACAATACAGCTCCTCACAAATCACAGCTCAGTATTCTTGAGGCTCTTGGGAAGCAAATAGATGTGAAATCAGGAAAATGGCTGACACAAGAAGAACTATTATCAAAGACTGAAGAAAACAAATTAAGATTAAAAACAAGAGAAGAATTAGCTCAGGAGGGAATTATATGTCATTGGTTCCCCATAGACAATTACTGGAAAGGATGTGTATGGACAATAAACTAATAGGATTTGACCAAGATACCTCAGATTTAGATAAGTTAATGTGGTGGAAAAGAAGAACAAATCTCAAAACTATATAAATTGTTAGAGAGAGAACTGGAGCAATAGGTAATTAAGGAAAATATGACTAAATGGATGCAGGATATAGGGAAAATAATAGAGGTTGATGACTGATATAAAGCACGGAATGGAAACCAAAAATCAATTACAAGTACTGATCTGAAAGAGAATTATATGAAAGTCTTATATAGATGGCATATAACTCCCGAGAAGCTAGCAAAAATAACAAATGACAGCCCAGTATTCTAACCACTGCTCCTCACTGGCTCAGTCAAGGAGTAGTGTGTCATAGTGATATTCCTTGATAACAGTTTATATGCTAATTTTTCCAAGGTCACAGTGCGCAGGTAAATGAAAACATTATGCCACCCTGTGATATATGCCATTTCAGAGTCTGTTTTGTTTTCCAGTCACCTATTAAAAGCAAAATTTTGTTGACTGTGTTGTTGTTGCAAGGAAAAGATGGATATATCATACATTATTAAACCATAGAGGTTTGCCCATTATGGGTAATAACAGGCTGGATACCACAGAAAATAAATATGGTAAATCCAGCATGTTAAACCAAAGGAATTGTACACCACTTGGTATAAGGATCCAGAAAACACCTTGATGAAAAGAAAATGGTGTAACTTTTAAACAGCATGTGGATATCAAACATTTTTGTAAACCCGTGCTTCATATTCAGTGCATGATCTCCTGCAGCCTATTTATGAAGGTGATGTTATTGATATTCTTAGGCAAGACCAAAGCATTCCACCATTTTCAGAGTTGGCTAGGGGACTAAATTCTGCTTCCTCTGTAACTGTGCATTTACAAATTAGGGGAAAGTAGGACTGAAGGTGTGCTGTTACTCAGTTTTCATTGCTCGATGGTTGCAATAGTTTCAGAATTAGATATGAAGTTAAAGTAGTACAGGAAAAGTTTAATGTTGCAGAAGGATGACTGCAACAGTCCTTTAAGATCTGTGAAATAGAATTCCAAAGAAACCCCATGCTTGAGTCCAGAAGAGCCAGTTGTATATTTTTAGGGTCTGTGAAATCAAACTTCAAAGGAATCCCATGCATAAATCCTGATGATCAAGCCAATCTGCATACTTTCAGGAGTGAGAGGAACGCCTGCTGTGAAACTCTGAGGCATTTCGGTGTAAAGAATTTCCTTTTTCTAGCCATGGGCTGAGAGCGAGTGTTACATAGTAGTAAATAAAATGTCAGACTGGGATTCAGACTGGGAAATCTAGGTTAAAAGCCATGCTAGGCCATAAGGAGTGGGTTAGTGGTATTGGTAAACCCAGTCTTTAAATATGTCACATAATTTGAAAACCCTACTAGGGTCTCTGTACGTTTAAATCAACTTATTTATTTATTTATTTATTTATTTATTTATTTATTTATTTATTTATTTATTTATTTTTACAACTTATATGCCGCCCACTACCCAAAGGTCTCTGGGTGGCTTAAAATCAAAGAATTAAAACAGTTAAAACATCAAATATCAATAAATAATTAAAACAGTAATAAAAACCTTACACTAAAATCATTACACTAAAATTGCCATCAGAGGACCCACAATCTATATTGTATCAATTAAAAAACTTCTGGAACAGGAAGGTTTTTACCTGGTGCCGAAATGCCATCAATGTTGGTGCCAGGCGGATCTCACTTGGGAGGGCATTCTATAGCTTGGGGGCAGCTGCCGAGAAGGCCTTGATGTCACAGAACACACATGATCATGGATTTATCTCTAATGTCTGTTGGTGGCACCAGAAGCTCAGTGTCATAAAAAAAAACACATAGCAAATTCCTCCTTTATATTACCACCAATAACCTGTGGTGCATCTTTTGTTCCTTATTGCTTTAAGTTGTGTTTTTGCACAAACAAACAGGGTGAAATCTCCTTCTGGGTGTGTTTCCAATGGGTTGCCCTTCCAACCGTCCATGACTTAGAACCACTCCCATCTCTTCGGTTACCATAAAATAACCATTCCCCCATTTCCTTTTTCTATTTTCATGTTCTATACAGAAAATGTGAAGCAGCAACACTTCCCTCCTCCAAATAATGTCTTGTAATAACACTGGAATATCAGCTGTTTCCAGCTTTCACCTTTTTATTATTCCTTCTGTAATATGGATTGTGCTCAGATGAGCAGGTCCTAGATAATGAAAGATGGGGCTGATGTTTCAGAATATTGAAATTGCAAACTTTCATATTAGCTTTAGGCAAGGTGGATTTGCTCAAAGTGTCACACCACCAGTTATGTAGCGTTAAGGCTTGAAATATTATTTTGTGAAAAGCAAGTGGTAATAGTGCTCACAAAGAAAATCACTTACGGATCCACTGCCAGAGTGCAAAAATAAGAAAATGAAACAAAAAATAAACTGAGAGATGAGAATAGAGTGCTTCAGTGAAATAGGACGATGGGTAACAATTGCATGGCTTAGAGTTGTGTTAGAAGAGAAATGGGATATGACAACAAGGGGAGGAGCAAGGAGAAAAGAGAAGGTAAGAAAAAGGGACGGCCATATGAGTCAGGAGTAAGATGCTGGGATGATTCCATACATGTGTATAAGATGTGTGGACAGGAAGAGGGTATCCCACATATCCAGAAACTCCCACATCTGGATGCAGAATGATTTTTAAAAAGCATTTGAAATCAGTGACAACAGGAACTTCGGAATGACCTGGAATGCCACCATTGTGTTGTTGTTGTTGTTGTTGTTGTTGTTGTTGTTGTTGTTGTTGTTGTTGTTGTTGTTGTTGTTGTTGTTGTTCAGTCATTCAGTCGTGTCTGACTCTTCGTGACCCCATGGACCAGGGCTCGCCAGGTCTTCCTATCTTCCACTGCCTCCTGCAGTTTGGTCAAATCCATATTTGTTGAATTGATGACACCATCCAACCATCTCATTCTCTGCCATCCTCTTTTCCTTTTGCCTTCCATCTTTCCCAACTTCAGAGACTTTTCCAAGGAGTCCTCTCTCCTCATAAGGTGGCCAAAGTACTGGAGCCTCAGCTTCAAAATTTGTCCTTCCAGTGAACATTCAGGGTTGATTTCTTTCAAGATGGATAGGTTTGATCTCCTTGCAGTCCAGGGGACTCTCAAGACTCTCCTCCAGCACCAGAGCTCAAAAGCATCAATTCTGCGGCGATCAGCCTTCTTTATAGTCCAGCTCTCACTTCCATACATCACTACTGGAAAAACCATAGCTTTGACTATCCTGACCTTAGTTGGCAAAGTGATGTCTCTCCTCTTTAAGATGCCACCATTGTGTAGATGAGCTTTATATGTGACACCAGTACCAGCAACATATACTACACTCAGAACCCACTATCCTTAGGATCGTTGTCCACTTCTTCACTTATCCATTGTCTGAAAATACTAATTAACTCTCCCCCAGAAATACATATAAATTGGTGTATTTATAAGAACTGGCCACTAGAGATGGGCACGACTTAGCGGTATTCCCGTTTCCGTTTCTGTTACTCGGTTCCGTTACTCTACAGAAACGGTAACGGGAATTACTCCCCCAGACTTCGAGCTCGAACCGACGAACGAACAATTTTGGTCTGATTTGTCGTGCTCGTTCCTTGCATCGCGCGATTGCGCGATGCCACGCGGCACAGAAAAAAAGTTTTTAAAAGTTAAAAAAACCCGGTTCCCGGCCAAAAAGCAGGCGGAAAAATGCCTGCCGTGCCTCAGGGCACCTACCAGAGGGGTTGTTTCTGAAGGTCCCCGGCCTCCCCCCTCATCCCCCGTCCTGGGCTGCTCTGGTGGGACTCGCCGCAGGTTCGCAGCCAGCAAAAAGCCCAGTCTCGCCGCCGGCCGCCCGCAATTAAAGCGCAAGCAAGCGGCACGGACGGCACAGGAAAAAACTTTTAAACTCTCCCCCCACCCATTCCCGGGCCAAAAAAGCAGGCGGAAAAATGCCTGCTTGACTAAGGGCACAGGGCACCTACCAGAGGGGTGGTTTCTGGAGGGGGGGTCCCGCCTCCCCCCCGTCCTGGGCAGCCGGACTCGAGTTCCCATTTCGCCATGCCATGCGGTGCGGGCGGGGGATCCAAAATGGGGCGGCAAACGCAATATTGTTTTTGAAATCGTGGTCCAAGAACACACAAGCACAACAGAAACACGCGAAAATTTATAAACTGCCAGATTTTTCACAGTAGCAGTGGTTTTTTTCTTGCAACAAAATGTCTCTCCTCTCCTCCTCTGTCCTCCATTGATTTTATTTTATTTTATTTTTTTTTACACCTGCGCAGTGCGCAATGATGGGCTGGCCGAGTGGCCAGCCATGTGGGAGTGGACAACCATGCAAATTTTTGGAGCCATCCCACCAGTCGCATGGCCACTTGGCCATGGAGACTTCTGGGATGTGCCAAAAAGCCCCCTAAAACCTGCCCTAGCCCTAACCCTAACCCTTGACTCCGTACCCATACGTCACAGACTGTCTTCTTAGTGGGTCAGAGAGGCACCCAGAGGTTCAACCCACTAGCCCACCGTAACCTTACCCGTCACTAGCCTAACCCTAGCCATTGCACTAAACCACCTTAAAGCCAGATCTACTTGCTTGCATTGCACTACACGCAGCAAGTACAATTCCCTTCTGTGTGAGACATGGTGGTGCCAGAGCCTTGTGCAGGGCGGGCATGACGCTATCACTCTCACTGGTCTCACTGTCTGCACATTCTGTTATGCAATATCCATATGGCTATTGCATAGCATTTTGCAGCAGCAGCAGGTGAGGAGGGGAGACCCCCATGTAGAGGGGTCTCTCTTGCAGCCTGCTTCCCCTTCCTAGTGGCAGGAGGCACCCACGGGTGCCTCCAGGAGCCCACTTTCCCTTTATAGCGGGCCAGAGGAGGCACCCACCCCACAGAGGTGCCTCCAGGAGCCCGCTCCCCCCCAAACCAGTACTAACGACAACGAAAAAATGAAAAAACGAACCGACTAATTTTTGCGAATTTTCGCGAAAACCGGAAACGACCCGAAACGGGACCGGCCCGACTAACGACAACTCGAAAAAATTTTTTTTCAAGTCGTGCCCATCTCTACTGGCCACTAGAAGGACTCCAAGACCATGTAATGTATAGCGTTTGATACTTCAGTGATTTTCGTTGTCTATGGATACCACAGTCCTGCAGTACAGAGTTGTGTAAAGGGAAGCGGGTGACATGGGACTTTATCCTTCAGCCTACTAGACCTTCCAATGTATATTAGAGAAAATGTTGTGTGAGCCACAGCCTCTCTTCCTTACAGAGAAAACAATGGTTAACAAGAGGTTCTCAGGTGGTAGCCAGCTGAAGAGCCACAACCTTTACCCCCATGCCTCACAGAACTACTATGGGACAGTTGTGAATCTGTACCCTTGACTTTTTATTTGATTTGTGTTCTCTCTCTCTCTCTCTCTCTCTCTCTCTCTCTCTGTGTGTGTGTGTGTGTGTGTGTGTGTGTGTGTGTGTGTCAGTAATTGATTTGTCAGACATCGGCTTACAATACCAGGAATAGCCACAGCATTAGGAAGAAGAACCTATCATTCTAAAGAAAAAATATCTGTGTTATTTATTTTTAAATGAGCATTTCTAGTCAAATTTGACCAGAAGATTTCAGAGTGCTTTTATTTAACCTTGGTGTTTAAAAGAAGTAAACAAAAAAAGCCCATAATAATTACACCATTTCTCAAGTATATAATAAATTGATCTGCATAGGAAACACTTGTATAAATAGATGTGTCTTCACATAACATGGGGATTATTAAGCAGTCTCCTGAGATCCTGAACAATTTTCAAATGATAAGTAGAGGGGGGAAACCCTGGAGATCACTGGGTGAAACAGAAGACTAATGAAATATCTCAGATACCTAGATATTGCACAGACCACCTCTGAGGGCTCTATATCTAGAAAAACCTTTGAAAGGTTTTCCTAAATCAGGATTGACCTGATGCCACATTTTATTATTTATGTTTCTCCGGGGTAATGGACTTGTGAAGATTCATCAAATGGTCTGAACGGGGAGAAAAGCTTTTATGTCAAATAAGAAAATAATAGGGCACAATTTAGCATTTAAGTAACATTTTAATCCCTTACTTGCATTACAGGAAGATAAAAGCAGAAATGCAGACATACATATTTTCAAAAACTCAAAGAAGTATTTGGTAGAGATGGGAGGTAGTCGAAGCCTGATGGCTATCAAATGCTTTTCAAGAAGTGTTCTGGCAAGTATAAAACCAACATAAACCAACTGTGAGACAAACAGTCGTGTTGATTAACACTTTCACTATGTTATTTACTTAAGGAACAGCTGCCTTCAGTCTCGCATAAGCTTTCCTGCTTATTAGAGCCTCCTGTTGTTGGAGCTCCAGATTATTTTGATTTTGTGAGCTGAGTTTTTCACAGTGGGGGGAGGGGCATCTGACATGACAAAATGGGCCAGACACTCATGGGGACAACCAAAGATACTGTGAATGGGGAAGTGGAACAGGTGATACCTTTAGGCTACTAGAAAATTCACAAAAATGTTGCTAATATTTTGAGGGCAAAACCCTCTTCCTCATAGCAGTACCAATAGGCTATGACATGGCAAAAGATGGATTTGCCAGGAGTTATTTCTTAGATGTAAGGTCCTTGGCAAGATTCAAAAAAGCCAGGCAGTTTTCTTAGTTGAGGCTCGGAGTTTGGATGTTCTTAGGCTGCATCCAAAATGAAGAGAGGGAGGTGTTTTTATTGTCTCAGCAGTTTAACACTTTTACTCTTGACTCTACAGACAGACATGCCAAGTTCAGGAGTGTGCAATCTCTTCTATTGCCACTTCAGGTTTGCATAAAATAGAGAATAGACAAGATCTTGAGATTTAAAAATGCAAGGGTCCAGACTGCTTGAAGGATGAAAAAAAAATATGTCTCTGGTTTGTAATGAATGTTCATTTATGGAGAAGCCTTGCATTAGATAATTAAGGAAAAAATTAAAGCCTGATTTGGCTGAGAGGATTAATTTGGATGCAAGACAGTTCACACTGAGCCATATGGCTTCAGCACTAAATTTGGGGTGCCAAGATGGGGTGTTAATGACCTGATTCAGCCTTAAGAAAGAAACATGTGATCTGAGGTTGAATTAATTAATCAGTACAATTGGCCTTTTCTTTCCCCCTTTTAAGACTGTAAACCAGCAGGCAGGGATTGTTGTTAGGCACTTTGGCAACAAAAGAGCATCATGTTTTGCACTGAAATGCTAGAGCTTGGATAAGTTGAAAAATGTCTAATCAGTTCTAGGGTTTGAATATCTCACATTTTAAAAAAAATTAATTTCCAGCATCCTATTCCTGCACAGCCACTGCAGGCTGAGCTATTCTGGAAATTTATTAACCACGAAACTGTGATATTTTCATGCTTGTAGTTAGAGATGGGCACAAAACAAAAAAATTGTTCCGTTATTCGTTATTCATTTTGTTATGTAATGAAACGAATAACAAAAATTGTGATGAAATGGGAACGAACCGAACAGAACCACAGAAATTAGGTTCGTTACGTTTCATTTTCGTTAATGGCGACGGGCAATGAAATGAGCTGTTTTTAAATGTTAAAAAATGTCCTGAATATACGTAAAAACCCAGCAATAATTATTTATTCTGCCTGATAATACCTACTAGGGGGGTTGGGGTCCTTAAAATGTGCATTTATGTGTTTTCTCAGATTGCTGTATTTTTTTCCTTTAAGGGGAGTTAGGGGACATTGACCCAAAATGGCTCCCAGATGCCTAATATTGATTTCTTGGGTATTAAAATGCCCTGGACATCCGAAAAAATGCAGTGATAATTATTTGAAATTATTACCTACCAGGGGGTTGCGGTCCTTAAAACGTTTGTTTTTTTCTTTCTCCCATCACGATGTATTTTTTCTTTTCCCTTTAAGGATGACACAAAATGGATTCCAGCCACAAGATGGATGCAAGCCATGTGATGGGATCATGTAAATTCTTGGACAATTTCAACCAATAGCATGCCCAGGTTGCAGACTGGGTAGGACTGGCAGCCACAGAGGGCATAAAAAGCTTTGGCAGCCTCCGTCCTCCTTGCAGTCTGTGATGGAAGTTAGGGTGGGATTGCTGTCTCTGCAACTCGTTACTTTAGGCTAGCCAGGCAGGTGTGTGTCTCTGTGTTCCTGCTGGCTGCAGCCTGGCTCTTAGAGGAGAGAAAGAAGAGATTTCTCTTGCAGCCTCCCTGTGTACGTATGCACCTCTTGGTGAGTACCCTTCCCTGCCCCGCAGTGCAGTCACTCTGCGGCTGCCTTACGCCCTGGGCAACGCCCGCCACTGCCTTTGCAGCCTCCCTGCGTACCTAGTCTATACTGTGTCTCTGCCAGCATCATTTTTTTAGTGTTTTCCCTCTGGTCTGGGGCGTTGGGGGACGTCTACACGTGGAAATGCTTTAAGTCACACAAAAGTGGGTAAAAACGAAAAATGAAAAATGAAAAAATGAAATGATTTTTTTTTCAAAAAAATCTCAAAAAATGAAAACGAATGAAAACGGACCTGCAACGAAAAATGAAAAACCAAAACATCATTTTTTTGATTCGTGCCCATCTCTACTTGTAGTACCTTATATTGCTTCAGAATGACACAAGTTTTTAAGTTTGAAAAAAATATCAGCACACAAACATACACACATCTGCTATTTTTTGTAGGTCTGTAATAATAATATAATTATATGAATTAACTTATGGTGACTCTTTACAGGATTTTCTAGGTGGAAAATACTTAGCAATGGTTCCCTCCCTTCTTCTGCGAGTGCCCTGAGATGGTGCAGCATGCTCAAAGCCACACAGGCTGGCTCTTTTTCTGACTCGGTGGGGAATTGAAGTACCTACTGTAACTTACTGAGCTATTCAGCCAGCAAACCAAGATTATATTACTTTAGAAGGACACCTACCCTCTAATTTTTTTAAAAAACAAATGACTGTCTTTTAATGTATTCTTGAAAGCTTTCGCAGCCAGGAGCTGATAGCTGTTGTGGGTTTTTTTTTGGCTGTTTGGCCACACTCTGGAAGTTTTTCTTCCTGATGTTTCACCAGACTCTGTGGCTGGCATCTTCAGAGGGCAAAGAGAGTCAAGGTGACTTGTTTCCACCACTCATGGAAAACGATCATGGTTGCTGCTTCATGTCATGGACTTTTATGAACTAAAATATCGGTTGAGATGTTTGCTTGTTGGTTTGGCTTGGTTTTTTTGAATGGGCTGCTTGCATATCTTTGAAAATTGCCCACTCCTTTTATGCAATCTGTGTGTGTCAACGTAAAAGGATCTTAGTTTTACATCTTATGCAAATTGCAGACCAAAGAGGAGAAAATGAGAGCATGCTCCTTGTCTCCTTCTTATGCGTCAGGTGGAGGAATCTTGCAGGGCCTGGAAAAATCTTCTCAGGGTGTCACATGACATCAAGACAGCCTAGGTCAAAGTGAATGAGGAATTTAGGTGAGAGTTCTCCACATTCGTATGTGCTGAGATTAAAGATGGACAATGAATAAAGTTGTGGAGGAACAAAAATGAGGCATATGGGTCAGCATATTCATAATGGGTTGAAGTTTCAAAGTACAGTGGGCCATCATATAACAAACAGTTTGTATAACATAAAATCTGTACAACATAAAATATCCAGAGATAGGGGAAATTTGCTTAACAGAATCACCTATGGGGCGAATCCGTAAAACATAAAAATGGTCACAATTAGGGATTACTCTGTTTTCAATGCATTCCTATGGGAAATGTGTATAAAGGAAAATTTGCTTAACATAATTTCATTTGGAACAAATTAATTCCTTTATACAAGGTACCACTGTAATATTTAATACAAGATACCTGTGAAGAAAGCTGTACGCTTAAGTGACCTGGGCAAGAAGTGAAAGATTCAAGGTCTCAAAAGCAGATGGAGAGATGTAGTGGCATGCACAAGAGTGAATACTCAGTTAAATGTGCCAAGTCATGTGGTACAAAATAACAATGATGATTGGATAACAGTATTATACATACCGGACATAGGAGCACATGAAAAAAGAGGGTTTTTTTCAAAGGTGGAAAGATTTGGAAGTTGGCTGTTCACGTTGTTGCTGTATTGCTGTGTGTGCAATCCGGAATCTTATGTTGGATGTTCTACATCTGAAAGTTTGGAAAGTTACTTTACTGAATGCTGAACTTGGATATAAAGTTACTCATCTCTAGGAACTGCATATATGTAAATACAGATTGCTGAAACAAAGAAGTCTTGTTTATCTTCACTGAAGAAATTATGCTTTAATTGAAGGCAGCAGGCTACACTGATAATTGTGGTGGACTACATATTTCATGGTCCACCCACAAACTTGACAATATGAAATGTGGCATTGGAGGGCAGATTCACAGATACCATGGGTTGACAAAGGAGACAGATAAGTGGCTTTGAGCTTGAATCAAGCTGCAACGGTGTTAATGGTTTTAAATAAGTGATCAGATGAGCATATATACATCTTGTTACTTGGTTCACTCTTGATGCAGTCCAGTGTACCCATGTGTTTCCAGGAATAGCGATCCATCCCACCCAAGCTCTTTTCTGGAGCAACACTAGGACTACAGTTCAGGATGTCAGGATGTCATGACCATGAACTTAGAAGGTACTTGCAACTGTATGAGCACAAGGTGTCATAAATTGAATGGCATTCAGATGATGTGGCACAGACATGCAGCTGATGTTAAAGAGCTTGGCGTCTGGATTTCCTGGCAGCCCCAAAGAGTTGCATGCATTCACTCTTTTCCTGGTGTGAGAAGCCTCGAGGGACAAAAATGTGTCATCTTTAATTAAAACCCTGATGGCCTGCCATGAGTCCTTACTTGGGTGAAAATTACTAAATGTTCTTTGGCCTTCCCTGCGCGCAAGTCCACTAATTTGGTCAGGAGGAGTGCTGCTGTGAACACAGGGAGCCAAGGGGGAGTGGAAGAAGATGTCTAAAAATGTGTATCTAGTTAACATCCTACACTAAGCATCTTTTAGGGTGTCTCGCTTTTGGAACGAAGGCTAATGGCTGCGGCTTGAAAAGGGCACTTGAATAGAGCAGGGTTGGAACAAGATTAATGCTCATTGCTCAACTCACTCCAGGAAGCTCAAAAAGAGAAGAGGGGTATAAAATCGTGGAGACGCTGGTGTTATCTGCCGGCCAATTATCCAAATGCCATTAGACACAGGACTAGCATAATAAACCTCCTACTTCTAGTTAATAAAAGCCCAGCATTTACATGGAAACCACAAAGGCCAATGAAAGGACAAGGTAAAAGCAGTTACAAAAGCCTTAAGGTTGGGTTAAAATATTTCAGAAGACATTTTTCAGTGGTAGAGATTCTGACTCCCCACTTTCCACACGCTGCTGTTCAAAAGGAGAGCCTTTTTGTCATATCCCACTCCCCACATCAGCATTCACCACCATTTTCTCTCCCACAAACAATTCAGGTTGACACTAAGCCTGGGACAGTGCAAAGTAGTGGCCAGTGTACTGCCTGAGCAGCAAAATAGAAGGGAAAAAGCTGTGCTTCCAACCCACACACTAATGGAGAGATATTGTGGGAAAATTTCTCCTCCCTCTGAAGAAATTCAGTGAAATTACCATGCTGAGAGCTCCCCCACCTTTTAACAGCTGGCCAGATAGCTCTTGGTTTAGCCATTTGACGGTGGAACTAGAGGTTGGAGATTTTATTGTTCACAGTGCTTCAAACACATAAGAGAAAGTACTTTTTCACCCAGAGGATCACTGGTCTATGGAACTCCCTGCAGACGAAGCTTCTCTGCAAGTCTGTTATATCTAGAGCTCATTTTATAGCCCAACAAATTAAAAATCACTAAAAATTGAACATAACCACCTCTGAAACAGGAGCATATGGTGTGAGCATTGGATGTTGTCTGATTAATCACATCGGTATACACCCTTGATACTTAATTCCCAAATAATAGACTCAAATTCCCTCATTTCCACTGTACTATTTAGGAATGTACTTTAAATGTATTTGATGAATCCTTCAATCCTTCAATGGCCATATCATCTGGAGCATGGTGGCATGGTGTGGGAAGATGGGATGGCAAACCTTGATTGGCCTAAGAAAGGAGAGCATGCAGGAGAGAGAACCATGAAAGGTCCATGCTGACAAGACCGAGCTGACAGAGATATGACAGCCACTGTTGCCAAGTCCATATATGGGAGTAGCAGAGTGAGCAATGTAAGTGTGGAAGGACGTTTCCTGTTGTCATGCTGAAATGGTTCACTCTGTAACCTTGGGACACTGCTGATATTAAGAGACACTTCTATGGCATATATGGGCTGTTACTTGACTCTCACATTATCCATACATTTTCTCCAATATATTTCTATATAATGATGATCAAGGATTTCATCACTTGTTCAACATTTGGAAAGAAACTGATCTAAACTTTTGCATTGTTAACTCCTCCAACTTCTGTGACCCATTTTGCAGGAAATTCAGCCCCTTAAAATGCTTATAAAATGTATTCTCTATAGCCAAATAATTATAAAATGCATGTGGAGGTAATGTGTCCTGGAATTCCCATGGAAATCAGACATTAAAATACATACCTTTTATTTTGTCTCTTTTATTTTTATCCTTACTATGCCACCTTTTTCCCATAAAAGGAGAATATTTGCATACTTTAACTCATTTTTTCTAAGCATTTTCCCCTCTTTTAAAATAATAGTTCCATCAAGAAATGGGATAGGGGATTACTGGGAAATTCAATAAACCACTTAAAAACTGTTCAAGTTAAAAAATGTTCAAGGCCTCTTTAAATTCTTAGCTGTTACTCTTTAGACGAACTCTCCTAGGGAAAGATAGATGTCAAAGGTCTTTTAATAACCTTACCTCTGAGGGCTGTTACAAACATGGGCCTTAATCAAAAGAGGCTGTCAATGGGTTCTTTGGATAGGTAATATAATGGAGCGATGTAAATCGTTCCCATATCAATTGCTCCGCACACCAGTGGCTGTCAGGAAGACCAAACACCAAGAGCTTACCGATTTCCTTCCTTTAACCTTGAATTGCTTTTCCTTTGCCATTGAACAATCAACATTACAATAACCATACAGGGTTTAAACATTTCTGTGAAATCTTATGTTCTTGTGAGGCATCCACTTCATATGCAGTGAGAAAGCTACCTGTGAGCTGTGTCACAGACAAACAATTGCCAAGATCTGACTGGATGAGATCACTCGTGCATTGTAATGTGTTTCTCTCTCTCTCTCTCTCTCTCTCTCTCTCTCTCTCTCTCTCTCTCTCTCTCTCTCTCTCTCTCTCTCTCTGTGTGTGTGTGTGTGTGTGTGTGTGTGTGTGTGTGTATTGCTTTTGTCATCTATTATCCATCTATTGGGGAAGGAAGCCTGCCTTTAGCAGCTACCCAGCTGGCCAGTATCTTTGCTTCCTGTACCTGGAGAGGTAATACACTATCATACTGCATCTAGAAGGAAGGAGAGGCCAAAATGGTCAGCATATGTCCTACAAATGCAAACAGTCCCTTAAAATATGTTATTCTACATCAGCTGAAGCTGAACCTGTCCCATTCATTCAATGGATCCACTTAAACTAAGATTAACAACACCAACGCTAAAGATTATTTTCATTTCTGCTAGGTTTTCTTTTCTTCCTTCTTTTGGATGCTTGTACTGTACAAAATTATGCATTTTGATAATTTGGCAGGCAAAAGGAAGGAGGGTGTTTGCATGGATTAAAAAAGAAACACGCCACCCGCCCCACCACTGATTTAGCCTCATTCAAAGTGGAGAGTGATTGTTCTGGAATTCACCAGACATGCTAACTAGCTGTTAAAAATATGCTGCTTCAGATATATGGCTTTCAATAAGCATGAATATCAGGCAGCATGTGAAAGACACAAAAAAGTCAATTTGAAGTTGCAGCACTAGGCCAGCAGGGTAGCTTTGCACATATATTCTCTTTTCTTTCCTTTTTTTTTAAAAAAAACACTGCAACAAAATGTTAAATTCATAGCTTGAGACCTTCATCGGTAGCTGGCTTTGAAAATCCACTAGCAGTAGCTGCTCCTTTTAAAGTCTAGCGGTGCTCTGGGTTGATAAGCTTCAAATCACACATCTATAAAGTTGGCTGAAAAAGCCAGAATTCACAGGGAATGGCTTGCCATCGTTGTTACGGGTAGCTTTCCAAAACTCCCGTAAATGGAAGGATCCAGGTTTGTGTGTGATAGCTCCATAAAAAGAGAGTGCATATTAAAGAGGTGTGTGTGTGTGTGTGTGTGTGTGTGTGTGTGTGAGAGAGAGAGAGAGAGAGAGAGAGAGAGAGAGTCTGTCAGTGAGGAGCAAGGATGGATAACAGCTTGGACTTTCAATTGACCGCAGGGCAGTGAGCCATATTAAAACTTCAGTTTTACTAATAGGAAAAAGAAGGGATTGGTAAGTTACAGCCAGAGCAATCGCAGATGTGAGAACGAGGTAGTAAAATTCATTCCATCTAAGAGGTGTAGAATGTCTTCACCTATGAAAGAAATGTGTTACCGCAGCTAACAGCTGGTGCTGGAAAGTGTGTCACGTCGGTTTAGCGCTAATTCTTCTCATGTTTAAAAGCAACACTGCCAGACAGGTTTCATTAGCAGTTCTATAGATACAGTTGATTCCCTCCCCCCACCTGGCACGCATACATGAACTGCAAAAATGTCCTTGGCATATACCGCGCTCATGGCATTTGTACTCCTGTGACAGGAAATATTGCTTCTGCAAGGCACTGGGTACTGAAATCACAGGCAAGGAGAGTCCCAAAGGTGTCATCTGTCCAGGCCCATAAAGTGCAACCAGTTTAGTGTACTTTTGATCCCACTGAAATCTTATGTTCGGGACATCATTTCACAGAGAGAAGAAGCAAAAGCATTTAACAGTAGCAGAAGTGAACACATTCTCGCCTGTGTGTTGAGCTTTGCCAGTGTTCCTCAACTGGATCCACCAGATGCTGTAGATTCCAGCAGCCCCAGACAAGATAATAACTGACAAAAGATCATGAATATTCAAGTCCCAAATGTCTAGAAGGCATCAGGTTAGGGATCATGTAGCTATGTTCAGACATCTGTTCATGACTGCATAAATCATGAGTAGTTTGGACATGATTAATAAGCATCGTGGCAGTGTGCTCTTCCCTTACTTTTCATTCCCCTTCTCCTTCATCCCATTGCTGGGCACATTTGCATTTCATTCCTGGGTCTCATTTAGGAAAAATATAAGTAGTGTTCAACCTGTCAGGTGACAAGCCAGGATAATAAGAAAAGTTATATCTGTTTTGTTTACCAGCATTAAACCACAGTAGAGATGGGCACGAAATGAATTTTTAATTCATTTTGTTATTTGTTATTCATTTGGTTAGCTAACAAAATGAATAACGAACCAACTCATCAAATGAAAATGAAACAAAGCTAAATGGTTGGCGCTGTAAAATTAATTTTTTTTTAAAAGCACCAACTTGGCCCCTGGGTTGCATGGTCGGTGTTGTAAAATTTAAATAATAATAATAAACAAAATAAAAACGTGCCAACCCAGCCCCTGGGGCTGTGTGGTCAGTGCTGCAAAAAATTTTTAAATTTTTTAAAAGTGCTGACCCGGCCCCTAGGGCCACATGGTTGGTGTCATTGGCATTGTTGGCACTCCCAAGGCATTGTCGGCCCCTCGGTGTCAGCGGTCCCCTGGAATCAGCATCAGCCTCAGCGTCGGTCCCCCCGCATTGCCATTGGCATCAGCAGCGGTCCCCGGGCATCAACATTGGGGGGGGGGATAGCTTACAGCCAGGGCTGGTGCTTCCATTAAAGCGAACTAGGCAGTTGCCTAGGGCGCCAAAATGGAGAGAGGGCACTGGCCAGCCTGCTGCCCCCCACCGCCACTGGCCACCACCGCCCCACCACCACCCGCCAGCCGCCCGTCACTATCCGCCCATCGCTGCCCATCGCCATCTGCCCGCCACCCTCTGTGCCCATCACTGTCCACCCCCCGTGCCCGTCGCCATCTGCCCCTGCGCCCGTCGCTGTCCCCCGCCATCCGCCCCCGCTGCCCTGCCCCCTTGCCCCCATCCCCGCCCCCACCACCATAACAACAACAACAACAACAACAACAACAACAACAACAAAATACTACTACTACTACTACTACTACTACTACTACTACTACTACTACTACTACTACTACTAATAATAATAATAATAATAATAATAATAATAATAATAATAATAATTACTATTATTACTATTATTACTATTATTACTATTATGATGATGATGATGGAACTGCAGTGCTGAAAGGGTCACTATGGATCCATGAGTCCAGCCCTTGTCATGGAAGCACAGTGAAGAATTGAATTCTCAGCCAAATGCCAAACATACTGAGGTATCCAGTGGTTCACTGGAAAATACAATAATGCTGGGAAAGATTGAAGGCAAGAAGAAAACAGGGAGACCAAATACAAGGTGGACTGAGTAAAGGAAGCCACAGGCTTAAGTTTACAAGAGCTGAGCAGGTCATTTCCAAAAACACAGTTTCTCAATTTCTCTGGAAGCTGCTTCCTCCAGAGAAGTCAGGCCACAAGGGCATTTCCATCACACCCTTTGATGATGGCATAATATCTGATTCCATCTAGTAGCCAGTCCTGGTAATACAGGTTGGGAAGGTGTTTTCCCTTCTTTTACTTTTTTAGGCAATGGGTACGTGAAACCACAGGTACCGTGATATTATGGCAATCCTACTGTACTGCAGAGCCCCAGCCAATGGCTAGTAAATCAAGGGAGCTGTGAGTTGAAACTACTCCCATAATCCCTTAGGTCAGCTTCCCCCGAATTCCTATTTGCTAGATCTTTTGAATTTAAACTCCTAGGAGATGCACTTTACATTGATCCCTTTATATTGATTCCTGCATAAGTTCATTATTGTTCTGTTTGAACAATTCTTTACCAGTTCTTTGGATTATACTACTGAAGCTGGATCTGTTGGGAGAGGCCAAGCAGGCAGTGAGAAAGGAATTTTCTCAAATTGAGCATAGTTGAAAGATATTAGGATTAGACATGGTCACGACCAGAAAAAATGATGTTTTGAGTTTTCGTTTGTCAGAACGGGTCCATTTCGGGTCGTTTCCGTTTGTCGCGAAATTTTTCAAAACTTTTTCATTTCATTTGTCGTTTGTCATTTGTCGTTTCCACTGCGATTTAGCGCGATTTGACTTCCCAGAGCATAGGGGCATCCCGCAATCAGGGCCGGCGCTAGGTGTTTTTGTGCCCTAGGCGGCGGGTGGAGTGGGTGGCAGGTGGTGGTGGGAGGTGCAGGCAGGCGGCGGCACGGGCCGCAGGTGGGAGGTGGCGTGGGCGGGCGGGCGAGTGGGCAGTTAGGATATCACTTAGGATAGAGGTTCTGTTCTTGGCTTGCACCCCAAATGTGTGTGTGTGCAAGCAAATTGAAGTTGGGAAAATAGAAAATAAATGGTAGTATATAATATATATTTAAAATAAATCCACACCTCCCACTCCCAGTCGAACCTCCCCCTTTAACCAATATCAGAAAAAAATCCTCACAAACTACCAGAGAAGAAATAAAAAATAAACTGCTATTCCCTTCAGCAGACAAAGCTGCAGGGAATCAAAAAAAATTATTTTCTAAATTCAATTCCCTCCCTGCCTGCCTAACTTAAATCCTAAAGCTTCCAGCCTCCCTCCTCAATCTCGATCGGATCACACCAGCACCAGCAGCCAGCCCTCCTCCCTCAACCACATCCATACACCCGACTGTGATTTCTGGAAGGTGCCTCAGCTTTTTATGCCATCTGGGACATCCAGAAGTGTCAGTCAAAAACCTGGTGATGCCATTGGTGGAATGGTTCAAAAAAATTGCATGGTCCCATCCCATGCCCAGTCCAAATGGGCAGGTCTAAAAAAATAAAAAATAAAATAAAATAAAATAAAATAAAATCAATACGTTTTATTGCTATAAAAAACCCACTGCTGCTACTATTAAAATTCAGGCATTTAAAATTAATAAATTTCACATGTTTCTGTGGTGATTTGGTGTGTTTTTTGACCACGATTTCAAAAGAAAAACTGCGGTCGCCATTTTGGATCCCCCCCACCGCATGGCATGGCGAGACGACGAGGATGACCCCCCCCCCAGCCTGGTGCAAGCAGCCCAGGACAGGAGAAGAGGGGGGGAAGGCCAGGGACCCCCCAGAAACCACCCCTCTGGTAGGTGGCAAAGCCTCAGGCAGGCATATTTTCGCCTGCTTTTTTGGCCGGGAGTCGGGGTTTTTTTAAAAAAAACTTTTAAAAACTTTTTCTGTGCTTTGCATTGCACAATCGCCGCAATGCCACAAATGGAAACGAAAAACCCGACCAAATTTTTCTTTTTTCAGTTCGAGTTCGAGTTCTGACGGCTTAATTATCGTTACCGTTTCTGTTACGTAATGGAAATGATAACCGAAAACGGAAACGACAATTTCACCGAGTCGTGCCCATGTCTAATTAGGATATACTTAAGTAGCCTTTCAAAATTTAATCTAAAAGTCATTGTCACGGTTAACTATATCTCAGCTACCAGACAATAGGGCAGTCATATTTAATGAGGTGGTGTTTAAGTCCACCCCTCCCCTTTTTATGTATCGGACAGCTTCAAAATAAAATGTCCCTCTACCTACTAATGAAGCTACAAGACAATGTGAGGGAAAGTTTTTGACTAGGATTTCGTTTCATTTCGTATGAATTTTTACAACAAAATTTCATACAAAACAAACCAAAACTGAAATGTCTTGTTACCTTATAGTGGCTCCAAAGGCGCCGGCAGTGGTGGCGGCAGTGGGCCTAGGCCGGCCTTCCCAGCTGGCTGGCGGGGCTCCAGCGGCAGGCCTAGGGTGGCCTGCCAACCACTCACCCTCTCTGGCGTAGCTGGGCGGTCTCAGTGGCAGCAGCAGTGGTGGAACACCTGCAGGTAAGTTACCATTTTATAGACGGAACAAAATAGTTCATTTTAATGGGGGGGGGGAATGACCATTTCATATCATCTGTAATGAAATGCTGCTTCATTGTTGTGTTTCGTTTTGTTTCGTTTTGTTACATAAAGAAATGACAAAACAGCATTTCATTTTTCATTTTGTGCCCATCCCTATATTTGACTGTATAAAAACATCCAGTTTTAAACAGAGAGACACATTGTAGGCTGTAAAAGGAGAGCCTTTTTTTAAAGCATGGCTGCTTGTTGTAACATCCTGAGAGCTTCAGAACCATTCCAATTATCTGTGAAAATAGAGATGGCCTTATAACTAATGGGAGTATTCTCTACTTCCTCAGTGAGGTATTTCAGGAACTTGCAAAGGTGGAAGTCTTAAGCAACAGGGCAGGAGTAATTTGGTAAATGCAAGGAAAATGGCCTATTTGCCTAAACTGTAAGTACAGCATTCCCCAAACCTTTTGAGATGAAGGAGTAAACAGCAGAGGCTCTGATGTTGAAAAAAGTATTAGCGCACCCCAAATTGAGGATGTAATCCCCATGACATGGGTGGCTATCTATCTATCTATCTATCTATCTATCTATCTATCTATCTATCTATCTATCTATCTATCTATCTATCTATCTATCTATCTATCTATCTATACAAACCCCAAGAGGCTTTGTATGTTAATGGGCACAATCCTGGAGACCTATGTATGAAGAGCAGGGGACAGAATCACCATACTAAAAAGTTAGTGGAATCCGGTTGCTGCTGCTCTTTCACACCCAGCTATCATCTACTTTATTATTTCCTAGGTTTCCTTTGTAGGCTTCTCACACTGAAACAAATAGCAAGAGGTTGTCCTCGGACTCTTTACTGTATATACTCATTCCTAGCAGAATGGTCAAACTATGCGCATATATTATTTGATTTGATTTATTGATTTGATTTATATATTACTCATCTTGCCAAAGGCTACTTCCCAATATGAAACAGGAAACAATAAGCAAACATCATACAATGCAATAAACCAAAACATCAACAATAATATGAAATACAGATCCTAGCATAATAAAACATAGTAAAATACACAGAGCATGGAAATCTATTCAAAATATTTCCTCTAGTGGAAACTATTACAGCCCTTAAGACATAGTCAATGGAATGGAGGAAAACCTTCTACATTTCTCTCTGCGCTCTGTGTGTGCGTGCACACATGCATGTCCATGAGCATGTGAGAGAAAACATGGCATAGGACGCTTCCCAATTTGCATAGATGGTATGTTTGTTTTTTGCCTGCTTGCCTGCATTGTAATTGACCCTTCCTCTGTGCTTTTGGCAGCCTCCCAAAATAGTGAAACGAAGGAGGTGAAATGTCTTATGCCCAATGGTTCAGGGGAATGGTTCATTTTCTTGGTTTCCCTGCCCAAGGGCACACCCTCATTTTCTGAATCCCTGTGGCCACATTTCTAGATATTCTACATCGGGCCCAATTAAAAAGTGGCTGCTATACTTCTAAAAGCTGCACGAACTGTAGAATATGCCAAGACAATAAATCTGCAGTAATTGATTTATTTTTAAAAAAATTGTGTTCAAGGGAAAATGCCCCCCCTCCAAGTTTCCTTTGTTTTGGAACCAAGAGAATAGGGGTTAGCTGGTCAAAGATTGTGTTTCTATATCTCTTGTAAGCATGTTTAACTTTATTCAGTGGAAAGTGTAGAGTGACTTAAACACTGACATTGCCAGTGGTAAATTGATTGCCCATTTTCAAGAGTCTTAGGGTGTTCCTAAATCCAGCCCTTTTTCTACTTCACAGCCGATGTAAAAAATGTTCATATACCTCTGAAGTCATGTCATTTTTATTCATGCAGTACTATGGCAATGTTTCATTTCAGTTTTGGTTGTACGTGGTTTTCAGTCAATCTCCAGAAACTTTAATGTTCAGATCACAATTTTGTGTTCAGTTGCTTAGACCAGTGGTGCCCAAAATTTGGCCCTCTAGATGTTTTGGACCACAACTCCCAGAATTCCAAACCTGCATTGCCAATGACAAAGGACTGTGGGAGTTGTGGTCCAAAACATCTGGAGGGCCGAAGTTTGGCCACCACTGGCTTAGAGTTTTTGGGCCCATTAAGAAGATGAAGAACCTTAATTCACCCTACCACCTGCCTGAATCATGGACCATCCTGACTCCCAGTGTCTTCTCTTGAAACCAAATGTTGACACAATCAATTCCCTATGCCTCTGAGATTTGACTGGACTAAGGGGATACGTATAGAATTATTTTGTCTAGGCCAGTGGTTCCAAGATATTCTTGGGCTCTCAAAAATCCTTGCCTGGACAGCTAGTGATGAGGGCTTCTGGAAGTTTTAGTCCAAGAACATCATGGCTGAGGATCAGTAAAGTAGGCTAAAAACCATCAGTGTTACATGTACCTATTTCTAGGTTGACATCAGGGCCATTTTGTGTTTTCTCGTGGCTGTTAGCCATATATTTAATTATGGCAGTCTTTATCAACTTACTTAATTCCACACACACACCCTGTCCCCACAGTTTTAGGTTCTGTAGGAAAAACACTGATCTTCTTATACTCCACAAGGCACCCAACTAAGTAAAGATATTTTTGGATACTTTGAGCTGCATCTATGGAGACAAAAGGACAAATGTACATACAAAATAAGACACCTGGTAGGTTGTGGAAGAGATCTGTTAATTAGTTTCTGCCTGTATTGAATTCCTGCCATTCATTTGCTCTTTGTCTATAGATATACGGACGTGATGGAAGTCAAGAATCTGACATTTGAAAGGTATCAGCACATCATTAGCCATAAGACCTCTGTTGATAGAATTCAGAAAAATTAGTGGAGAAGGGAACAAATAATGATTAAGGCTAATTCAAGTGGTTATTATTAAGGGGCCTAACCTTTAGACTGATACATTTCTTCAATGACTAACAGTAGTAAAAACAGCCAGCTGCTCTTGAAGAGAAAGAGTACATCTGATAACAAGGCTGTCCATCCCGTTATGGGGGACAGTGCAGGATTAATAATTTTGATATATTGTACATGAAAAGGATTTGATGTGACCTGAAGGATTTCATAGGCCAATTTGGCGCCAAGGTAAGAACACATTGTTTGTGGGGCAGAGAAATATAAATTAGTGAAACAGCTTGGATGAACAAACCCAAGATATTACTAAGACCTGAAGCAATATAGGGACTTCTCCAAAATCTGTAACTTTATCTAGGACTTTAGTGAACATTATTTTTGATTTAATAGTATTCAAAAAATTGCAGCAATAAATTTACTAATACAATGGTTTACTATGTGAACTGCCAAGTGAGACTTTCTTCTCTAGCAAAACACACACATGTGCATAAGGGTGTGCACACACATGTGTGGGGTGAAAGAACCCATTGGCCAGTTCTTCTCACTCAAGGATGCAGACAAAAGTATCCTTGGTTTTATCTGTTGCCTCTCTTCTTTCCAACAATGGAAATCTATTCTAAAGTGCAAACCACATAGAAATCTATGCTAATTGATCCATGCAGCTAATCAAAATGCTCCCTCAGATGCAAGAAACAGGAGTGGTGTGTGTGTGTGGGGGGGACTTCTCTGTTTGTGAAGCCTTCAACTTCTCTGCCACTAAAACACACAGCTTTATTCCTTCATTCATTGCAGGCAAAGAAAATTCAGGAGTGTCCCTATGGTGCTATATGTGTGGATGGCAGAAGCACCCCAGGAGAGACCTGACACGGAACATTTTCATTTGGCATCATGCTGGCACCCCTATAATTCATTCACCCCCCTTTTGTTAAATTTCTCATCTTCTGCATTATTTATTCTACTAGATCATGGGACCATGTGAAGCAATATCCAATTGTTAGAGGGATACAAATGAAATTAAAACAATGGGTTCTTGAAACAAGCCACTTTCCATTCAGGAGAGAAATGAGCAACTACAGTACCATATGAGTAAAGTAAAGTAAAAGTGTTCTGCTTACTGGTTAAAGGTGCAAATTTCTTTGATGATCCTAATACTGCTTACAATTCATTCTGGGTCCTTCAAAGGCTTTATACACCTGGAGGTCCTGTAATCTGCTTGAACAGACTGTTGCAATTGTGGATAGTACTACATCACCTTATCATCAGGATTGGTATACTAATTTAGGCCTCAATCACACAACCGATAAAGGTGGATGATAATAAAATGTGCACTTTCTCCAAGAGTGTTCAGGTGACATTAGATGCAGAGTTACCACCCCCACGGTAGCATTTATGTGAACCTCTTTTTGGTGTCCCCATTTGCCAAATGTGCATCAAAGTGCTGTTTTGAAAAGCTGTTTGCTGCAAAATGAGTGAAACAGAAAGAAGATGTAGCTTTTGGGCATTCACACGACCATTGCTTCGCATCAAACTGCGCATCAGCAAGTGAAGTAATTTGATCAAACCCCTAGTGGTGGTGCAGGATGATGCGCTTGAGGTGCGCTTCAGGTGGCGTGGTTGAGAGGTGTGTTCAGAAGATGCAGCTGGCTTTGGGGGCATGATCTTTAGATGCGAATTCAGTAAAAGAAAAGGGCGCATTTAAGTGGTCGTGTGATAGAGGCCTTAGTGCTAGATCACATCTGGATAAGATTTTTTTAAAAAAAATTATGAACAAAACAGAAACAACCCAGATTAAATAAAAGTCATTCCTTTGGTATGTAGTATATTTGTAAAAGAAGAACTTTGGGATGCTGCCATCTTTTCTGAAACACTGTAGAAGCCATTGAAAACCAATTGATGTGACAGGAAAGCATAAAAGGATTAGCAAAGGTCAATTTATAGAGAGAGTAAGGGAAGAAGAGGGGGCAAGGTGGTGCTGTAGACTAAAATGTGAGCGGCATCACATTGAGGGTGAATATTGAACTTCCGAATCAAACCATAGAGCCCATGAATTCAGCTGTAATACAGGTTGTGAATCAAACCACAGTGCTGCCAGTGTAGCTATAGCCTAACATGCAGAACACACACACACACACACACACACACACACACACACACACACACAGATAGATAGATAGATAGATAGATAGATAGATAGATAGATAGATAGATAGATAGATAGATAGATATACTTAAAATCTTACACATTTTGATTTGAAATTCTCACATTGCATTCAACAGAAACACTGACAGCCATTTTGGCCCACACACAACATGGCAAACTCAAATGTGAGGTGATACCTTTATAGGCCCAGCAAAAATATACAGGAAATGTGCATTTTTCCTTTCAACAGATGAGATATTAGATTTGTATTGCGAGACTATTATATTTTATATGTTATTGGTATGCTGCCTTGGATGAAGCTTGGGCTTGAAATGTAGTTTAGACATTAATTAATTAAGGGAAACAAATACAAAGCATATTGTCTTGTTCTAATTAGAAGCCTTTACTGCATTGCAGTTACAATTAAAGTCCTTGGCTAGAATCCAGTGGGGAATATCTGCTGACAGAAGCATCTCTGTCAGTGGAATAAGGAGGGGGAGGGGGAGAAAGAGAACCTGTTGCATTCCCACCATAAGACTTGGCACTTCTAAACTACGGCAGGGAGCTGGGAAATTCCAAAGCTGGCTTTGGGGAAGGGTTGAGGGCTGTGATGGGAAGATGAGGGGAAGAAATTTCCATTACACTCTCCAAGTAAGATGTTGGATCTAAGCTCCTGATTTGGAATTTTGGTCAAGAGTGCTAGACTGGTAAAATCCAGTACTCTCTTTAGAGTTCTTAACAGTGTTTTTTTCTGCCTCATCTAGTTTCATAACATAAGATATTCGTAGAAAGAAATTAGTAGGAAATGTTATTCTATGTCAATGAGAGGTCAAAAGGTTATTTTGTTGAATTATTTTTTACAGCGAACGATAGCCCGTTTTGCCAGATCTTTGATATCCTCACGGTTCTTCAATATGATGAATGGCAAAAGAACAATGAGATAACTGACCCTCTGACTCTCGCGGTAATTTCAACCATTGTTGGCAAAGATGAAAGCTACTTTTATATTTCCTGGCAATGTTTTAGGCAGTCAAGTGGAAGCCTTCCTAGATTCTATTCACTGAATATTTCCAAATGACACCATAGTCCAGATTAACAAGAGCAGCAGACATGATGACATTTGAGAGCATGCCTAATCAGCTATTTTTGCTTCCTGTCTGAACAAATAAAACAATCAGAGGAAAGATCACCCATTGTTCTACAAAATATCATGGGGCAGGAGAACCAAGCCTTCTTTTAACCGAGGAAAGAGGGGGGGAAATAACTGGGTGGTGGTGGAGGAGGAACATCATTATATTCTCTGATAATTACTTTGTAACACAGTAAATTTTTAAGTGTAAGGGACAAATGCAAGTGAGAAATGTGAAGCTACATCTTATGAGGGGAAGGATGTGTGGGTGGGGGAAATAGAATGACTGTATTCAATGTGTACTTATCAATAGACTTGTAGATGGAAAGTTCATTATTACTTTGTAAAGTTCACAGCAGCAGAAGATGGAACTGGCCCTTTCTTTGTTAACAAGTAGAGATGGGCACGACTTGAAAAAATTTTTTTTCGAGTTGTCGTTAGTCGGGCCAGTCCCATTTCGGGTCGTTTCCGGTTTTCGCGAAAATTCGCAAAAATTAGTCGGTTCATTTTTTCGTTTTTTCGTTTTCGTTAGTACTGGTTTTTTTGGGGGGGGTAGCGGGCTCCTGGAGGCACCTCTGTGGGGTGGGTGCCTCCTCTGGCCCGCTATAAAGGGAAAGTGGGCTCCTGGAGGCACCCGTGGGTGCCTCCTGCCACTAGGAAGGGGAAGCAGGCTCCAAGAGACACCCCTCTACATGGGGGTCTCCCTTCCTCACCTGCTGCTGCTGCAAAATGCTATGCAATAGCCATATGGATATTGCATAACATAATGTGCAGACAGTGAGACCAGTGTGAGAGTGATAGGGTCATACCCGCCCTTCACAAGGCTCTGGCACCACCATGTCTCACACAGAAGGGAATTGTACTTGCTGCGTGTAGTGCAATGCAAGCAAGTAGATCTGGCTTTAAGGTGCCTTAGTGCAAGAGCTAGGGTTAGGCTAGTGACGGGTAAGGTTACGGTGGGCTAGTGGGTTGCACCTCTGGGTGCCTCTCTGACCCACTAAGAAGACAGTCTGTGACGTATGGGTACGGAGTCAAGGGTTAGGGTTAGGGCTAGGGCAGGTTTTAGGGGGCTTTTTGGCACATCCCAGAAGTCTCCATGGCCAAGTGGCCATGCGACTGGTGGGATGGCTCCAGAAATTTGCATGGTTGTCCACTCCCACATGGCTGGCCACTTGGCCAGCCCATCATTGCGCAGGTGTAAAAAAAATAAAAAAAATAAAATCAATGGAGGACAGAGGAGGAGAGGAGAGACATTTTGTTGCAAGAAAAAACCCACTGCTACTGTCTGGCAGTTTATAAATTTTCGCGTGTTTCTGTTGTGCTTGTGTGTTTTTGGACGATTTCAAAAACAATATTGCGTTCGCCGCCCCATTTTGGATCCCCCGCCCGCACCGCATGGCATGGCGATGGCGACTCGCGAGTCTGGCTGCCCAGGACGGGGGGGAGGCGGGACCCCCCCTCCAGAAACCACCCCTCCGGTAGGTGCCCTGCGCCCTTAGTCAAGCAGGCATTTTTCCGCCTGCTTTTTTGGCCCGGGAATGGGTGGGGGGAGAGTTTAAAAGTTTTTTCCTGTGCCGTCCGTGCCGCTTGCTTGCGCTTTAATTGCGGCGGCCGGCGGCCGGCGAGACTGGGCTTTTTGCTGGCTGCGAGCCTGCGGCGAGTCCCACCAGAGCAGCTGAGGACGGGGGATGAGGGGGGAGGCCGGGGACCTCCAGAAACAACCCCTCTGGTAGGTGCCCTGAGGCACGGCAGGCATTTTCCCGCCTGCTTTTTGGCCGGGAACCGGGTTTTTTTAACTTTTAAAAACTTTTTTTCTGTGCCGCGTGTGGCATCGCGATTCGCGCGATCTCGCGATGCAAGTAACGAGCACGACAAATCAGACCAAAATTGTTCGTTCGTTGGTTCGAGCTCGAAGTCTGGGGGAGTAATTCCCGTTACCGTTTCCGTAGAGTAACGGAACCGAGTAACGGAAACGGAAACGGGAATACCGCTAAGTCGTGCCCATCTCTATTAACAAGTGAACAATATAAAGGGGGGAGGAAGAGGAGGAAGAGGATTTTGTGTTTTGTTCTGCTGCTTGACTAAGTGGTGTGGCATTAGTTGTGGAAACATGTGACTGATGATCTTTTAAAATTTCAGATTGGAAGTCAAAAGTGGTGTACTTAAACCCCAAACAAGAGTTTGGAGAAGAAGAATGAATATATGATGCATTCTGAAATCACCTGTGATTCATCCATTGTGGGATTGTTCCCCAATGTTGATTAATTTGCTGTGAAATCTTCCCTTCTGCCCCTGTTTCATCTTTTAGAACACAATCTTTCTTTCTTTCCTAAAAAGGGGAAATGGTACTTTCTTTAAAAAGGAGAAATGGCACTGTTAAAGACACTTCTCTCTCCCCCTCCCCCAGCAGTGGTGGGAGAAAGGGACAGCTGGCTAGGGTCTTTGGCAAATAAATAGGGTGGCAACAGATGTCACACATAGCCCAAATGTTGCCCATCCCTACTTTATAGAAGGATATTTCAGAAGATGCTCTGACATCAGAGGCATCAGGAGTGCCTTGATGCCCAACTTATGTGCCTCTGGTCATTATTTGGTTCCTGCACAATAAAGCTGCAAGGTTAAACACACGTATTCTGTGATCAGACATGCCCAACACAGTCCACTGTTCCCGTTTAATAAATGTTCACTGATTCAAAGCCATGAATTAGACAGTGAAGAAGCTTAGTGACTCAGTAACAGATACACTGTACTATAAATAACGATTTAGGAAACCCTCAGAGGTGTGCCTTACTGTTAAGAGATCCTCTAGCGCAGCTTTGTTCTTTTCTCCTTAAAAATGTGTCCTCTCCCGCACTGCGACTGCAAGAAACAACTGTGCTGAAAGCCTGACTACTATTTTTCTTCCTCTGAAATTACTTCTATCGTGTATTACAGGGCATCATGTTTCAAGGAGGCAGCCCTCAGTAAAATGGTGGAATTTTGGGGGGAAGAAATTGTACAAATTGGAATTTTATTTCTAGAGGACTAAGAAAAAATAACTCAGAATACCAAATACATCAGTGGGATACACCTGTATTAACTTATGTTCTGTTCCATTTCTTCAGAGGTTCTAATGTATTTGGAATGAACAATCAGATTTAGTGTAAAATGTTTCTCAGAAGACAAGGTATACAAAGCAACACTCCCAAAAATACTAAAAAGATTATCTGCTGATTCACTAACCGCGGATTCAGTTATCCACGGTTGGTGATCAGCGGGGGAAGGGGCAGCAAGAAGGGGGAGAAACTAAAAATAAAACTTACAATCGCTGATGCCTGTCACCCTCCTCCTTGTTGATGATGCTGCCAGGCACTCTCCATAGGGGTGAGGTGAGGACTTTGAATTTCCCGCTCAGGTACCGGTGGCAGATTGGAAGTTTGAGTGGGAAGTTCAAAACTTCCAATCTGCTGCCTGGGACCCAACCCAGAAGTTCAAAGGCTGGATGACCAGGTGGTTGAATCCCCACCTCACCCCTTCGGAGGGTGTCTTGCTGGCCCGCTGGGGTGGTGGCGGTCACGGTGGCGGTGGCAACGAGGAGGGCGGCAGGCATCGGGGCAGTAAATTTTATTTTCTATTTTTCCCCTCCTTGCTGCCACCACCACTGCAGCAGAAAAGAGGGAATAAAGTTTTTTCCCTTTGCTTGTTTTTCCTTGCTGCAGCTGAGCAGCAAGGAGAAAGGGGAAAAAAACCTTTATTCCCTCTTTGCCATTTAGGGCGTGTCGGGGTGAAAGCTTTCACCCCAGCACCCCAGCACTCCTTTCACCACCATTATCCTTAGATAAGAGTGTTTGTTCTTATCTGCAGATTTCACTATCCACGGGGAATCCCAGAACCTATCCCCCGCGGATACAGCAGTCATACTGTATATCAAAGTAATCAGTGTTACTGGAACAATGCTAAATTAAAGAAATTGCATTCCACAATGGATGTAAATCCAGATCTCAAATCTGTCATTACTGTAATAATAAGTGTGTGCTGTCCTTTCAATTCTGATTTAGGGTAGCCCATTTCAGGGTTTTCCAGATTAAGAGGAGTCTGAAGTGGTTTACAGTCCCCTTCCTCTTGTATCATCCTGGGATTATGCAGCTTGCCCAAGGCCACAAAGGAGGGCTCTTTTGGAAGTGAACTGTCAGGAAATGATCTCACAAGCCCTAACCCTAACCCTAACGCTAACCCTAACCCTAACCCAGGGCAGCTCCTTTAATATTCAGAATGTAGAGTCATAACAATTCTCTTAGAGCAGTGAGGTATAGCTAGCTATCATTGGTCAATTACATTGGATGACATCTGGAAGCTTCTGGGAAGAAGAGGAGGAGAAGAGACAGAAGCCATGGTTTTGCTTAGGATTGCTTTGAACTATAATGCTTGCTTGAGGCCGGTAGAGTTAGGATTAATTTAGATCAGTCAGAATGACTCAGTGTAACCAGTTAGAGAGAATAGATTAGCCTTTCTTGGTTTTTAGGGAAATTAGTGTATATCTGGCATCTGTTAATTTTTTTGTTCTTTTTTGAATCATTTTGCAAGTACTGTATAACTTTCTTTTGTAACTTTGTTTAGAAATAAATCTCTTTTTAATAGCTAGCTTGGCCTTATGAAGATTTTTTTTTTTTTGGAAAAGAACCCAAGGTAGAAAGTGGTAAAGCCTCTGAAATGTTTTGCCAGAAGGAAATCTCTTTGTTTTTTGACCTCAACCAGTAATTGATCCTTCTGATTTACTGTGCACTGTCTATCCCTTCTCTCCTCTGTGGTTGTTTCCTCTAAGTAGAAAGCAGTTAGTGGAAAGCAATGTATTTGCAGAGGAGAGGTTTCTATTCCTGTGTCAGGAATTCATGTGAGAAAGAACTGAAATTTCACAGAGTTCTTGTTCACATGAAAAGCATAAACAGTGAGAGGTTTAGCAACCTTCCTATACTGCTTGTAAAAACTTTTGGCTGGGAGGAGCTTTCTGGACTGGAATGATTGTCAATAGATCTAGCAGCCAATTGTTCAGTTTCAGTGTTTCTGATTATAAAGTTTCTAATTATAAAGTAAGAAAATCAGTTTCTGATTATAAAGAAAGCTGTCTACTTAATAGTGCTTTTCTTGCTATTTCAGTCAATATTCAATTTGTAGCCTGTCAGTCACGTAGTCTGAAGGAGTCCATGGGAAGCAAGCTATGAATATGAATCAGTTAGGTCCTGTTCCTGTAACCAGTCATTTTCCCTACAATATGTTGGTTTTTTTAAAATCTGTTCCAAACTGTGAGCAAATGGAACTTTTAATTCTTTCTCTTACCAATATCTCTGAGGAGGTTTTTAAGACTGTAAGTGCCAGTTGATAAGAATGAAAAAAAAGGGGTGGTCCATTCTGGGGAAACTTGGAGGTAATTCAGCTCAGTAAGCCTCTGCACTACCTGCTGTGTAGCTAGAGGGTTTTGGCCAACAGGAAGAAGGGGAACAGAGTGAGGTACTCCCTTGCTCCACTGTTGTACAAAGGTTTTAACAGCTAAATAGGACTCAGATGATTTCAGAGGTGGTCTTGTTTCCATGGTGTTCTACTGGGAATGTGATTGGCTGCTGCCTTGATGATCTTGAAGAAACCCTTGAGGCCTATGTACTTGGACTCCCTTTTGATGGGAGAATTATGCCATTCTGTATTTTGCTGCAGCTTCAACTGTCACTTTTAAAAACTTTTAAGAACATTTTCACACTCCTCTTTTAAGATGTACTTATTTTAAAAACCATTTCATAATTTTATTTGTGAACCATAATGAGAATGCTTTTTACTGACAGTATGGAAATGTTTGCACTCCTTTCGATCTTAAAATATTAGTAAGTGAAAAAGTTACTTAAACATAGGTCTAATTACTCCTAAATTCAGCATAAGAAGTTACTTAAATCACATACTTCCTGTATTAACCATTAAAAAGCTGGGAGCCTGTAATTTAATAATCACAACACCTAAAATAGAAATGGACTGATGGTGACCCATTTAGGTTTAGGTGAATTTGTGAGACCAAGGTGCCTAATGAATTAAAAGGTAATACTTTATCAGTTGAAAGCAACAGACAATTTAAGTGCATCATGTTTCATTCTCCAAAGCAGAGTGTTTTATGTAATGAAGGAAAGCTTAATACTATTCCTTTGGGGAATTTAATTAATAAGGTCCTGGAAGTATATTTGGTAATCCTCCATGGGGATAATTGCTATGCAGGTTTATAGAACTTTGCTGGTAGAAAGAAAATCAAATGCCCCTCCGGGGAGTCATAACTTATTTCACTGTAGACAATAGAAGGTGACAAAGTCAGGTCAAACCTACAGCTGGTTTGTTCAAAGTCCTCTAGAGACCTAAAAAGTGATGCAGTCATTTCCATAGCAACTAAATGTGCATACAACACTGTGTTTATTAATTACTCAGAGGAACAGCAGAAATTGCGTCGAGCAAACTGCAGATAATGAGCTGGTGTATCACTTAGGGACCAAGAGGCCTCAAGAGTTGATACTTTCTTGTTTGCTAACAGCCCATGGTAAACATTATGCATGTGAGAATGGGGATATAGAAGGTGTTCTGCTTCTGATAAATATTCTTCACAGGAATGTCTAACAGCAGTTGAACAGAGCAAACCATTTCGGTCCCTTAACATGTTACCTTAAAGAGAGATGCAATAGACTCCCCCCCTCAAGTTGCAACCTCCTTTTACAATAGCCAAGTTATTTGTGATCCCACCAATGGCATTTCTTTAAATGGCATTTTTAAGGGGATAAAGGCATCCCTTCTCAAAGAGCAGAACCTTCTTTCTCTCCCATAGGGCCTGTTTCTCATACATACGCCTACACACTAACTTTAATATCCTGCTCTGAAAGGTCAATGGATACATTATTTAACAAGGGCTAAAAAACATATAAACTGACTTGTGACCCATCCCTAAAAAACCCCAGTTCATGAACCCCTTTGGGAGACAAAGAGAAAAGCTGGAAATAAGTGGAGATATTTTATTTATATATTTATTTATCTATCTATTTATTTATCTATTTATTTATTTATTTATTTATTTATTTATTTATTTATTTATTTATTTATTTATTTATGAATATTTTAACCCCACCTTTTTCCTTGGAAAAGGACCCAAGGTGGCTTACAATAATGAGGGACAACATACAGTCCAGAACATTTAAGACATAGTCAAGTTAAGAACAAGGAATTAGAAGAGGCATCTTAGAACAGTAAAAGGTAACATTAAAGCTACAAAGAGCATGCAAAAAGAAAAGAAAAATCCATTATGAGGGGTGGAGAGTAACATGGAAAACACAGGTGTTCTTATGAAATCAATCAATGGAATCATCATGTCTGGTAATCCATATAAAGTTACATAGTAGGAAGTCCCTCATTCAGGGAAACCTTGCCTGAAGATGAAGGTCTTTGCCTTCTTCTGGAAAGACAACAGAGATGGGGTAGTCCTGGCCTCCAGCGGGAGGGAGTTCTAAAGTCTGGGAGTAGATTTGACAGATAGACATGAGAGATGAGGCCATCCTTTTCACAGACATTCAAATGTTCAGTTGACGGATAACTGTCAGCTAATGGCCTTATTTTAAAAAACAACACTATAGCTTTCTTAGTGTCTAACCCTGTATTAATAAATACTTAAATGCACTTAGAGGATACAGTGTCACCCACAAGCCTGGGACCGAACAGCTGAATCAAATCATTCAACCCTGGCATAAGACATGGCTGAGGGATGTTCCTGCTGTGGCAGTGCAAATAGGCACACTTTGAAGGAGAAAAGAGCAAGGCTGAGGCATACCTCTGAGGAGTTTGAGGGGGAACTTCTCCTTCATGTGTTCAAATTTTGGAAGAGGTTTGGGACCTCATTATTTGTCAGAACACCTTTCCCCCACCAAATATTACCCACTCAACTGGAGGCTATCAACTCTGAGGGAAGTAAAGAAAGCCATTACTAGGAACCAGGCATTTTCATCAGTGGCACTCGCTGTAGAACAAAGCTTCGTTAGAGATTATATAATCCCCCTCTACTTACAGTCTTTCAGAAGATTTATTTGTTAGTCTATTGTCTGCCAACATTATCGTGTTTTACCTTGGTTTGCCAGTCTTATCTCAACTGTTATTTTTAAATCTGGTATTGTCCTTTATTAAAATTTTTAGTAGAAATGGGCATGAAATACTAAAATAGCATTTCATTTTCTTTTTCGTTTTGTTTCTTTCCATTCTGTTTCATTTTGTTTTAAACAATTTTTTTAAAAATCATTTTTCGTTTTGTTCATTTTTACATGTTATGTGTATGTATACTGTGTGTGTGTGGGGGGGGGGTGCTTGTGTAACTTGTTTCCCTCACCCAAGCCCCATGCACCAGCTGACTAGCTAGAGCCCCGAGTTTCTGGAAGGGAAAAATGTTTTAAAAGTCCAGGCTTTTAAAACCTTTCCCCCCCTCCCTCAAACCCTGGGCTCCAGCTGACTGGCACTGGGGGGGGCATCCCCCCCAGCACTGGTTAGCTGAATCTCCAGGCTTGGGGGAAGGAAAAAAAGGTTTAAAAAGTCCAGGCCTTTTTCCTGTTGAAGCCCCATGCTCCAGCTGACTGGAAGAGGCTTCAGCAGGGAGAAAACAGTTTAAAAAGCACACCCTTTTCCCCAACCGATTGGGGCGAAAACCTTTAAAAACCTTTCCCCTCCCACCCCAGCCCTGGTTAGATGGAGCCTCAGGCTTGGGGCAAGGAAAAAGGGTTTTAAAAAACTGGGCTTTTAAAACCTTTTCCCCTCCCCCAAGCCCCAGGCTCCAGCTGACCGGTGCTGGGGTGGTGGAGAAAAACCTTTTCTCCCCACCCCTGTGCCATTCAGCTGGAACCCAGGGCTTGGGGAGGGGGGGAAAGTCTTAAAAGCCTGCCCTTTCCCCACGTCCTATTGGGTGGGGGAAAGGGTGGGCTTTTTAAATTGTTTTTCCCCACTGAAGCCACTGTCGGTCAGCTGGAGCATGGGACTTCAGCAGGAAAAAAAGTTTTTAAAGCGCCGATCGGGTACGTTGTGAGGCAACCACTGGCTTTTTCTGATAGGAATGAATTGCTTCAATGCATTCCTATGGGAAAATGAAAAATGAAGCAAACAAAATGGAAATTTCCATTCTGTTTCTTTTTTCTTTGATGGGTCCATTCGTTATTCATTTCATTCCATAATGAAATAAATAACAAATAACAAAATGAATAAAAAATTCATTTCGTGCCAATCTCTAATTGTTGGTTTATGGTTGTTCACCACTCAGGGTTCCTTTAGGAAAATTGGGTGGTATATAAATGGAAATAATAAATAAATAAATAAATAAATAAATAAATAAATAAATAAATAAATAAATAAACAGGGAACACTCAGTGTTAACCTTTTGTGACCTGTATGGCTGGTCTGGATTTGACAACATTTTATTGTTTTTTTATTTAAAATGTATTTGTTTGCATATATTTTATATTTTGCTTATTCTATTATGGTGCTATAATTTGGTTCAACTTATTAATGCCAGGAGTCTGCTTTTTTGTTTTTGTTAATGTCAGTTCATTAAACCAGTGGTTTCCCAACCTTGAGTAACACAGGTGTTTTAGGACTGCCACTCCCAGAAGCCTTTGCCACCAGCTATGCTGGCTGGGATTTCTGGGAGTTGCAGTCAAAGAACAACTGGGTTACCCAAGGTTGGGAACCACTATGGAGGATATTTCCTTTGATTATTTTAAATTTTGGTTATATGGTTTGTTTTATGCTATGTACACTGCCTGAAGTAGTGTTTTCAATAAGACTGTAAGCTTCATAGACAAATAATTTATTTGGAAACCTCCATACCATTTACGTTACTGCATTACTGTTTTTGTTGTATGTAACTAGACATTTTTATGTTTGTATAATTTTGTTTATATTAAACATATTAAAATCATTCTAAACAAAATAAATAAATAAGTAAGTAAATTGGTGATATCCAGTCTTCAGTGGTTAAAAATTTCAACAGAGCTGACCGCTCTGTTCAAGCGAACTATTTATTGTTCAAAAACCAAACAAAATGGTAGCTTTTGGTAAAATGCAAGCAGACACATGTTACTATTCTGTTAATGTACTTGAAAAAATGTTTCTGTTTTAATTTGTAGCAATATTTTTTTCTGATTATGTTATACATTCTCTTGGAATTTGGAAGGGGGTTGACAAAAAAAAAGTTCCTGAGAGAACATCCATAAAAGACAGATCACAGGAAAATTGCCATGCTCTAGTCGCCGTAAAACAGGATAAGTTCATAACGGATTTGTGCCATTTGCTTATAGCACTGAATGGTAAAGAGGAAGCAGAAATAGCTTACCACTTTTCAAGAGAAATAACAGAAGAGAATCACTGCTATACCTAAGTGTTTTACTAACGTTTGCCTTCAGTGTTCCTGCTGAGATCAAAAGCAATGGACATTGTTTCCTCATGGAGCTGTTTAGGGATCAGGGACCAAAGTTTTTCTGGCAGCAACTCAATTGAAATAGAATCACTGCCGTGAAGGCTTTAGCAAAACATATTTTCTTTCTTAAGCTTGGATCAAAACAACCCCAAGAGTCCGCCGCACAAAGTACTGTGGTATACAATCTGTTTCTTTTGATACAAAACAAGAGACAGGCACAGAAACAAGAGCCGAGTAAGGGGACCCTTTTATGATACTGCTTCCTACAAGTAACAGAGCGCCTGCTTTCTAGGGAATGCCAACATGATAGTGATAAATCAAAAACAAATCTGACAACATTTGGGATGAATCACAGTTACAATTTGCATTCAGCAGACGTTCATGTGCCAATAATGGTGGTAGCATAAGGTTAGGGCGCAATGTACAAAGGCCAGCATTGCAAGGGAAGCAATGCAGGCAGTTCCTGCCTAGATATGGAAGCTTTAACTTCATGCTGAGGGCAGATACGCAGAGTCTGAGATGTCATATTCCCCTGAAACTCCTTTGTTGGTGCCTGCCAAAGTTCTCTTCTATTAGTTCTTAAAAGAAATCTTCCAGTTTTTGTAAACATTGCTTTAGACTGGATGGTTGGACAGCATAACTTCTACCTACCCCACTCTTCTCTTTTGCTCTCCATATACTGCCTCACAACCCTCCATGGGCTCAAAGCATTCATTAGAAAGGAAAGAGTAGCTGCACCAAAGGGAGGAAATGTTTTGTTCCTTGACAGATACCTGGCATAATACTTCAAAAAAGGAGACCAATGCTGGTCCTTGGCCATCTTGTGTGCGGGCAGCCAGTGCCGCACATCTCCTTTTATTTATTTATTTTATTTATTTCAACCTTGTTTCAAATATCCCCTACGTTTTAGCATCTACCCTGGCCACGAGAGAGAAACATCGGGAAGGAGTTAAAGTTGACCATCCAGAGTCAGTCAAGTGTTTCTTTGGTCACAGAAGAGGGGTCTCCCACTCACCTCTTGGAGTTTCAGTAGATATCATCATGGAGATGAGGAGGGACAGGGATACTGAACTGGACATATACATCAGTTAGGCACATGTCCTAAAGGGTATGGGGCCAGGAGCACTGATCAGTTTGTGAGGAGGGAAGTGCATAGCCCAACCAGGAGATAAATTCTGCAGAGACAAGTGCTTTAATGTTCACATTAGAGATGGGCACGAAATGAACAATTTTCCGTTTCCGTTTTCATTTTTTCGTTTCGTTACGCAATGAAACAAGAAATGAATTTTATCTCCAAAATGAAACGAAACGAACAGAAACACCGGAACTTTTGTCGTGCGTTTCATTTCCATTACTGCAATACAGTGAACTGCTTTAAATGCTAAAAAAAATCACAAAAAATGAAATAAATGGTAATGAAATGGTAACGAAACGAATGAAAACGAAAATGATTTTTTGGAAAAATTTGCGAAAAACAGAAACGAACCGAAACGGACCCTCCAAACGACAAACGACAAACGAAACGTTATGTTTTTGATTCGTGCCCATCTCTAGTTCACATTATTGTGAATGGATAGCAGATCGCTGCATGCAACATGTCCTGAGCTCATTGGTTAGAAGTGCAATGAATACGGATACAACTGCATGTCTTGCCTTAAATCCCCCTACACCATTTTTGAAACCTGTTTGATGCAATTGACACAAACAGAGTCATTCAGATAAGATCACATTTTTGACATTCTTTTCAAAGTAACCCAAAACATGTTCCCTTCCAGCTAGTTGACACACAAAGTCCCTTGCTCTGCTTTGTTTACCTTTTAAGTCTCCAGCCTCATTTGATTGTCTTAACTTGCTTGTGCTTGTGTGGGAGTAGAACTCAGATGCATCCAGGCAGTGTTTCATGGCAGTTACAATAGAAAGGCATGAAAAACTGTTTTGTGTCATTTTTTCTTGCACATAGGAACAGCAGGTGAATGTTATAGTTTATGATTTCCAATTATAAATCAAATAGACTGAATTCTCAGTTCTCTTAATAAGGGCTGTAAAAATTACTGGAGTGTGAGGAAACTAATGTTTCTTGTGGAAAGGGCTTTGAGACTACAGCTTGTCAAATTTCTGGGCACCCCACCACTGTTATATTCAGCTTTCAAGGCAAAAATTGAAAGTATAATTAGAGTAGGAGTCAAACAGGGAGGAAGCATATCAAGCAAAATATTATTGTGGAGAAAAATGCCTGGCAGACAAATAATACAGGCAGGTCGAATGTTGTTGCAGCAAAACGCTGCTTTAACTAGAGGTTACCTGTCACTGCAATGACATTATTTCCACATGGTGGTGTAAGTTACGCAAAAAGCTGTTCACTAGCAGTGATTTCAGAGAGAAGTATTTCTTGGACCATATTTTCACATGCCACCTTGCCCCATAGTTGAGATGACTCTCATAAGTCACATTATGGGTGATCTGAGCTTCTCAAATTTGACAGGGGGTTATCTGGTGATTTTCTGTTCATTGCAGTAGATGATTTACTCCTAGGCCAGTGTCATCCTCTATGAAAGCCCAGTTGTTCAGCTGCATTAAGCCATCCATAAGTTCACTACATCTATTCTATTTGGGCATTACAAAGACATCAGAGGAAGAGCCAACCTGGAAATAAGGGTGAATTTTCCTGACTGTGAGAGCCATTAAACAGTGGAACAGCTTGCCTCCTGATGTTATGGACGCCCCATCACTGGAGGCTTTCAAGAAAAGATTGTACAGCCATCTGTCCGGGATGGTATAAGGTCTCCTGCCTTGGGCAAGGATTTGGGCTAGAAGACCTCCAAGGTCCCTTCCAACCCTATGATGATTCTATGATATCTAAGTAGTCTACCTCCTGTACGTAAGGATGAATCATTTCTATAAGCTGGTTGGTCAATAGAAGTTTGGCAAGGAGACTAATGGCTGGAAAATATTTTCCCAAATGCTTTACAAGTGGGAATATTCACCATTGTAATAATTCTGTTGATTGTTATCCCCTCTTGCGTCTGTTCCTACACTGGCATATTTTTATCCTAATAATTGTGTCTCTTCTCCAACCCCCTGTTTTTGATTTAATCACACAGGTAAGCCAATTGCAGATCACATGGTAGGAGCTTGGATGCTGACTCAGTCTGCTTTCTTTGAAACAGATCTCAACACGGTGGACAAATAGTGTCAGAATGAGTAAGTGGATCTTGGATCAGGCACAGTGGTATTCCAAGCCATTTGCAGGTCATATAGTAAATAGATTGATGTCCCATTGCTATAGGGCCAATCAAAGTTTTGCTGCATGACAAATGTTTGCAGATACAAACCAGTTAGTTTAAAATAAAATCTATGCTTCCGAGCCCTGGTAAGTGTTTTGTGAGAACGTTTTTACTGCAATAACACAAAACACACATTCAGAGAAATGGGTACTTTCTGTTAGCGCTGAAGATGGCACAAGGGGAAAAAACCCACTGAGTGCTTGGGGCTCAGTCCTCAGTCCAAGGTGCAGTAAAGGTCATTTCCTATTACAGGCCTGGCTCTGCGTATTTTATACCAAACTATTTTTAGGTGTTTCTTCTGTATCAACTAGGGATCTAAAACACCAATTTGCATTTAGCCCTATTGCATTTGGCACAAATGAGAAGAAATGAAAGGGAAAGTGTTAAGCCCTTTTACTTAGTAAATTCTTTAGAGGGTTGTAACTTTCTAAGATGTGCTTTCATTGCCTGCAAAAAAGTCCTATACTAATGAGGTCCCATGGTAGGTTTACAATACAGGCATACAGAAGCAGCAGTTCATTATTTCACATGCATGCACGGTGTGCATTATGGAGGTTCTCAAGCAGATGTGACACTTTGTGTGAGGAACACATGCCTAAGCTCATAGTCTTCCATTTTAAACCTTACTCTGTTTGTGTGATTTTGGAAAGGTTAGGCCATTGGAAGGATGGCAAGTGGACCTGCAATGCAAGGTTTTACCTAAAAGGTAAAATTGATAGATTTGATCTAATGGGGCATCTCAGAAACTCGTGCGACACCTCAGTCTCTTCTGCTCACTGAATTTTTAAAAAACGTTGTCTAATAAAAATGCAGTGAAATTACACTATGCACACCACACACACACACACACACACACACACACACAGAGAGAGAGAGAGAGAGAGAGAGAGAGAGAGAGAGAGGGAGAGAGAGGGGGAGGGAGGGGGGGGAGAACCATATCACGGTTGTAAAGGCTATATCAAAATTTTACAACTGCATAATCAAAGACATTTGCTGTTTCAAAAAATGGGGGGCTTATCTGATTTAAGAAGGGATATGAGAAAGTGAAAACAAGAAAACTAGTTGGAAGGAGATACGATTCTAAAGCATTGAAAGGGCAACTATAAAGAATTGAACTTTCTGGCTCATTATGTGAAGCGCTGTGCATGTAATTAACTATATGCTTCTTTTAAACATATGCTCTACACTGAAATGTCAAATGTTGTCCTAAAATATTAGTACATCAAAATTTCACACTATTAGTCATTCTATTCTTCCCCTACCTTACCCCCACGGCTCTTTTACTTTGACATTTATTAACCCCCTTCATCCGCTGAAACCTCATTGCCTGTGTCACATTTAATACATTTCAGCGATGCATAACTTATGTCAATTTGTAGCTTCCATGATGCCAGTTTTGAGTAGTACAGCCTGAAGGATAAAAATAAATAAATAAACTGGGATTGCTAATTTTATATTGGGGAATGGGGGAATCACACCAGCAGATTGCTTGCTAAGGATGGAACTTTCTGGGAAGAAATAACTCTCAGCTCCATAATTCAGCTGGAAACTCAAAGTCCAACTTATGGGACTGGGTGCTGTCAAACAGTAGAAGGTATGGCAGCCATCTTACCTCCACACCATTCCCACACTGCTTGTTTGCATCCTCTGCAAAGCACCCTGATGCACCTTTGCAAGTCATGAGGATTCCCTGCCATTCACAAGGGTGCATAGAGTAAAGAGTCCTGATGGAGGCTGCTTCTGTGCCTACTGTATGAAGGCCTCCTTAACAACTCATCCCTCAAAGCACCCTTGCAAGTCACTGGGAATTCTCGGTGCAAAAAACCCAGCACTGTAATAGTGTGGAGGTGAGAGGTTACTCTACGTCCTGTTCCCAGTCCCATAATTCAGACAGGGAGAGGTGTTCTTGCTGAATTATGGGTGTGGTAGTTCTTTTCCCACCCAAATCACACTCCAATTACTTGCTACAGATTAGAAACAGATTATTGGCCCAATGGAAAATTATATGCCTTGAATGTTCAAACGGCACTTATAGGCACATGCGCAGGCTCCGTCAGATTTGTGGACTTCTAGCACCTTTCTTTTCTGTGAATACCACGCTTTCATAACAAATAGCTTTATTTTCTTGGCCCATTGTTTTGATCTTTAAGAACCTCTTTTGGACTCATTTGGACATGAAACAAGCTAATAAAAAACTTTCCCCTTTGTAACCCATATAAATGAATATCAACAAATGGCACTTACTAAGGCCACCCAGAAACATTTTGCTGCTTCAGATAATGGACAAGTCAGTTTTCTCTCACACATTGAAGCTGAATCTACCAATCCTGAAGCAGCACACTAGTTTAGGGGCCCCAGGAAAAGTTGTTTGATATACGCACTACACAGCTCTGTCCTCTAATATCTGGGGAGTTAATTGGTAACAACTAGGAGGCAGAAACTTCTGCCTAGCAGCAAAGAACTATCAAACTGGCCATTTAGGGCAGGTTTACCTGAATTCTAAGCATGCCACACGGTATACTGGTGGACCATTAGGTGGCCTGGATTCTCAGATTTCATCCCCCCCCCTCCAAGCAGTTCTTGTAGGAGCAAAGATATGAAGCAAAATATACAGTCACTGTTTCAGCCCTTCTGTGAAAAATGACCTTGTTGCTATCCTAAACTGTGTGCTGAACCAGGTCTATGGTATTTCAGGTCTATGATGGACATTGGTAATTGGTTTTTAATTTTAGAAGGCTATATCCTCCCAATTATTAGTTTAAACCTGCAGTTGTGGGGAATAAACTAAGATGTTTTTTTGCCTGTAAACTGTGTTGTGAAGCTCCATCTTTGGGAAAAGAAAGCAACCCATGTATTTAAAAAATAAACAAACCCACACACATTTTCTAAAACTGTGATCATGCTAAAAGTGAAAAGACAAGGTAGTCTTCTGGATGTCCTGAAAGATGCAAAGAGCTTGGCAGGAAACAATTTCCTCTCACCTCCTAAAGCATGCTGGGACTGTGGGGGGGTGATCAGTCAAGCCCTGAAAGTCATTTAAAGGATGAAAAGATTTATAAAATCATTAGAGCAATTGCTATTAATTACTAAGGAAAATGGTATGTGTCTTGCCGAAAACAAGATCAATTAGTGTGAAGCAGCCCATTAAATACAAAATTAATAGAATAGTAAATCAAATTAATTGTCCAAGTGTAACCTCCCGTATGCAGCCTGATCCCCCACCTGAGCCGTCTTAATGAAGGAGTTAAAATGCCAAACAGTGGCTTTGTCTTCAAAAGTGGGTGGGCTAGATCCACTCCCTAGACAGAACACAGCAGAGTCATTCAGAGAAGGGGCTGGATAAAAATCTTACTTTAGCTACTAATTACTAACTCATTAGCACAAGTCTCTATAGCACTGCCGTAGGGCAGCACTTTGGAAGTAGAGTAAGTTGTGCACACTCTTTCAATCTAGGGGATTATAGCCTTCTGTAAAGTGAAGTAAGTTGAAGAAAAAGCAACAGGCAGAGACGAAATGGATTCAAGGTGCATTAGTGCCCTATTATTTATTAAACCCATGTTCCCCTTACGTATTTCATTATTACGTGGAAAATCATGGTCAAAAAAACATGATACAGTACTCTTTTAAACCAAGATACATGGCTCCCAAATGCTTTGCTTTGTTCAAAATGACTTAAAATTGAAGTAAGAAAAATCCCATATCTAACTATATAACTAAGTAAGCAAACAAAAAAACAAAAAACAAAAAACCCACTACTTTTAGTAGATTAGTTTGATGGTGGTACAGTTTTGTAACCTATGTTGGATCTGTGGGATACAGCATTGTTCTTGTTCAGCATTGGCACAGTTCTGCCCCATCCCACCCCCTGCTGAGACTCAAGTTGCTAGCAGGACCATCATGCTAGAAGGTGAAGTGAGGACACTACCTTAAGCAGCAGATTTTGGCTAGCATAAAAGGCTAGTAAATCCACAGTGATTTTGTGAAGACGCTGGGAAAACGATAGGAGCTGGAACACTGAATCCATCTTGGAAAAACAGGTTTTACATGGGAAAAACTGACTGAGAGTGTGGTAGTGTACTGGCAGTAACAAGGAGAGGGCAAGAGCTGAAGCTTATCTTTTGTGAGAGAGGCCTTCAAGGCTAAATTGGCTTGTTCCCTGGTACTACAATAACTGGGAGGTGGTTTCAGGTGTGAAGAGAGGAATTCAAATCCTGATGGAGAAACCATCTGTAATGGGATGCTTAACATATAAATTTATATGTTTCACATATAAAATGGGATCCCAACATTCATTTGTTTAGCTTGGTTTGCTTCTTAGGTGATGCTGTGCTCAGCTGCTTTCTTCTGAGACAAGCCTGGAAGGATGCAACCTGTGTATGCTTCAGGTGTATGATGCTGCTGCACTAAGGTGTATTAGGTAGATTGGTTTAGCTTTGTTATTTTCTGGCATGTTCTCTTGATTGCCTTGGCTCATGTTCATTTTGCTCCCATTGCTCAGTGAAATGCTTTTGAAACATTTGGAGCTTTTCCTGTGTTTTTTTTTTTGTCTTAATTACTTCCTTTAATAAAACATAAAAATATCTCTAACCAACTGTCTTTTTGGCTCAGAGGGTTTGTCGTAATAAAACCAGCTCTTGCCTGGACCAGGTAGTGGGTGTTTTGGAATACTTCTGGGTGTGGTATGAGTCTACCTTGCAAGACAGTTATGTTTCTCCTACGTGCCCAGTGTTATTGAATATGGGATTCCCTGGAAGCACTACCAAGTATGGGAAAACTGAGATCTAGGAAGACACCTGTGTCAAACAGGTTCCATAACCTTCATCACAACTGACTCTCCTGGGTTAACTCACCCCAGGTGAAACAGGGCAGTGGAACATAGTGGGTAGAGAGGGTCCCTTGAAACTTTTAAACCAGGCATGTCCAAACTTTGGCCCTCCTGATGTTTTGGACCACAACTCCTAGAATTGCAAGCCTGTATTTCCAATGGGAAAGGACTGTGGGAGTTGTGGTCCAAAACATCTGGAGGGCCAAAGTTTGGACATGCCTGTTTTAAACTCTTAACATATTTATTTCATTACTGTGTTTTCAGTGGAAGGGTGTGGGTGGGAAGAGATTGCACCATTTGGGCATTTGGTACCAAGATAGCTTGGATGCATTCAAAACTACAAAAAGTGGGGCGGGCTGAGGATTGTGCCATCACTTGCAGTTTTGCCTCAAGCAGTAAAATGTTTTGGTTGGGCACTTGTTGGCTCTCTTGTGTGCGGAGTGCTAATTGCTCAGAAAACCCAGAGTCTACCTCCCTGCTTGCCAGCACTGGACCTTAATACAGGGCCAAGTCTTTCTTGATAAAAGAGAAAAAATGTCATCAGTACAAGCCAAACAAACAACTGAAGAAACATTATTCAGTGGTAGTTAGGACTTCATGATTAAGGTACTTCAGTTTTGATTATGTCCAGTGTACCAAGGACATAGGTTTAGTGGGAAACAAATCAAATTTGCATGATATTTTAACCTAATAAAGAGACAGAATGTTAAACAAGGAAGCAACACTGATTGTAAGTCAATAGGCTGTGAAACATCATTCTTATATGGAAGATGTGTCTTTAATATGCCTTGGATAATTTGTATAATTAAAAATTTGAAAGCTGTATTTCTAATGTAATTAAGAATGCAATATTGAATTTGATCAGTGATATCTCATTAATACACTGTAAAAGTGAACGCAGCTATGAAAGGTTAGAAATTCCAGAGGGAATTTGTGATGCACAGCTCTTATCTCTTAAGCATCTGAGTGCCTTGTTAGCTGTATCACAAAGTTTTTGGCCAGCTGCAGTTAAACACTGCCTAGCTCCTAAAGACATGGATAACTACAATGGGACATAAAGCCAAAACAAATCAACTGCTGCATTCTGTGTGAACTTAGGGGAGCTGATCTGCATCCATTTCTACCTGTTTTCTGCCTCACAGTGGCCCCTACATGGCTCTTAGAGATGGGCTGCTTTAAGAGAGAGGCAAGTAAAGTTCAGCTGTGTTGATTGTTACCTATAACTGAGCCTTTGATTCTGAATGAGCACAAAAGACATCACATGACCATTATTTTTGGGAAGTATATAGGCCACAACTTTATTGATTACAACAGGCAGTACTCTGGCTGAGTTATTGGGTCAGATCCAGCACATCCATGAGCTTGCCTGCCCCTTGATGTTCCCGTGTTCCCCCTGTTGTCTTGTCAATGTCCACTTCTTGTTAGTCACGAGATCCCCTGGGGTGTCCACCCCATTGGTATCCTGTGTCCAATTACGTATTGTACGATCCTGAAGGGCATAGATCCCATCGGTGGCTGGACCATAAATCATTGTTAGGGGGCCTCCTGCTGCCCCCACGTGATTCAGCCCATGACCCCTTCCATCTGATGTGCCTTGTCAGGTGTTCTTCCATACTTGCAGGTTCTCACCTGCTACTTTAACTGCTTGGATCCATACCAATGCCTGTAAAACCGCCAATGCCCTATGAAGTTGTGACATGCATGCAATATAATTATACTCCAACTATTTGATCAGCTATAATGGTGCATTATAAAGAGGGTGGGTGGGCCGGGGATGCTCCATCTTCAGCTGGAAAGGGGGTTGTTGTTCTCCATTTCCCCCTTTAAGCCCTGTCGATCCAGCCCCTTGTGAGCATGTCACGCTGTCCAAAGGACCCAGATCAACCCGTGTCACATGCTTTTGCGCCAGCCCAGCCCATTGGCTGGCCCCCTGCACATGACCCTGTTGTTTCCAGCTTCCCCTTCCATGTAGAGGTAGCCATTCCCTTTTGTTTCAGCCGGGTGCTGCACTGGCAACAACTGGCAGACCCAGTAAGTCGGGTCCTTCCTCTTTGTCACAGAACTCTAAACCTTACCACGGTATTCTTCTGCATAGCCAGAAGTAGGGATTGTGTTGAATGATCTTCAGCAGTTCCACTCCCTTGTGGATGGCTAACTCTGAGATATAGTAGTGTGAGGTTGAGACATATTTATTATGGAGTCCTGGCAGAACTTGGAGAAGTTAATTTTTATACTATTTCTCACAGAATACCGAGCCAGCAGAGCGAATGCAATCCAGAAAAGTTGCTTTCCCCCAAACTCTTGCTTCTGGAGGGCTTTTTCTTGTCTATGCTTTCATATTTACAGTACATGATTACACTGAGTGAGATGGAGGTGGTATCCTGATCATGTCAACCATTTCGCCTTTTCGTTAGAGGGAGGTGAGGTAGCAAAGGTAATGAATTATATCATATCTTGAATGGAAGGGGAAAGAAGAGAAATGACAAGGGGGGTGCTGAAGATTCTGCCCATGCCCTGATGCCTGAGGTGGTTGCCTCCTACTAGCTGCTTTCTTTCAGCTGCAGTTGGAACATGGCCTGAAGATGGCCAGCTCTTCAGATGGTATGCGATAGCATGATTCATGTCTACCTCAATTTCTTAACTCGTAGCAATCAGCTGCTGGAATTTATGCCAAGGAAGATGCGCTGAAATTAGTATATAATAGGATGGCAGCCAAATTCTCACAACCCAGTATGGACAGGAGGAAAATGCAAGTGAGATGTATTCTAGAAGAATAATGTAATAATAATAGTTTTTTTTTCCAGAAAGAAGCAATGATTTGAAATGACTTTTAGTCAAAGTGATAAGAGAAAGTGCCAAAGTGGGACTGCAGTTGAATGTTAAGAAGAGAAAAGCCATGTGTACAGAAGAACTCCACTACTATATGGGTTGATAATGAAGAAATTGAAATAGTTAGGGATTTTTATATATATCTTGGGTTCAGTCATCAATCCAAATGGAAACTGCAGCCAAGAAATCAAAACAAGGCTGAAACTCAGAAAGGCAGCAAAGAAGGAACTAGAAGAGTAAGAATGGTGTCAATGAAGACCAAGCACAAATCACACATGTTTATCACTATGTACTGGTGTGAAAGCTGGAGAATAAAGAAAGCTGATAAGAAAAACAATGATTTTTCACTATGAAATGTAGTGTTGAAAGACACCTTTGTGGATATCCTAGGTCAAATCAAGCCTGGAGTATCTTTGGAGGCAAAAATGCTGAAGCTGAGGCTTGTCCTACTTTGGGTACATCATGAGAACCCAGGATACTCTGGAAAATAGGACGGGTGGTATACAATCTCAAATAATAAATAAATAAATAAATAAATAAATAAAGGTGGAAGGCAGCAGGAAAAGAGGGAGAACAAATTTGAGATGGATTGACTCCTTGAAGGAAGCTCCAGGCTCAAGTTTGCAAAAAGCTTAGTAGGGCTGTTGAGAGCAGGATGTTTTGGAGATTGCTTATTCATAGGGTCACCATGAGTCACGTCAACTTGATGGAGCATAACAACAACACCACAGTAGTTTGCACTATGCACTATGTCCTAGTCTCTCTTCTGTCTGTTGTTTTCGTTCACCCTCCCTCTGCATATGTATAGAGTAGAGATGGGCACGACTTGAAAAAATTTTTTTTCGAGTTGTCGTTAGTCGGGCCGGTTCCGTTTCGGCTCGTTTCCGTTTTTCGTGAAATTTCGCAATTAGTCGGTTCGTTTTTTTGTTTTTTCGTTTTCGTTAGTACTGGTTTGGGAAGGGGGTAGCAGGCTCCTGGAGGGAGCTGCAGGAGTCAGCCAGAGCCACAAGTGACGGACTGGCAGACTCTTTGCACCCGCTGTGTCTCACGTACTTGCATGTAGTGCAATGCAAGTAGATCTGGCTTAGGGTTAAGACGGATTAGCGCAACGGCTAGGGTTAGGCTAGTTACGGGTGAGGTTAGGGTGAGTATTGGGGTGCACCTCTGGGTGCCTCTCTGACCCACTTAGAAGGACAGTGTACTGGCGTATGGGTTAGGCTTAGGGTTCGGGTTTGGGCTACGATTAGTGGGCTGTTTATGCCCGATTGGCACATCCCAGAAGTCTCTGTGGTCAACCTGGCCAAGTGGCCATGCGATTGGTGGAAAATTTGCATGGTCTACTCCCATGGGCGAGCCCATCATTGCAAATGTGCAGGTGTAAAAAAATAAAATAAAATAAAATAAAATAAAATAAAATCAATGGAGACTTTTTTTTGCAAGAAAAACCCACTGCTGCTACTGTAAAAATTCAAGCATTTAAAATAGCTAATTTTCGCATGTTTCTGTGGTGCTTTGGTGGGGTTTTGGGCAACGATTTCAAAAAAAAATATTGCGGTCGCCATTTTGGATCCCCCGCACTGCATGGCAAATGGATGCGCCCTCCCAGCCTGGTACAGTCAGCAAAACCTGGCCATGCGATTGGTGGAATGGCTCCAAAACTTTGCATGGTCCACTCCCATGGGCGAGCCCATCATTGCGAATGTGCAGGTGTAATAAAATAAAATAAAATAAAATAAAATCAACGGAGACTTTTTTTGCAAGAAAAACCCACTGCTGCTACTGTAAAAATTCAAGCATTTAAAATAGCTAATTTTCGCATGTTTCTGTGGTGCTTTGGTGGGGTTTTGGGCAACGATTTCAAAAAAAATATTGCAGTCGCCATTTTGGATCCCCCCCCACCGCATGGCAAATGGATGCGCCCTCCCAGCCTGGTACAGTCAGCAAAACCTGGCCATGCGATTGGTGGAATGGCTCCAAAACTTTGCATGGTCCACTCCCATGGGCGAGCCCATCATTGCGAATGCGCAGGTGTAAAAAAATAAAATAAAATAAAATAAAATAAAATCAACGGAGACTTTTTTGCAGAAAAAAAACCCACTGCTGCTACTGTAAAAATTCAAGCATTTAAAATAGCTAATTTTCGCATGTTTCTGTGGTGCTTTGGTGGGGTTTTGGGCAACGATTTCAAAAAAAATATTGCAGTCGCCATTTTGGATCCCCCGCACTGCATGGCAAATGGATGCGCCCTCCCAGCCTGGTACCAGCAGCGCAGCAGTAGCAATAGCCAAGGAGAGGGGGGCGGGGAACCCCCCCCAAATAAAACACCCTTCTGGCCTGGTAGGTGCCCTCAGACAGTTTTCGCCTACTTTTAGGGCCGGGAATCGTTTTTTTTTTTAACTTTTAAAAACTTTTTTTCTGTGCCGCTTGGCATTGCGCGATGCAAGTAACGAGCACGGCAAATCAGACCAAATTGTTCGTTCGTCGGTTCGAGCTCGAATTCTGGCGGAGTAATTCCCGTTTCCGTTTCCGTAGAGTAACGGATACGAGTAACGGAAACGGAAACGGGAATACCGCTAAGTCGTGCCCATCTCTAGTATAGAGTACCACAAAGAATATGCCTTCCCAGATCATTTGATCTCCTCTATGCAAGAACTCTAAAGACTACTGCTGCCTCTCCCTTTCTGTCTTACTCCCTCTCTCTTATCTTCCCTCCCACCCTCCATCCATCTGTCTATAGGTTATCATCTTGAGTGCATTTATGCTCTTAAATCTGGAAAGGAGCGGTGATAAGGAAGCATGGGCCCTAAGAACATTTTCCTCCTTGTCCCCCACCCCCACCCCATTGATGGTGCTCATGGTAGGTTATTCCAATACTCTTGAACAAATGAAATCAAAAAGAGTGAGGTTATGGGAAAAGAGAGCAGAAGAGGATGGCTATGAAATTGTCTGTTCAGTCCAGTCCTAGTCTCCAGGCCACCCTCTTGTACTAAAACTCAGCAACTAAAGGTGGACAGCACCAGAATATGCTCCAGGTGAGTCCTCTCCCTTGCACGTATAGACCAGAGGCTGGGACTTGGAATGAGCCAAACTTAAAATGACTGTGCTTCAGCATATATGTGCAATATTAAGCTGAGTGTTATTCTGAGACCACTCAAAGGCTTTAAACCTGGAATGATCCACAGAGTGTTTTACGATGCTATTGGCATTTAATTAGCCATACCAAATGCCCAAAAGGCACGTTTAACTCATTTTTTCCCCTTCAACCTGATCCATACTATCTCTAAAAGTATGTGTATTAGTGTTTATATCATCAGCTCACTTTTAAGTGGTTCATGTAGAATAATACTATATAAAGGGGACCGTTTCACGGTAATAAATGGCAGAGTACTCAGATGAGAGCACACTTTAAAAATGTCACTTAAGCACATTATTAAGAATAGCAAGTGATTGTCTCATGCTTCTTCTTAGAAGGGCATTTTATTCTCATTAAGTCATTTTTTTCCTTCAACTGGATGACATGAATGTATAAGATAAAAACCTTGAAATAAAATATCAGAAATATATTTTACTATTTATGCAGCAGTGTGATTGCAACCTTATTATAAGTATGGATCAAACCACCATTGTAAATTGGAGCTGCACACATAACTTTGGGATAAACTGTTGCCTGTGTTACCGTATACGTGTTTCAGTTACCCTTTGTGGGGGGGGGTGGACTTCTACAAATCAGCCACAGCAAATGTCAGTGTTTTACTAATGGATAACAGAAAGGAGGATTAAAGCATATAATTCACCGAGAGATGGCCTTCATAACTGCTTTAAAATGTTGTAATTTTCCATTTGTCTCTTAAAAGTGTGAGTTAACAGTAAGCGCCAGCATGTCCCAAGTTTATTACATTTATGTTTAAATATGTATCACAATAAAGTCTGCAAAGACAGAGTAAAATGATAAAACATATTAACGAGTAGAGATGGGCACGACTTAGTGGTATTCCCGTTTCCGTTTCCGTTACTCGTATCCGTTACTCTACGGAAACGGTAACGGGAATTACTCCGCCAGACTTCGAGCTCGAACCGACGAACGAACAATTTTGGTCTGATTTGTCGTGCTCGTTACTTGCATCGCGGCGATCGCGCAATGCCAAGCGGCACAGAAAAAAAGTTTTTAAAAGTTAAAAAAAAAACCGATTCCCGGCCCTAAAAGTAGGCGAAAACTGTCTGAGGGCACCTACCAGGCCAGAAGGGTGTTTTATTTGGGGGGGTTCCCCCGCCCCCCTCTTCTTGGCTATTGCTACTGCTGCGCTGCTGGTACCAGGCTGAGAGGGCGCATCCATTTGCCATGCAGTGCGGGGGATCCAAAATGGTGACCGCAATTTTTTTTTTGAAATCGTTGCCCAAAACCCCACCAAAGCACCACAGAAACATACAAAAATTAGCTATTTAAAATGCTTGAATTTTTACAGTAGCAGCAGTGGGGTTTTCTTGCAAAAAAAAGTCTCCGTTGATTTTATTTTATTTTATTTTATTTTTTTACACCTGCGCATTCACAATGATGGGCTCGCCCATGGGAGTGGACCATGCAAAGTTTTGGAGCCATTCCACCAATCGCATGGCCAGGTTTTGCTGACTGTACCAGGTTGGGAGGGCGCATCCATTTGCCATGCAGTGCGGGGGATCCAAAATGGCGACCGCAATATTTTTTTTGAAATCGTTGCCCAAAACCCCACCAAAGCACCACAGAAACATGCAAAAATTAGCTATTTTAAATGCTTGAATTTTTACAGTAGCAGCAGTGGGTTTTTCTTGCAAAAAAGTCTCCGTTGATTTTATTTTATTTTATTTTATTTTATTTTTTACACCTGCACATTCGCAATGATGGGCTCGCCCATGGAAGTGGACCATGCAAATTTTCCACCAATCACATGGCCTCTTGGCCAGGTTGACCACAGAGACTTCTGGGATGTGCCAATCGGGCATAAACAGCCCACTAATCGTAGCCCAAACCCGAACCCTATGCCTAAGCCTAACCCATACGCCAGTACACTGTCCTTCTAAGTGGGTCAGAGAGGCACCCAGAGGTGCACCCCAATACTCACCCTAACCTCACCCGTAACTAGCCTAACCCTAGCCCTTGTGCTAACCCGTCTTAACCCTAAGCCAGATCTACTTGCATTGCACTACATGCAAGTACGTGAGACACAGCGGGTGCAGAGTCTGCCAGTCCGTCACTTGTGGCTCTGGCTGACTCCTGGAGCTCCCTCCAGGAGCCCGCTACCCCCCCAAACCAGTACTAACGACAACGAAAAAACGAAAAAACGAACCGACTAATTTTTGCGAAAGTTCGCGAAAAACAAAAACGAGCCGAAACGGACTGCCTCCGACACACGACAACTCGAAAACGTCATTTTCCCGAGTCGTGCCCATCTCTATTAACGAGTATATTAGTAAGCAGAAAAGCATAATCCTGTAAACAAAAGCTAGGAAGAAGCAGAAGAAAACTATTATTTCTTCAAGAGATGTTTAGAACACTGTGGTGTGGTGCATAGAATGGCAAACCAGGACTCCAAAGGCCCACGTTCAAGTCCCAACTTGGCTGCAGTAACTCACAGGAGGTAGCACTGATAAATCTACTTCTTAAATCATCAATATCTTCAAAATCCTGTAAGACAGGTGTATCCAAACTTTTTGTAACGAGGGCCATCTTTGGTGGCTGAGAAAGTGTCGGGGACCAGCTTCTACCCCCCCTGCCCCCCCACTGCAAGCCTCCCCCACTGACCCCTTGCAAGCCCCACCCACAAGAAAAATCATGGGGCAAAGGAGAGAGGGGAGGGAGGGGTGTGCCATCCATCCATGGGTCAATCAAAATGGCCTGGCAGGCCGGATTTGGCTCACGGACCAGACTTTGGACATGGCTGCTGTATGAGCTACCATAAGTCAGACACAACTTGTCTATACACAACAAACAAACTCATACTCGCTTTATGTATGCACGTGTAAGAGACCGAGAATATATATGCACAGACACACATTTCATTAAGCACTTCTGTAACTACTTCAGCTGTTCCATTCTACACCAGTGGCAGCTTGTGAACCAGATCAAGGAAAGCCCCATATAGACTTTGTTACGATAGTCAAAGTGTGCCACAGCAAAATAATTTCAAATAGCTATACAGTAACTAAGTGTAATGCCTGCGGTAGCTATAATCACCCCAAGGGGGAGGTGTTCTCCATGAATCTCTTCTACTGCAATCAGTCAAGATGGGAACTGCACAACCAATTGACTTGTGCAGTTCTTGTTGCTGGGGCAGAATGCCCAGTACATCTTGAAGACATAACTTTGCACCACTCTTGATGAATAGGATTCTGGTCATGCTATTCCATAAGGTATTCAGTGGAGGTATGTACCATGGCTCCATATTCCTAGAACATTTCTGCTGCACTGTAGTAGATGCGAGGAGATTTAGGACATGCCCTCTAATTTCCCAGGCATTTCCCGGAAATAGAAACCCATGTATCCCAAAGAATCTCATTGAAAAGAACAGCCTCAGGCAAAGAAGAATCTGCTGAGACAATGGAACTCCAGATGTAATGGAGTCAATATTACAATTACTGTATAATTTACTCCAACTCTGATAAATGGGGCTGCATAAGAATTGTGACTGGCAGTACCAAAAATTCTCTTTGTTAATAGGCTGGCATGATCCTATACTTCCCCAAATTTGACCTTATTCAAACCTGTATCTCACTTGCAAAGCCCAGAAACAATACAAAAACTGATGTCATCTTGAACCAGTTTTGACAATTTTAATGCCACACCTCAAAGAAATAGCTATTTTGCTCTGCTTTTATCTTTGGTCAACATACTTTGCAGTTATGACAATAGCATTGGGATTCAGATAGGTTATTACTTTGATTCCCCCCCCCCCGGCCACCACCACCACCACCTATATTTTATGGCAAAGATTAATCAGAGACAGTCTTTGTCTTTAAGCATTCAAAAGAAGCATGCCATGACTTCCACCACAAATAAAAGTCTGTGAGATAAAAAGAGATCCGTCATTTCTGCTGTTGCTTTTGTTTTGTGTAATGTAATTATATGGAAGTATGCCAAATGTAAAGCTGAGTACATTAAATGAATATTGCATGCCAAGATTTCATTGGGTCAGAGAGGCCCATACTATTTATTTATTTATTTATTTATTTATTTATTTATTTATTTATTTACAATCAAGATCTGGGTGGACCTGGGCGAGAAGCCTACATTGGAAGAAGGCAGCCCTGGAGACGGCAGCCACCTGGGACTCCAAGGATCGCTCTGAATCCAGGGTCACACCCAGGTTCTTCACTCTATCAGCCTGCTGGAGGGAGATCACATCCAAGCTGGGAAGAGGGCCACAGTATCCATTCCCCCCCCCAAGGTACAGTACCTCAGTCTTCTCGGGATTGAGTTTGAGTCTGTTGGTCCTGGTCCTTTCCAATACAGCATTCAGGCAGGGACGCGGTCTTCCTCCAGGAACGACTGAAGCCACACAGTGGCTATCGGATGATAGTTGTTCAAATCGCCGATAGCCAGGCCAGGTTTTTTCAAAATGGGTCTTATTTCCATCTCCCTCAGGCGATTGGGAAAGATCCTGTCCCTGAAGGAGGTAGAGGCAATAAAAGAAACACATTCTGGCATGGTCCCCCCTGCACCCTTAATGAACCAAGAAGGGCAAGGGTCAAGCGGGGAAGCTGCCGGATGGCAATACGCCAGTGCTCTGGAGGCCTCCTCAGAAGTTACAGGCCCAAACTCAACAAAACAAGGAGAACGAGGGGATGAAGCAACTGCCATATTAGAGGGCAGATTAGTGGAACCAGAATCCAGACCAGCCTGGATGGCATCAAAGATTTAAAACAGGCTGCAGATGACTCACTAGTGACATCACTAGGAGGAGGCCCAAGCTGACCAGGATTGGTGCGGTCACAAACCACCTGGAACAATACCGCCTGGCAGCTCATGGCCCCACCAATGTGTAGGGAAACATAAGATTTTTTAGTGTCCATAAACACATGAACATAGCACCTGGTCAGTCGAACGAATTGCAGCCTGATTAAATGCTGTCCGGTCTTTCCTCCATCTGCACTCAAGTCTCCTTTATTCCTGTTTCATCATTGGCAAAGGCCAGGCTCGTCACCGGAGGAGATGCTCAGGGGCAATCCTGTCAATGGCCCGGGCAGACTCACCATACCACCTGTCCACCAGAGCCTCCACTGGATCATCAGCCAGACCATCCAACAAGTCCTCAAGGCCTCTGAGAATGAAACAGGATCTAAAAGCCTCCAGGGTCGTGCCAAAACAAGTGGGCCAGGCTCCCTGCGGGGTGGGGCAGCGATTAAAAGGAAAAAGGTCAGCAAATGATGATCCGTCCATGACATGGGCCGGGAGAAAACTAGTCCCTTAGCAACACTATCCTGACTTTCCTGGTGTGTGTAAAACCAGGAGGGCCAAACGTGCTCATGACTGGGGAAAATCTTTCTTCCTGGTACCTTTCCCATACCTTAGTCCTTGTTGACCAAATGGTGCTCCCAGGGTTAAGCGCTTTGCCTGTTATGCTAGGCCTCCAAGGTAGGAATGCCAAAAATACCCACAACATATACAGTCTCCCAGTAAATGATGAAGATAAAATCTCATTTTAAGTACCACCATTGCCGCAGAAATTCATTTCTGAAGTGGCTTTAAATATAAATCCAATGGAAAAGTATGTACTGTTGAACACTAACCATTAGTTTTTGTTTTGTTTTCTTTTTTTGCAAACCACAGTGTGGCTTGCTGTTTTCTCACCAATTTGACAATGAACCTGCATTTTTCTTGATGTTTTACAGTTGCCTGATGCTTTGTTTTGAGAATGGTTAGTCATAGGGTCAGGTGGCAGGGGAGTGTTATCTCCTGATTAGCAGCAACATCCTTTTCATGTCTTCTGCGAGGCATGTCCTACCAAATTCAACAGAACTTTGTTCCAGGTTAAAAACAAAAGCAACTCTGTAAACTGAAAATGCAAACATACTTGAGGGATATGTAAACAGCTTAACATGCTATCTTGGGTTTCCCAGCTTCTCTGGCTCTTTTTTCTATGAGATGATACTGTCACTTATGGATTAATACTATAATAGACTCTGAAGAATGGAAAACAAGAGGCACACTGAAGTATTGGGAGCACTGTCTTTAATTGGAGCCATCATAGAATAGAAGAAAGGCAATGTTGGCAACTACTGGTATTAAAAAAAAAACCCAGAATGAGCAGTTCAAGGATGTGTCAGGCGTATGAGACATCATGATCAATGACCATGAAAAGACTGTGCTCTTCAGGCTACGAAAATCTGATAGTGAATTACAAATGAGTTCTAAAAGCAGCCTGGCAGTCTGAACTTACTGCACTGTTTTTGACCAAAATTTATTAAAAACTCTGTAGGGATTTTCAGTTCAGGGTTGCTATTCCTGACATTTCCCCCCCCCCCAAATAATGTTCTTCTTGGGACGAAAATCATCCTGCTCATAATTCAAGAGGAAAATCTGAATCACCTTGACAACATGCTCTAGGGGCTGCCCAAAATCTGACACTGGTGTTATATACAATTCTTCAGAATAATCAGGAAATCACATGGTTTTCTGCAGGGATGTGATGCTGAAGCCAAAATTTTTATTCCATTGGTCCTCCACAAATTCCATTTTGCTTCCTCATTATCATAGGTGACAAAACAAATAGGATGGACCAGAAACAACTATAAAGTGTGCTACTCATATACAGCTCCATTATATTTAAAACACCAGCAGTTTACAAATTAATTATAAAAGCTACATATTGCCTCCCTCGCAAGCTGGGTACTTATTTTTACTGACCCCAGAAGTATGGAATGCTGAGTGATTCTTGAGCCAGCTACCAGGGATTAAACCCCAGGTGGTGAACACAGTTATAGCAGCAGTACAGCAGTTTAACCACTGCACAGCAGGGCTATAAAGCTGTGTAATCAGTGTGTCTGGTTGTTTCTATGTATCACTGAGTTGGAATCAACTTACAGTGAACCTAACAGGGCTTTCAACCTGAGAAATTTCAGGAGTGGTTTTGCTCACTTCAACTCTCTGCAGAAGAGCCTGGTGGCTTTCTATGGCAGAGCAGGGATTTGAACTCAGGTGTCCTAGCCAATCATTCTATTCACTACTAGAGATGGGCACGAACAAAAAAATATGGTGATTTGTTTAGTTTTGGTTTGTTTTTTTGGTCCAGTTCGGGTCGTTAATTATGAAACAATTTTTTAGGAAAAAATTCATTTTGTGATTCGTTTTGGTTTGGGTTCATTTTTTCTGGGTTTTTTTTGAACCACACTGTTGTTGTTGTTGTTGTTGTTGTTGTTGTTGTTGTTGTTGTTGTTGTTGTTGTTGTTGTTGTTGTTGTTGTTGTTAATCAATCAATCAATCAATCAATCAATCAATCAATCAATCAATCAATCAATCAGTCAATCCTGCCGGTCCGGATTATTTTTATTTTATTTTATTTTATTTTTATTTTATTTTTTACTGCCGACCATGTGGCCCACCTACAAGCTATAGTGTGGGCTGGTTGCCTTTTTTAAAAAAAACTTTTGCTGGCCTGCAGATCAGTTTGGCAACCCACGGGCTGGTTCGGAAGACGCGTGGGCTGGGTCTGGTGCTCGCGGGCCGGTACCGGGGCCTGTGTGCCGGATCTTTTTTTTAAATTTTATTGTATTATATTTTTATTGTATTTTTAACTGCTAACCACATGGCTGCCTACCATCTGTAGTGTGGCTAGTTGGCTCCCCCCCTTTTTTTTTTTTGTTCTCCCCGGAGGCTCATGGACCCTCCCTGCAGCCAGGACAGAGGACCGGACCAGGACAGGAGCAGCACCAGATAGGAGACAACAGCAAACAACATTTCATTTTGTTTCTCTTAGAGGGGGCAGTTCGTTATTCATTTCATTATGTAATGAAATGAATAACGAATAACAAAATGAACCAAAAGTTCATTTCGTGCCCATCTCTATTCACCACATTCTGGGTTCCTAGAATCAGTACAGGTCATGGTTACAATGAGTGAAGTCATCACTTGACATTGCCAAGGTCCACAAAAGCAGCCTGATTTGAGACTTGCTACACAAAAGGAACACAACTGTGCTTCTTTTGGCTCATGAATTTCATGGGAGGATGGGAATTATAGTGCATCTAGACTGTTCAGTGGCTGGGAGACAGTTCGCTGGAAGAGACAAACAGAGACATAGACACATGCACCATCTCTCCTTATGTAGTTTCCATGGCATAAAATGAGTCCAGTTAATGCTTCTCTTACCTTTTTCCAAAGTTCATACAAATGACAGTTAAAAGAAATGAGTTGAAATGGATTTCAAGCTGTGTACAGTATTGTGTCACAAAAGGTACTTTGGGAGGTTCTTATCTTATAACGAAGCACCACTGTTGCCAAAGGGTTATCTTAAAACCAATGGCAGCTCAGTAGGATGAAGATAAGTTGAATGCAGGATTGGAAGATGCTTAGGAGTTTTTTTTTTAAAAGGCAAGATTACTCCACTGATGAAATACTTAGAATCCTTCTTCACCAAATGTGACACACATAAGCTGCAATTCTTTAGTGCACTCTCATGCTTCCGGAAGCCTATGCAGCTTCACAAAATGTCAATTCATTTCCACAGCGCATTATCCTTCCAGTGTGATCAAAATACACTTTTGGCTGAAATTAAGCACTTGAATAACATAAGAACATAAGAACAAAAGAAGACCCATGCTGGATCAGGCCAAAGGCCCATCTAGTCCAGCTCTGGGAGCACACGAGACTAGATATCTGTCTCCTGATACCAGTTGCCTGCATCTGGTCCTTGAAGTGCCCTGGTTTTAAGCCTGGAGATTACACATCTCCATCATGGTTCATAACCTGTGATGGAATTTTCCTCTAGGAATCTGTCCAATCCCCTTTTGAAGGCATCCAGGCCAGATGCCATAACCACATCCTGTGGCAGGGAGTTCCACACACTAACAACACACTGGGTAAAAAAAAATTCTTTTGTCTGTTCTCACTCTTCCAACCCTCAGTTTGAGTGGATGTCCCCTAGTTCTGGTATTTTGTGAGAGGGAGAAGGGCGTCCCTCTATCCACCTTACTCACGCCCTGCATAATTTTATTTATTTATTTATTTATTTATTTATTTATTTATTTATTTATTTATTTATTGACACGATTTTTTAGCCGCCCCACTACCAAGAGGTCTCAATCATGTCTCCCTCAGGCACCTTTTTTCCAGACTAAAGAGCCCCAAATGTTTTAGCCTTTCATCATAAGGGAAGTCCCCCAGCTCTTTAATCATTTTAGTCACTCTCTTCTGCGCACCTTATTTTACATTTTCCTACATTGAAACACATTTGCCATTTCGCAGCTCATTCCCCCAGTTTGGAGAGATCCTTCTGGAGCTCTTCAAAATCTTCTCTGGTTTTTACCACACAGAAAAGTTTTGTGTCATCTGCAAACGGCCACCTCACTGCTTATCGCTGTCTCCAGGTCATTTATGAACAGATTGAAAAGCACCAGTCCCAGGACAGATCCCTGGGGCACATAAATCACACCATCAAATACTTTTCCAATATAGGTCGTAGTGGTCAAGGAAAATTTATGACTGTGTCCATAAATGACAACAGGCAGGGGATAAGACCACCTGTGTGGGTGCAGCCACTTGGTTTTATGATCTTTAACTAAATGATTAGAAGCTGAAAAATAGAATCGGCCTTACGCCCAAATGTCTTCCTGAATATGGTTGTTTAATAGTGTCATCATGGCAAACTATTCCCAGTTATTTAGCCCCAGGGAAGTTATCTGTTCACATCATTGTGTTGGATGGCGGTAATGGAAAGGAACTTGATTATGGAAGTGTTAAAAGAGATGATGGATTTCATTGCCAAATCCATTGTCCAGGGAAAACAGATCTGTCTGAAATGAAGCCATCCGGCAGACATGCCTGCAACTATCAATATTCCACTAGGTTGGGAGCATTGCTAGGTACAGATGGAATGTCAAGACAGGCAACCCAGTGTTTTCTGTTATCAGCAAAGAGGCATGTTACAGTAGGACAGTGGTATGCACACAGGGTTGGTTCCAGGCCATCCCCTAGATCAGTGGTGGTGAACCATAGGCACTCCAGGTGTTTCGGACCACAACTCCCAGAATCCCAACCTTAGATTGCCAATGACAAAGGACTGTGTGAGTTGTGGTCCAAAACATCTGGAGTGCCAAAGGTTTGCCACCTCTGCCCTAGATATTGAAAGAGCTGAATTGGGTGGCTGAGGACAGGACATTTGGAGAGAACTCATTTAGGTGTTCACCATGAGTCGATGGTTTATAGCAACAACATATATAGCAGTGGTGGTGAACCTTTGGCACTCCAGATGTTTTGGACCACAACTCCATCAGTCCTTTGTCATTGGCAACCTAGGCTCGGAATTCTGGGAGTTGTGGTCCAAAACATCTGGAGTGCAAAAGGTTTGTCACCACTGATATATAGCATAGTCTCTGGTTCTTTCTAGTGGCCAGTTCTAGGAATTACATCATGGAAATACATATTTCTGTGGGTGGTTTTTTACATGGAGTACTTTCAATATTTTCAGATTGTGGATAAGAGAAACAGCTGTTGCCAATTCTTCAGCTATTTGGAGCTATTGTATTGCAGGAGAAGTTATATCAGCATCAAATTAGATGACATGCCTACTCTACATTTAGAATAGGAGGTAAGTGGTGAAAGACATCTGTCATAGCATGTGATTTTAGCATTAGCATTGGCTTCATTTTCCCAGTCATAAATCAATATTTGTTATTATCTTCTGTAGGGATACGATCCAAAGAGAAACCAAAGTATGTAGGGATTAGAGTCAAGGAGCTTTCTACCACAGAAACAAAACAGAGCTACAGTGTCAGCTCAAACAATTTGAAAGGTTTGGGAAGGGTGCTGAAATGTATGAGTGAAGGCAAATTTTATCAGAGCATGGCTTTCTGAGACTGTTGTTTTTCCTGTTCCCCTATTTTAAAGCTTCTTTGAAGAATTTCTCCAAAATTTACAGAATGATTTTAATGGTACCTGCCTTCTTACCATTACCAGCACCTCTACAATGCCATCATAACTCCAGGTAGAGGATTGTATGGAAGGCAAAATGGTGGCCAGGCTTCCAATGCAGTTGTTGCTGTTACCCCTTATGACAGTGTGTGAGAAATGAAAATCTTCAAGGAAACAAGAAAGCTGTGCTATGGTAAATCTGTGAAGATTCTCAGTCATCCAGGTGAGGTTATCTGGAAGTTGAGTCATGGCAACTGGACTTCTTTTCTTGTGAGATCAAAACATTTTGCCACTCATCCAATCAGCTTTGTCAATCTGAGGAATGTTAGTGGTGAGGCTTCCAATTTATAGTTCACCTTTATTTCACATTGTAAGGAAATTAGGAATGATGCAGCATAGAGTGATTTCTTAAGCATTGATATTAAAAGCACTTTCCCCCTTGCAGTAGAAATCTTATCCAAAGGACACACCTTTTTAGACATAACAAAATAGCAAGCAAAAGACCTGCAATTGGACAGTACACATCACATGCCATCCTTCGCCTAGAAACTTTGCAGAAGAAGAAAGAAGTAAATTGCCATTGTAGATTGATTCAGCCTGCTTCTAGCAATGTTGCCTAAATAGTTACTTAGCGTTTAGGGTTATTTAGAATAGCCCAAATGGATTTGTGTAACAAGTTACACAACCAGAAGGCTCAACAAACGTTCTAAATGTTAAAGGCTTATGACTTAGAATTCCAAGAATCATGATCTGAAACATACTACTAGCATTACAGAACCCGAACGCCATTCTCTTGAATGAAAAAAGACCTTTGTGAGTGATGAAAGTGCTCTTCTTGCGGTATTCGGGGTCATGTTCTAGTTGCCAGTATCCAGAGGAAAGATCCAGAAATTTTAAAAATCATTTCCCAGAGATCTTCTCAATTAAATCTTCTGCTTTAGGCATTGGATAAGGATCTACAATACTCAGTTGGTTAATCTTATGATAATCTACACAAAAATGCACCTTGGACTGGATTTGGCCATCAGACTTCTTCTTAGACACAATCACAACAGGACTAGCCCATGGATTTTTAGTTTTCAAAGGAGGGCATACAAGGAAATTAAAAATGATGGGACATAGAGTGATTTCTTAAGCATTGATATTAAAAGCACTTTTCCCCTTGCAGAATAGCCAAAATGGATTTGTGCAACCAGGTAGAGAGAATAATTTAGATTTTATTGTTTTATAGGCAAATAAGTGCATATTTTTGATGTCTTTTTGAAATTTTTTTCCAATTTTTTTTCCAATTTTGCATTTTTGTTTAGAAATAAAGCTCCATTTATTTTACCTTATGGATTTTTGAAGAGTCATTTTAAGCTGGTAAGCTTTGCAATTTTAAGAATCCAAAAGAAATTCTGCTTAGCTGGTATGCTATTGGAACAATAGCCGTATAGCCGTATATAAAGGCCCTCAGTGCCTTTCTTTCTTTTTCTCTTTTTTCAAATGCCTGTTGCTTATATTTTCAAAAGGGTCCATATTGATGCATCTCTTGGTCAAACAAATTCCTTGACATATATTTCCTATACATATTTTTCCCCAGATGCTTCCCTGTGGAAAACACAGACACATCTAGTGCCTCCTTCTGTCTGGGTGATGCAGTCTGAAACAAACCCAGCAACCTCTGAGTGTGGTGGCACTATGAAAGTGCTTTGGAAGCTGAGTTGGGTTTTTTGAAATGAAGTCATGTTGTAGTGACATGGTATTTGGGTCAATGTGTGTGTGCGTGCACACACGGGAAAACTTTTAATCTGATTTTAAGTAGTGTTGTGTATCACTTGAAGTGGGGGTTACTTTAAAATTCTTGCGATTGAGGCTTTGCCATATGCCACTGTCCTTTAAGAGTGTTCCAGCTGTTTCATCAAAGGCAGAGAGAAGCAGTACTTAGGAAAAGAGGTGTATGGGAGGAGAGAGTGTGTAACTAGGGACAGGAAGGAGAAAGAAGCCATGGCTCCCAACAATCTTGGGGTCCTTTCTGTGCCCAAAGACCACACACCTAGGATGGTCTATTGATACCTCACAGGTTGACTTCCCTTGACCTGACAGGAGACACACCTTCTCCTCCTTTCATTTTCCCCCTCCTTTTCATCTGAAATGTTCTCCACACTGCTGCTTGATCTGCTTCTCATCACAGGTCCCACAGGCACCCACAGACTACATGTTTTTCAACCTTTTTTCGGCAAAGGCACACTTGTTTCATGAAAAAAATCACGAGGCACACCACTATTAGAAAATGTTAAAATTTTTAACTCTGTCCCTATATCAGTCTCTAAAAGGTTCGCCATTGCTGGTGTAGGGAGAAGCAGGACAGAGGGGTCACAGATTGAGGCAGCCCGCTCTCTAGCACCCAGTTCCCACTTACCTGTGTTGTTTTTTTAAAGACATTTTGCCCTGCATGGACTTCTGTGTCCAGTGGAGACCTGAGAAGGGGCACTGACTCTCCAGGAACACAAATAAGACCCAAAAGCCCATCTTGCTCTCCACACTGTGGGCAAGGCAGATGCCTTCAGCAAGTCCAGCAACAGGAGGGGAGGAGGATGAAGGAAGTCAGGAAGGAAAGAAGGCAGAAAGTGTTCTGCTTGTATACCGCCCCATACCACTTCAAGGAGTCTCTGGGCTGTTTACAGTTTTAATTACAGTAGGCAGGCTGCTAGACATACACATATGCAGGCTAGAAATGAGCACGTTTCTATGAAGAGGGGAAAGGGTACGAATGGAAAGAGAGAGTTGGGGGGGGGAAAGAAAGAAAAGACACAGAGAGAAGAGGGCGACCCAAGAAAGGGGTGGTGGTGGTCCAGGGTAAAAAAAGAAGGGGGGAGAGGGAAGCGAGCGAGTCGCGGCGGCGGCGGCAGGTACAAGGCAAACACTAAGAGAATGAGCGGGGCCAGGTCCGGCCGGGGAGGAAGTGATGCCAGCGCCGCGGGCCTCGGGGGGGGGGAGCCAAGCTGGCCCTTGGACGCTATTTATAGCGCCTCCCAGCTGTGGGCCGCCCGCCAGCCCTGGGTTGAATTTCTTTAGAATTTTTCAATTTTTCCCACGGCACACCAGGCAACATCTCGCGGCACACTAGTGTGCCGCGGAACAGTGGTTGAAAAACGCTGGACTACACCACAGAAATTCATGAATCCTTCAGTGCACAGATTTTCAGTGGCGTACAAACACTCGTCCAAAGCACAGATCCTCATGGATCCACTAATTTTTTTATGTGGGATCTGCTCCAAACCTGTAAAAGCAAAGGTTCCATTTGTACAGGTCACAGAATACACCACAAAAATCATGACTCCTTCAGAGCATGGCATGCTCCAAGGCATCCTTTAAAAACGATTGAAACCTTGGTTTTACAAAATAGCATTTCCTGACTTCTCAAATATCTAATAAGACGTTTCTTTTTTTAATTTTAATTCTATAAAACTATACAAAATACAAATACAAAGCATATATAAAAATTGAAATAAAACTAAACAACAGTGCTCCCCTCCTCCAATGCAACCTCTTAAACAATATTTTCCTTTTTTATCCTCTCCTCCAGAACTGAATTGATTGTTGCACTGGAACTTTATCCTTATTTCTTACAAGTACATATTCAATAAATCTACCTCACATATCATAAAAATATCTCTTTTTAACTCTCCTTTTAAATATTTAAATTACACATCAATTTGTCATTTAAGGCAATATTCCAAACTTTGTTATAGCATTCATCCATACATAGTTTATAATTCCCCTTCCAATTCCTAGCGATGATTAATTTAGCTGCTGTCAGTAGGTTAGTGATCAACTCTCTAGTTTTAAAGTCATCATCTGTTTTATCAAATATTGACAATAAAGCAGTTTCTAAATTGGGCTCTGTATACAGTACCTTTAAATACACCACTTAATTCTTTAAAAATAACTGAACCAACAAACCTTTTAAGTGATTTTTGGTTTATTTGGTTTTTGCCCATCTTCTTACCCTGACAACCTGCTCCTGCCAATCAGAAGCATTAGGCAACCATGGAAGGGGCCAATAGATTTCTGGACCAGCAGGTAAGGCAGCCAAATGTGTGGCTGAGAGGGTTCTGGGGGATTGACTTGTTCTTATTTAGAAGACTGATTCACAATAACGATTTTTGCTACTCAGAGGGACCCTTCTACCTTGGAACCATGCTAGGTCAGATCTCCGTTGTCATGCTGCTTCCCTTGTCAAACTGATTGTCTTCTCCATCCCAGTTCCATAATACCTCTATGCCTCAGCTCAGATCACCCAGTGTGACATTGTCCATGAGTTTGGGGAAAGGGTGTTGTCCCTCCCAAATCCACTTCCTGATGATCAACACCCTGTGTCTGGTTCTCTGGCATGAATGATTGCTAGAATTTTCCCCAAGTCAGCTGCTGAAGGGCACTTTGCTAAGGGGACCTGCTTTGAGTGTGTCTAACTACAACGTCCAAAATACCAACTTTTTTAAACTTGAAGAAAGTATGCAGGAGAGTCCTGGGAAGTTTCTTTGTGATTTCAGTGTTTCTAAGGGATGGTATAGCATTTTAGGGCTCCCAAAGGTCAAAACAAAAACAAAACCCCCAACTGATCCATGTTTCCCCCCCAAAAAAACATTCATGAAGTTTGCAGTTTGCGATTTGTGGTGTTCAATGAACCACAAACTACAACAAACTGTTGTTTTGCTGTTTTGTGCCCATCTCAGATCTACAGAAAGCTCTGCAATTGTACTAAGCTAAACATGGCTACAAAGATTTATCCAGGCATGCAACAAAGAAGACTTACTTTTATCTTTGCACCTGCATCACCACTTCCCTCCTGAGCCCAGTATATGAGCAGGCAGGGTCCTCCAAAGAGCATAATGGGTTGCAATTTCATTGGCTGACAAGGTAACTGTTTCTGATTTAACGGTAAATGGTGTCAGGAAGGAGGGTCAGAAAAAGGATGGTTCATTTTTGGCAAACTTAAACTGAGGACTATATCTGTGGTGTGATATTATTAGGATAGAAAGGTTGGAACCGCTAAGAAGTGATGGGCCATGTAAGAACCCCTGAAGCATTTCCATAGTCTTCATGGCAATCTCAGAACTCTTCTATCTAAAAAGGAAACCAACTTACTTTTAAAAAAATCTTGTTTCCAGGACGTTTTTACAGCAAACATGGGGGGGGGTTAGGGGTGGTGACTAAGGCCTACTCCCACAAAAAGTGTGTGGGGGGGGCCATACTGGAACTACACATCTGGGCATCTCCTGTCTACATTTGTTTTTAACAATGGGCCCAAACAACCATGCCTAGGCCTTGTATGACCTACAGTAGGGTATGTGGGAAACAGTTGACCTCAATGACTTCTCCTCTATGTTTGACAGGTAACAAGGAAAGAGGCATGAATTATTATCCATATAAACAAATGAAACATTTCCCTTCTAATAAAGCAAAAAAGAGATATGTGTTTTTATCTCCCTGAATTCATGGAACCAGACTTGCCTGTCTTCCAATTTTTTTTTAAAAAAATGATTAACCATGTTATATAAACAACTGTGCTATAAATCAGAATGCTATGTCCTTCTGCAGTATGTGAAAAAGTTTATTGTATCTTTTCTAGTGTGGTGGTGTAGTATTTTCATTTTTTTTCAAAACTAATTTTTTTTGCCTACCTGTTGAGCGCTGTAAATCTACTTTATTAATAATTAGTAGGTCTCCATTAAGGCACATACCCTGGAGTGCTTCTCTCGAGTGCTTCTTTGAAGTCTTGCTATACTAGAAAACAACACATTTTACTTCAATATATCTGTACTTCTCTTTCCCCACCCTGCTCCCTTTAACACCAGTATTTTGTGTTTCAGGCAGAAAATGCATTGTCTTTTCCCACCTTGTCTAGTCTCTGCTCCCCTTTTTATACAGCGTAGCTTTCTAAGTGCTATATACGTACTTGAGCTTGACAACTTTTCAGTAATAGAGTCCTTAACAGGATTAAACCTCTGCTCTGTCATTCTTTTCGATCTTCTACTTTCCACAACCTTAGTTCCCCTGGCTAAGATTTTTTTTTCATGTGACATCCTTCTTGGCTTCTCTTCCCCTGCCTTTCCACTCATCAGTCTAATAACATCTTCATCCCCATCGCCACCTCATCTATTGCTAGTGAAATGGAAATGGAAAAAGTACAGAGGAGGGCAACCAGAATGATTAGGGGACTGGAACACCTTCCTTACCATCTGAGGCTGCAATGGCTGGGCCTCTTCACTCTTGAATGACAGCACCTAAGAGGTGACCTGATTGAAGTTTATAAAATCATACGTAGTGTGGACAAAGTAGATAAGGAAAAGCTGCTTTCCCTATCACACAACACCAGAACTAGGGTTCACTCCATGAAAATTTTGGGTGCTAGATCTCAAACAAATAAGAGAATGTATTTTTTCACCTGGAGGATCACTCGTCTGTGGAACTCTCTGCCAGAAGAAGTGGTGACAGCTGTCAGCCTTGACAGCTTTAAGAAAGGATTAGATAAGTTCATGGAGAACAAGGGTATCAATGGCTATCATTATGGATGCCTAAGAACAACCTCTGGGTTGCTGAGATAAGTAGGATACCTCTGAATGCCATTTGCAGGGAATCATAAGCAGGTGAAGACATCTGCTTGGGAATGGTGAGCCACTGTGTGAGACAGAATGCTGGATTAGATGGGCTGTGGCCTGTTCCAGCAAGGCTGTTCTTATGTTCTTATGTTCTTATGTAGTGACATTGCTGAAAATGATCCTTTGCTCTATTTTAAAAGCCCTTCATGCAGAAATTTGGTTAGTGAACATTTGGTGGGATGGAATTGGGATCTGCTGGTTGCAATATGTTCCCCTGCAGGCCTGGACTCCAGCCCTGGCTGGAGAAGGTGATGTCTGATGTGCTACCTTAAGCAAAGGTCATTAGCCTTCTCCCAGGCTAGTTTGTGTCTAGATTAAGCTAATCAGTAAACTCTCAACAGCAATGATAGAGCAGGACAATGACAAATTCATGAGGATGCTTCTATTTGGGAACATTTTGCAAACAAAAGTGGGATTGCAGGGCAAAAGTAGTGGTCAGATTTTGGAGACATGGTGAGGAGGTGCCACTTGCCCTCTGCAATACATCTTTTCACAGTCAATGGTTTTGCTAATACAATTGATTCTAAGTTACCTGGCAGCCATTTATCACACATAGGCTAATTTCTCCATCTCTTCAGCTATGCTTCCAAGCTCACTATTCCCTCTGGGGCAACTGCCAACACTGAGAGATGTTTATGACTCTTCTGTACAATTTCTTGTTTTGATTTTGTATACTTCTTCTTGGAGCATTAAACAAATGTAATTGAAATGAAAACTGATGGGAGAAGTTATGCATTTGTTATGCTGCATTTGCAAATAGGAGTCTTATTAAAAATGGAAGGCAGCTGTCATCTCACTTCATCTTTTCCATCTGTTCATTTACCTACTTTAAGAACGCTTTCTAAAGAGAGAAGGAAGAACAATTTAGGGAACTAGTCTGATAGCTAGCTGGCTAATGAAAAGGCAGAGCAGTATGGATTTCCTTTTATCCTTTTTACAAACACAGGTGCAACTGAGTTTACAGAGTGATTTATGTAGCTCTAATTAGATGGGTGGAGGAGAAATGGCATGCTGTGATGTAGTACTTTCTGGGGCTGGAAGTTAATTTGCTGTCAAATTCGGCAAGAGTGACCAATGGATAAACTACTCAGCACAGTGGAAGTGGCTGGGTTGTAAAACTGCTCTAAAATTTACTCAGTGTTTCTTCTTTCTTTGTTCATATCAGGCACTCCACAGTACAATTAGTAAGTATATAAGACAGTTTTCACTCCATTAACAGGCAACACCAAAAGCAACTGTGGTATCTAGCATCAAGTCTTCCAGACTTTTGTTGGAAGGTGTAGGGTAAACCTATAGATGTGAAGTTGCCTACTCTCTGCCATTTCTAATTTGGTGCCTCAGCCCCTTTTACTTTGTTTCTGGCTGCTCCAGTCTGTATCCTATTAACACCATGCTCTATGTGACCTGGGGCTAATTAATTGATTTTATCAATAGAGATCTACAACTTTCATTGACTGAAATCCTATAATAGGTTATAACTACAGTAGACCCATTGAATTAATGTAGATTTGGTGATGATACGCAATAGAGATGGGCACGACTTAGCGGTATTCCCGTTTCCGTTTCCGTTACTCATATCCGTTACTCTACGGAAATGGTAACGGGAATTACTCCGCCAGAATTCGAGCTCGAACCGACGAATGAACAATTTGGTCTGATTTGTCGTGCTCGTTACTTGCATCGTGGCGATCGCGCAATGCCAAGCGGCACAGAAAAAAAGTTTTTAAAAGTTAAAAAAAAAACCGATTCCCGGCCCTAAAAGTAGGCAAAAACTGTCTGAGGGCACCTACCAGGCCAGAAGGGTGTTTTATTTGGGGGGGGGGTTCCTCGCCCCCCTCTCCTTGGCTATTGCTACTGCTGCGCTGCTGGTACCAGGCTGGGAGGGTGCATCCATTTGCCATGCAGTGCGGGGGATCAAAAATGGCGACCGCAATATTTTTTTTGAAATCGTTGCCCAAAACCCCACCAAAGCACCACAGAAACATGCGAAAATTAGCTGTTTTAAATGCTTGAGTTTTTACAGTAGCAGCAGTGGGTTTTTCTTGCAAAAAAAAAGTCTCCGTTGATTTTATTTTATTTTATTTTATTTTATTTTTTTACACCTGCACATTCGCAATGATGGGCTCGCCCATGGGTGTAGACCATGCAAATTTTCCACCAATCGCATGGCCACTTGGCCAGGTTCACCACAGAGACTTCTGGGATGTGCCAATCGGGCATAAACAGCCCACTAATCGTAGCCCAAACCCAAACCCTAAGCCTAAGCCTAACCCATACGCCAGTACACTGTCCTTCTAAGTGGGTCAGAGAGGCACCCAGAGGTGCACCCCAATACTCACCCTAACCTCACCCGTAACTAGTCTAACCCTAGCCCTTGTGCTAACCCGTCTTAACCCTAAGCCAGATCTACTTGCATTGCACTACATGCAAGTACGTGAGACACAGCGGGTGCAAAGAGTCTGCCAGTCCGTCACTTGTGGCTCTGGCTGACTCCTGCAGCTCCCTCCAGGAGCCCGCTACCCCCCCAAACCAGTACTAACGACAACGAAAAACGAAAAAACAAACCGACTAATTTTTGCGAAATTTCACGAAAAACGGAAACGAGCCGAAACGGACTGCCTCCGACACACGACAACTCGAAAACGTCATTTTCCCTAGTCGTGCCCATCTCTAATATGCAACTGTAAATAGTAAAGGTACAACAACTATGTCTGTGGAGATTCTCAGCCACTCATGTATATATAGAAAATCCCTCTCTCAAGAGGTTTGGGGGATTTAGGCACAATCTGTCATCCATTTATCCTGCTGCCCTTTCATCAGGAGCACTTCACATCTCCACCAGGAATGCCACTGCTAATGACCTACACTTAAGGATGTTGGGTAGGGTTGCATAGGTGTGACCCAGGCTATTGTCCATCTAAGGAACCTTTTCAGTGTATTGCCCACTTTACTAGGGCAGGATGAAACCAAGGTGAAGTATAATCTGGAAGCTTCCCACCAACTTTTCTCAGACCGAAGAAGCTACTTGGATGAGTAATGAAATGTTTTGATCCTACAAGAAAATAAGCCCAGTTGCCATGACATAGTGTTTTATCTGTTCTATGTGGATGTCATCTAGGCCTGCTGCATTGCCATTTTTTTCCGAACTACACACATCCTTTCCTGGATTTCCTTAAACTGAATGTTTGTGTATTGTCATTGGTTTCCAGTTGCTTATTTCTTTCAAGCTCTAATTTCCTCTGACTGTGTTCTGATTTGCCACTAATGAGGAATTGATGGGCTATCTGATTTCCTGAAGTGTTTGGATGAAGAGGGCCTTTTACTCGGTCATTATCAATCCACCTTAATAATCTCCAGTCCTGTTGAATGTTTATGTTTTAACATATTTATGTATTCCAAGAGTTTTATCCAACTGTCTCTTTTACTGTCTGAGACCAACAAGAATTAATTGCCACCCAGGCAAAATGATTTCAATATTCAAGGCATTTTGTTCAAACAGTGAAACTAATTATTATTTATTTGAGTGACTATTTCTGATGTTAAGCCTTGGAGACAGTTGATTCTGCTTCTTTTAGCTACAGACAAACAGAATGATCTTTTTACTGCCTTAACAAAGAGCTCCTAGACCTCCGGGGCTGGGCAGCTATTTGATATGGCTTCATCCAAATGTTGCAGCAAATGTCTGTCAATCAGCTTTAAAATTATATCTCTGGGAGAATGCAACTTTTGATGGTCCGGCTGCCGTTATGAGTTGCCACATGATGGGCTGGTGCTGTGTATTTGGAACTGGGTGCAGACTAATTTTGGGCTATAAGATCACTAGCAAATGTTAAAGTCATAGCAATTTTGCTATCTTGTGTTATTGAAAGATGAGGATGTATGCTGTCATGAACACAAGCTAATTGGAAGGGTTTCGCCCACTGCAGTAGCACTCCTCCATTGTTATCACTGAGTGTATATCTTCAGATACTTAACTAATTTCCTAGTAAATTGCCATGTTTTGACTTCATTTGGTTCCTATGCCACTGACTGTGTGCCTATGTGATTTTTCACAATTTTGTTTCTATTAAGCACACAAGAATCAAAATCTGCTCATGAATGTGCACTGAGGAATAGCAAATATTATTGTAAAAAAAAACGCAACAACTTCATAGCGGGGAATCAATTTGCTGATTAATGACTGTTACATACTAAGCAAATAGAACATATAGCTAAGTGACTAAAACACAGTTCAATGAATGAGGCTTTGCTGAAGGTGGAGAATGTTAACTCGCAGTGCAAACTCTCTGAAATATCTGAGAGGCTGAGGATTTTTTTTTTAAGTCCAATATTGTGAAACCATGGAACATGGGTGGCACTGTAGGTTAAACCGCTGAGCTGCTGGCTTAACAATCAAAAGGGAAGCAGTTCAAATATGCATGATGGGATGAGTTCCTGTTGCTTATCTGCCAACCAACCTGTTCAAAAGCAAGCACAGGCTACAGTAGGCTGACCATGAGCTCCCGTATGTTGAACATATCAGAGTAAATTCAGGGTTCTGGAGCTTCTCATAGGACAGAGAGAGCGTCTAGAGAAAGAGCCACAAACAAGTAAATCCAGCAGCAAAGGGAGTCTGTGTTGCTGTAGCAGCAGCAGCAGGAGGGTGGGGGCTAGCCAGTATACTCATGCATAGGGATAGGCACCTTACGAAAAACAAAATGCTGTTTTGTCATTTTGTAAGCTTGTGAATCATTCCAGAATAAAACCAAATGACAGGCAGCATTTAATTATGAAACGAAACAAAACACCTTTTTTTCCCATTTTAAAATGAACTGTTTTATTACTCTGTAAAAAGGCTCCCTAGGAACCCAGGGAACTGCTTTATAGAGTAACAAATTGTTCCATTGCTGTTTGATTTTGTTACAAACTTTTTTTTTGTAAAAAAAATCATTTAAAATTGAAACAAAACAAAATGCAGGGGAAATGAAACAAAACCAAACAAAACACAATTTTTCCATTTCGTGCCCATCCCTACTCAGGCACAATTGCAAAATGAGAGAGCAAAGGTGATTCCAAATGGTAGAAGCAGCTCCATTTCTGAGGTCATTTTTAAGTTGGCCTGTTAGAAATCTACTTGATTTCTGTATTTTAAACTGTCTCATTTGCATTACAGAACAGCTTCCCAGTTCCTATAGTTTAAATGTTTGAAAAATGTAGGATTACATCTAAACATGTAGGGTGGCAAAGTCGGATTTTTGCTTAATTCGAGTTTGAGATGGGGTGCCAAAATAAATATAAGAGTCTTTGGAAAATATGAGGTTCTTCCTCACTGTGTCTATAGCATTTCAAGGTAAGTGAGATATTTAAGAAGTGATTTTACTAGTTCCACTCCTCCACTGAATATCCATGGCCAAGTGAGGATTTGAAGTGTGGTTTCCAGATTCCTAGTCTATCACTCTATCCAATACACCATATTGAGTACCAGGGAGGTTATTGGATTAAAAAAGATGATAGGATTTAGTCCAACAGAACCAGTATTTCTTTCTTGAAACAATGGAGAATGAGTGAAGTGCTAGATGATATCTTGTCCGTATCTTGAAAAAAGCCAACAATGAGCAACCTGGAAACCTGGGATATTGGCTTCTAGATAAACAGTGGGCTGTTTTCAAGGTACTTTACAAACTGATTGCATTATAATCTGCTCCTGACTTTTCTCTGGGATTGATGTTAGGTTAACTGGCCTCTAGTTTCCAACGTCTCTTCTGTATGTGGTTTGTTTCTTGTTCTTGTTCTTGTTCTTGTTCTTGTTCTTGTTCTTGTTCTTGTTCTTGTTGGCGAACCTTTTGCAGAGCTTAAATGGTTTGATCCACTACGTATTTGTAGTATAACAGTTTGTAGTGTAGCTGTTTAGATGACAATTTGTAGTAATCAGCAAGATTACTGTTTGTTTGTTTTTTAAATTCTCCTAGGGTGCTCTAGCTATAGTGTGTACCAGAGTTGAATTGAAACAAACAAACCAAAACTCTGGTGATTGGGAGTGGGGCACAATTGATGAGGATTGATACCTTGGTGAGTGCTCCTTTGCATTGGATCAGGTGATCACCCTGGCAGAAGGCAGATGAAAGCCATGACAACCCAGTCAGAACAAATTCAAACTACTCTTGCTGTCTGGAGATTTTTTTTTAAAAAAAGACAATTTCACAATTGGCTTCCTGCCACTTTGCCTTAAATTATGTTGACACCAGATATTACAGCAATTCAAATTTCTCTCTGTCCAGTCCTATATGAATAATGGGGTAAATGGCCAATGTTGTTACTCCCTCAAACAGAATAAATGGTTTTATTATGTATCATTTTTAAACAAAATAGCTGGCTTCTAAAGATAATATTTGGGGGGGATTTCTATATTTAATGTTAGCTCAATGTCAGGCAGCCTGGAGTTTTCCAGATATTTTGGACTCTCATAGTTCCTGAAATGTAATATGCTGGAGGGGCTGATGAGTTTTGTAATCCAAAGCATACACTTTTTAGGGAGGCTTGTCTATTGGAGTTCATTGCCCTATGCACATTGGTGAGTCACAGGGAATCCTTGTTATGACTTCCAACAGTGCAACAGGGCATTTTATAAGGTTGTGAAGGGTCAATGATCTTTATAAATTTAAGGACTGCCTCTTCTGTTTAACTCCCTGTGGCCTTTTGTGGAAAACTGGAGCGTTAAGACAGATCAAAACAGTTGCATTTGTGAGCTTCCTAACAGCGCACTTCTGCCATGGGGAATGTTCAGGTCCTGGGCTCCTTGCGCCTACCCAGATTAAAATTGGGTCCTCTTGGACAGGCAGGAGAATGAGGAGGTTACCTCTTCCAATTAATCTTGCCAAGCAGTGCATTCATTCAGAGCATCCTCTTTTTCCTTGGCTATGAGGTCCTGACTCTGAGTTCTTTTATAGGGCTTTGCCTCTTAATTCTTTCCCCCAGTACAACTTCTCCTTCTCATTTGTGGTTGTTCTCAATCCATCTATCAGTGTTTCAACATTTATACCTCCACAGTGAAGAGACAAAAGATAGGACCTTCTCAATTGTAATTCCAACGGCTTCAGTAGATGGATTGGTGAGTCTGTGTGTAGAAGCAGTGCACCCTTAAGAGGACCAAAAAATAAAAACCAACCCAAAAAACTATTTTATTATTGTCATAGGAGCCTGCCTTGGTCTGCATTTGGCAAATCAGTTTGCTTTTATTTTGGCATTGATTAATAGGGTAATCTCACAGCCTTTTTTTTTTTGCATGACTGATATTGTGCTGAATATTTTACGTACTTGGAGGGATACAGTTGTATGAGACAGGACTACACATTTTCTTTAACATATGATCTGACACCTAGTCTGAAGCTCTCTGGATGATTTCTCTGAAACCATTCTGGTAGCAGCTAGAAATTGAGAAAAACTGAGAGTATAATCATGGTGGCTCTCTAAGATGTTTGTGGTTCTTCACAACACCTCTTCAGAAGCCATTTTGTTTGGCTTTGCTAGAAAGCTTCTGTGGTTCATTGAGAAGTGCAATGTAAATGTTTAATAAATGAAAATAAATGAAAACCAGTATGTGAATAAATACAAACACATGGATAAAATTATTCAGTTACTATTAAGACAAATAATTTCCTAGATGGAGATTATATTTAGGAAAACACGCGTGCGAGAATCAGCACTTCTTTGTCAACCAAACACACTAATTCTGATGCCTGTGAGATTCAGTTCTTCAAAGTCCTTTCAGAGCCTTCACGGTCATGTAATATCTGGGAGAAGCAATGCCTAGCATTTACTTGTCAAAACCAACAAAATCTCATCCCCACAGATCTAGGTTAATGGGTCCTTGTTTAGTGGGCATTCAGAACTAAATGACTGTTTTGAATGAAGTGAAATTAAGCCAAGTAGGATGCTCCCCCCCCCAGCCTGTTCTATTTTTATGCCTTCTTATGAGTATAATTCAATTTTGATTTAATTCTCTACCAGCCTGTATGATCTGTCTCTAAAGAAACTTGATTTCCAAAGCTGTCAGGATAGCAAGGTTATAGCTAAGACAATTGAATTTCAGTGGGCCTCTGGAGCATAGACAAACCACTGGATAAAACTGAACATTTGTCAAGAATGATGTAATAATTGAAGGACGATTGGGGTCTAAAGAAATGAAAAGTGATGTCAAATTAAATATAGGCTGAAATGCTGTTGCTTTGTTTGGAAACAGTAAGTTACAGCTAGTGTAGGCCCATAAAATCAGTGGGAGTTGATAAACTACATTATCTGTAAGTTTCATAGAGTCACTGGACCTGCTGTAGTTGAGATTTACTACATAGAGCAGTGTTGATGATTGATGAACCTATGACACGGGTGCCAAAAGTGGCACTCGGAGCACTTTCTGTGGCACCTGTCATCACCCCTTCATATTTTTTATTTATTTATTTTTACAGCTTATATGCTGCCCACTACCCAAAGGTAGCCACCTGTATACAGATTAAATTACTGTATTGGCATTTTGCAAAAAAAAAAAAAAGGGGGGGGGGGGTTGAATTGCAGTTTGGGCACTCGGTCTCTAAAAGGTTCGCCATCACTGACATAGAGCAATTGTGTTGCTGTCATAGTATTTTTATCTGAGGGTTATCTGGGGCTCTGCAGGCTGGGTCTTCTCTCAGGAGACAGAGTGGGTAATCACATTGTGAATATGCATACCAGTAAGTATGCAGTAAGTAAGACACAACCTTCTGTACCAGAACTTTATGTAAACAATTTTAATCCCATATTTCTTACAAAAGAGGGACCCAGGATAGCTTTGTTGTTATGTTTTGTCAAGTTGCCTCTGACTTTTTTGAGCCAGACCACACTTAGGTTTTGAATCGCCTTTTTCTTAAAGTCAAATCACCTTTAAAATCACTTACTGCATTTCCAATCATTTTTTCCGTGGAGCCCCCTTGGCCACTCCCCTTTTTGGCCGCTGTGTTGGTTTTTCTTGCGACAGCCACCAGGGGTGTGTTTTTTTTAAAACCGATTTCTAGACCACTTTTTGAAGCGATTTGGCTCAAACTGCAGACACCATGCACCGTTTTTTTCCAGGTTTCCCCCTCTGTATGCCTTATCCTGCCGTCGGAAAAGCCAAAAAAGAAATCCTCCTGCAGTGTAATCATTTCTGCCAACTTCTCCGGTCCTTCTACTTCCGCTTTTGGGTACAATTTTGCTTTTTCTGGTCAAGCGGTTTAGCAAAGTGCAGATGGGGAAACCGGTCCTTGAGAAAATGGCCAAGTGCGGAATGCTGAATCGCTTCAGTGACACGACCAGGAGAGGGCAAAAGGCGATTCAAAACAAAAAGAATAGAATAGAGTTTTATTGTCATTATGCATACGCAAGATATGCACAATGAAATTAGAGTGCTGTTCCACTACGCACTCTAAACATACAAAACACATAAAACATATAAAACACATAAAACACCATACAAAATATTTAAAACTCTTAAAATTGCTTACAAAATTTAAAACATTACTTAAAAACTGATTAAGACGGTGCTAAAACTGTCGCATTTAACTTGGATACCGCTCTGTGATAAAAACTGTTCTTTAGTCTATTTGTCCTTGACCTAAGAGTCCTGTATCTCCTGCCAGATAGCAACAGTTCAAAAAATTGGTGGCCAGGATGCGAAGGGTCTCTCAAAATTCTACATGTCTTCCTTGAGCATCTGGAGTTGTATAATTCTTCCAAAGGTTGCTGTTTGAAGTGTGGTAGCGGCCAGGTGATCCTGTGAAAGAGAGATTTCCAAAATGGTCTATCCTGGTCAGTTCTTGTATACTCAAGCCTGTGGTTTCCTTTAGGGAGTCTGTCTGTATTGTATCTGGCACTCCTCTAATTGCCTTTAACCTTTCCCAACATTATTGTCTTTTCAAAAGAATCATGCTGCGCTCAAAGTGCAACAGCCTCAGGGCTTGGCTGCATGTCACTATGCTCCTGTTTTGGCTTTGGGTTTGGCAGAACTTGGAGTCAATTAAAAAATCTCCAACTACATGACGTACAGCTGTTCATTTTGTTAGGCTTGGAAGCAGATTTTTTTATGCACACTCACATGGGGTTGTTTATTTTAAATGAATTGGACTCCCCCCCCTCTCTCTCTCATGTTGCCATATGCCATCACCTGTTTCAGAGTTAATAGTGACTGTAGGGGTCTGAAGGGTTTGTCAAAACACACGTCAAGTATAACTCATTTTGGACTGCAGGAAACACTGAAGTCCAAAAACTTCCCTTTTTTTGCATTTCTATTTTTGCTCTGCATTAAGAGGATTGATTGTTTCTCCCCACCCACCCTCTCTTCAGACTGGCTAGCTGTCTGAGCTCTTCACCTGACTTGTATGCCACAGGCACAGGAGGGCCTGGCAAGGTGCTGGTGAAGGTCGGTGGGTCTCCTGTCAGTGGGGGAGAGCGAAGATTAAGCATGACACTTATCTTGCTGGGCTTCTGGTTCAGAACAAAGTGCTTCATGCTCATCCTAGTACTTTGTGCCCATCTTTATATTTTCAGCTCATTTCAACATATCTAGATATGTGCAAAAGATCTGTGAGCTCTTGTTCTGGAGAAAATAACAACAAACAAGAAACGCAGAGGGAGACAGCTGAGAAAAATATATGCATATGTTTAACCCATCTCAATGGATAAGGATTCTCAGGACATTATCCAATATAAAATGTTATATCTGCTGTAATTCCTCAACTGACTCAGTAAGGTTCAATGGGCTCAATAAAAGCCATCTAAAAAGCCGGCTCAGTATAAGTCAATTGACTCAATTTAACCTAAGGTTAAATAGACTTGATATGATCTTCTCAATGGACACAGTATAAACCATGGATTCTTAGGTCACTATCAAATATACACTGTTGCATCTGCTGCAGTTTCCAGACAATTACAAATCCAGAAGACATGGAGCAACAGAGATATTATTAGGGAGGAATGCAAATCTATAACTCCTGTAGTAAAAAAGAAAAGAAAAGCCTAAATGGATGGAAAAGGTGCAGAAGAGAGTGACTAAAATGATTACTGGGCTGGGGCACCTCCCTTATGAAGAAAGGCTAAAACATTTGGGCCTCTTTAGTCTGGAAAAAAGGCGCTTGAGGGGGGATATGATTGAGACATACAAAATAATGCAGGGTATGAGTAAAGTGGATAGAGGGAAGCTCTTCTCCCTCTCCCAAAATACCAGAACTAGGGGACATACACTCAAATTGAGGGCTGGGAGAGTAAGAACTGACAAAAGAAAATATTTTTTCACCCAGCGCGTTGTAAGTCTATGGAACTCCCTGCCACACAATGTGGTGATGGCATCTGACCTGGATGCCTTCAAAAGGGGATTGGACAGATTCCTGGAGGAAAAGTCCATCACAGCTTACAAACCATGATGGAGATGTGTAACCTCCAGGGTTTAAACCAGGGTACTTCAAGGGCCAGATGCAGGAGAGTGGTATCAGGAGACAGATATGTAGTCTCATGCGCTCCCAAACACATCTGTTGGGGCCTCTGTGAGATACAGGAAGCTGGACTAGATGGGCCTTTGGCCTGATCCAGCATGGCTCTTCTTATGTTCTTATGTTCTTATGATGATGGTGGAACCACTTAAAATTATAAAGGGCAAGTAAGAAGCAAAATTTAAAAGTGACAGAAATAGGGTCAGAATCTTGAATGCAGTTTTTCAGCAACTCTCATCTAGAGATAAAGAGAACTATTACAGTACCCAGTGCAAAGAAAAAGAAAAGAACAAGAAAATGGGAGAAAAAAACATGAGCTCTCTTCCAGAAGAGCAAAGAAACCAAGGTAACTTACAAAGGATTTGAAAGCACAAATACTAAAAGAATTGGAAAATACACTAAACTACCTTGTCTATGAAGATCCTCAGTTATCAATATGCAGTGGTACCCCTGTCACACTGCAGACAGCATGCAGTCACATTTCATGGAGGTGAAGGAAGAACGAAGAGGAGAAATGATCAATGGAGTGGCAGAGTGAAGGACATGGAGAAAGTAAATCATGATGGAGAGGAAGGGAGATGTGAACAGCTGTGGAAACCTACTGAGGTGGAAATCCCATCCACTTCTGCCCTGCTAACAACTAGACAGTTACTTCACATCCATTTTCGTTCCGGGAGGAATTTTGTTACGTGTTAACATTGGTCGCGGTCACATGGTCTTCTCCCTCTTCTGTCCCTGTGTACCCACAGGTGTGATTGATGACACTGGGATGACTGTTACAGCACGTCCTCATTCCGTGATGAGATGTGAAATTCTATGCCTTCGTTCTCTTTTTTCCTTCCATTTTTCAATGTTTCAATTCTCTGAAGCCTTGCCTTTAATGCCTTATGGAGCAAACTTCAAGGCATTTGTCTTTTAAAATCTCAGCACTGCATTGCTAATGCCATAGGGAATTTACTGGTGAATGTCACTTCACACTCCTGCCACTAGATGGCAACGAGCTACAATCGGCACTCGTTCTGCGACGACGCTTACTTCACAGGCTCTCATCTCGGAACAAGAAGCGAGACAAGCAGATTCCCGAGGCCAGGGAGGGGAATCACTCATCCCACTTAAATCGTAGTTCAGGGGGCGTGGTCGGGACAAACTCCCCTCATCCCTCAAGGGACACAAAGTTACATTTATTTGTATTGGTCCCAAGCGGGAGCGCAAACCACGATGAAAGGGATGTGAAGTAACAGCCTTACTGTACTTTTTGTCTGCTCTGGATTTGGCTTTGCTCCTGAACAGAATGTTGTAGACAACACCAAGTTTGAAATGATGAGGAATTTTATTCCAACTCTCAAATTCTACTTTGATCAAATAAAAAGAAAGGTCACCCAGCCAGGCCCCCCAAAAACTGTACAGACAAAGTACAGAGATTATCATTCTTTTCCCCTTTCTCTAGAATATTACTTCTTATAAAAGAGGGATAAAACAGAGAATGTTTTATTGGGACTTGTAATACATTATAGCTAAAAATGGCTCTTTATGGCAACAAATAGGATACACTTTTGGATCTATGTATGTACTTTTCACACAAAAAAATAAACCATTAAAGTGTCTTTTAAAACCTCACAGCCACATCTTTATGCCCTCACCACCGACTCCTTAACCATTTCTTGCTTCTAAATACTCTCTTTTGCACTAAGGGCTGGGTCAAACCTTGAGGATGGAGCACACAATAAATCTACCCTGTGATTAAGGTTCACTCCATGTGCATGAAAACAGTAAAAAAGAGAAGATTTTATACACTGATTATGACACGCAGCCATCTTTAAAAGGAACAACTGGAGGGTAAAACTGTGCCTTTGCTTTGGGATTTCAGTATTATGTCTAATGGCTCCACATTAATGTGGTTTATGATAGCGCTTGCTGTGAGGGAATAGCCCATTTGTGGGATGGGGTTTGCAGCACTTATCCAAGTATGTCTGAGACAGATCACAGGAGCTAAGAGACTTCTAAGCAGGCTGACAAATCTATAGGTCATTTAATTTCCAGCATACTATATTGTCCCTTGTACTTAAACCTAATTAAATGTCCTGTTCCAATAAGGGGGGGATCGTTCATTAGATAAAAAAAACCCCCTCATATTTGATTCATTGAAAATGGTATATTGGTCCCAGGCATAGTCTAAGATGGATTTGGGCAAACTCCAGAGATCCAGGGACTGCATACCATCAGTCAAGTATGTATTTTCACCTTTGATTCCTGAAACGGTTGCAACTGTTGTGGAACAAATAGGCTGTTTTTTTGTAGTATGTGACAAGTGAGGCCTGAAATAAAATCTTGTTCGAGATTCTTTTTTACCTTTTGCTGGGATACATCTGTAATGAGCTCAAGTGAAGTCTCTAGTTCCTGCCCCTCTTGATTTTCCTTGTTACCAAAAGAAGCACTCAAACTTCTATTGAATGTTCTTGGTGGGCTAGATGGGGTGTTTCAACCTACTAGGTTCCATTTGGGATACATGTCATAATCTGTGTCATTCTTGTGCATTTGTGTAAGAATGTGAGAATGTATCTTTCTCATTGCCTTCAAAAGGTTTCTATCAGTCTTGATAGGAACTTTCACATTGGCACAAACATTTTTTTTAAAACCACACAAAACCATCACACTTGCTTCATGGACTTTAACAAGCATTGGATGGGTTGTTTGCATCCTTCTGAACAATTGGTCTTTCTCTGCTTGCACTATCAGTCCTTTCCTCTGAAAGGGAAAGGATGCCTTTCAGAAGAAAGACATTTAACACAAATTATGGAGAACTTGGTGGAGATAAAAATAACTCCTTGCCTTATTTGCCTGTTTGAGACAAATAATTTCACAGGGCTTCAAAGTGGCTCATTCATATGATAATAACCTAAATAAATTAAATAACCTAAACAGACAAGAACAAGGAATTTATCAAATATTTTTTATATCTCCAGATCCCTCTCAGCTAAATTTTCTAACAACCATCCTCTGAAAATGCTAATAGATAGCCTGCCCAGTGATTGAAGTACAAGCAATTTTCAGCAGTTTAACATTTTTAATCAGGAGGACTGCTAAAATTATTTGTATCAAGAACCCAGACATTTTCCTTCTGTTTAACGGTTAAGATATTTGAATATATTTTGTGCTTTTTATTGTTACAAGGAACATTAAAAAGTTCCAATTATAAGGGCTGAGGTGAACTGGGCATGTGTTTACTGTGGCACTGTTTTTGGCAAAATCACAGCAACGTATTTTGCAAAAAAAGAGGTGTAAAGTGCAATATTTATTTAATTCAAATAGAAGTGGCTTTGTGCAAAACATTTTATTTCACAAAAAGATTCAGTGACCTATGGAACATAGTGAACTTAGCTAGTGCATATTTCCAGGAACATATATGAATTCACTCATATTCTGAGAACAGGGCTCTTTGACCTCTTAGAGAAGTATTAAATACACAGAGTGTACACACAAATTGTATCACGGATTAGCAAATGTTACTGCAGACAATCAAACAGAGAACCAATTAGCTCAGGGATGGCAAATAGGCTGATACCTACTAGGCAAGTAAAGCAAACAGACAGGTGAATAAATGAGCAAGCCTTTAGTAAATGTTGGGAAAATTCACTCAAAGAGAGTACCTGCTGTAAGAGCGGGTGCTGTGGAATTTTGTGGTGATGATGGTGGTGGAATTTAGATGTCCCAAAATCAGAGGAGGCTTTAGTGCACTGAGTTTTCTTCTAGGAATGTTTACAAGTTAGATTTAAGGAACTGAGAGGTTTTGTTTGGAGAAGAAGATATGATGAAGGAGAGAAAATGGGGTACAAAGGAGAAAGTAAGAGATCAAGGGAAATTGTTTCCCCCCCCCACATATTGTGCAAATTGCTTAGTATTTAGTTTTTTTAAAGGAACTAAACAAAAATACAAAAAAAAAACCCCAAGTGTCATAGTAAGTGATCCTCTCAGTCTGTGCAGATACAGTAATGATTTTCTAGTAAAGCTTGGGAGTGAGTTATCCAATTATTTATTTTCAAAAAGTGATTCCCCAAACTCTGATCCAGGCACATAGAAACTGAGATGCGAAGTTCAAGAGGCCCCCTGCAGTCCCTTCAGGCCAAACAAATGCCCAGCTACTTTCAACTGGCGCACTTGATGTAGATGGGAGTCATAATATATACTGTAGATGGATCCCATTGATTATTGGCCTGGACTTCTGTGTTGCCAAGGGCATATTGGGGGGAGGGAGGGTGCATTTGCCCTAGGCACAGCAATCTGGGGGCACCTGGAGGAGGATGAGGAGGAGGAGGAAGCCATGTGCCCTCCCACCAGTAGTCCTCCTTTCTCCGGGCTAAGGCTTGGCAATGGGACCCACTCTGCTGCAGCCTCCTCCTCCTCTGCATGCCAGGTGAGCAGCAAAGCAAGCAGGAATGCAGGCATGTGGGTAGCACAGAGGCTTCGGTGCCCTCCTCCTCCTCCTCCTCCTCTTCCTTGCCTTGCTCTGGATCCACCGCAGGAGAAGTAAGGTGCACACACACTACCATGTTTGCGCGCGCGCGCGCACACACACACACACACACACACACACACACACACACACACACACACACATGCCGGCCCACCTGTCACCCACCCACCCCACACCCACAGGATTGCCCCCCTTGCTGGGTGGATGCGATGGGGTTGGGGAGGGTTGGAGGGTGGAAAAACAACTTTGTCCCCAGGCGCTCCAAAACCTTGCTATGTCACTGACTGTTGCTACTCCCAGAAATGGAACTTCTTTCTACAGGAGAAAGAAGTCCTTTCTAATGGACTGTGATTGGATTATTGCTTGGGCCAAATTTGTAGTGCTACTTTTCCATTTTTAATTATCTCTCATTGTGCCATTTTCCTCTTTATTGTTTGCTTATTATCCTTATCTTTAATATTGCATTTTAATGATGTAAGATCATTAAATTCATTGTTCTGAAATTTGAATATTGTCTTTAATGTTTCTTTGGTTGTATATTGTCTTTTAATGTTGTAAGCCGCTTGGGTCCTTTCCAAGGGGAAAGGTGGACTAAAATTATTTGATATCGATAGATAGATAGATAGATAGATAGATAGACAGATAGATAGATAGATAGATAGGATAGATAGATAGATAGATAGATAGTAGAGATGGGCACAAACTACGTAATTCGTTATTCATTTTTCTTCTCAAGCACCGACCGCATGGCCCCTGGGGCTGGGTCAGTGCTCCTTTTTCATTTTTTTTAATTTGGCGGGGGCTTAAAATCCCCCTTGGTTTTTTTTCAAGCGCCAACCACACAGCCCCTGGGGCCAGGTAAGCACTGGTTTTATTTTTTTTAATTTTTTTCTTGAATTTGGAGCACCGACCCGGCCACCTCTGCAGCCGGGTCGACACTCCTTTTTTTTTTTTTTTTTTTTTTTTTTTTTGTTTTGTTTTGTTATTCAAGTGCCGACTGAGCAGCCCCTGGGGCCGTGTCAGTGCTTGTTTTATTTTATTTTATTTTATTTTATTGCCAACCACATGGCCCATGCTATAGCTGTAGTGCAGGCTGGTCGGCTTTTTAAAAAAAAACTTTTGCCGGCCCATGGGCCAGTTTGGCGACCCATGGGCTGGGTGCGGTGCTCACGGGCTGGTACCGGCCCATGTGCTGGATTGGTTTTTTTTTTTTACTGCCAATCATGGCTGCCTACCAGTTGTAGCAAGGCCAGTTGGCTTTTTTCCCCCTGGACACCCACTCCCTGCAGCCAGGAGGACCCACCGGACCAGGAAGGACCGTCCAGGACCAACAGCAGAACCAGGTAGAACCAACACCGGCAAATGAAATGAACCAAAATGGAATGGAAATTCCTGTTTTGTTTCATTTCTCTTAGAGGGGGCAGTTCATTATTCATTTCATTACATAAAAATATGAATAACAAATAACAAAACGAACCAAAAGTTCATTTTGTGACAATCTCTAACAGATAGATAGATAGTAGAGATGGGCAACGAAAAAATGAAATGGTGTTTTGTCATTTCATTATGTAATGAATCATTTTGCTACATAATGAAATGATAACAAAATGGTTTTCTCCTAGGGGGACCCTTTTTTGGAGTTCAATAATTCAGCCCCCTGAACTCCAAATGTCTCCAAATTTGGGGTGCTTACAGTGAATTGTCCACATAAGTTACCCTGCGATTTTGGTGACTCTAGGACTCAGGGAAGCCATTATATAGTGTTTCATTTCATTTTGTTTCATTACAACATTATTTTAAATTTTCTTAATAACTAAATGAAATGAAACTACTAAAGAAATGAAATGAAACTCTATATTTTTGTTTCATACTGATCTCTAATAGATAGATAGACTTTGCTCACCCAGCTTAGAATAAAGAGGCAATACACATTTACTTGGGTTCAAAATTGTCCACAATTTTATTTACAACGTAATTAATTCTGAATAGTGTTTTATTCTGACAAGGGAACCTGGAATGTATTGCAAGCAGGTACTGTACTACATTGTATAATTCTCTTCTTTGAAATGGATTCAAGGAGATTCCCTTTGTGGAAGCAAGCTGCCCACCTGTTCAGCATCCTCCCCATGTGGAATCTACTAGCCCAGGACAGCCCACAATTTCAACTACCATTGTCATCTTAACTTAGTTTAATCCTAATACCCTACTGATGACATTTAATTCATCTGAGGGCTCTCAAGTGCCTTAAGGGCAGCTTGCCTAGAGCATACCTGAATCCTCATACCTCTTGCACTACCCATCAGCATTGTGTCTGGTGATATAGCTAAACACCCTGCCCCACACTGAAGGGAGAATGGATGGGCGAAAACTCACGGCCACACTATGCCAATTTGAGTGACGACCAAAAATTCCCATCCAGCCCCCGATGCGACCAGATAATCTCATTCTCTCTTTACTATAGGGTGGGTGGGTGGATGGGACTGAGCTTGCATTCAAGAAGAAGGAAGAACAATGGAGGAGCTGGGCTAAATTGCCTCCCAGCCCCTCCCTCCAGACCATGTTTTTGGCATGAACTCTATGGTGCTAAGGATCCGTCCGAGTGGGCAAAGAAGTCCCACAAGCCCTCAGAACCTTGTCTGAGTCAGGGCAGCCATTGTCTCTTGTCAGTAACTAACTTTCCTCTGCCACATTTTCTTCCCCTTCCAGGTAATATTTCCCCAACATATGTACTTGGAGAAAGAGATAAACCAGCAATGGGAGTGTCTCACTGGAAACTGAGGTGACTTGATAGTGTTAGTGTTTAGCTGGGACTTTTCTGCTGCAGCTCTTTAAAGTTTGCTTTCTGAATTTACACAAAAGACAGAAAGTTGCAAATCTGATCTCTCAATCAGGAAATTACACTCACAAACAAACACATTTTTGTCATTTCCTGAAACGGCAGGTGTTATACAACTCCATTTTCCTACCAGATTGTTCTTGTAGTGTGCCTCATCAACTTTTGTACTTCTGCATTCTTTTTGACTATAGCTCTCATCATTAGAGATGGCATGAACTGCCCCAACTCTGGTGTGCCTTGCTTCATGTTTCAAACCATGATCAAATTGTTGTGTGCTACCTTTTGGTATTGGAATTATTCCATTCACATTTTTCCTTGATGAGCACAGAAGCTTACAGGGGTTTAACAGATAGGTCAGATAGGCTTATCTTGGATCTATTGTGAGGAAATGTAAATCAGGAATTAATTTAGAGAGCATTGGGCAGCTTTTATAAATTACCATGTTTTAAAAAGATATCTGATTGTAAAATTGGACTTTTTATTCAAGCATTTTTATTTCTAGTTTACCTGTAATGTTCAGATTAGTCACAATCCACTGGGCAGTTTAGCTACTGGCTGAATGCAGTGGCTGAAATCCTGTTCCCTATTCCTTCATGTGAGAGACAAATGAGATAATTTTCAGTAGTTATACTGGGAATTTAGTGTGTAAATAATATCTCTTGATTTAATATGCCCATTCTAGTTGCAATTTACGACCAGCTTTCAGCCATAAAGTTGCCCCAGAAGGAGGCACTAAACAGGTGTAATTACGCAAGAGGGTTTTGGCCTGTATTTGATTGCAAGGCATTGTCTTCTATGCAGTCCATTAATACATTGGTGATAGGGCTTTGTTTAATTTTTGACCATCAAATTCATTTCCAGATTTGACAGATCTAATTGTCTGATGAATTATCCAAGCATCAAAGAGAACAAATAGACACATTTGCATTCTTGCATGGACACCTAAATTGAGAAATCAACCCATTACTACATATTGGCTCATCAGTCAGTAACCCCTTGCAGCCAGTGCAAGATTTGTATACATTTGTCTTTGGAATCTGGTAATGTGTTATCATTATATTACAACATGGTTAGTTTGACAAATTAATTTGAGCAATAACTTTGCAGATAGCTCACCATATTTGTCAAGTAAATAATTCAAAATTCTCTCTGTGTGTTTAGACACAAAAAAATATATCACTTCAAGGAAATGGCTGAGTTCTGTTCCCCTCCCCCCTTCTCCTCCTCCTTCAGTGGAATAATGTTGCTTTGGTATGTGGTTCAACACTAGCCTCCTAGAAACAGTAAACTCCCCAAACACACCTGGTTCTGTTCTGATAGTTTTGGAAGTAATTTAAATTGGGCGTTCTTATACTTTGGGACTAAATGGTTTTTGACTAAATTGTTTTCTATTTCTTTATGAAAGAGTTTTCTTTTAATACTTTTCCGTGCAGACTTGGTGGGAATTGAGATGCACTCATCTTTTCAGCCCTTTGCATCCATTAGTTAAAATATGTTTTATTTTGGGTTTTCTTGAATGGCATCAAACAGTTGCAAAAGTGTGATATTTCCCCCCAAACCCAAATTGGTGTTGGGTCCATTTTGCATTCCAAATTAATAACAGTGAACCCAGAGAATTTCTTACTTACTCCTAATTCCTGCCCCTCACCCACATTTTCCCAGCCACAGCTTGACCAAATGGATTTATGAATGAACAACACAAGTGGCATAGTTTGACAATCTACTGATTAATCTACCCTAATGGTAACATCATACACTTTTCAGGGAATATGGTGTGTAAACCTTTCTGTAAGAGTCCTACTGAAGTCTTTAGACTAGTGGTTCTCAACCTCTGGGTCCCCAGATGTCCCTGGACTGCAACTCCCAGAAGCCTCTACTACTCGCTGTGCTGAAAGGGGTTTCTGGGAGTTGCAGTCCAGGAACATCTGGGGACCTACAGGTTGAGAACCACTGCATCTTCAGGGAACAATCAGAGGCCTGTGTTTGTCATCGTTGGTAATTATCCCCAAAGGGAAAATTCCAGCATGATCCAAAGGAATATTTTTTACCTTGTATAATTTACACTCTTCCTTACATTTCTTTGTTCATGCAAGACAAACTGGATATCCAAGAAAATATCTACTTTTTTCTTTTTATTGAACAGATGAATGCAAGCAGATATAAATGTGTTATACCTGTGCTATATCTATTGATTATCCCAAAATGTATCTACAAACAGAATGCAGTGTAATAAGGATATAACTATGATAACTTGATGAACTGAATGAAAAATATAACTATTCTAACAACACTAAAACGTGCTCTAATAAAAATTAATAAGACTGCATCTAAATAATAAAATAGTATTGCAGAAGCATACTCGCCAAGTTATTAAAAAAATCTCAGTTAAGTCATCTATTGAAATATCTTAACAGACTATGTGGTTAATAGACTAGACTAGAGCATAAACCGTAGTAAAATCACATCATATTGGTGGAGGGGGATCTTAACATCCTCTCCAGCAGAGTTTTCTCCCCTCTAATGGAAATCTTTGTTCACTTGGAATCCTTTGCGCCTTGCCCTGGCTAATTTTTTTGCCCATCGTTTATATCCTCATATTTTCACCAGCTGTCAACAACCCTTTCTGCAGGCCCTGGAGATCCAGGGGACTGGTGCACTGCTTTTTTTTAAAAAAAAATAGGAATCTCAATTGTTGTTGCACCTTACTGCAACACCAAGGGCTTGTAACTCAGAATCTGTCAATCTACCATGTAGGAATGATAAGACTACACATTGGTCTGGGTGGACAGAATGCCACCAGCTCGTGCCGCTTCTCCCGATAGCCCGGCTGAGACTGTTTATTAGGAGTGATAAACAAGACATCACACACATAGGAGGGGGGGGATAATCATTGAGCACAGGACAGAGAAAGACAGAGGAAGTGTGGCCTTCGGTCACATATGAATTCCTTTGGTGGGGGGATGAGTGTCCTCACGTATGCACCCTTATCTAGGAGGAAATGCTGGCTAGTGATGACTCATTCATAAGGGAGAGAGGAAGGCGCTTCGGGCTGGTCACAGGCCAGATGTGCCTGATAGCCAGATATCTGGGATTGCCATTGTTTCCCCTGGCCTCCTGAGATCTGCCAGCTCAAGCTCAGCTTAACCACACTGGGTTCCCTGCTGCTCTCTGGACATGTTTGTCCAGGACTTAGGCTGCCTCAGTGCTGCCAGGTTATTTTGGGGTTCAGAGTCTATTGGGGTATGGAATCCCCACACTACCATCATGGTAAACATTCTTCTTTTGCCAAACCTAGAGGAATAAAGGGCTGTGGCGAAAAGCATCTGTTCCATCAAGGTCCTCTAACACCAGAATCTGAGAAAACTCAAGTATATTTTCATTACTTTCCCTTGTTTTCATTCATTTTTAAACTTGTCCAGTTGCCAGGAATGTTATGGTACAGTGACATAGGCCGTTACTTCACATCCCTTTCACCGCGGTTTGCCATCCTGCTTGGGACCGGTACGAAGAAATGTTACTCCACATCCATTGCGTGACAACGGGAGTTTGTCCCGTCAACGCCCCCTGAATGAGCAATTCCCCTCCCTGGCCTCGGGATTCTGCTCATCTCGTTTCTTGTTCTGAGACGAGTGCCCGTGAGGTAAGGCTCGTCACACAACTTGCCATTCTCCATCTAGTGGCAGGAGTGCGAAGTGCCATTCGCCAGTACATTCCCTATGGAGTCAGCAACGTAGAGCAGAAAGATTAAAAGACAAATGCCTCAAACTTAGCTCCATAATGCATTGAAGGCAAAGTTGAGGAGATTTGAAAGATCGAAAAATGGAAGGTCGTACCAAAGAAAAAACTGAGAACAAAGGCTGAGAAGTTCAGATGTTGTCACAAAACAAGGATGTGCAGTAACAGTCGTCACGGTACCATCAATCATGCCCATGGGTACATGGGAACAGGGACAGTACTGGGACAAGAACACATGACCGCGAGCAATGTGATCACGAAATGAACGTCAACTCGGAATGAGGAAGGATGTGAAGTAACCGTCTTTGTTTGGCTGGATTGCTGGCTAATTATTTTGCCCTGTGGTTTGAAAAACTGCTACCCCAGCCTTACTTTTTAAAAGCAACACTTACTTTTTCTATACCTCCTTTAATTATTTTAACACTCAAAATGTATAACTAATATATGAGATAGAGCCATTACCTGCAAAGTGGATATGTCAAGCCTTACTTTGGTATAATTGTGATGATTATGGCATACAATTTATGAAAACCCCAAATTCACAGTCTCAGAAAATTAAAATATTACATGATATCAATAACACAAGGATTGGAAATAGAACAATATTGGACCTCTGAAAAGTATAAGCATGCATATGTACTTAGCACTTGGTTTAGGCCCCTTTTGCATCAGTTACTGTCTAAGTGTGGTGTGGCATGGATGCTACCAGTATGTGGCACTGTTGAGGTGTTATGGAATACCAGGATGCTTGAATCGTGGCCTTCAGCTCCACTGCATTGTCAGTCTTAGGTCCCTTGTTTTTCTTTTGGCAATGCCCCATAGATTCTCTATGGGGTTCAGGTCAGGCGAGTTTGGTGGCCAATCAAAGCAAAGTAATCCCATGGTCACTGAACCAGGTTTTGGTACTTTTGGCAGTGTGGGCAGTTGCCAAGTCCTGCTGGAAAATGAAGTCAACATCCCCATAAAGCTCGTCTGCGGAAGGAAGCATGAACTGCTCCAAAATCTCCTAGTAGATGCCAGTGTTGACCGTGGACTTAATGAAGCACAGTGGACCAACGGCAGCAGATGACATGGCTCCCCAAATCAACACAGACTGTGGAAACTTCACACTGGACTTCAAGCATTGTGCATTGTGTGCCTCTCCATTCTTCCTCCAGACTCTGGGTCCTTGGTTCTCAAATGAGATGCAAAAGTTGCTCTCATCAGAAAAGAGGACCTTGAAACAGAAAAGTGGTTAGTTTTTAAAGCCGGGAGCTGTAACTAACTACTTTAGCTTAGGATTTTGAAACTTTTAATTTCCCATGTTCCAGAGATATGAACCCAGTGGGTGCAGATGATTGCTTGATAGTAATTGGTCCAGTTTTTTGTGCTGCTAAGATTTTTGTGAGCTTAGCCTTTTGTAAGCTTAGCAGCACTAGGAATGATTGCTGAGCACATTACATTTAAACATCCATTTTGTTTATGCTGAACTGAAGATCACATATGTAGACAGAAAGTCAAGACGGAAAAAGTACTTCTTAAATTTATTTCCAAATATTATTTCATTCTCAAGAACCTCATTACTAACAAGTATGGTTGAGCATGGCTGAGCTGACGTTAGGCCTACTGAGGCTGTTCTGATGCCAAATCTTTCTCAAGCTAGGGGCTGGAAATTATTTTGGACTAAACTGACTCTCACCTGATTTTGTGCCAGAGTAGCATTTGTGAGTCTGGGCTGTGAAGGATTTGGGTCTGGCATAATTTAACCCTGTCTCAGCTCTTCCCATTCTTCAGCCCAGCTCACTGTGGCTGTTCATCCAACATCACTCAGCTAATACAACTGTAGTGCTGGTAGAGACAGATGAACTAGCAGATCTGGCAGAGGGGGCATGGTACAAGGTGAGTTGTAATGACACAAGAAGCTTCTGCTAGTTAAAAAACCCACTGGAAGAGATGTAACTTTGAATTCAGATCACTCTTCCCTAAAGGAATGATTGACCTGCAGTTATAAGCATATAGATGGGCACACACTACAAGTTGGTGGTTCATGCAGGTTCATTTATCATCTGAAGAGGTGTTTGAGGGGTCAAAGCCCCCCTCCTCTGGTTGGTGCCTAGTTAGAGTCAGCAGCCTGGCTTTCTTGCTCCACCTCCTCCAGGTGCTATCTCTGAGACTGAGCCCACTGGAGGAGGTAGAGCTTTAAAGAGCCAAACACCTGTTCAGCTGATAAACAGACTGGAGCAGATCCCTGAACTGGTGGTCCATGCACACTTCTAGTAACATCATTAGCAAGAGGCACTCAAACCCAGTTATGTGAACTGGGAACAGGGATGAATTGAAAAACAAATAATATTTTCTGATAAATTTGACTGATTCTTCAAAATTTGTTTATTCATAGTCAACATAAATGGAGCCCCTTGACAAATATAAATTAATGATTTTTTGACCATTTTGATCTATTAATTCATTAATTCGTACAATGCCCCAAGGCACCCTTTACTTTCTAAGTTTGCTGGAGATTGGAGTTTTGTTTTTATGTACCCCCAAATAAGCCCCCCCCCCCGGAAAGTTCTTCCTAGGCACCTAGAAATTCCAAACTTGCAGAGATGCTTTCTCTGACTCTCCTCCACATTCGCTCCAAGTTTGGTGAATATTGGATTTTCCCAATGTTAAAGGTCTGTTTCCTAGGGCGGGGACACTTTGTGGGGGTATATAACTCAGATGTCTGAAACTCAAACCTCACCAGGCTTTGAGGGATTGTTGAGGTAAGTTGGGAGAAGTCTCTGCATATTTGGTGTCTCTAGATGCTTGAGGAGCAGCCTTCTGGGGGTCATCTTTGGGGGTACATACCTCAGAAGTCTGAACCCCAATCCTCACCAAAGTTTCAGAATCTGTAAATAAAAGGAAGCATCCCTGAACATTTGGGCACTTTAGATGCCAGAGGGGCTTTTTATAGCAATTTAAAGTGGATACAAACCAATATATTGATTCATCAATTTGTCACTGGAAATTTATTGATTTGTCAATTCATCAATCCTACGACAGACCATGAATCATGATGAATCACCATTTTTTAAAAGTTCATCCCCATCTGTAATGTGAACCTAGGACCTCTGCCTTCTTCATTCATTTGGACTGCTCTGTTTGTGCTTGAATTTGGCTGTGCCACCCAGAAATCTATGTGCATGTCTAAGAATATGGAATAATCTGGATTTGGATCAACAAAAATGGATAAGAAAAATATGAGGAAGTTGACTTGAACAAGAAAGTTGAGACCCTGTTTAATTCTCTCTTGCTCTAATCAGTGAATCACAGAAGTGATTAACTGTGGCTGCTTAGTACACATAACTTTTATGAACAGTAATAGAAAATTATTGAAGCAAATGGCTGTATATGTATATAGATAATGTCATACTGTCTCCTTCCAAGCATGGCCTTCTGCTGTTTATCCTTTCTTTATTAATAATCTGTTATTTGGATGGCAAATATACCAGAGATCTCCAGGAGGAGTTTTAATGGAAGGCAAGTGTTGAAAGCACTGCACCTTTCCTTAGGTTTCCGCTTGAGACTCAAGTAATGGGAAATAACAGACTGCAGCTTATGGAGTCATAATTCACACCTTGAGCATTGTTAGGTGTGTTGTTGTATAAAGTGTTGTAAAATGCACAAGGTGTGGATTACTACTCTATTATTGAACACCCAGCTGTGCCCTAATGTGGTAATAAAACAGTATTAAATGGAGAAAAATATAATTGGAACAGTGAAATGTGAGGACTTTGGGGGAAGCCCTCTGTTAAGAAGAAAATGTGTTTACTTTAGAACTAGGCCAAAAAGTGAAGAGATAAATGGAAAGGGGTTTTCCCTTGGCTTTCACCCAAATTAAAGATGTTGATCATTTCACCACCAGAGAGACACATGCCCTGGTTTCTTCCAACAATTTTTCAAATCTTGTGAAGTATGATGGTTAGTTCAAAAAGCTGCGCAGAGCTGGAAAATCCTAAGAGACCGTTGTGGGAGGGGCATTAATGATTAAAAAGAGAACCACGGAACTGCTTCCTAATTCTCCTTTCCATGGACTGATAGGAGTGCTTTTCACTTGTCTTCTGATAAAAAATCTGGTTCGGAGGACCTACTAGCCAAATATTTATTTATTTATTTATTTATTTATTTATTTATTTATTTATTTATTTATTTATTAAATAAATAAATAAATAAATTAAGCATCCATTTTTGGAGCATAGATTTGGGAGAATAGCACACTACTATATCAACAGGTCTGATTTTGGACACTATGTAGGCCAATTTAATCAGTAAGGATTTACTGCCAATGCCTACTTTAGGTAAATTACACTGGATTTGTAACTTACTACTAGTAAGGGGTGGTTTACACAGGGGAGTCTTGCAGCTAATTCTGCTCTGTAAGTCCCTGAACTGTTTTCCACTGCATAACTAGAGGTTTTTAAGCCACCGATTTCTACACTCTGCCAAGATGAATGACTATGCATGAAAAAATTTCCTTCCTCTTGGACATTTCCCCATCTTATTTATTGGCACATGTAGCTATGGATGGGGAAAATCAGCTGGTTTCACTTTCTCCAGTACTTGAGTGTTTTAAAATCTCAAGTACTTTCTACCTTAAATATGTGATGTACTGGTGAGAAGATTCTCAGGGGAATCTCAAAACGATGGCACTATCATATGATTTATCTTCTTGCCTTGAGCATGGACTTGAACGCAATAGCTTTGTAGGTCCCTTCCAACGTCATTATTCTGTGATTCTGAGGAGAGAGACAAAACTAACAGCATTCAACACAAAAATTCAAAGCCAAACTTGTAGGAGTTAGGTGGTCAAAGTTATGGGCCTAGATGGACCAATGTAGCTGCAATTTCTCATAGATGTGTATTTTCTTTTATCTTGTGTTATTTTGATTACATATATAATTAAATTGTGCCTTTTGGTTAATTATTTTTTTGATGAATAGAAATAAATCCCCCCCCCCAATTCCTATGTAATGGAGTGATGGGATGTCAGTGAAAAACCTGAGAGGGTCACCACAAGTTATACTGACAGACTCCTGTTTGGAAGCTCTTATTTGAAGTAAACTCCATTTTTATACTCTTGTCCACATTAAGGGAAGATGAAAATAAATAAAACAACAGCTGAGTGTTATTTAAACCAAGGACATGTAATCGACCCAAGATATTGCAATATTAGGGTATATTGCACTATTAGGGTATACAGTATATGCTGCAAGGTCACACAGGGCATTACTACTCATAATGATAGAACCCTAGTATAGTAGTCATTTATATCCATCTGAATGAAATTCTTCCATTATGAGTAGTAATTCCCTGTGTGACCTTGCAGCATATTTCCCCCTTGGCATCAAAACAGAGCTCCATATATGCCAAGAGACTTAAATAAAAACCCACAGAGAACGGTTCAATAAATGAAACATGGCATTTCTCTAGGTATGAGGAAAGATGCACCAGGCTCAGAAAAAAATCTGTTTATTAAGAAATAAATCCCATTCATTTCACTAGCACACTTTCTGTGTTACAGGCGTGCAGAACTCCAAAGTGATTGGAGGCTTCCAGCAACTTCCAGGTTAGAAGATGTGAAATTGTGATCCTTGTAAGTCAACACCTTATAAGGATCACAATTTAAGTCAACTGCAATGAAATCAGCCCCTGTTGTTCTTTCTTTAAATGTTCTGAAAGCCTGTGCCATGTAGTGAATAGGCTGCAGGGCTTGTTGTTGGGAATTCCAGATTATAGTCTCCATTAAAATCACGAAGCTCACTGGAAAACCCTTGCCCAGTCATTGACTGTTAGCCTGACTTACATCACGGGGCTGCAGCTGTGAGATAAAGCAAGGAGGACTAGGACAATGTACATGGCCTTGAGCTTCTGGGAGGAAAAGCAGAATATAAATATATTCACAACAAAGATGTAAGGGAGGGAACTTGAAGAATGAGTATGCCCAGTGGCCAAGAGATTTAAATGCTGAGGAACGGGGAGAATGAAAACTGGATGGGAGGAGAAATGACATTCATTAAGATGAGCAGCAGACACTCCTCAACAAGAGTACGGAAACATACAGATTCCCCCTCTTTCAGTGTGTAGTGTGTATTTGAGTGTATATTCCACTGAAACCAGTCCAGTCATCATGATGTATAGTCTTTACCTGGATATGAAATTGGATGCAATGCCCTATACTAGAGATGGGCACGAAACAAACAATTTTTCGTTTTTGTTTTCATTTTTCATTTCGTTATGCAATGAAATGACAAACGAATTTTATCTCTAAAATGAAACAAAACGAACAGAAACACCAGAAATTTTGTCGTCCGTTTTGTTTTCGTTACGGCAATACATTGGACTGCTTTAAAAGCTAAAAAAAAATCACAAAAATTGAAATAAATGGTAACAAAATGGTAACGAAACAAACAAAAATGAAAACATTTTTTTGCAAAAATTCACAAAAAATGGAAACGAACCAAAACGGACCCCCTAAACGACAAATGACAAACGAAACACCATTTTTGATTCGTGCCCATCGCTACCCTATACATTTTTTAAAAATACTGGGTGACACTTCTGTAAGCTAAGACTTTAACCCTGCCATTCAGAAGATTTCCTGTTAGATATAGTGTTATAATGGTTTTTAATCTGAAGTCAGGGTTTATTCTTGGGTCATGATTCCTTGTTTTTGCAGGAGTAATAAGTAAGGACAGTCAGTTTGCATGTACCACTCCTTGTGAATTCCTAATTAGTTTCTCCACTCGCACCAAATGTTTGAAACTGCCCAGGGTGCACCAGACACAATTCTTCCTTACTTCTTAATCTAAGTGCTCAAATTGCCACTTTTATTCGTGCATTTCCATGTTCAAACAACAGAGGCAAAATGTTTGGCATCTTTTCACCATAACTTGACCACATTGATCCTTCTGTACTTTCTCCCTCTTTAAACTTTTTTTACAAGTTCTCTTGAGGGCAAATTGCCCAATGTTTCATGTGAAACATATACTTAGGGGCTATCCACACTGACGTATAAATGAAGTATATAGCTTGCTGAGGGCATGGTTTGGATCGGGGGTGGGAAAGCTCGCATTCGGTTGTGTTTCCACTCAAGTTAAGTCATATTTCTCTTGAAGAGCTGTGTCACAGTTTTGTAGCTTAGTAGTAGGGATAGGCATTTCGTTTCGGAACCAGTAAGTTACAAAATGAACCACACAAACCCAGCTGGTCCTCGGAACCAGCTGATACATGCAAATCCAATTGCTTTACCTTTCTCTGTCTCGTGAAGTGTTACAATCCAATGAGGAAGTATGCTGCAATGTCATCTGTGCTAGATCTGTGATGCTGGCCAATCAGGAGCTGTGCAGGGACAGGCATCATTCCGCCTCCCTCTCTGATTGGCAGGCAGCACGAAGCAGCAAAGATGACATTGCAGCGTGCTTCCTCATTGGATTTTAACCCTGCACAAGACTCCTGGGCTTGCGTGGTTCGTTTCATAACCTACTGGTTGTGAAACGAAATGCCCATCCCAACTCAGCAGTAGACTGTAGATTCTTTTTAGCATGGAGACAGTCAGGTCAAGAACCCTCCTGCTCCCCTGCCAGCCCTAGGCAGTGACCTCATCCCTGAGGAGCTGCCCTTCCTCAGAGGCAACCATCTAATGGAGACAGGCACCATGGATAGCACACTGCAAGTGGGTAAAGACTAAACAAGTGCCAGATACTTTTGAAGCAGCAGTGATAAGCGGCCTCCCCCTCTGCCCTGCAAGTCCCATAGCTTCACTTCTTGCAGCTCATCTTTCTGCTCCCCTCACCCTTTCTCTTCCTTTGTTTTCTCTCTCCTCCACTCTTTTCCAGTTCCTCCCACTATTTTTAATGTCCCCTTTCCACCCATCTGTCTTCCTTCTCCCAGGCAGTTTCACCTGTTGTTTCTATGTTCTTGGTCTCCTCTTGGCTGCTCTTCTATTCTCTTTGTTCCTTTCAGATGACATTTCCATTTCCTTCCCCATCTAAAGAAGCATTATCATGGTAGGTAGTATTTAGGATACTAACATGTGTGTATTGTTCACCAACCAAATCCACCTTCTATGAAAAAGATGGAAACAGCAAGATTCTAGATTTCTCAGTCAGGAATCAGATGACCCGAATCATGGTTGTTTTAGTGAGCTCTGATGTTAAGCAGGTGACACGCATGTTTAAAACAGACAGTAAACAGCTTTTTAGTGCTCCCATACTTTGACACTTCACTCCATTACACCTTTTTATGCCTGCCCAATTCCATTGACTTAAAACTGCTGTAGAAGTGTTGTGAGCCAAAACCTTGATAATTAAAGGAGCTTACAAATTGGCCTGTGATAAATTTCCAGTGGTATGTGTTAGCACTGTGCCATTGCTAATACAAAGAACTTGATTAAAGGGGGGGGGGACTGATAGAAGCAGAGTATTTAAATCCCGGCTGCAGTGGCACAATTGAACTGTAATACCATAGATCAGTATACTGCATTCCTAAATGGACATAATGGAAGTGAGATGTAATTGTTGGATGTATAATTTAGTTTAAAATTCCATTTTACTTAGTTAGGGGGGTGAAATTACACATCGTTAATTTCCTCTGGGCAGAATAATAAAACCCTTAGAAGGCTTATTAAACCCTTGGAAGCAAAAAAAGAAAAAGTTTTCTGCCAATGTCAAAAAAGGTCAGTCTTCCACCCCACCCTGCACCTATTTCTTAAATCCTTTTTTGTATAGAATATCCATAAAATTGTATTCACTCCCTCCCACTTTTCTTGTATCTTCCACAGGAGTAAAACATTACAGATTTCCAGCTATGACTGTTTATATCAGATTACAAAGCATTTTTCATCAAGTTAAGGTGCCTTATGGAAATCTTTCTTTAGTAAAAAACAAAAAACAGCACACTTGGTTTTTAATTGTGAATTTGCCGTGCTTCTGATAAATGGAAAATAGAATATTTTTTTCCAATTGCAATTGAAAAAAGGCCATTAAAACATTAGTTATCTAGATATATGCCAAAACCATTCTTGGAAATATATATATATTAAGTTGACTAATAAACATTATAGTTAGCAACCACTTACAGATTTAATTATGATATCCATATCATAATTGTGTTACATTTGTGTTACAATGTCAGATAGATCAGAAACCAGGAGCATTGTAGAAAATATGTGTGGGACATTTACCTAAGTGACCCATTCTACATTCGATAGAGGAAATATAAAATATGAACAAGATATGGCATCTCTGGTCTGAGGGACCCTTTCTTTATTTTGGTTGCTTTACCACACATAGTTATCTTTCTGACAGGACTGGCCTTACCATTAAGGAGAAGATGCCTTTGACTGCAGATTTTTGATAAATGAATGTGTAGCAAAGTGTTGTGTATTTTATTTGTTATTCTTGTAATTTGCAAGACTAGGAGGGGGCTAAATCCTTCTCATAAATATTTTCATCCTAAAATGCCACAATAACTTAAGTACTTCAGAGCCTGAATACTGTGGTCTGAAAGGTAAAGGTAAAGGTTCCCCCCGCACATGTGTGTTACTCCTGTCTGACTCTAGGGGCGATGCTCATCTCTGTATTCAACCAAAGAGCCCGTTTTGGGCAAGTCCATGGCCATGTGGCTGGCATGGCTGCAAGGAAATACTGTTTTACCTTCCCGCTTTTTATAGTGGTACCTATTTATATACTTGCATTTTTATATGCTTTCAAACTGCTGGGTTGACAGGAGCTGGGGTTATCAGCGGGAGCTCACTCTGCTGTATGGCACCTGGAATTCGAACTGCTGAACTGCCGATTTTGCAGACAACAGTTTTCATTACTCTAGCCTGCTGAGCCACCATGCCCCTATGGACTGAAAGGGGAGGCATGAGATTTGATGCTTGGGGTCAAGGAACAAAATATCTTGTGTGGTCCTACTGTCATCACAACTAGCAATTACCAGAAGCAGAATAATCATAGGAAAATATCACCATGCAGATAATTAAACAATGTCCACCATCTTACCTCTAGCTATAATTTGTCATAATGGCTCATCACTTATATATTCATAATTAATTGTTTGATAATGTTGGAGTTACTCACTTAGGGCCAAAATCCTATTTGTTACATCTGCCGATATAACACAAGTGGTATAAATCATATTGGCCAGTTGCTTACAAAGTTACAATATGCCTTTGCTGTCGATTACTCTATTATTCAAGGTGACAGGCAACAACACTTTGCTGGGCCAACTTCTTTACTAGCAGTAATTCACCAATAGGATTTAAGGCAACTGCATTTATGCTTGTGGTTCTCATGAATAAAATGTTGACCTGTGTATATAAAATGATGTAGATTGAAGGTACCATAGTTATTGTTATTTATTTGGAAATATGCTGTTGTATGTGGTTATTAGGGTATTTGGCAGAATTATACAAGTCTAGTAGAATATTTAATATGATTTGTTGCAATAAATGTTTGTAAGAAGAAATGTATATTTTTCTACATAGAAATGGGCATGACCCACTGATTCAATGATGTTCACTTCCCAGCCAAATACCTGACTCATGGTTTAGCACCTCACCCACTCTAATCGCTGCCCATCCAGTGGCAGTGCCCCACCAATCTTTCTCTGGGCCCCAGCTGGAGGAGGTGGGACACTGAACCATGGATCAACTGTTTGGCCAGGAACCAGACTCTGGAACTCCCTTAGAGGGCAGGTTGGCCCCATCTTTGCTATCCATCTGCAAGCAGGCAAAGACCTTTCTCTTCAGGCATGTTTTCCTCTACTGACTGGCTTGCTTGAGAGGGTTTTTTTTATCATTTGTAACATGATATTTCTTTAATTCTTTTAAAAATTGGCATACTTACTGTTTTTGCTTTTGAATATTGTCTTTTTATGATGTAAGCTGCCTTGGATCCCTTTTTTTAAGGAGAAAAGCTGAACAATATTTTAAACAAATAAAAATATATAAATAGTAAATGCTTCCCCATGGGAAAGCAAGTACTGTAAAAGTCCCTAGAATTGTCACAACTCAAAGGTATATAAAAAAATAGAACCTGGATACCATGTTCTGTAATTACCACACCCACCCACCCACCCCACACCCACACAAAGAGTAAACTACTTATCTGATGAACTGTACTAAGAATTATGCTCATTTTCAGAGAGATTAGCTGTGTTAGTCTTTTCAAGAATTTCAGCCAAAAATCAAAGTAAAACAGAACAGAACAAAACAAAAGACACAAAACATGAGGCACCTTAAAGACTAATTTTCATATTTTAATGTAATATTTCATGGACACATCCACTTCTTCAGATATACAGCACCAAATGAAGTGTGCAATATAATATGTAATGGGATGTACACTTCACATCAGATATTCACTGGTTAGCATATAGAGTGGGGGGTGGATAGGGGATGGGGAAGAGGAGGAGGGGAAGAAGAAGAGGGAGAGTTGATTAGTAGAGATGGTGGATCCATCATGCATAATATGAATCTTATCTCAGCTGTTTCCCTTTGTATTTTTGATCTGTAATTACTCTGTTCCAAAATGATGACCTTCAAGTCTTTCAAGGAGTGTCCAGGTAAACTGAAATGGTTTGAAACAGGTTTCTGTATATCATGGTTTCTTATGTCAAACTTGTGTCCATTGATGTGTTTTCTTAAATATTGTTCTGCTTGTCCAGTGTAAAGTGCAGATGGGCATTTTTGGCAAAAGATGGCATAGATCACATTGGTTGAGGAGCAGGTGAAGTTGCCCTTGATACTGTATTTGGCATTGTTGGATCCTGTGATTGTTTTGCCAGAGTAGATGTGCGGGCAGAGTTGGCATGGTTTGCAGCAAGATTTAGTTTCATTGTCCATGTTGCTGTTTTCTAATCTTGTGTGCATTAGTATTTGTTTGAGGTTGGGAGGTTGTCTGTAGGCAAGTATGGGTCTCCCATCAAGAGCTTTGGAGAGTGATGTGTTCTTCTCAAGGATGGGCTGGAGATCATTTAAGATGTGTGTGAGTGGTCTCACTTGTGGACTGTAAGTGACAATCAGTGGTGTTCTGTCATTTGGCCCTTTGGATCTGTCTTGTAGCAGGTTATCTCTGGATATGCGTCTTGCTTTGTTGATTTGTTATTTAATCATGCAAGGTGGGTACTGTAGTCTGAAGGAAAGTGTTTTGTAGATCCCTGAGTTTGGAGTCTCTATCCTGTGGGTCAGAGCAGATGTGGTTGTATCTAAGGACTTAGCTATATACAATTGATTTTGTTGTGTGTTCAGGATGGAAGCTTGAAGAATGCAGATAGCTATACTGATCAGTTGGTTTTTGTTACAGTGTGATACTAAGATGCCCAATGTTGTAGTTTCACAGTGGTGTCCAGAAGGTTCACCTGTTGTGTGGATTGTTCCACATATAGCAAAGGTTTTGTTTTGTGAAGTCTTGTCTTCAAAAACAAACTCTCTGTGTTATAGTATATCTGCCTTCCTTCTTTTAAGCACTTATGCAGCTAGTTTATTGTAAAGCTGAATGCTACAACTTGCCTAACATGCTATTGTTGAAGCAATTTTGGAAAACTGCAATAGAAGCAAACAGATGTAGAATAACAGCTTTTGCTCTCTTTTTTTTCCTGGGTAGTATTTCAGATGAAAATCCCCATGCTCAACAAAGCTTTTCAATATCTGTGCATAGGATTGCAGCATTAAAACATCTAAAGTGGTAAGTATCCTGCAAGTAAGCCCCAGTAAAATCAGTAGGGCTTATTTTACAACTGATACATACAAAAGTACTTTAATAATAACAGCTGGAAATTAAGCTTAATATTAGAAGAGTGAATAATGCAGGTTGACAAATTTCCCAACAGGTAAACTACAAAAAACTAGAAAGAAATGGCCTTCAATCCACTTTGTTTTATATATGCCCATTTCCACTCATTGAAAATCAATATTGTGTAGGTGATAGAATGTCATACTAGGACTCAGGAGATCTGGGTAAAAGTCCCTGCTCAACCCAGTGGAGAGGCACTGATAAAACTATTTTTTATTATTTTATTTAGAGGTTTTTTTTTACCCTGCCATTTTTGGGAAAGGGCCCAAGGTGGCTTACAGTAAGGAGGGACAATATGCAGTCCAGTACATTTAAGACATATTCAAGTTTGAGAACAGGGAATTGAGGGACATCTTACAGCATTAAAAGACCACGTTAAAGCTACAAGAGAACACGGGCAGTTAAAGAGAGAGTAAGAATTCCATGTAAAAGTTATGAGGGATGGAAACTAACATTGCAAACACAGTGCCAATGCAATCACGCAAGGGAGATATAAACACAAAGTCTGTGATCATGTATGGTTTGTGTGTGTGTGTGTGTGTGTGTGTGTGTGTGTGTGTGTGTGTGTGTGTGTGTGTGGTAGATTCATATAAAAGACACATAATAGGTAGTCCATCATTCAGGGCAAGCTTGCCTAAAGAGAACGATCTTTACCTGTATCCCGAAAAACTATGCCTTAAACACATGCCAGAAACAAGAATCTGTGTTGGCCGGAGGGGAAATTGAATTCTGCAGCCCTCTCCCAGCAGAGGGCAAGCTCATGAAAGAGTATAAAGGACAAATGCTATTTTGTAATGTTGGCACTTCCCGCTGAGCACAGCACCTGGGGCACGTGCCCTGTCTGCCCCATGCCGACCCCCAGTTGTGGCCCTGCTTAAACACCTCATGTACCTTGAAAACCCTTTGAGGGTCATTATGCATTGGATGCAACTTGGTACTCCTCACCTTCATTACACAGTTCAAACACCATGGCTTCCCTTCTTTCCCACAAAGCACATCCAGTAACTCCCCTTTGCCCAAGCAACCCAGCTGTTCTCCCCACCTTAAATCTCCTCCTTAAATCCATTGATGCCCCTAGCAGCTCAGCTCTGTTCTACCTGCCTTCTGCTCCCCCTTTGTACCAAACCGGAAGTAGTCTCGCCTCCAAGGGAAGCAAGCGCGTTTGCCTCCCCAGCCCCAGTTTGGGCATTGCCCAGGGGCTGAGAGGGCTCCCATCCCTCGCCGCCATTTTTGTCAGCGGCGAGAATTTTGGCCCCACCCTCCTCCCTATGTTGGAGAATGAAGCAGTAGCCATGCGTTTTCGCCCCTTGGGTTTCCCCAGGTTAAATGAATACAGAGCTTCTTGTCTCTCCTCCCTTAAATCCATTGATGCCCCTAAGCAGCTGTTCAGCTCTGTTCTACCTGCCTTCTGAAATCATTATGAAAATCCCCATGCTCAACAAAGCTCAGATATAAGTATCCTGCAAGTAAGCCTAAGTAAAATCAGTAGGGCTTATTTTTGCTCATGAGCTCAGTGAATAATATGCTCCCAACAGGTAAACTACAAAAAAAGCCTTCAATCCACTTTGTTTTTATATAGGTGCCAATCTGGGTAAAAGTCCCTGCTCAACCCAGTGGAGAGGCACTGATAAAAACTATTTTTTATTATTTTATTTAGAGGCATTTTTGACCCAAGGTTGGCTTACAGGAAGGAGGGGCCCAAGGTGGCATTTTAATCAATGGGCTGTCAGTAAGGAGGGAAGTCCAGTACATTTGCCAAGTTTCTCCTCTCCCTCACATGTAGTAGCAATGGCTACTCTAACGACTCTCTCAGTTACCAGCAAACCAGCTACTGTGTGGTTTCCCTGCAAAGCAGCAGCTGGGGCATTTTCCCTCATTTCTTCCAAAACAGATGGGAGAAAAAACTGAGCACATATGTTGACCCATATCTTTTATAGAAATTAGGAGCATGCTTCCCCAAATTTTCCAAAAACTTGAAAAAAGAAATCTGGGCCAGCTAATGAGCCAGACAGGCACCAGGCACCTAGTCTATATGGTAACCCAACTGATGCTGATCTCCAAGAAAATATCCCAGAGCTTCTCTGATTTGGTATATATTGTGCTGCTACGAAATTGCCCAATGCCACATCTCTGATCCTTATATGAGGAGGGTGGTGCCTTTTTTGTTATGAGTGGCGAATGCCTCATTTTAATGTTTGTATAAGAGAAGCATAGGACTTCTACCTCTAGTACTGGCAAAGGATACTACATAGTAGTCATGGGCCTTTCATTTCAGAATGGGTCTGGTTCCGAAATGAATCACGGCAGCACAGCTGCTGTTTGGAACTTGAACCCACCCTCCGAAATGAAATCACCCATTGACTTACCTTGGTTTAACTAGCACGCAGCGATAATCCAACTAGGATCATCATTGTTCCTTCTTCCTGGCACTGACCAATCAGACAGGGAGGTGGGATGATGCATGTCTTTCCCAGCTCCTGATTGGCCAGCACCAGGGTACTGGTGCGCATCCAGGAGAAGGAATGATGACACGTCGGAAGCTACATTCACAAAAAGAGAGGGGAAAGGAATGGAAGAGAAATTGCAACAGCAACCATAGGAACAAACAGTGGAGGAAATGAGTGAAAAGTCATGTTTCAAAAACTATAGGAGGCCAGAGAGGTGGAGGAGAATATTACTATGCATATCAACATGGATCACGATCCAGTCAGTGCCTGTGTGATGTCACAGTACTTCATACTTGCTCCTCACAATAAAGGCTGGCTCAAGGACTGAATCACTGAATGTGAGCATCCCTAGTTTTTGGTTTCTACTGGGGAAGTTTTTGTATCTTCTGGGGAGGCCTTTCTTTCAGCCTCCCACTTACACAGCTTGGTTCTCCATGTCCTTTGAATTTTCATTTGGTAATATGGAAGGGCTACTCCTTTCGGAAGCTACCAGTTCTGAAATGCTACATGCGAGCCCATGTGGTGTTCAGAAGCCTCTGAAAGGCAATCAGCCAATCCCTTGCACTCAAGCGGGGCTGAGCTCCAATGAGGAAGAAGCCTCTCCAACATCATAGTTCCTTTCACCCTCCTTAAAGCAGTATCAGCTGAATATATAACATACAGACCTTGACTTATGTGTGAATTCATCTGTGTATGAACTGAATTCATACATGTATTTGGTTCAGCACTGTGGCCTTGATAAGCAAGCTAAGCGAGGGGCGTGCAAACTTCATATATTTATTTATTCAGTATTCATCTCTTCATTTGTTTGAAAAGGAGGTGATTTGCAGCAAATCATTTCAGGGCTAGGGAACAGTATGTGTGAAAGAGATCTGGGAGTCTGGGTGGACCACGAATTGAACATGAGCCAGCAGTGTGACGTGGCAGCCAAGAAAGCCAATGCGATTCAACAACAGAAGCATAGTGTCTAGATCAAGGGAAGTGATAGTACCACTCTATTCTGCTCTGGTCGGACCCCACCTGGAGTACTGTGTCCAGTTCTGTGCACCTCAATTTAAAAAGGATGTTGACAACCTTGAACGGGTCCAGAGGTAGGTGACAAGGATGAATAAAGGTCTGGAAGAAATGTCTTACTAGGAGTGGCTTAGGGAGCTGGAAATATTTAGCCTGACAAAAAGAAGGCTGAGAGGGGATATGATAGCCATGTTTAAATATTTGAAAGGATGTCATATTGAAGAGGGGGCTAGTTTGTTTTCCATGACTACAGAGACTAGGAGGTGGGGCAATGGTTTCAAAATACAGTAGCCCCCCACCATTTCACGGTTCATGTACTGCAGTCCTGCTGTATCACGGGACTGCAGTACATGCTGGAACAATTCCCCCAGCGCTGCTCACCTGGGCTGTTCCAAGACTTCTCTGAGAAGCCCGGGCGAGCAGCGGCAGTGGCGGATCAGGTCCCCGAGTGCTGCTTCCCCGCACTGCTCCGAGACTTCTTGGAGCAGCCCAGATAAGTAGCGCACCTCCCTCCAGGCCCCACCCCACCTGCATCCGCATATCGGGAATTTCTGTCATCGCGGGTCAGGTGGGTCCCTAACCCCCATAATAGGTGGGGGGTTTACTGTACAGGAAAAGAGATTCAATTTAAACATTAGGAAGAACTTCATGACAGAGCTGTTCAGCAGGGGGATATGCTGCCATGGAGGGTGGTGGAGTCTCCTTCTTTGGAGGTTTTTAACCATAGGCTGGATGCCACCTGTCGGGAGAACTGTGATGGGGGTTTCTGCATGGCAGGGGGTTGGATTAGATGGCCCGTGAGATCTCTTCCAACTCTATGATTCTATGATTCTAACCATGTTTTATCTTTGCAAACATGTCCACCTCCTTACCCAATATAATCTTTACTTCTTGAAAAATTTGCAGCCACTCTTTTTCCTCTTGCCAAAAAGCCATCACATGTATAAATAGGCCTGTTTTCTTTTTTATATTGCCAGTATGAAGATAGAATTGTTTCCTTATTTATATTTCTTCTCACAGGTGTTCAATGCCATCTCCATGCTACCCTGTAGCAGTTCTCTTTAGCTCTTATTGATTTATTTTTCATAATCCTTTTATTCCACATTGAATTCCATTCTTCCTTGTTAAGCTCTGCTACCAACTACCTTGTATATTTTTTAAATGTGATGTTCCTTAATGTACATATTTTTGTGTGCTGACTTTTGAGCTGAGAACTGCATCACAAAATTCAGAGAAGTATGCCATCCAAATAGTAATTGTCTTACAATGTCCTGGTTACAATAGGTCTGGTTACAGAACAAAGACAGCTTTGGTTGCCCTTCTATTGAAAAAAGAGGAGCAGAGCTTGGGAGTGCCCATGCACTCATCCTTGAGTCTCAACACTCAGGTCTCAAGAGTGGCCAGGGGCACATTTGCATTATAAAAACTAGTGTGGCAGCTACATATGTTTTTTGAGAAATCTGCTCTGGCCACTATGACACATGACTAGTCACTAGAGATGGGCACGACTTAGCGGTATTCCCGTTTCCGTTTCCGTTACTCGTTTCTGTTACTCTACGGAAACGGTAACGGGAATTACTCCGCCAGACTTCGAGCTCGAACCGACGAACGAACAATTTTGGTCTGATTTGTCGTGCTTGTTACTTGCATCACGCAATCGCGCGATGCCACGCGGCACAGAAAAAAAGGTTTTAAAAGTTAAAAAAACCCGGTTCCTGGCTGAAAAGCAGGCAGAAAAATGCCTGCCGTGCCTCAGGGCACCTACCAGAGGGGTTGTTTCTGGAGGTCCCCGGCCTCCCCCCCATCCCCCGTCCTTGTGGGCTGCTCTGTGGGACTCGCCGCAGGCTCGCAGCCAGCCAGCAAAAAGCCCAGTCTCGCCGGCCGCCGGCCACCGCAATTAAAGCGCAAGCAAGCGGCACGGACGGCACAGGAAAAAAATTTTAAACTCTCCCCCCACCCATTCCTGGGCCAAAAAAGCAGGCGGAAAAATGCCTGCTTGACTAAGGGCGCAGGGCACCTACCGGAGGGGTGGTTTCTGGAGGGGGGGTCCCGCCTCCCCCCCGTCCTGGGCAGCCGGACTCGCGAGTCGCCATCGCCATGCCATGCGGTGCGGGCGGGGGATCCAAAATGGGGCGGCGAACGCAATATTGTTTTTGAAATCGTGGTCCAAAAACACACAAGCACAACAGAAACATGCGAAAATTTATAAACTGCCAGATTTTTCACAGTAGCAGTGGGTTTTTTCTTGCAACAAAATGTCTCTCCTCTCCTCCTCTGTCCTCCATTTATTTTATTTTATTTTATTTTTTTTACACCTGCGCAATGATGGGCTGGCCGAGTGGCCAGCCATGTGGGAGTGGACGACCATGCAAATTTTTGGAGCTATCCCACCAATCGCATGGCCACTTGGCCACGGAGACTTCTGGGATGTGCCAAAAAGCCCCCTAAAACCTGCCCTAGCCCCCCTAACCCTAACCCTAACCCTTGACTCCGTACCCATACGTCACAGACTGTCTTCTTAGTGGGTCAGAGAGGCACCCAGAGGTGCAACCCACTAGCCCACCGTAACCTTACCCGTCACTAGCCTAACCATAGCTCTTGCACTAAGCCACCTTAAAGCCAGATCTACTTGCTTGCATTGCACTACACGCAGCAAGTACAATTCCCTTCTGTGTGAGACATGGTGGTGCGAGAGCCTTAGTTAGGCATCTCACTATGGCTCTGGGTTCAGTGCCATCCACTAGTCTTCACAGTCACTGTCTGCACATTCTGTTATGCAATATCCATATGGCTATTGCATAGCATTTTGCAGCAGCAGCAGGTGAGGAGGGGAGACCCCCATGTTGAGGGGTCTCTTGGAGCCTGCTTCCCCTTTCCTAGTGGGTGAGGATAGGAGGCACCCACGGGTGCCTCCAGGAGCCCACTTTCCCTTATAGCGGGCCAGAGGAGGCACCCACCCCAGAGAGGTGCCTCCAGGAGCCCGCTCCCCCCCCAAAAAACCAGTACTAACGAAAATGAAAAAACAAAAAAACGAACCGACTAATTTTTGCAAATTTTCACGAAAAACGGAGACGACCCGAAACGGGACCGGCCCGACTAGCAACAACTCGAAATTTTTTTTTCAAGTAATGCCCATCTCTACTAGTCACTTTTCAGCTGGATTACTAATGCTCTTGATGCAGGAAAACTAATGGAAACTCTCAGGAAACCTCAGCACATCCACAATGCAGTGGCTAGATTGCTGGCTGGGATTGGTTACAGGGAACATATACCATATTTTTGTCCTATAAGACACACTTTTATAGGTGGTATTTAACACCTGATAAGCTGGCTAAAATGTATAAAATATCCGATGTTTGTTGGAAATGTAACAAAGGGCGAGGATCTTTTCTCCATATGTGTTGGGTGTGTAAGAGGGCTAAAAACACTGGTGTATGGTACAAAAATTTATTTTACAAACTATCTTAATTAATCTTGAGCTAAAACCAGAGGTTTTCTTACTATCTATGGTACAACAAAATATTGGTGATAGTAAAAAAATTGTAATAATCCATATGATCACAGCAGCTAGAATGTTGTATGCACAACTATGGAAGACAAACAAAATTCCGGACAAAAGCCAGTTAATTATGAAGGTGTTAAACTGTGCAGAAATGGACAAGATCTCAGCATTAATGAAACCAGATGTATATTATGAAGACTTCGAAGAAAAATGGCATGATTTCTACAAAATTTTAGATCAATATTATAAGTCAAATTAAGTTCCCTGTTTAATTTATGAGTAATTGAAATAGTTAAAGATAATATATTGTTAATTATGATGAGATGCAAATTTTGTTTGAGAAGATTAGAATCATTCCAGTTCCCCCCCCCTTTTTTTTGATTTACAACTTTGTTGTTTGAAAAATATAAATAAATTGCAAAAAAGACACACTTTTCCCATCTTCAAAGGTAAGTGGAAATGTCTGTGCATCTTACTGAGCAAATACAGCAGTCCCCGCTACATATATACCACAGATTTTCATTTAGAGATAAGATACCTGCATGGAGCCTTTCCCATCTTGTGCTCCAGCTGGGATTCCGCAGTTCCAATCACGCTGTTTGCAAATAGGCTTCCTCCAGGGAGCCTCTCCCCTTCTGCAGCCAAGATTCCCCAGTCAAAATTCACCTTGTTTGCAAAGAGGTCTCCACAGAGCCTCTGCCCTCCCCTCCTGAGGCCTGGATTCAACAGCTCCAATTACCTGGTTTGCAAGCCTCCCCTTTTGCAGTTTGGATCCCATAGCTCCAATTACCTGGTTTGCAAACCTCCCCTTTTGCAGCTTGGATTCCACAGCTTCAATTACCTCATTTGCAAGCCTCCTTTTTGCAGCTTGGATTCCAGTGCTCCAATTACCTCGTTTGCAACCTCCCCTTCCTCGCCACAAAACCTCAGGCTAAACATTTTCCCTCGTTTTTCTCCTCTAAAAACTAGGTGCATCTTATGGCCAGTGCATCTTAAAGGGAGAAAATTATGGTAATTTCCCTGTTATAGCAGGTCCACTAGCTGTCAATCAGTTTCTGGCCACAATTCAAAATGCTGGTTTTAACATACAAAGTCATAAATACACTGGTTCCAAACTACCTCATAGATTGTATCTCCCAGTATGACCAGGTCCGAGTGCTGAGGTCATCAGGAGAGGCCTTTCTCTCCATCCTGCCACCTTCACAGGTGCATCTGACAAGAACACAGGGAGGGCCTTCTCTGTTGCTGCTCCAAGTCTTTGGAACTCCCTGCCGCAGGAGGCCAAACTTGCACCATGTTTGTTGTCCTTCCACAAGTAGGCAAATGCCTTTCTCTTCAGGCGAGCTTTCCCTGAGTGACCGTTATGGACCCCATATTACTGATTGGACTGAATTTGTAGTACTTGTGTTTAGAGATGGGCACGACTTGAAAAATTTTTTTTTCAAGTTGTCGTTAGTCGGGCCGGTTCCGTTTCGGCTCGTTTCCGTTTTTTGCGAAAATTCGCAAAAATTAGTCGGTTTGTTTTTTCGTTTTTTTGTTGTCGTTAGTACTGGTTTGGGGAGGGGGTAGCGGGCTCCTTGAGGGAGCTGCAGGAGTCAGCCAGAGCCACAAGTGACAGACTGGCAGACTCTTTGCACCCGCTGTGTCTCACGTACTTGCATGTAGTGCAATGCAAGTAGATCTGGCTTAGGGTTAAGACGGGTTTGCGCAAGGGCTAGGGTTAGGCTAGTTACGGGTGAGGTTAGGGTGAGTATTGGGGTGCACCTCTGGGTGCCTCTCTGACCCACTTAGAAGGACAGTGTACAGGCGTATGGGTTAGGCTTAGGGTTCTGGTTTGGGCTACGATTAGTGGGCTGTTTATGCCCGATTGGCACATCCCAGAAGTCTCTGTCAAAACCTGGCCAAGTGGCCATGCAATTGGTGGAATGGCTCCTGTAAAAATTCAAGCATTTAAAATAGCTAATTTTCGCATGTTTCTGTGGTGCTTTGGTGGGGTTTTGGGCAACGATTTCAAAAAAAAATATTGCGGTCGCCATTTTGGATCCCCCCCCCCACCGCATGGCAAATGGATGCGCCCTCCCAGCCTGGTACAGTCAGCAAAACCTGGCCATGCGATTGGTGGAATGGCTCCAAAACTTTGCATGGTCCACTCCCATGGGCGAGCCCTTCATTGCGAATGCACAGGTGTAAAAAAATAAAATAAAATAAAATAAAATAAAATAAAATAAAATCAACGGAGACTTTTTTTTGCAAGAAAACCCCACTGCTGCTACTGCAAAAATTCAAGCATTTAAAATAGCTAATTTTCGCATGTTTCTGTGGTGCTTTGGTGGGGTTTTGGGCAACGATTTCAAAAAAAATATTGCGGTCGCCATTTTGGATCCCCCGCACTGCATGGCAAATGGATGCGCCCTCCCAGCCTGGTACCAGCACCGCAGCAGTAGCAATAGCCAAGGAGAGGGGGGCGGGGAAATCCCCCCCCAAATAAAACACCCTTCTGGCCTGGTAGGTGCCCTCAGACAGTTTTCGCCTACTTTTAGGGCCGGGAATCGGTTTTTTTTTTTTTAACGTTTTAAAACTTTTTTTCTGTGCCGCTTGGCATTGCGCAATCGCCGCAATGCAAGTAACGAGCACGACAAATCAGACCAAATTGTTCGTTCGTCGGTTCGAGCTCGAATTCTGGTGGAGTAATTCCCGTTTCCGTTTCCGTAGAGTAACGGATACGAGTAACGGAAACGGAAACGGGAATACCGCTAAGTCGTGCCCATCTCTACTTGTGTTATTTCACGTTTAGTTTTCCATCTCTTAGAGTGGCATTTTTTCCATTTATTTCTTTACTTATCGCTGTTAGCTTTAATACTGCTTCTTAATGATGTAAGATGTCTCTTCACAATCTTTAGTCTTAGCCTTGAATTTTATTTATTTATTTATTTATTTATTTGTTGAACTTATATCCTGCCCATCTTCCCAGAGGGAATGTTCTTGATAAGTGTTCTGCATTAATTGTATGAAACTTAGGGTAAGGGCTAGGCTTAGGGTTACGGTTAAGGTTAGGGTGGGTTAGTGGGCTGCACCTCTGGGTGCCTCTGACCCACTAAGAAGGACAGTGTACTGGCATATGGGTTAGGGTTAGCGTTAGGGTTAGGGTTAGGGTTAGGGTTAGTGGGCTTTTTATGCCCTCTGGCACATCCAGAAGTCTCAGTCAAAACCTGGCCATGCGATTGCTGGAATGGGTCCAAAAAATTGCATGGTCCCATCCCATGGCCAGCCCATCATTGCGCAGGTGTAAAAAAGTAAAAATAAAATAAAATAAAATAAATGGAGACGTTTTATTTCAAGAAAAACCCATTGCTGCTACTATAAAAAATCAGGTATTTAAAATACCTAATTTTCAAATGTTTCTGTGGTGCTTTGGTGGGTTTTTGGACCACGATTTAAAAATAAATATTCCGGTCGCCATTTTGGATCCCCCCCCACCGCATGGCAAATGGAGACGACGAGGATGCCCCCCCAGCCTGGTACCAGCAGCCCAGGACAGGAGAGGGGGGGAGGCCAGGGACCCCCCCAGAAACCACCCCTCTCTGGTAGGTGCCCTCACTGAGGCAGGCATATTTTGCCTGCTTTTTTGGCTGGGAATCGGGGGTTTTTTTAAAAAAACTTTTTTTCTGTGCTGCTTGGCATCGCGCAATCGCCGCAATGCCATGAATGACAACAACAAATTAGACCCAATTTTTCTTTTTCGGGTTGGGTTCGAGGTGGAGCGGAGTAATTCTCATTACCGTTACCCGTTACGTAACGATAACGAGAACCGAAAACAGAAACGAGATTTTCGCCGCTCCGTGCCCATGTCTAATGGGAAGTACATTGGTGCAATTTTGTCTTGGGAAGGCTTTCAGTACACAAATTAGCCCCCCCTTCTGTTACTCTGTTATTTTTAATTCAAGGTTTTCTCCACCCCACCCCCATGACTCTGCCTTATGAGAGATGTACTACAAATCATTGCACTTCCATAGCATTTTTGATTTGGAAGTCTTTAAATCTTTTCATGTAACCTATCCTAGACTGTGGTTTACAATAGTAAACATATTCTTACTTGATTCCTTTCTGAAGGAATTGCAAACTGTTACTTCAAAGCTGTAGATAAAATCTGAATTCATTTCAAACTATTTTTTTTAATTATATGGGAAATGATTTCAGAGTCGTGACACTTTTAAATTGTTAAACATGAGGGGAGGGGAAGCCCCATAGACATTTCTGCTTACATATTCATCTTAATCTTGTAAAACCATTGATGTACTACATTTAATTCCTGTGGCTAATACAGATCATCTGGTGCATGCCGTTTTAGACTGGATTAACTATAACCCCTTATCTTTGAATTTGAATTAAGCTGTAACCAACTTGCATTCTGGAAAATTGTTTTGATGGGGTGTGACTTGAGGTAATGCTTATAAAGGCAAGGGTGTCAGTTCTTCTATTCCTTTCTGCAGCTTTCCACAATATTACAATGCATCACCAGGAAGGGCAGAAGACAACATAACATGAAGTGCTTTTAACAAGGGACACGTGCATGCCAGTGAGCATTTGAAATTTGCTTAGACAAATTGGAATGAAGGGAGTAATGCCTCTGATGGCTTGAGCAGATAGAAGAGGCCCTCTATGATGCCATGAAATATTCAAGGGGAAGAGACCACTTGGGGACAATCATGGGACCATTGTTTCTCTGTGTTCTATGCTATACCTGAACAATCTTCAGGAGCATTTATATTTCTGGCTATTACAGTGTAATATGACTGAGACCGGGATGAACATGCTGTCAGGATCCTTTCTAGACCTGTGATTCATGATTCTAAGATTCAGAATATAGATTAGAGAGGGATAAATAGAGTCCAGCTTTTTTGTAACTGACAGGTATGGGTTAAATAAAGTACAGTAATCCCCCAACCCAACCCACGATAAGTGAAAATCTGTGATATGCGGATGTGACGTTGGGTTGGGTTTTGGGGGGGGGCTCTCTGGTGCCTCCTACACTTACCTGAGGCCTGGCAGTGCCCCGGACGGGCCTCTGACAGGATTCCTGGGCTGGTTGGATGCCCCAAATTGCTTTCCAGTGATCCAGAAGTCACTTCTGGTTCACCAGAAACCAATTCTGGGGCCTCTGACAGGCCCAATAAGCCTGTTGGAGGCCCCAGAAGTGGTTTCTGGTGAACCAAATGTGACTTCCGGTTTGCTAGAAACCACTTCTGGGGCCTTCAACAGGTCCGAGAAGCCTATCAAAGGCCTGTCTGGGGCAGCACCAGGCCCGGGATAAGTACCAGAGGCCTCAAACAGGTATAAACAGCTTACCCAGGGGGTCTTGACTTTCATATACTGCAGTCCCATGATATACCGGGACTGTAGTATATGAACCATGAAGTGGGGAACCACTGTAGCTTAGAGGTACAATATGCTATGTGGCATGAGCCTTACAACCAGATCCTTCCAGTGGGGATTTTACAACTCTCCTACAATATATCTTCTCTCTCTCTCTCTCTCTCTCTCTCTCTCTCTCTCTCTCTCTCTCTCTCTCTCTCTCTCTCTCTCTCTCTCTCTCTGTCTGTGTGTGTGTGTGTGTGTGTGTGTGTGTGTGTGTGTGTGTGTGTGTTTGTTTGTTTGTTGGGACTGTAGTCTGTTAGGGATATCTATCTATCTATCTATCTATCTATCTATCTATCTATCTATCTATCTATCTATCTATCTATCTATCTATCTATCTATCTATCTATCATCAGAGACCAAAGTCTCCACTAAGGGGGACTGTCTACAGCTGAATATGCTACATTCTCAACTAGAGTACATCATTAGAATCAGATTTTTCCCCCAGCAGTAGTAGGTTCCAAACCAACCCATGCGAACCCAGGTGGTGCTTGGAACTCTCTGACACACAATTATCTGGGCTCATGAGGGGTTAAACTCCAAACAGGAATCAGGCTGCAATGTCATCTTTGCTTGATCTGTGGTGCTGGCCAATCAGGAGCTGTGTAGGGACAGGTATCATTATGCCTTCCTGTCTTGATTGGCCAGCACCACAGAGCAGGAAAGATGACGTTGCAGCCTGCTTTCTTTTTGGAGTGTAGCCCCATGCCAGCACAGACCAAAGTAAGCAATTGGATCCTGGGCAATATACTCATCTATATTCAGATTTCTTTTCAAAGATCTCTCGTATTAAGTCTACTCTAATAATTTCTGCGTAAATTGTGCTGTCACTCCTTAATCCACAAGAGCCAAATAAATTGTTGCTTGTTCTCATAAAATGTGAGGGCCTTCTTTTAAAATTACACATCCAAATGCTGTAGAGTTACCCCCCGCCATTTCACGGTTCAGGTCCTGTGGTCCCGCTATATCGCAGGATCGCAGTACCTGCACCTTGGAGCCATGCAGGGGGGCGGTGGGGAGCGATCGGGTCGCCCCCCGCCACCCCTAGCCCCTCCGAAAGGCTTCAGAGTCACGTGGAGGGGTGGCAGGGAGCTATTGCGTCGCTCCCCGCCACCCCCACCCCCTTCGAAAAGCCTCGGAGCCACATGGGGGCAGCGGGGAGCGATCACGTCACTCCCTGCCGCCCCCTCAGCCCCCTCTGAAAGGCCTCAGCACTGCATGGAGGGGCAGAGGGGAGCAATCGGGTCTCTCCCCGCTGCCCCCGGGCCCCTCTGAGAAGTCTCGGGTGGCACAGGCGGGCGGCAGCGGGAGGTCAGATCCTGCAACACCACCTGTGTGCACCGCACCAAGACTTCTCGGACAGGTGCGCGATTGCCCCCCCAACTGCCCCCAGGTGCCCCCGCTGCCAGCCCCCCACCTGCTTCTGCATATCGCGGATTTTCATGCATCGCAGGTGGGGTTGGTCTCTAACCCCCGCGATCGGCAGGGAGTTACTGTATATAGTTGATTATAAGCCAACCCGAGTATATGCCGAGGCCCCTAATTTTACCCCCCCCCCCCAAAACTGGTAAAACTTATTGACTCAAGTATAAGCCAAGGAAGGGAAATGCAGCAGGTGCTGGTAAATTTCAGAAATTAAAATATATATCAATAAAATTACATTAATTGAGGCATCAGTAGGCTAAATATGTTTGAATATTTATTTCAAAGAAAAACAGTAAACTAGCTCTGCAAGTGCAAAAAACAAGCTAAAACACAAGCGTTAAAATCATTCAAAACTGGATTCCTCATCATCTGCATTTCCAAATATAGCTTCAGCTGTAGCTGGTGTGAGGCTATCAGCATAGACATTGTCATCAAAGCAAAGTGTGTGTCCTGCTTATATACTGCCCCATACCACTTCAAGTAGTCTCTGGGCGGTTTACAATTTAATTACAGTCTGCAGGCTACACATTGCCCCCCCCCCCCCGAAACCTGGGTACTCATTTTACCGACCTCAGAAGGTTGGAAGGCTGAGTGATCCTTGAGCCTGCTACCTGGGATTGAACCCATGTCGTGAGCACAGTTTTACCTGCAGTTCAGGCATTTAACCACTGCGCCAAGTTCACAGTGTCACCATCACCAAGTTCACAGTTGTCACCCTCACTGCTGTTGTTCTCATACAAAGTGCTGTCTTCACTGCCATCCATAGTGTTATTAATGCCACATTTCTTGAAGTTTGCACCATGTCCTCTGGAATCTCTTCCCATGCATCACAAACCCACTTGGCTATCAATTCTATGTTGGGCTTCATCAGATTTCCAACTTTTGTCATTCGGGTTTGACCAGATAATTTCCATTCATGCCACTTCTTTCGCACATGGTGTTTGAAAGGTTTATTTAAACACACATCTAGGGGCTGCAATACAGATGTAAATCCACCTGGATTAATGGCCCAAGTAACTTGAGAAGACTTTGCAAGGTTTTTTTTTGTCATCAGATCTGTGGGCTCTGAACATATTCCAAACTAGCAATGATGGTTTTCTTTTTAAGGCTGGTCCTAGTCATCCGTTTGAAATTTCTTTCAGCCATTCAGCCATTTTTTTGTTCCATCTTCATCCATCCACCCTTTAACATGTGTGCGTACTGTAATGCATGGTGGGAATTTAAACTTCTTAGGCAAGGTATTTCTTTTAAGAATAATGACAGGCCGCAGCTTAATTCCACTAACCAAACATGACAGAATGAATGTGATTTTTTTCCCCATTTCCTGTGGTTCTGAGAAAAATAGTTTTGTCTCCCAAACTTGCCACAGTTCTGTTGCTTGGAAGATCAAAGGTCACATGTGTTTCATCCATATTCCCAATAGCTCAAAGGTCATAGTTATGGATCTTTCTTTGTTTTGTGATGAATGAATGGAATGACGTCACTTTTGGCAACTTCTGTGAAATCTTTGTCGCAAGCATAGGTCAAACTTATTCATGAAGCGGGTAGATCATCCTGTTGATGCAACAAAATTTTCAATACCTGATGCTTTTAATTTCTCATCTTTAGCCAATTTAAGGGCATGTAAGCGAAATCCCATGACTGTTACGCAGTAACCATTTTGATGACACTCCATAAACTATTTATGCAATTCAGTCTCTAGAGCCCCATATGAAGTTGTAAAACCACGTTGAGCTTTTTTTTTGTTGCCCTTGGCATCTTTTCTAATTCAGCTTTCATTTTCCGCCACTCCCTCACTTGTTTTTTGCCAACACAGAATTTCCTACTTGCAATACTGTTATTGTTTTTCTTCTGCTCTTGATACGACCTTAAGTTTGAAACCAGCTTCGTATGACCTGCGGTTTAGTTTTGGTCCAGGTTTTGAAGTAGTGGGATCCATTTCTATCAGGAAAAAAAGCCACACCATAGTCATTTAATTCTCAAAATATACTACTTTAATCAGTCATCATTGGTGAAATGGTTTTTAGCAGTTTGGATTGCCTTGATACAAATGTCAAGACCACTTTCCCTGAATAAGAGTTGATCTTAAAAGGCATCAGACAAATACAATGTTGGTATTTCCCCACCCTCTAAATGTATGGCAACCATTGACAGTTTCTTCCTATGATGTTTTGAAATGATGACTGTTCTTCACTGGGGAAGACAGGGAAATGCCAGTTCTGTGAGGACATTATGGAATATTTTCAGTGCAAACCTGCCAATCTACTAGGCCTAGTTGGAGGAGAGCTTTGTGGGTACCCTGGACTGCCAGAAATATGAACAAGTGGGTCTTAGATCAAGTCAAGTCTGAACTATCTCTGGAGGCAAAAATGTTGAAACTGAGACTGACCTACATTGGGGCACATCAGTAGAAGGCAGAAAAAGACAAGAATATTCTCTGGGAAAGACAATATTCAATTTTATTTTGATCAGTTTAATAGTTTATTTTTAATGTATATTTTTAATTCTCTTCTTTTTAATAATGCAAGCCATCTTGGGTCCTCTTATCAGGAGAAAGGCAGCCCATAAAAAAGACAGATGAATAAGTAACAAATAATGCTGGGAAAGGAGGAAGGCAGCAGGAAAAAAGGGAAAAAGAAGACCAAATAGGAGATTGAATAACTCCCTAAAATAACCACAGACTTGAGCTTATAAGAGCTGGGCAGGGAGTTGACAGGACATTTTGGAGATTGCTCATTATAGGGTCATGTTAAGTTGATGGCACATAACACCAGTAAATCTACTGATACATTGAGAGCATCTGGTCACATTCATATCTTGCTAGAAACCCTTCCCTTCAAAACTAGACAACATTATGTACTAATGTAAACAAAGTTAGTTTGAAAATTACATTGCTCATTTTCACAGGATCCATTATACTGCAGTGTATCAAAATTCTCCAGCAGCTCTTTTCAACTATGATCCTCAGCTAGAATCAAAATTGCCTTATGGCCGGATCAAGGAGTAGTTATTATTACCATAAACATTTCAGGGTGAACCTCCCACACTGAAAGCATGGCAACGTCCCTTCATGTAAACATACCATATTTTGCTTAATGGATTGGCTGGTGCAGGAAAAAAGACATGGCCGCATCATTTGCACACTTTACCCTTTCCTACAGCAGATGAGCTAGGAAGTGGGAGGGGTCTGGAGAACTGGTGTTCTGGCACATCCTGGATATTAACTACGCTTCTTTCATCAGGTAAACAGTAAAAGCTTTTTACTGTTGTGGGGCACCAGTTTTGCCTCCCCCCATCCCCTGTGCCCACCTCTCCTGTTTTGCCACCACCAGCGGCCACCTTGATGGTGAGTGAAGCAGGGTAAAGCCACAGGGCACTAGTGCTGCCTCCCTGATCTCCTGGGCCCCCACCTCTCCTGCTTTGCTATTGTTGCCGCTAGGCAGTCTGGTAGTGGGCAAAGCAGGGCAAAGCCTCAGGGCACCAGTGCCACTTCCCACATCCCCTGGGCCCACCTCTCCTGCTTTGCCACCACCACTGCCACTGGCCACCTCAGTTGCAGGAGAAGCGGGGCAAAGTCACGGGCACCAGTGCTATATCCCCCCATCCCCCCCCAATCCCCAACTTTTATTGACCCATGTATAAGCCGAGGACCATTTTTACAGCAAAAAATAAGGGCTGGAAAAGTTGGCTTATATGGCTATATGTGTGGGAATGTGTATTGAAATCCATCTGGAAAAGCTTTCAGAAATACCTACAGACATTTTGAATTATCTGAATAAGTTGGAAGCTTACAACTGGAAGAGATTGGTCTGAGGAAGTGGTTTGCACATGAAAGTTCATACTAAAATATAGTAGTTAGTCTTCAGGGTGCCCCCAAATTTAATTTTTCTCTTGTTTTTGGCCTGATCAGCTGGCAATGATGTGTTCCATTAACTGATTTCCTGAGATGGCTTCTGAAACAGTAATGTTGTCATCAATGCTGTTCCATAATGGAAAGCAATAGGCTCGTCACTCAGCACATAAGAAGCTGCACATAAACAGGTTATTTGTGAAGACCTACCCATCAGAGACAACAAGGAAATTCCAATGTTGATGAATAGCACTTATGTTCTGAAAGCAGGCCATTCTAATTGGTACAGATGGTGGGCAGGCAGCAAAGCAGCCCGCTTTACAAAAAAATAATTAAAGGGCTTGATTACAAAAGTGAAGGTAAGCTTGATTTGGGTACATTAAGTACTTAAAGCTTTTTTTCCTGGGGGTTATTTAAAATGATTTCTACTCACTGCCTAGCCAAATATAGCACCTAAGTAGTGTACAACAACACCAAGTTTACAAGCTGATCTAGTTCAAGAGGGTAGACTCAAGGTCTCTTTGTTCTGTTATGTATTCAAGTAGTGTAACCATTTAGTCTATAGTTTAAGATTGGTAAAAACGAAGGGTAGAATGAATCTGTTTCCAAAGGTTTCAATCAAGGGCTGCAGGGGGATGCTAAATTTTATTACTGCTAATGAAAGAAGACTATATGTTCTTACTTAAATGTTACAGAATCTACTGTATTTTTTGCCCCATAAGACACACCAGACCATAGGACAAACCTAATTTGTGTGTGTGTGTGTGTGTGTGTGTGTGTGTGTGTGTGTGTGTGTGTGTGTGTGTGTGAAATAATATTCACACATACATACTGCAGTCCTGGTCCATCTCCAACCTAGTTTACTCTCCAGACATGGTGCTCTTGGGAGGCCCAGCGAGGCATGGCTGGAGAGTAAAATGCAAAGACAAGCCTCCCCCACCCCCTGCTCGGGTCTCCATGCTGGGAAGCCTTGGGCCCTTGCAGAGTCCTCCAAACCCGGTGCAGGTCCCCAGCCCCAGCTGCATCCGCAATGGCCGCATGCCCACCCAGCTGTTTAAAAAAATTCCTTGCATGATTGATTTGTTCCATATAATAGGAGATGAAGAGAAAGAAGCCCAACTGGAGGCCATAGAGATGAGATATAGGTTAGAGAATAACCACCCACCATGATGACCATAGAGCTGCTCTGGGTGAGTCCAGCCGGTCTAAAAAGCCCTCCAAGGGAGCAGAAGCTGAAGGCTCTTCAAGGGCCGGCCACATGTACTCACCCTATAAGACACACAGACATTTATCCTTACTGTTGGGGGGTGCATCTTATGGGGCGAGAAATACTGTAATTCTATGTACCTTTTATTAAGTCCAATTGTTTTTAAAGGGAAATGTTATTTGTTAATTTTTTTATATAATTGACATATTTATTTTCTCCCAAAGAGAGATCCAAGGCGGCTGATAACAATTGAAACTATAAAATAGTGTCAGGTATAAAACAATATACAAAAACAAGATTAAATGTTTAAATGTTTAACTTACATTCATCAAGATTAAAAACAAGAACTCATTTTAAAGCATTTAAAGAGCTCCAAAAACAGGAGTTCCCTAGACACCCACTTATTCCTTAAAGCCAGTCTGAAAAAGAAAGTCTTTGTCAAATGATGGAAGGAGGAGAAGAAGGAGACCAACCCAGTTTCTTGGGGCAGGTATTTGTGCCTGTTAGAGATGGGCATGAAATGAACAATTTTTCGTTTCCGTTTTCGTTTTTTCGTTTTGTTACGCAACGAAATGACAAACGAATTTTGTCTCCAAAATGAAACGAAATGAACAGAAACACCGGAAATTTTGTCGTGTATTTCGTTTTCGTTACTGCAATACAGTGAAGTGCTTTAAATGCTAAAAATATCACAAAATTTGAAATAAATGGTAACAAAATGGTAACAAAACAAATGAAAACGAAAATGAATTTTTTGCAAAAATTCGCAAAAAACAGAAACGAACCGAAATGGACCCTCCAAATGACAAACGACAAACGAAATGTCATTTTTTTGATTCATGCCCATCTCTAGTGCATGTCTTTAAACTCCCAACAAAATCTGTGAACTTAACTCTACCAATAATTTTAAATTTTATGGTGATCCCCTTTTGATCTAGAAAACCCCTCTGTACCTAGAAAAGCCTGGAAAGGGTCACTATATCTCAGATCTGACTTGATGGCATATAATGAAAATATTTGTGTGTTTATTTGAGTGGTATGTTCCATTTAATCTTAAGAACCCAAAGCAGTTCAAGCTGTAATTCCGAAAAGGCATTAACAACAACTATTACCTCCAAACCATGCACAGTGAAGAGGAGGAGAGGAGGAGGAGGAGGAGGAGGAGGATAAGGAGGAGGAAGTGCTGTAACATCATAATATTATGATATATGAATATTTCATTGAGTGAAAATGAGCTCTGTTGGCAGCTTTCTAACCTTGAGATCATTCATATGCTCTTGCTGCTCTTGCTACTGCTGCAGATGTCTATCAAGAATAACAATAGGGCTCCAGTGAACTGAAAATAGTTTCATATGCTTTGCGGGCAGTTATTGATTTGGCTCTGCTTGACAGAAAGGCTAAAGTGGGCAGAGGTATTTCATGTTCACCAGCACCATCTATCCAATTTTCTTTTTAGTCAGTGAAAGATCTTGTGATGGGCAAGGTGGTCTGCTCAATGGAATACGGACAGATCTAACATCCTTCCCCCATCCACTCCCCCTTCTTGGGTTGATTATATTTCCAGGCAAAGGCATATAGATGGAGAGAGAATTGATTATTTTAGACAGATCAAAGAGAGCACTGGAGCTTTCTGCTCCAACAACGTCTGGAGATATGAAAGCAAAAGAAATTCGGTTGACATTGCGAAGGCACATGAGATACCCTGCTTTAATAGCTGATCGACCTAGGCACCTCAGCTAAGCTCACTGAGAATTTTGTTAAAACATTTATAGCTTTTGCTCATTTGAACAAGAATCTGAGCTTGGATCTCTGGACTATTAACATGTTTTAGTTCACTAAAATGTTGTGATAGTGTTAAAGTGCGTGAATTGGAATTCATAGACTGAATCACTGTCACCGTCTTTTTCATGGGTGGCATATGGAGAGTTGGCAGAGGGCAGGGAATAAATCTTTAAACTTTAAAAGATTCATATTTTATTTTTTTCATCTAAAGAATTAAAAGCACCCACCAGGATTTATGTGTCAATGGGGATTTGAACCTGGGTCTTCCTAGTATTTGTCCAACATGTTAATTGTTATCCCACTCTGGCTTACCTGGCTGGCATAACTCTAATTTAAAAGCAATAAGTGTTCTGCTTATATACCACCCTATACCACTTCAAGCACTCTCTGGGCGGTTTACAATTTAATTATGCAGGCTACACATTGCCCCCTAGCAGGTTGCGTACTCATTTTACCGACCTCGGAAGGATGGAAGGCTGAGTCAACGATGAGCTAGCTACCTGGAATCGAACCCCAGGTCATGAGCACAGTTTTACCTGCAGTACAAGCATTTGATCACTGCACCACTGCTTTTTTAAAAAATATATAAACAATCCTGCCATCTGAGAGAGTGCAATATAAGATAGCAGGAACGCTAAAGTAAAATAAAAAGGACAGCTCCCTTAACCGTTCTACTGTTGGCTCACCCCTCACCTGCCCCTCAGTCACCTCCCCCCATCCCCTCCCACCTGCACCCCTTCTCCTCTCCCCCTTATCCGCTTCTCCCTCTGTTCTCCTTATCCCCAATTGCCTGATCGCTCCCTGTCTGCCCCTCATATAACCTTGTTTTGGTGGTGGTGGTGACATCAGAAAGGGGAGACTCCTCCCAACTGGAGGATTCCCTGCTGCACTTTTCCCCAGAAGCTTCAAAGATCCACAAGGCTGACCATCAGCTGTTCGGTGTTGCCCAGAAAGTGGTTTGCAGAGCAGTCTCCTGCCAGCTGGGGCATTAAACTCCACTGCTTCTCACCACTCCATTAAATTTGTGCAAACCCGAACCTGAACCAAACTAAGGGTGGGCCCGAACCAGACAAACCCAAATCATGAGTTTTCTGGTTCATGCCCACCTCTATTGCTGTATTATCGTTGTTATTGTTTTTATATTTTTATTATTGTTTTGTTTACTGTGAGGGTTTTTGGGGGGCAAATTCTTTTTGCAATCTGTTGTACACTGGTCAGAGTTCCTGAGAGATAGTCAGGCAGTCAATAAGTGCAAAACTAACTAACTAACTAACTAACTAACTAACTAACTAACTAACTAACTAACTAACTAACTAAATAAATAAATAAATAAATAAATAAATAAATAAATAAATAAGTTCAAAATATGTTCAGGATTTTTAAAAAGCCCCACTAATTAGAAGGAGCAAACACAACAAATTTATATCAAGAACTTCAGACTGTAAGAGATTTCAGAGAATTAAAGGGTTTTTTTTTCCCCTGGTGCTGAAAAGGTAAGAGAGTGGGTGGCACATCACCCACTGTGAGGAGGCTTCCCACAAGCAGCAACCACTGAGAATTCCCTTTCTCAGACTCTTCAGAGAGCCAAAAGAAAATATGTATCTGTGTGCTTTCTGCTTTTCCTCCCTCTCCATATAGCTCATGCCTGCTTCTGTCAGGTGTTGGTTGGACTGTTTAAATGGGTTAAGTTTTGTCCCCTTTATACTTATTTCTACCAAATCTGATTTTGTGTTTGCACATTTTAACTTATATCATTTCCTGGATTCCATCCACTACCACCCCAGCCATCACTGACTGAGGTGCATTCATGCAATATGTTGTATACATTTGAAATACAGTATGTGCATTTTCCTATGTGCACTTTTCATACATGCCTGTTTCTACCTCAAGGTTGCCTATCACTGTCTATCACTGTGTCAGTTTGGCACATAACCCACAGAGAGTCTGGGAGATAGAGACAGAACCCATTTCTTTTAGGAAAAGTTGGCCTAAGTGTATTTCACGCACATCTCTGCCCATCACTTGTCTCAGAAGCTGGTGCCAGTTGGAGGACACCATGCCACACTCATTTTCATGCATGGAAAGTACAATGTGGGAAGAGATGTCCCTTCATGAAATAGTTTCCTGTGAAAATAAGAGAGTCCATATATACGATGAAGATGAAGAAAGCCTAGCACATTCTTCTAAGGGAAATTTCGGAATAGGTTATGATATAAGAAAGGACACTCAGTAGATTAGCTGCAATTTGCTAAATAAATAATTGAATCTGATATTTTATTTATTATGTTAAGCATTTATATATAGTTTTAAACAGCTATCAGATCTGATGAATTTTAATCATTAATGCTGCCTGGCAAGTTTACAACAAATGCAATCTTCCAGAGGCAAGATAAATGCTATTAGTTTTTTTTAGAGAGGCTGTTGTGTGTGTTAACTTGTGTGACATTACCTGAAGGAATTCGAAGGAGCTGCTGCATCAACTTGAAAAAGACTTCAAGAAGCATGAAGTCATGACATTCCACTGGTGAAATGGCTCCAAAGGAGCCAGGAGGGATTGTTCTGCCTCTCCAATGCATCTGCTTTTGTATCTCCAGAATCAGAATTGGAGGTTTCTGAGAACCCTCTCAAGCCAGTTTTAGGCAGTGCAGACATTTGGAACTGGAACAACAGGGCAGGAGAAAATCTGTCTGTAAATGATTTGTTCTTGCCCTGACTACTGTATATCTTCTTGACATACTGATTTCACAAAAATTCATCAAGCACTTAAATTCTGCCTATTGTACCTCAGACAAGACATAGCATTTTCATACTAAAAATGTGCTAATCTATTTGCCCCTGCATTACTATTCTTCCACTGTTTCTTAATGGCTAGCTTCTTGTAACCCAACAATCAGTGCTTGCACCTTTTGATTTTTTTTTTTCAGTCCCCTACACTCGCCTTCCCCACAGGCACCTGCATAAATGTCTGTCAAAACTTCGTGAAGCTGACAAAAGTGGGATACATTCTATGAAATTAAAATAAAGCTTATACAAAATAAATCTTACTCATCTTTAAGGTGCTATTAGGCTTCTTGCTGTTTTAAGTGTTCTGTATTGTTGTTCAAATTTGTTACTCCGGCGAGCACGGGGATGCTTTGATTGCAAAAAAATCCCTGTTGCTCCACGGTTCAGACTAGCAATCTTGACAACAAAATTTTGTATCTTCGTGCAATGTCGATAATAAGCATACATGTCTGTGTATTTTCATGTGTCCCTTGGGGATGTGCCTCTGGTTTGGAAATTATTTGGAAACTGAAGTGAAGCGAGGATATTTGTCATTTTATTGGGGATCTTTGTTGGATCGGTGGTCGCTGATTATTTTTAGTTGCTCTAATGAGAGAGACACCTCTTGTGCTCCTATATGAAAAAACTATTTATTTAACTAGAAGGGAAGGGTACACAAGAGGTTTCCTAACTATAACTATTCTAACAGCCATTTTGCTAAGCCAGGAACATGCTTCTCTTCTTTCTCTAAGAATACAAGGCACACACTCTAACTAGACTTCTACCAGAACATTCCAAGTGGTGAGATCTCAACAACCAATTGGCTTCGCTCTTCCCATTAAATCCAGGCCATAATACTCTACATCACATTAACCATGTAATGGCTGAAATGTAAATCTTGCCAAATACTCCAACACAGTTTCTAATCAAATGGGAAGCCAGAAGTCATACTCAAATGGGTGGTACTTGAGGCTCTCTAATGAGCTCAATATTTACTTTGGCACTTTGATTTAAACTGCTGAGAAATGTAACAACAGCAGCAGAAGCAAGTACAACCACTTGGTACCAGGGAGTCTCACTCAGAAAAATCAAAAGTCATATTTCAGTAGAACCAGGAATTCCCAAACCAATGGAATACTGACAGATCAAAGGAAAGCCCCAGCTCTTCTAGAATTTTCTATAGAGCCCTGTCCATCCCTAGTGCTTCATCAACAACCATATCTTGGCAGGGCAAAAAAGGGGTTAGCATGTTTCAGTCAGCTACTTGCATTGTCTTTATTTCCAGTAGGATGGGGCATGCACTGGAAAGTTTCCCTCTTTTTGTAGGCATCTGCAGATATCATTTTAGACTCTAAATGACTGATAGTGAGCTTGGATCATGAATGTATTATGCAGGATATGAGTGGAGTGGGATTACGAATACCGGGACCTCCATCTTCTTTATTGTTGATATTTATATCATTGTATTTCTACATGTGTTTGTATCTTAGTCTACCGATTCCTACATCTATATTGGTAAATGTCCTTATCAGCCCAAATATCTCACAATGCATTTGTTTTGGCATTTCTGATTATATTTGCTCTCACCTCACTATAAAAAGAATATGACTTTGCAACATTTTCTCCACTTTTCAGGCGCGGGTGAGGTTATTTTATATCCCATTCCAGTGCAGCAGAATGCTAGGCCATTAAGAGACCCTTCACAGCCAGTTCAGAACTGCTGTTTATTAATGCAAATTCTCCATTATGGTCAGGGGTCCAAGGCTTTTTACTTGCCTCAGGCAAAAGGTACAATGCTTTTTCCACTTACATAAGCTGACCGGACTGGTGGCTAAATCTTATGTCAGTGTTGGCAATGGTACAGTATCTTCATCTGTACCTTATGTGATATAAGGCTGCCTGACTGGCACAAAGAAACCTATCCTCTTCCTTGCCACCACCTTTCTAGAACTGGTCCCTGAAGCAGAACCCTTACTTGGGAACATGGGAAATTGCCTCATACAGAGTCACTGGCTTATTTAGCTCCTAGTTGTCAATGCTGGTAGGCAGAAATGGCTGTCTAGACTTCCAGGCAAAGCCCTTTTTGGGTTATCTCTCCCCCATGGCCTTGCATCCAACTCCTAACAAAGTTGGACTGTGTTTTGTTTCTCGCCGAAACAAAATCCAATGTGTTTGAGATAAAATGGCTCTTTTCCTTTGGTAAGGTAGTTTGGATTTCAAGTCCTTTCTCACACAGAGAAGGTTTAAAACCTGTCTCTTTCATGGTAGTTTAATAATAGTAATCAGAACCAGTCTAATGAATTTATGGAAGTTTTTGATTTTTAGCTGTCACTGAGTTTGACCTAGAAGTCTGGCAGCTGTAAGGATGATAATGAATCCCTTTAGCAAAGATGGTGATTGACCTAAAATCTGCTCAGGCAGTAGCTGTAAACATGACAACAGTTTTCTCTCACTCTGTTTCATGTGCTTTAGGTAAGTAACACAGCTATTTTCTCTATACTCTCTTTTTAGCTCCTAGATTTTACTCTTGAAGGCATTTTATGAATCACATCTCTCGTGCTTCCCACATGGTAGTAAGAATCTACAAACATCATTATCAAGCTCTATTTTTACTGCTCATTGTAAACTGGGACATACTAATACTAATATTGTAATTATGATCAAAGTGATGATCAAGAATGTCTACCTTGTCTCTTTATTAGGATTTCAGGTGAAACAACAGATGAATGTGCAACATAGACACATGCCATTGTGTACATGCACCTGGTAGCATGTGAAATTGCCTATAGACCTGGTATTTTGTGCATGAGCCACTTAATATGTGTAATCATGAAAGGATGGCAGATAACAGCATGACTCAATCAAATACCATGTGTAGAGTTCCTGCATGGAGAAAAATGTCCTTTATTAGCTATTAGTGGGTGGACAGTGTCTACGTGCTTTCAATCTCCAATGTTACTTGGAAGTGATTTTTATTTACCAGGCCAGATGTGAAATTTCCTGTGCATCTCCATTTGTACATATTATTCATATTTCTATACCAAAGTGTGCACAGTCATCAGTGTTTCTGCATAGTGCTCAATGAAATCTGTAAAGACAAGCACCTAGGTCCTCTGGGATGCTAAGTGGGGTGAAAACATCTGATAAAGTAGTTGTGCTGAATTTACTCTTGTGAAAGGAGCAGTGCAAGACAAAATGGGCAGGCGTGGTCTATGGGGTGCAACCCATTGCACAATGAGTTGCTTCCAGCTCTACAAATATATTTCCCAGGGTGTAACAGACCTTGCATTAACATAGTGACACTCTTGGATTCAAGTCAAGATTTAATGCACATCTTCCCCCAGCCCTGATTTTGTATGGCAGCATGTGCATGTAACTTTCTTAGGTGTGTGGAACTAACTTTTTATTACATGTTATGGATTTCCTTTGTCATCTTTGTGTGCCTAATGCATGCATATTGTAACAGCAGAAACCATTCATCACTATGCACAGAGCAAGGGGCATGAATGCTCCTCTTCTTTATCAAGACAGGGATATGAAACTGATACTAGAGAAGTATTAAAGGCAGGAATGGACAGAAGCATGTCTCCCCTCCAGATGTAGCTTAGCTAGCTACATCATTCTTAATTAGTATAACCAATGATGAGGGCCAATGCTGAAAGGATAGTGGGAGTTACAGTCCAATAACACCTTGTAGTGTGGCCCATTCTCTGTTCAAGATTTAGGGCAAGGAAATATGCACTGAAGACAACATGCCGTAAAGGATGCCACATGACCTTGGAACTGTAATGACTAGAGATGGGCACGAATCAAAAAAATGATGTTTCGTTTGTTGTTTGTCATTTGGAGGGTCCATTTCGGTTCATTTCTGTTTTCCACAAATTTTTGCAAAAAAATTGTTTTTATTTTCGTTCATTTGTTACCATTTTGTTAGCATTTATTTTATTTTTTGTGATTTTTTTTTAGCATTTAAAGCAGTTCACTGTATTGCAGTAACGGAAACGAAATGCACGACAAAATTTCCAGTGTTTCTGTTCCTTTCGTTTCATTTTGGAGACAAAATTTGTTTGCCATTTCGTTGTGTAACGAAATGAATAAACAAAAATGGAAATGAAAAATTGTTCGTTTCGTGCCCATCTCTAGTAATGACTGTTGAACAGCAGAACTGGAGGTGATCCTATCAATCATTGAGACCAGTCCCTGCCAAGGAGGCCTAATGGGGAAGTAAACTTCCAACCTCTTGTTTGCAGCCAGAAACGTAAACCACTGAGCTATCCAACACTACCAAGCCACCATTCCCATATGTGGGCTGCCAAAGTGAAAACCAAGAATCCTAACCAAGTGTTTGCAAATGAATGTTTGTGAATTTGTGCTCCCTGAAGAAGGCATCCCAGCACACTGAGACACATTGAATGCAAAATTTAGCTGCTGCTAGACTTTGCTGCTACAGTGAAATGAGCAAATATTTATGTTCCTCTATGCAGACTTGCATTTCAGAAACACACCCTGCAAAAACCCTTTATCTCAATGCTGTAGCAAGCCAAGAAACATTTTGTAAGTGGGTGGACATGTGGGAAGATTTTACCCTCTCAGTGACCCCATGACATTCTTTTTGTATAAATTGACTAAATCTAGATAATAAGTGGAACAAATTAATCTTGTCTCACAGATTTTTGCCATTGAGAAGTTATGTTTAATCAGTTATTGTCAGCCCACGTGTGCTTCTTCATCTCGATTAGATCCACTGCTGTTCACCCTCAGGGGCCATAAAGACCTAATTTAATGATCTTCCTTCTTTGCCTTTGTCAAATGCATTAATGTATAGCATATTTTAAATGACATAATCATTCATCGTAGCTGCAGCTCATTAATTGGTTTAAGTACTCGGTTAGAAGCCGATTCTGATGTTTGAAAGTGTTAGTTAATGTGTCTTATGTGTTAAAGAGTCTTGAGGGGGAAAATGCATATAAAGAGAAAGGGAATCCCAAGAGATATTGAGAGTGACACACCAAAGGATACATCTCTTGTTGTTGAGAGGCAAATGAAACTGTTGGCTCTGCATCGACAGTTTCATTTTCCAAATTATGCATTGTTATTTTTAAACCCCCAACATGGTGGGGACATAGTAGCTGTTTATGCATCATTAGAAAAGTAGGAAACCTGCCACCAAAAACAAGTTAGAGTAGCAAATTAGTATTTCATATATTTATGTAGCGACAGAGACAGAGATAGAGAAAGAAGAGTCTATGGTAATTTGCATAGAGATATTTGGATTTAGAAATCATTTTGTTGGCCTGGATCCAGCTGAGGTGTTGCCCTAATGGAAGACAGAGGCATGAAGAGGCAATTTGTTCATACCCATATCTATCAGGAGTATAGATGGACACGAAACGGAAAAAAAATTGTTCCATTATTCATTATTTGTTTCATTATGTAATGAAACGAATAACAAAATTTGTGATGAAATTGGAACAAACCGAACAGAACCGCAAAAATTAGTTTCATTACATTTTGTTTTCATTAATGGCGACACGCAATGAAAGGAGCTGTTTTTAAATGTTAAAAAACGTCCTGAATACCCATAAAAACCCAGCAATAATCATTTATTCTGCCTGATAATACTTACCAGGGGGGTTGGGGTCCTTAAAACGTGCATTTATGTCTTTTCTCAGATCGCTGTTTTTTTCCCTTTAAGGGGAGTTAGGGGACATCAACCCAAAATGGCTCCCAGATGCCTAATATTGATTTCTTGAGTATTAAAACGCCCTGGACATCCATAAAACTGCAGTGATAATTATTTGAAATTATTACCTACCAGGGGGTTGCGGTCCTTAAAACATTTGTTTTTGTCTTTTTCCCATCGCGATATATTTTTCTTTTCCCTTTAAGAATGACACAAAATGGATTCCAGCCACAAGATGGATGCAAGCCATTTGATGGGATCATGTAAATTCTTGGACAATTTCAACCAATAGCATGCCCAGGTTGCAGACTGGGTAGGTGTGGCAGCCACAGAGGGCATAAAAAGCTTTGGCAGCCCCCCATCCTCCTTACAGTCTGCGGTGGGAATTAGGGTGGGATTGCTGTCTCTGCAACTTGTTACTTTAGGCCAGGCAGGCAGGTGTGTGTGTCTGTGTTCCTGCTGGCTGCAACCTGGCTCTTACGGGAGAGAAAGAAGAGATTTCTCTTGCAGCCTCCCTGTGTGCGTGCGTACCTCTCGGTGAGTACCCTCCCCTACCCCACAGTGCAGTCACTCTGCAGCTGCCTTACACCCTGGGCAATGCCCGCCGATGCATTTGCAGCCTCCCTGCGTACCTAGTCTATACTGTGTCTCTGCCAGCATCTGGTCTGGGGTGTTGGGGGATGTCTGCGTGTGGAAATGCTTTAAGTCGTGCAAAAAGCAGGTAAAACTGAAAAACAAAAAATAAAAAAAATAAAACGAATTTTTTTCAAAAACAAAAAAAAAAAAAACAAAAACGAACCGAAATGGACCCACAACGAAAAATGAAAAACCAAAACATATTTTTTTTTATATGTTCCCATCTCTAATCAGGAGATAGGCTAGCACATATGCAAAGACAGCAGGCTTGGATCTCAAAAAGGGATGCTGAAGATGGTAGTGGTGGTGGAGGAGGAAAAGGAGGTGGAAGCAGAACTAGGTAGGGAAGTGATAGGGGGAGGTGTGGGTCACTGCAAAACTAAGCTCTTGGAAGGGGGGGAAATTGGTGCTTCATTTCATTTGGCAAAATGGGATTCATGAACCAAACCACAGACAAACCCAGTTCATTTTTTTCACGTTTGTGTTTATCTCTACTCCTGACTATGTCCTAAACACAGGAAGCTTTGCTCTAGCACTTTAAAGGCCTATATGTGAATTGAATTGTATTTCATGAAGCATCTGCACAGCCACTGTTGGAACTCAGATACTTGACGAATTGTATAGATGCTCTGATTTAATTGGTCTTTTTCAAAAGATGTTTTGTGTTAGCAAACACATTAGGGCATTTCCAGATTATTGCTTGTGAAAAAGAAGTGGTGGAGAAAAAACAGCTAAAACAAGGGTTTTACTAGAGTTATAAAATTTTAGTGGCAATACAAATCATGCAACTTATCTGTATAACAGCATGCATTATCATTATTTTTTCATGTCATAAAAGTGGATTTTATTGTATAAAATGATTAACGTCTTTTACTTGCAACAGCAAAGGGCAGGCAACAATATCCTTTCTGAATCAATTCCTACAAAACTAAATGTGATTGCTATGTCTTCCTTGGCCTCATAGCTAATAGAAATAGAAAAAAGATTGATTAATGAGAAGGGTGGTTTAGGCAGGTTAATTAGTTTGCATAGTTAATTGTCTATTGAGATCACTTGAAAGAAACGTGGGGAGGTAGCGTCAAAGAACATGCAGGGATTTCAGCAAAGATTATTTCCTTTACTGAAAGGTTGATGTGGAAACCCTGATCTCAGGTGAAGAATGTTCTCTCTGTGTCTCTTCATATTCCCCTGGTGATATAGCTCTGCGGTTTAGATGTCTGGATGAGGAACCCCCTGAGCCAGCCTGTATAGCAGGCATGTCCAAATTCAGGCCCGGGGCCCAAATGTGGCCCATTTTCAAGTTCTGAGCAGCCCGCAGCTTCTTCTCCCCACCGGCTCAGCCTGTCACACATCCCTGCCAGCTGGCTCCTTTCCATACTTGATAGAGGCATTAGATTGCAGCTTTATGGTTTGCTTGCCCTCCCTGCCTCTGTCTGTCCCCCACCTCAGCCACCTGCCCAGCCTACCCACCCCCAGCTCAATTCCTGCAGCATCCTCCCTGCCTCCTTGCATGTCCTAGAGGCTTGTCCAAAGTTGTCCAGCCTGGGGGCCAAATGCGGCTGAATGGTCCCCCCCCCTTTTCACCTCACCAAATATGGCCCTCCTTACAAAAAGTTTGACACCCCTGCTGCCTAGCCTTGGGAAAGCTGTGCAGTCCCAGGATGCATCCAGAAGAAGGGAAGAGTAAACCACTTGTTTTTCTCTATCTGGAAAAAAATTGAAAAGGCTTGCCATAAGTCAATTGACTTAGCTCATTATGATTATTATAATAATTTTATTTGAAGTACACCATCCCCCCCATTTATGATGAAGTTGGTATCCATTCTGTTTAGCTTCAACCCAGAAATCTTTACACAAAGGAGTCTTCTCAGCACTTATCAAAACATATTATTGAACAAACAGGGTGGACTAAAGGATGAGAGGCCTTATGCCTGCCAAACTGAAATCAGGTTCAGGAAACAAATGTGACAAAATAATTTTATCAGCTTTTTGCATTGACTTCCAAGGACTGAAATGTTGCAGTGGGATATATACAGGGCTTGCTTTGAAATATGTATTGACCCTTCCATATGCTAGTGACATTGACCAAATTTGGGTTCAGTGTATAGCAGCAATCCTACTCTGGGATCTTATAGAGATGTCCCCTTGGGGCAGAGACAGTGCCCCAGCTGCCTGCATGAGTTGAGGCCTTTGGGAATCATTAAACCTCTCCATCTGAGTGGGGAGGCCCCAGATAAAAGAAAATAAATTCCATAGCCATATTGCTCAGGAAGTCAGCTTGCTATGTATCTCTCCCATCAGCCAGGAAGCCTGTGAGATGGTTTTGTAGGGGGGGGGGGAACAAGCTGGCTGTGATCACTCAGATAAGCTTGCACATCCCAGCTATGTGACCAACCCAGGACCCTGCCACTCTAAGGGCCTTTTTACACGACCCCTAAGATCTGCTGGCCACTTAAATTCAGACCAGAGATCTTAGGGGTTCCTCGCTCTTCCTCTGTCCCCACCCCCTCCGCACTTCCTGGTTGCTGGCTGCCTGAGGGAGGGAGAAAAAAGAAAGAAAAGAATGCCTTCTTACCTCCGTTTTGTTCCGGGCAGCATTCAGATCTCTTAAAGGGGCGGGGCGCAAAAAAAGAACAAACGGAAGCCAGGAGAGCCCCGCACTCACTATCCTTTCACCGGATCAAATATTTGTCACCTCCAAAAAGCAGGTACAAGAAAACTGCTGTTTGGTCTTGCTAAAGTGGGCGGGGTCGCACTTAATTTTCTGCAAAGTCCGGAGCTGGTGGGTAAACATTTTTAAGGTCCAGACCTTGCAGCCATTTGCGGCGGAGCTTAGGGGTCGTGTATAAACGCCCTAAGATAAGGTTTCCAAGGAATTCATCAGCCTACCCGACTCCTGGCATGTAGACCCTGTCTCCACCCCTCATGATGCTCTGTCATTGTAACCAATAAAGACTTGCACCCAGGCTAGCAGAGGGGAAGCTGCTGCACGGGGCTGCCTGCTTGAACCCAACAATGTGTCTATGTGTGTGATCATTACTACAGCACCTGTCATTAATAAAAAAAATTCCCCTCTGCTGGAGGATCTGCTTTAAGTCCCAGTAACTTTCCATGCACAGTTTAAAGGGCAAGTGTTGATGTATAGACTGCAATTTAAAATGCAAATGTCAAGTCAGCCTGCATGGCTAGGAACGAGGAGAGGAGACTGATTTTGTTTTCTTGACAGGGAAGATGAACAGGAACATGATCTATAAACAGGGAAATAAATACTTGGAAGAGAAACAGACAAACTGAAATTCATTCAAGTTATTTCTGAATAAATCCGGTTAAGGTTGAGGTCTTAAAAGCCTCAAAGAAGTCTGCCAGCTGAGAGTGTGTGTTATGTGCCGTCAACTTGGGACTGACATATGGCATCTTTAATTGGCATTTCTGGGTGAGTGGATTTTTAAAGGAGTATTTTATAATTTACCCACCCACCCTGTATCCTATGGGTTTCTATGGCTGAACTGGGAATCAAACCCAGGCGTCCGGAGTCCCAATTCATCCTTCTGTCACTACACCCTACTGGGCACCACCATCTTAAAAGGCTACCCTAAGATTCTTGGTGTTGATTATTCCCCCTGTGGCCTCAATTGGTTGAAAGGAACACTGACAATGGGAGGGGACGGCAGAAGCAGAAAACACCTGCTGCCAGTTCTCCCACTGATAGAAGCAAATAAGCTGCGAAATCGCATATTAATTGGGCAGGGATGTGCAAGCTGGATCCAAAGACGTTCTCTTCCTTCATATGAGACCAGTCTGGTAGGATTGTGAAAATATGGCAGCTTCCCTTCCCTTCATTTATTGGAATCCTACCAGGATTCTCATATATTCCCAGTAGAGATGGGCACGACCAGAATTTTTTTTTCGAGTTGTCGTTTTTTGGGACGGGTCCGTTTCGGCTCGTTTCCATTTTTCACGAAATTTTTTTAAAAATTTGTCATTTCATCGTGTCATTTGTCGTTTGTCGTTACCGCCACCGCGATTTCGCGCAATTTGACGTCCAAGCGAGTGGCGTCCCGCCGGCGCTAGGTGTTTTTGCGCCCTAGGCGGCGGGTGGGGTGGCGGGGGGGGCCATGGGCGGGCGGTGGCAGCGGCAGGGGGGAGGGGCGGGCACGCGGGCGGCGGGTGCGGGTCCCGCAATGACCCAGAGCAGGCGGAAAACCCTTTAAACTGACTTGCTGCACAAGACTGCATCAAATAAAGCAATTGCAATTTTTATTGCAAACAAAGTGGGCAGTGCACCCACAGCAGAGCTGCAGGCAGGGTATGAAAGGACCTTGGCTTGCCACCAAGCAAATGAATTTTTTAAAAGGAATCCACACCTCCCCTCCCACTCAAACCTCCCCCCCCCCTTTGAAGCACTATCAGAAAAGAAATCCTAACAAACTGCAGGAGAATAAAAAAGAATAAACTGCGTTGCTATTTCCCACAGCAGACAGAGAATGAAAGGAATTATTATTATTTCCTAAAAATTCAATTGAATCAATTCCCTCCCTGCCTGCCTAACTGAAATCTAAAGGCTCCGCGAAATCAAAACTAGTCTAGCACAGCAGCCACTACTCACAGCCCTCTCCCACCCATATCCAAGCCCGGACTGCGACTCTTCTGGGAGTGCCTCACCTTTTTATGCCCTCTTGCACATCCAGAAGTGTCAATCAAAACCTGGCCATGTGATTGGTAGAATGGGTCCAAAAATTTGCATGGTCCCATCCCATGGCCAGCCCATCATTGCGCAGGTGTAAAAAAAATAAAAATAAAAAATAAAATAAAATAAAATCAGTGCGACCTTTTACTGCTATAAAAAAAACCCACTGCTGCTACTGTAAAAATTCAAGCATTTAAAATAGCTTATTTTCGCATGTTTCTGCGGTGCTTTGGTGGTTTTTTGGACCACGATTTCAAAAAATATATTTCGGACGCCATTTTGGATCCCCCCGCACCGCATGGCAAATGGAGACGCCGAGGATGCCCCCTCCCAGCCCGGTACCAGCAGCCCAGGAGAGGAGGGGGAAGGCTGGGGACCCACCCCTCCAGAAACCACCCCTCTGGTAGGTGCCCTCAGGCAGGCATATTTTTGCCTGCTTTTTTGGCCGGGAATCGGGATTTTTTAATTTTTTAAAACTTTTTTTCTGTGCCGCTTGGCATTGCGCGATCGCCGCGCAATGCCAGGAACGACAACGAAAAATCAGACCCAATTTTTCTTTTTTCGGTTCGAGTTCGAGTTCTGACAGCTTAATTGTCATTACCGTTTCCGTTACGTAACGGAAACGATATCCGAAAATGGAAACGACAATTTCGCCAAGTCGTGCCCATGTCTAATTCCCAGTCCTGCATACATTTTGTCATACTTCCCTCACTTCACACCTGGAAATCCATGCATATTTTGATAAGCATTACTTTTCAATCATGTCTTTTTGAGTGACCATTGCCTCATGTACTTTTTAATGCATTTACCCTATTGAACACACACGCACGCGCACACACACACACACACACACACACACACACTTTAAACAGAGTTAATCAGATTAAGTAATTTCCTATTCCTCTTTCCTCTTTCTTAGCATTGCCAGTTCAACTGTTCTTAGCTACATCTGAAGAATGGTTGTTTCTCTTCATCGTTGTCTGAATATCTTCCTAAGCTTCTCAGCACTCTAGAAGCCAAAATTTCAACAATCAAAAATATCATCCTCTCAAATTGTTGCTGGAACGGCACCCAACAGTTTACTTATTGCTGACGAGACTTGATAATTGTAATCTGCCACTCTCAGGGAGAAGCACATTAATTTATCTTGAACCTGGATGTCACAGAAACAAAACCAAAGATGTTCCAAGAACCAAACTTTTGAAGCAAGCTCATGCTTGTAACATCCTCTGTGGTCAGACCAATATATCAAAGCAATGATGAACATCAAAGCAGTCATCACTGTGATGTTCTTTAAGTGCAGATTAGAGACTTTTTGAAAACAATCATGCAGGGAACTCCAAACTCCCATAACCTTGCATATTGCCAAGAGTTTCAAAAGAAAGGAGACAGGGAATGGGGAAAATGCTGAATACCTGGCATCCCTTTGTTTGTGTGAGAGATGCCAACCAACAGCCACTAGGGGTCGGATTTGAGACCTACATTCCTGATCTGCATTTGCAGCTTTGAGTTTGGAACTCACTTATGTGAAATGCATGATTCAATTTTCCATTACCTGCTTTGTCTCTATCCAACAGCTACCATGGGGGCCAGAGGCTAATCTGGAATGGGACCGTAATGTATGGGGCTTAAACTAGAGATGCAAATCCTCCCTTGTTTCACTCTCACTGGCGGAGAATTCTCCTTACTCTTAAGAGGGTAAAATATTTCATTTTCCCTTGCAAGAGAAGAAAACATGCATGAGCAGGGTGTTGGCACAAAATTGTGCAAAATAACACTTCATTCAGAAATCATTCCATTTGTGCCAATGACTACAGTTGCCACTTTTTTGCATGGCCATTAAAACATTAGAAGCTGTCGGGGTGGAGGTGGTGCAGTTTTTATTTTCAACTTTTTAACAGTCAACTTTTATTTGGTACTTCTTTGAGTGTGTGCTTTCTTTCCCAAATGGAAAGGTTTAGAATTCCTCCCTGGAGTGCTTAATCAAATCAAGACAATCTCTCTCCCCCATAAAGCTCAAACATAGAGTGAGTATTATTTGTATTCCAGATTAAATATTTCCCTTGTGCTCAAAATCCCAGTGAATATTCTCCTCTTCAGCTGTTAGTAGTTGCTATAAAACGTGCTCTTGGAACCAACAGCAGTTTTCTTTCTGTGGCAAATAGCAGTATATATGTGAGCTGTGGGAATCTCAATGTCTGAAAATAAATGATTGAGGAGGTCACTGTGGCGTTTACCTCTGTAATGATAAATAAATCATGAGAAATGTCTTTAATGATTTGTTGGTTGTTAACCAATGAGAGAGTTTGGGGGGAAAGAGCCTGAGGAGATTTTAGGCTCTGTCCAGCACTGATTTAGGCCGTTACTTCACGAACCGCTCGGTTCGCGGCAACCCCTCCTTTCTGTGCAAATCGATCGGTTCAGTCCGCACGCTCCTCCTTTTTGGCTGCGATGCCACCCCGACCACGCCCCCTTTACCGTGCTCCAAGCGGGGTGAGTGGTTCCCCTGCCAGCAGCCGGGAATCTTTTCGCTTCGCATCTCGCTTCGCTCCCAACGTGACGTGTGGACTTGGGTTTTTTTTTATTTTTATTTTTTAAATATCCAAACTCTGCAAACGACCCTTTCGGCTTCCAAACTGAAGATGCTCGGCGTGGCGAGAAGCAGTAACTGCGTGCGCGCACGCGCTCCGACTCGGCAATGCGCCCTAAAGCCCGATCACCTCCGTCCCCTCGTGGGACACCCAGGGAGTTCCGCTGCCGGTCGATCCGGTCGGGTCTGCATCAGAGGGAGGACTTGAAAATCATACCGCACACCCTCCGGGACGAAAAGGGAATGGGGAGGGAGGAAAGACGCATCCAAAGGGGAGAGGTTGGGCAGGAGTCCCTTACCCTGCTGGCTTTCAAGTCTCCCCACATAAGGGGGTGGGTTCAAGCCCGCTTCTCTCCACCACCAGATTAGACACATAACCAGCTCTGTCGGAAATGACAGCCAAGTATTGATGCATCGATACGCCGAGTTTTTTTTTTTAAAGAATGGGAACAAGCGAACGTTGCAAAGCGGCGTCCTAATGCGAAGGGAGCACGTGAAGTAGTAATCGATTCGGTAGTAAAAATGCAGTGCGTGAGCACTGATAAACAGGGGTGGGATCGAAGGGAGACCACGTGACCGCCACCGAATTCACAGCGAAGGCAAGGTCGGTTCGAAGCGAGGCACTTCGTGAAGTAACGGCCTTAGTCAGATAGGGAATCTGGGGACACATAGGCTCTGGCTGTGAGATTTAATCTTACTAGAGAGCGAAGAGATAGGATTTAGAACTCCTGTAAGGAAAACTAAGTGATGAGTGTCTGAAAACGTAAGAATGGGCTGTGCAAGCGATCAGCGTAGTAGTCTGTAGCATGTGATTGATCTATATTATTCCTTTTTTTGTACCTACACATGTTACCCTTTATAAGTTTGATTCTACTTTATAATAAAAAAACCCTTCTTTTATCTTTATTCAATTTAAAATCAACCTGAAAGCATTAATTTACTAGCGAAGCTAGTTGGTGGCAGCAAAAGAAAAAAATTAGAAATGGTGCTCGTCAGTAGCCTGTGAAAGGGCCAGGGACAAAGCATAGTAATGCTGCAGTGTGTGTGTGTGTGTGTGTGTGTGTCTGTGTGTGTGTGTGTGTGTGTGTTGTGTTGTGTTGTGTTGTGTTGTGTTGTCAAGTTCAAACTTACTTATAGCAACCATAATATCAAGGTAAGTGGGAAATTTAATAAGTGGTTTACCATTTCTACTCCCCTGGTGACGTTCCATGGCTGAGCATGGAAACTTGTTCTCCAGAGTCCTAGGGCCATCATTCTATCTACTATACCATGCTAGACATTCCAAATCATATATTTATATATCTGCTTGTTTGCTGCTCCGTAAGACATTATTTTCAGTTGGCAGGTTGTATGGCTGTGGATGGGTGACTGTAAGCAAAGGGTCTGATGAAAACAAAATGGAGGGGGCACCCAGTATGACAATGGCATTAACATTCTTTAGAATCTAAGTATGCAAAGCTGTCGACATTGACAATTTAGTATTGATGATAATGCATTAGAAAGCTACATCACCTGCTGGCTTGTGGCAGTGCGGGAATTACACCCAAGCCAGCTCTTAGACCAGGCATGTCCAAACTTCAGCCCTCCAGATGTTTTGGATCACAACTCCCACAGTCCTTTGCCATTGGAAATAAAGGCTTGGAATTCTGGGAGCTGTGGTCCAAAACATCAGGAGGGCCGAAGTTTGGACATGCCTGTCCTAGAGGGTACTTTCCTGTGGGAGGCACACCCAATTTGTAGGCATATTTGAAATCCAGTCTTCACCAAATTTGCAAGGCTTTTTAAAGGAGAGTCAGGGAAAGCTATTCTGTGATGTTGGTGTCTCTAAATGACTGGGAGGGAACTTCATCAATCCTGCAGGGCATGTAGAAAAAACTGATCTGTAATTTTGGTGTCTCTAGGTTCCTCCCTCCCTCCCTCTCCCCCCCTCTCTCTCTTTCTCTTTTACAACTCTACTACAATATTCTCTCTCTCTCTCTCTCTCTCTCTCTCTCTCTCTCTCTCTATCTCTCTCTCTCTATGTGTGTGTGTGTGTGTGTGTGTGTGTGTGTGTTACAGTCCAACAAATTGACAAATGAAATCACTAAAAATTCATTGATTTCTATGTCAAAAGCATCACTTCTGATGAATATAGATTGATGAATTAGCAATTTTTAAATTTTGCAATTCATTTTAATGTGTGCCTATTTCTACTGCAGATAATTTATGAGGTTAGCTGAATACATTTATTTCCAAGGAAAAGCAATTTAGACCTTGAATGGCAACAATCTTTTCCCCCCAATAAGAGTTAATACTTAATATAATATTTTTGAAGTAGAAAGACAAAAATATGTGAATGCCAATTGTTTCTCCTCTTCCTCCAGGCCAGTTCATCCTCCTCCTATACGTAACCCTGGCTTATAGAGCTAAAATGAACTCTTTGATTCTAAATTAATAATAATGTCAGTAATTTTGAATAAAACAGGATTAGGCTGCCATATTTCAGAAAAAGCAGTAAAAATCAATCATGGATGACCAAAACCAAATATGTAAAAAGTTCCACAGAGATAAAAGCACACAGTGCAAATACTTAACGAAGATATCCAAATGGAATTTGGATTTGATAATTGAACAGTTCTGTCTATATGTGACAAGATCTAAAAGAATAGGGTTAAAACTTGTGATATTGTAAAATCTCTATCAAGTGATGAACATTATAAAAACCTTGAAATACTAGAAACAGATAACATCCTATACACAAAAGTTAACTGACAGAAAGAGAATACATCAAAAGACTGGGGGGAAATCTTAAAATCCAAATTGAATGGTGGAGCTACAATCAAAGCCATTGATCATATGAAATACAAACAAATGGGCAGTTCAAGTAATTAGATGCCCATCTGGAATAATACTATAGATTGGAACTAAAACGAATTAGAATAACTGAAATGGAAAACATGGAAACTAATGAGCATGCACCATGTACTAGATCCAAAAGTGAAATGGACAGGTTATATGTACCAAGAACAATTAGACGCAGCGAATTACTACAAATACAGCAGGTAGCAATGAAGGGGGGGGGAAAGAAGCCTAATTGGTTATATTAGTATAAGTAGAGAAAATTATTTAAGGCACTGAATAAGGAGAATACTTTGAAAACAAGAGAAACAAAGGCTCAATATCAGAAACAACAGTTGGAAAATAAACTAATCAGTTGGAAAAATAAACCATTACATGGACAATACCTCAGATGTATTGATGGAAAGGATGATAATCATTCAACACGGGCATGGCTAAAACTTGGAAACATTAAGAAAGAAATTGAAGGCTTAATTTTTACTTCACATTAACAAGCACTCCAAACCAATGTGATGAAAGCTAAGATTCAAGGAAATGCCAACAGCAAATGTCAACTCTGCCAAGAAGAAGATGAAACTGTGTCACGCTTCATCTGTGATTGTCCAAAGATTGCACAAGTGGATGATAAAATTAGACATGATCTAGTGGCAAAATTAGTACACTGGCATTATGCAAAATATAATTTGGCAGCCTCCAAATACCCATGGAAGCATCAGACAGAAAAAGTGTCAGAAAATAATGAGGTCAAGATCTGGTGAGATTTCTGGTACAGTTGGACACCTTACGAAAAATGACACACTCTTTCGTCATTTTGTAAGCTTATGAAACCTTGCAAAATGAAACAAAACAGCAAACAACATGTCATCAAGAAATGAAATGAAACACCATTTTTTGTTTCGGAAATGAAACGATTCATCCTAGTCTATTGATCCAACTATCTTGAGAACAGGAGCTTTAGTTAAACCAATTGGTTTGTTTTCCTTTTCCCTTTTTTCTTTTTTTTCCATGTGCCTCAGCTGTTGAAATAGCTTACCTCCAATCTTGATCTGCCTGAAACTAGCCAGAAGCTGAACTTCACTGGTGTGTCTACAAGTAGATTTAAACTGAAGGTTTTCCTTTCCTTTTTATGTAGGACTGTGGAGGTTATTTTTAAAACTATTTTCTTTTCTTCCCTCCCTGCTTTGGTAGCTAAAAGAATGTTTAAAAGACACCCCCAATTCTTCCAATTGGGGGGAGGTGCAGGGTTTAGTGGGCACTAAAGTAGTGGGCATGCTGAGAGTCTAGGGACCTCCAAGACATTTTAAATGACCTGCGTCTTTCCCCCCTGATAGGGTGCATTGGAGGAAAAGGTGCAGACAGAGTGTTAAAAATGAAAAATGAAATGATTTTTTAAAAACTGAAATGATTTTTTAAAAAAAACATTTCAAACGAAATGAAACAAAACTAAGCCCAATGAAACAAAACACAAAATGAAATGCCATTTTTGCATTTTGTGCCCATCTCTTATTGGTGATCATTTGCACTATCATATTCCCAGTTAACATGGGTGTGAAAGCTGGGTGTTAAGAAAACAGACAGGGGAAAAATATTTATTTGAAATATAGTGCTGGAGGGGAGCTTTGTGGATATCCTGGACTGCTAGAAAGACAAACAAGAGGGTCCTAGATCAAACCAAGCCTGAACTATCTTTTAGGCAAAAATGTGGAAACTGAGGCTGCCCTACTTTAAGCACATCATAAGATAGGATTCTCTGGAAAAGACAATAACGCTGGGAAATGTTGCAGGCAGAAAAAGAGGAAGGCCAAATACAAGATGGATTGACTCCCTTAACAAAGCCATTAAAATTAACCCCACTACCTGTATATGTTTGATTTTTAAAAAGCTTGTATTAGTGTGACATTGCTAGTTTTGATATTAATGTACAAATGTTGCAAATGTCTCCATAACATTAATTTTATTAATTTGTTATAATATTAACAGCGGCTCTTTTGGGGCACATAAGGTCAATTGAAAATCTGTTTTATAAAATGGGTGGACATACTAAGCACCTTCTTTGGAAGTGGGTGGCCAGGTTATCTCCTTTGGAACCCACTGTCTCCTCCCCACTACATCTGGCTACATCTCCCCCTTACCCACCACTACTAACACCTACCATCTTTCCTTCTTAACCAATAGTAAAGTTGGCACATGATTCATATAGTTTGCTATTAAAGACTGAGGAGTACTGAGAAATGAGGATGTATGATGCATTGTTCACTTTGTTTAATGACTAATGAGCCATGTTTGGACATTGTAATAGCATGCCTAAGCCCCGATGATCCCCTGTGGAAACACCCAGCTAGTCTGTTTCCAGTTTAAAAATGCCCGTTTTAGGAAAGGGGGAAAGGGGCATGTGGGGGAAGGTAGTAGTGGGCATGCTGTAGAGGCTAGGGACCTAAAGCACTCATTGCCATTTTGGAACCCAGACCATCCCCAAACCACAGAAGAAGAAGAAGAAGAAGAAGAAGAAGAAGAAGAAGAAGAAGAAGAGGAGGAGAAGAGGAGGAGGAGGAGGAGGAGGAGGAGGAGGACGAGGAGGAGGAGGAGGAGGAGGAGGACGAGGAGGAGGAGGAGGACGAGGAGGAGGAGGAGGAGGAGGAGGAGGACGAGGACGAGGACGAGGAGGACGAGGACGAGGAGGAGGAGAAACACGTAAAAGCAAAATTGTTTCTTCTCCTTGACTTTTGTCCTGGTGATGTGAACAGATGCTCTGACCTTGAGAATATACTCTGGATCTCTCTACCTGGGTTTCTGTTAGTCACTGAGCTCCTTTTTAATGGAAAAGTTCCTTCTTTCTTTTGCTTAATACATTCGCTCCAAGAGTTTGAAAAACTATTATTTAACATACCCTTGAAAGGCACGTGTATGTTTTTGAAGAAAAACTATCCGCAATTGGAATATTAATTATATTATACTGAAAATACCTTGCCTCCATCAATGTTTAGTCTATCAAAACTGGTTCAGCTTTCAGAAAAGATAAATTAGACACCATTAATGCAAGTTGTTGCCATTTGTAACCGGCATATTGCAGAGGAAGAATTAGTCATTTGATTGATTGCAATGTGGGTAAACAATAGAACTTCATGCTGCTTTGTCCCTGTTTTCCTTGAAAACTCCTTTGGTTTGCTTCACAACTGGTTGTGCAGCATACAGATGCAGCATTGCCATTGATTTGCATTGCTGCTCCTATTATCAATACCACATGGTTTTTATAAAAGACTCTCAAAAAGTGGTTTTCATATCTTTGAATTTTAGTAGCACAGCACTGAGGGTAAATGCAAGGAATGGAAATCGGGAATGTTGCCTTATACTGTCTAAAACTGACAATTCATTTAATAATCTGTTTTGGAATCAGAAGCTAGCCCACATTCCGTTGGGGACCTGTAAGGGATAGACATGCTTGAACTGAGCATTATGTGGATGAATGCCCAGTGAGGTTTCCCCTCCCCATCCCCTCGGAGAAATGTGACCTCCTTAACTAGCAAATGGTACATTCTGTGTCTTCCATAAAAGTGCTAACAAAAGTCAATCCAAAAGGCAGACCTCACATTCAGCCTCCCATGTAATTTTTATTCACCAAAGAATGGGAAAATGAAACTTACAGCTGAATGGGTTGAGAAAAATAAGGTCAGATTTCCCTTGAATGATCTGAATAGTATCTCAGTGAGGGCATTAGGTTGCAGATGACTAATTTGTGCCTTGTCAGTTACTTTAACGTATAGTGCCTATATTTGCTGCCTACTGGTCCGACTGCTAGTCGGGGATGGTGGGAACTGGAGTCCTGTAGGATCAGGAAGGGTTGAGGACGTTCATCCTTGATCACCCATCAAAATGGGAAAAAGATGGTTTGTGGACATGTGTGCACCCAAGTCCTTCCCACTTTCCATCGAACATTGTATTTTCCACTCCATAAGATGCACCCGATCATAAGACACACCTAGTTTTAGAGGTCTCTATGTGTGAAAAAAATATTCACACATACATACTGCGGTCCTGGTACATTTCCAGCCCCAGTTTACTCTCCAGCCATGCTGCTTTTGGGAGGCCCAAAGTGGCATGGCTGGAGAGTAAAATGTGAAGACAAGCCACCACCACCCCTGCTCCATGCTGGGAAGCCTCTGACCCTTGCAGAGGCCTCCAGACCTGGTGCAGGTCCTAGCCCCAGCTGCAGCCCCAACAGAGGCTTCCCAACCCATCTGTTTCTTTTTTAAAAAACCTTGCATGATTTATTTGTTCCATAGAATATAAGAGGGAGAGTAAAAAGCCCTACTGGACATCATAGAGATGAGAAACAGGCTAAAGAGTAACCACCCACCATGATGACCATAGAGCTGCTCTTCCTTCCCCTTGATCCACATTCTGCCCATCTTGAAGAGTGGCTCTATCTCTATGGTCTATGCTCGGACTGTTTACTCTCCCTCCTCTATTCTATGGGGGGGTGGAATCAATCATGCAAAGTAATTTTTTAACAGCTGGGTCAGAAAGCCTCCACTGGGGCTGCAGCTGGGCTGGGACCTGTAAGCCTATAATGTTAATAATACAACACTCTGAAATCAATAAAGGAGAAAAATAAAGCATAGTGATTTTAAATTACTTTATATCTTATAGAATACCTCATTCTACAGTGTGTTTATGATTTCATCTATATGTCTGGAATTTGTTGTTTGTTCATCACAATGTTTTAACAAAACAGTAATAGGATCTGGCCAGTAATAGGATCTGGTTTTGGGGGATTAGCATCTGCCTTGCTAGAGTTGCATGTTCTTCCAGTAATCAGTTGCATGACGGACAGTAAGGCACCCGGTTCTTTGCAGTTGTGAATTTGGCATTCTGAGTGGCAAACCCTGCAAGAGTGAAACTTCCTTTGAGCTGCAAGACAAAGTACAATTTCATTTCCCTGGAGTTATTCAGCTATTAAACAGTCTCTGCATCTGAACCAATAAATGAAAGGCAGGATCCGCCAAGGGAAATCCAGTGATGGAATGGATTCTGTCAGTGAAATTGGAAGGGGAGCAACCATTTCACCATAGTGTACCCCAGAAACCTGCTCTAGATGAATGCCAAATTTTCTGGAAACCTGTCTCCAAGGCAGAAGGGGTAGGGAAGAAGAGTAGATCATACTGGTTCTACCATGCCGGTACAATCTTGTCTCTAAAACTAACACTTTGTGTTGCATCCTCTCCCTCACCCCCCAATCTTAAGTAGTTCAGACTGGAAGTATATATGCTTGGTGTTGCTGCTGTATTTGAAATGAGAAGATACAGTATTTCAAGATTATTTCCCTTATTTCCCTAGGAATTTTGATCAAGATTATGCTGCTGCTGCTGCTGCTGCTGCTGCTGCTGATGATGATGATGATGATGATGATGATGATGATGATCATCATCATCATCATCATCATCATCATCAATATTCTAGGAAACAAGATAAATAGCATGAAAATATAGTTCCAGGTTTAGTTTAGTTTAGTTTTTTTCTGTTTTTTTGTGGTAGGGGGAACCTATCTTCCTGAAAACAAAATGTAGAAGCACAGATGGGCAAACATGTTTCTGAAAACAGTGATGGAGGAACATGCTGGCAGAATCATCCATCATTCCAAATAAATCTGCTGTCCCTTTCTTGAGTATATCTCCCATTCAATCTGTGTGTTTTAGAGGGCAACCAAGGAAGAAACAAGTAGTAGTTCTCACTTGAAAAGTTCTATTTCTATTGAATGTCTTTCACATTGCCATAAATAAAGAAATGCTTGTAGCCCCCTTGAACTGAGCAACCACAACCTGGATAATCACAATCACAAAACCAGAAGGTAATCATTATGTCTGGATGGAGTTATACCAAAGAGGATGAGGCATTAACACAAAAAGGTAGGAAAAAATTACATTTGCCAGGCCATATGGACCTGTGAGCAAACTGTAGTGTCCTAAGGCAGTGCAGTAATTTACTGCAGCCACAATATTTCCAGAGTTCTCCTGGAGTTAATGTGCTGCTATGAGTGTTTGGTCCTTAGATTACATACTAGGGTAATCACCCCAATGGGTGAGCAGCTCACTGTGGTGTGGGCAGTGGTCTATGTGTCTGAGGTCTGTGTCACCCATGGCAAACATGGAATGGGGCAAAACACAAATAGTATTTTGCACACACACACACACACACACACACACACACACACACACACACACACACACACACACACACACACACACACACACACACACACACACACACACACACCAGTTCCATGCCCAGGGAGCATGTCCTGCTTTTCCCCTCTCTAGTGAAACTGGTTAGAGCAGAAGTCAGGTATGCTCTCCTGCCTGCCTCTTTGAAGTGGACCTAAGAGCACCCTTATATTGTAGCATGTAAGTGGCACATACCTGGAAAAAAGGGGTCTCATGATTTTGTCAGGACCTGGTTACGAATCCTTTGGTTAGGAATCTTGTCATTTTCACTGTACTTAAAAAGTTTCCTTGAGGCTTCTCAGGAACATCTGTGGAAGAGCTGAGTGAACAATATAGCATAAATGTCATGCAACTCTAAGTAACAAACAGTGGTCCTCACTGCTGTATTAACATAGAAGCTCATTTCACATTGCTGTTATTGTTCTTTCAAAGCATATACTGGCCCATAGCACTAGAGCATTCTCTGGGTGGTTTACAACATAATTATGCAAACACTTTGCAACTCAGAGAGCTGCAGAAAATCAGCATGGTTTATGTAAGCGTAAGTCTTGCCTGACAAACCTTTTAGAATTCTTTGAAAAGGTCAACAGGCATGTGGATTTGAGTGAACCTGTAGCTATTGTCTATCTTGATTTTCAGAAGGCTTTTGACACAGTCCCTCATCAAAGGCTGCTGAGAAAATTGCACATTCAGGGGATAAGAGGGCAGGTCCTCCTATGGATTGAGAACTGGTTGAGATCCATGGGCAATTTTCACAATGGAGAGAAGTGAAAAGTGTGTGCCCCAGGGATCTGTCCATAAAATCTGTTCATAAATGACCTGGAGACCAGGATAAGCAGTGAGGTGGCCAAGTTTTCAGATGACACAAAACTATTCCATGTGGTAAAAACCAGAGAAGATTGTGAAGAGCTCCAGAAGGATCTCTCCAAACTGGGGGGATGGGCTATGAAATGGCAAATGAATTTCAATGTTGGAAAATGTAAAGTAATGCATATTGGGGGGGGGGAATCAAAACTTTATCAACTCATAGGCTCTGATCTATCTGTGATAGATCAGGAAAGAGATCTTGGTGTGTTGGTGGATAGCTCAATGAAGGTGTCTACCCAATGCGTGGCAGAGGTGAAGAAAGCCAATTCCATGCAAGGGATTATCAAAAAGGGGATGGAAAATAAAACAACCAACATTATAATGCCATTATACAAAATGATAGTAAGGCTGCACCTGGAGTATTGTGTACAATTCTGGTCACTGCATCTCAAAAAAGACATAGTGGAACTGGAAAAGGTGCAGAAGAGAGTGACTAAAATGATTACTGGGCTGGGGCACCTCCCTTATGAGGAAAGGCTAAATAAAACATTTGGGACTCTGGTCTGGAGAAAAGGCACCTGAGGGGGGGATATGTTTGAGACGTACAAAATAATGCAGGGCATGAGTAAAGTGGATAGAGGGATGTTCTTCTCCCTCTCACAGAATACCAGAACTAGGGGACATACAATCAAATTGGGGGCTGGGAGAGTGAGAGAACAGACAAAAGAAAATATTTTTACTCAGTGTGTTGTTAGTCTATGGAACCCCCTGCCACAGGATGTGGTGATGGCATCTGGCATGGATGCCTTCAAAAGGGGATTGGACAGATTCCTGGAGGAAAAGTCCATCACAGGTTACAAACCATGATGGAGATGTGTAATCTCCAGGCTTAAAACCAGGATACTTCAAGGGCCAGATTCAGGGGAGTGGTATCAGGAGACAGATATCTAGTCTTGCGCACTCCCAGACGCAATTGGTAGGGCCACTGTGAGATACAGGAAGCTGGACTAGATGGGCCTTTGGCCTGATCCAGCACGGCTCTTCTTATGTTCTTATGTTCGTATGAGCTGGGTACTCATTTTACTGAGCTCAGAATGATGGAAGGCTGATTCAACACTAAGACTCAGCTACCCGAGTCCATCAGGATCAAAGTCAGCTCATGAGTAGAAGCATGACTGCAGCTCTGCAGTTGAACCACATCACTGTGTGGTTCTCAACTTTTCCCCAAGTCTCCATGTGACATCCTGTGGAACAAATGGAGATTCATTGCTCTTCCAAGTATGCTTGATTTCGTTGTAAAATTACTGCTTTAAGAAGAATGGAGACACTGGTGATCTTCTCTTTGGTTCTCCTATGCTTTTGCCTTAAGCTTGCTTCTGTATGGCTGCTTTATCTCACAGCATGGAGGTTTTTCTCATTTAGGAACAAGTGTGCTCTTTTCAAGCTAACTCAGAAACCTCTCATTTGTGAACCAGCTTTCTTGCAGCAATCTCTCTGCGAGTCAAGCACCACTTTCCTTCTTCCTTAACCAGAAGTTCTTACCTTCCCTCAAGGATTGTTCTTCTTTTTGTTCCTATTCTCTAAAATTATGAATAGATTCTAGTTCCTGTACTGCTTTTCTTCACAGTTTTGGGACTGAAGGCGTCAAGATCTGGACCTGAGCTGAAGCTGTCAAATGAGCCTGTGACTTTACCATCATCAATGTTTGGAGAGACCTTCCTTGATATAACTCTTTTACATGACCCCTAAAATCCGCTGCAAAATGCTCGTAGAAGCGGAGCATAAAATTGTTTTCTCACCAGCAGCAGACTTTACGAAAAATAAAGTACGACCACGCCCACTTAAGTGTGCCCCAGCACATTTTACAAGTACCTGATCTCAAGGAGGTAAAATCATTGTTGTTGTTCCTTGTTGCTGTTTTAAAGTATTGCATGCCTGGCCCTCCTCCACTTTTTGTTTGTTTTTGTTGGTCCCCCCCTTTAACAGACAGGAATCTTAACGGGCTGGAACAATTAGCTGCTGCTGACAGCAAGTGGAGGTGAGCCTACATTTTTTTCTCCCCTCACCGCAGACAGAAGCAATAAAATCAGAGTGTGGGAGGTGGGAACACAGGAAGCAGAACAAAAACCACATTGGGGGGATCTGCATTTAAGTTGCCAGCGGATTTTAGGGGTTGTGTGAAAGCAGCCTAAGTGAGCTGGACTTGGAGCAGAGTCAGGAGTCAGGAATCTGATTCTCAATTGTGAGAAAGCCAGCCTATGTAGCTTTGGCGAGCAACACAGCCCAAGGGTGCTCTCAGAAGAAGGGAGGGGGAAATCATTTCTGAGTATTCTATAGCAAGAAAATTCTGGAAAGGGTTGCCATCAGGCAGATTTGACTTGATAGAAAATAATAATGCAGTAACACCTTGGTTTACAAGCATAATTCGTTCCAGAAACATGATTGTAAACCAAAACACTCTTATATTAATGCAAATCTCATCTTAAGAAATAATGGAAACCCATATTATCATTCTTGAGTCCCATAAACCACATACAGTACACACAAAATGCCAAAACTCACAAAAGAATTGGCTAGAAGTCCATGTCCACAACATGGTTTAGGTACCTGGCTGCAGAATCTGCTCTGCTTGGGATTTTACTCTATATTTTTAATGTGACAATAATAAAGTGCACTTTGTAGCCCTATACACAATTGACTAGCTGCCCCATGACTAGAAATGGTTTGGGAAAAAAAAAGAATGTTGAAAACAAATAAAATTTATATAAATATAAAGGAAAATAAAACCCTAATCTGCACTCCTTTTTGAAAACGTCACTGACTGGTGCAAGGGAGACCTCTATTCCTCTCTCCTCCCTCTGCTTTAGAGGCTGCCTGAGACAGAATGTTCCAGACAGTCACAATCCAGCAGGGGGAGGGAGGGGGTCCACCATTGGCTCACTTGTGATCATGTGACCTGCTCCAGCACTTGTATATCAAGACACTGATTGTTGATCAAGGCAAAATTTAGAAGAAATCTTTGCTTATCTTACAAAACGCTCTTAAACTAAGTTACACTTAAAGTACCTTATTACTGGATTAATTACTATTCAGGAATCAGATATAAAATAGGAATGGGAAGAAAGGTGACCAATACTGTAAGTAAGTAAGTAAGTAAGTAAGTAAGTAAGTAAGTAAGTAAGTAAGTAAGTAAGTAAGTAAGTAAGTAAGTAAGTAAAGTTCTTTAATGTGCTCTAATTGACTTAATTACTTTAAAATGCAAAGAAACAATGAAACTGGAGTTGCTCATAGAGATGGACACGAAACAAAAATATAGTGTTTCATTTTGTTTTTCCTTTTATTTTGTTTCATTATTAACAAAATTTTAAAAGATTTTTAGAATGAAAGAAAATGATTTGTTACTCTATATAATGGCTCCCCTGGGTCCTAGAGGCACCAAATTTTGGAGGTAGCTTCTTTAGACTCTTCCCTGGTTCATCATGAAACAGTTTCCATCATTTCATTACATAACAAAATGACAAAACAGTGTTTCATTTTTTGTTTGGTGCCCATCTCTAGTTGCTTGTATTCTCTTGTCAAGCATGCCACAAAAATATCTCAGTATAATGTTTATGTCCTTTGTCCCTGTATGCAAAGGACAGTAAAACAACATTTTATATCTCTCTAGATATTCTAGAAATAAAATTGTACATAAACCAAGGTGAGGATGAGCAATAGCTGTTCTTTTTATAACCTAAAGGACTATGGGAGAAATGTTCCTTAGGGCTTCCTAATTTAGAGTGGCTGGTCTTTAGACTAAGGAAACCCTTCTTAAGAGAACTTTCCAGGTCCATTTTGTTTCCTTCTGAAAAGCAATATTATGTCTTTCATAAATATTATTCAACCATTATTTATCAATAAGGCATAGAGAAATCAGCAGAAAAGCCTAAATAAAGATCCAACAGATGTTGGATCCTACAGACCAATATCACTTATAAATCAAGATGCCAAGATTTTTTATTCTAGCCAAAAGAATGTCACATTTATAGACAAATATATTTAAGGAAGAACCCAAACGGGCTTTAATCAAATGGTAGGACAAATGTCAGACTACTGTAAGAAAGAGTCTGAGAGATCCCTTGAGATGTACTAGCATTATTGCTTCCCCTTTTTAGCAACCTAGCATTTCCTCTGCCCCTTTTTTCCTAGACAGGCCCAATACATTTTGTTGTATGAGGCAGAGTGACAAATAGTACACACCATCCCCAAAGTAAAGGCACACTGTAACCAAAGCCAAAGAAGCCATTTTAGTATCTGCATAAAAGTCAAAAATATATAATATTAGGTTATGCCAATTCAATGGACTGGCATATGTCTGAAAATCTAAATGGGAACTCATGGTTTAGGAGCATGAAACCACTCTGTATACAGTGACCCCCCCCCGCCATTTCGTGGTTCAGGTATTGTGGTCCCACTACATCACGGGACCGCAGTACCTCGCACTGTGGGGGGAGGTGGCAGGGGGCATCTGGGTTGCTCCATGCTGCCCCCGCCCCCTCGAGAAGCCTCTGGGGTACATGGGAGGGCGACGGGGGGGATCCGGTCACTCTGCACTGCCCATCCACGCACCCCGGAGAAGCCTCCGGGGTGTGTGGGCGGGCGGCGGCAGGCGATCCGGTCACTCTGTGCAGCCCTCCCACGCACCCCCAAGAAGCCTCCGGAGTAAGTGGGTGGGTGGCGGGGGGCAATCCAGTTGCTCCACGCTGTCCTCCCACGCACCCCCGAGAAGCCTCAGGGGCTGCGCGGGTGGGTGGCGGTGGCGGCCCCTGCCGCCATGCCGTGCAATCGCCCCCTGCCCCCACCCCACCCGCTTCCACATATCACAGATTTTCATGCATCGCAGCTGGAGTGGGTCCCTAACCTCCGCCATCGGCGGGGGGGGGGGTTACTGTATTACCATTTCCCAGGCATTGCTATGGAAAAGGATTTTGGGGTGTGCTTTCAGGAAACATATATAATAAATGTTGCTGGTTCTTAGAAGTCTGAATCCAAAATTTGGCACATCTACTCTCCTCTTTAAGTTCTATCATGTGCCTAAATTTATTTACACAAATGCAAAATAATAAAGGTATTGGCATTTTAGTTTTCCAACGAAGACCAGGGAGGCAGGAATGGCTACCTGAATTTGCAAATCACTCCTGATCTGGGACACCAATAAAATTGGAAAGGGCCTTGAACATAACAACAAAAATCAAAACAGCCGAATTCATCTAAAAATTAGATTTGAGGACCTGTGCACCCATAGATTGAGGGACCTGTCAATAACAACGGCCACACTTCAAGTGAGGCCACATCCGTATTTAGTTTTCCATTGGTGCAATGACTTCACCCCTTAATAGCATACATTAACAGAACAAAAATATTTCCTAAATGTATTTTTGGGAGCAAGGAATCAGGTTGACCTCTGCGACCCAGCAGACTGTAACCCACCCCTGGAACCTCAAAAAAAAAAAAAAAAAAACCTCCATCTGGCCCTCTTGTTCTTTGACTGAAGCTGTATGTATGACAGAAGTAAAAGCAATCTATTATATGCTGCTTCACGGATCATGTTGAGCAGAAGTTTTACCACCACCTTATTTCAGTGACATATTATTTAAAAGAAAATAACATCCCCACATCTAGGAGTTTATTTTTGTTCACAAAAGAGGCATTATGCATCATGCAGCAGTAGATGACGTATTTTCATATAATGCAGAATAATCCTACACGGTACAGAAGTGATTGTACACTTTCTTGTAATTATGTGGGTTTGCTCATGTCTCAACATTCTATGGGGGAAATGCCTTTCACAATGATTGCTCAGGTAGCCCAAGGTCTAAAAGGCCTGGAAAAATTGCTGTCTAGCTCATATGTAGGCAAAAAGTGGTCTCACAAAACAAGTTCCCCTCAAAATGGAAGGGTGCCAAGAAAGAATCACCACTATGGCAGAGATGATGCTCTGGGTGGCTGTTCAGTTTACCCTTCATTAGTTCAGAAGTAAGACAAAATAGGTCATAAGTCTGAACCACCACCCTGGAGGGGGCCAGGTGCCAAGGTATTACTGTAACTATTCCTGATATAAAATAGATACATGTGGGACAGCCAGGAGTTGTGCCAACCACAACCACCTGGGACCCTGCACACTTCCAACCATGATGGAGGGGGTCACCACATCACAACCTTCACCTCTCAGGACCAGTGGATTTCCCCTTTTGTGTAGTCCCCCTCAAAAAGTCAATAATGGTAAAACAGCTTCTCTGTTTCCTAGTTGGCAATTCTCTGCTGCTTTCTTCCTACTCATAAACATTTAGAAAGATCACTCACTTAAAACCCTTTATTTTTATTTATTTAAATTTATTTATACAACTTTTTAAGACATGATACAGTCTCATCCTTTTATAGAATACAATAGAGCAATCATACAGTTCCTTCTTTAGCTTTGACAATTAGAACATGCTTTTGTCTAGCTGTGAAATTTTGTGATTCACCGCATAGGACAAGCTGATGCTGCCTGGAATCATGGCAACAATGAAAATATTTATACCTTGATGTCCAGATCTTAAATTGCTTTTGATGTTCAATGCTCCAATTAATGTTAAATACTATCCTCAGCATTAAAGTTCTTATGAAGTATTTGGAACTTATGGAAATTTGCAAAGTTTGCTTCTGTTGGTATGCTTGGTCAAAGGACTGTAGCAATAATCTGAATGACTGATGTAATTGAAAACGGTCTCATTCTGGAATTTTGGTTTTATTCTGGCTTCATTCTGGAATTAATCCACATCCTCATATGTGGAACTACTTGCCATGTATTCCCACTCTTATCTCTGTGAAAGTGAACCTGTCCATAACCTGCTCACATTAAAATATAGGAGTTGGATGCAACAACATTTTTGCCTTTTTCTTTTTTCTCTCTGTCTCTTTCTGTTTTGCCTGATATACTATCAGAGACTGACATGGCTACCTCTTCCAAAGCTAATGTTTAAGTTGGAGTTATACTGTGGTGGGGATTTTTGAAGAATTATGAATCATATATAAAATATTGTATATAAGTTACTTCCGTGGGGTAAGGCATCTGCTGCGGAGTCAGAACGGGGGAGTTTGATTCCTCAGTGTGCCTCCTAGACAGGAGCAGGACTGGATGATCCATACAGTCTCTCCCAATTCTGCAGTCCCAGGACTGTTGTGGTTACAAACATCATAGCACCCAACAATACATTACAGCAGGCATGTCCAAACTTCGGCCCTCCTGATGTTTTGGACCACAACTACCAGAATTCTAAGCTTAGATTGCCAATGGCAAAGGACTGTGGGAGTTGTGGTCCAAAACATCTGGAGGGCCAAAGTTTGGACATGCCTGCATCACACTGTCTCATGATTGTAGCTTGACTGATGACTTTAAGAAAACACCCAGATTCATATATCTTGGGTCCTAAAAAAAATACAACTTAATCTCTCTGGCCTTAGCATTTGAGGAGTGCAGCCTGGGGTTGCTGGTAAATCTGAAAAATGGTCCTTGCCCCTTCCCGGCCTCCTGACCCCAATATAGCTAAAAGGCAATACAAGGACACCTTTGATCCTATAATGCAGTAAAACTGTAGCATTATTTCTAGTTGGCTAAAAAAACAAACCACACTTTTGAACACCAACAAGAGTCGATGAGAGAAATATCTGATCCTACAAACAAAAATCAACAGAGCAATTTGAAGTGCTCATGGTTATGAACACAGTGATGAAGGACGCAGGGGTGGGGTGGTGGTAAAAATGAAGTCTCTTGCTTCCATGTATTTTTTAAAAAGCTTATATATGTTTCCCCCCTTTTTGCATACACTTAAATTCAAAGAGACATATGTCTTTACGTTTGGTTTCTGAGATCAATCATTTGCTGCCAAAATGCTCCTTTGTTCAAAGTTGGTTAACATCAGCTGCTTCTGAAAATAGACTTGTGCTGACCAATTATTGCTGTTATTATAAGACTTAGTGCATTTTTAAAGACTGAGCCTGTCAAGAATATAATTTGACAGGCAGGAACATACCAGCTCGTGTATGATAGATTTCAGACTAAATTGAATCTGACCATCTGTGCAGAGCAGAAGGGGGTATCTGTGTGCTCACTTTATTTACTTATTTACTTTGAGGGGGGTTGTTCTTTGTTTGCTTATTGTTGTGAAGTTCATTCTTATTTGAAAACATGCTTACTTGTTGACTTGTAGGTTTTTTTTAAAAGCCAAAGCGTCCTGATGCAAATTACATCTTTTAAAGAACTAGAAAGAACAAATTAACTTTTACAAATACAGTGGAACCTTGACTTGCGTCATTAATCCGTTCCAGTGGTCTAGACTTAAGTCAAACATGACTTAAGTCAAATGAACGTTTCCCATAGAAAGTAATGGGAAAGCGGATTAATCTGTTCCAGATGATGAAAAAGACCCCCGAAAACAGCAATTTAACACAAATTTGACTGGGATAGGAGATTCCTTCTGGGGATGTAAATGAAATGTCTCTTCAAAGAGAGGAGGAGGCAGTGGAATTATAGTACACAAGTTATATGCCTCCACTTTTTAATGTTCATAGCAACAATGTCTAACATTTAAGTTTTACTGATTTTTAACCTGACGTTCCAAGTTCTGAACAACTCTATGCGTACCATTAGAGTCCCACAACTTTACAGCTCCCCCACTAAAATGCTTCCATTGTGGACCAGAATTCTGCAGCCAGATTTTTTACAAGACTGAGCCGACTGTCTAACCAGTGAGGCCAGCCCCGAGCTCCCGGCCCTTCTTCTCGTCTGGCAGTAGCGGCGGCTTCGGTGAGGCCGAGGACCAGCTCCAGGTGCTCGGAGCGGGCCTCGCTGAAGCCGCCGCTACCGGAGGAGGGGAAGAAGGCAGGAGCAGTTTGGAGGCGGCAGCCGCGATGCTGGGTTGTGGCTGCCGCCCAATTCCGGTGCCTTGCGCCGGAGCTCCGAGATGTAAGTCAAAGCCTGCGACTCAAGTCAAACAGGCCCCTTCTTGCTGTAAATCAAATATGCTGCAAGTCAAGCAGTATGTAAGTCAAGGTTCCACTGTAATGGTTACAAAGTTGCCATGACTTGAAATAATATGACGCCTCCACAGCTCTCCCTTCTTCTCCAATCAAACTCAGGCATCACAAGATGGCACTGATACACAGTGTATAAGAGGGAGAGTTTTCTTCTCATATTTTAGACGAATTGATTAATTAACTGAAGAAGTGAAGTTGCACGGAAGCTTTACATGTAGGTGAGTAAGTAGGTAGTAAGTGAAGATAGCTGAAAAAGGAATCGAAAAACTTCTTCTTTGGAAATAAATGCCAATTTCTTTGTTTTTAAAGAAGACTCTTGGAAATGAACACACATTTGTACAAGCAAACTCTGTTTTAAAATGTAGCTCTAAATATAGTGGACAAAAGAATCTAAATCCATCAATCCCACAGTTATATAAGTTGGGAGAACCTAATGAGGTTTACCAGTTCCTAGACCAATGGGGGGAGGGGGTATAACACAACTTCCATTAATATCAACAAAGAGTTCATCAATGAACTGAGGTTTTTTTTTAATTAATGAAAACTATAGTACCTATCTGTTTACTCTACCTTCCCCTTTGCAACCCAGATTGATTCAGGATGTGACTACCTAGTGAGAGAAAGGTGAATTCACTATCTGCGAATCATGGGATCATAAAATAATGGAGTTGGAAGGGGCTATAAGGTTACCAAATCCCATCCCTTGCTCATTGCAAGAATACAAATGAAAGTATAGTTATGCCTCAGTTTAGGTAATTAATTCGCACTCCGGGCTATTTTATATTGTGAAAAATTCTTAAACTGAAACACGGCTTCTAATAGAAATGCATTGAAAACCAATTAATCCATTCTAGAGGTGAGGGAAAAAATGCAAACTGGGGCATTCCATTTAAAATTTTCTTAAACCGAGGCATTCCCATTCTTTCCGTCATATAAACATCACAAATCAACTTTTAATGCCTCATGAAAAGAATTTAAATTGGGGCATTCCAATGAAAAAAATTCTTAAAACGAAGCATCCCCATTTCCAATAATTTCTTTTCTTAAACCAAGTTTTTCTTTAATCGAGGCATTCTTAAACCGAGGTACCACTGTATATCTGACAGATGTTTGTCTAAGTTTTTTTTTCCTTGAATGCTTCCGGAATTGGAGGAGTCATCACCTCCCAAGATAACTGGTACCATCGTTGTACTGCTGTAACAGGTAGCACTTTTCCCCCCTAATATTCAACTGAAATCTGGCTTCCTCTAACATGAATCCGTTATTATGTGCCCTGCACTCTTGGACAATTGAAAATAGAAGATATCACACCTCCTCTGAATGACAACCTTTCAAATATATGAAGAGTGCTATCATTTGTCCCCTCAGTCTTTTCTCAAGTTTAACTAAGCATGCTCAGTTCTTTCAGTTTTTCCATCTTAGGGATTGGTTTCCAGCACCCTGATAATCCTTGGTGCCCTCCTCTGTTTCAGCTTGTCTGCATCCTTCTTACAGTCTGGTGTCCAGAACTGAAGATGTCACACTGCATCTGTGTGAGGAAAAGATGGAATTGGCTAAACGGCCTAACAAAGCTTTTCTGTATCCTAGCAGGGGGCACAACTACAAAAAAAGTCAATAAGAGCATAGTGCTGATAGTTTCTGATTTTCTTCTTTCTTTCTTTCTTTCTTTCTTTCTTTCTTTCTTTCTTTCTTTCTTTCTTTCTTTCTTTCTTTCTTTCTTTCTTTCTTTCTTTCTTTCTTTCTTTCTTTCTTTCTTTCTTTCTTTCTTTCTTTCTTTCTTTCTTTCTTCCTCCCTCCCTCCCTCCCTCCCTTCCTTCCTATCTTCTTATATTCCTTCCTTACTTTCTTTTTTTCTTTCTTTCCATTGCTCTGTAGGTGCCTTGTTTTACAAAAGGCATGGAGCTAGAGACAAACTAGAAAAACAAGTGGGCCATTGGTGGCTGTGTACTTCTCATGAGGATCCATCTGCCAAGCAATGAGAGACTGATAGTGAAAATTAGAGTTATCTAGGAATAAGTGTCATTGGCTGTAAATGGCGTTTTACTTTTGAGTTACAACTATAATGAGGAGCAGTAAGAAGTGAAAATATCCCATGCTTTGGTTTTTGTTTATAAAAGAGAGGCTAAACTTTATCATATTAACATAAATGTCTGTGTTTCTCAGTTAGATCAATTAAGAAATGGAAGTATTTGTTCAAGTAACCACACTGCCTGCATGGATCCAATGTAAAAAAATAATAATAATTGAAGCCCTAGTAGCAGAGACAAAGCACCATGGGTGGATGGAAAGGACTCAGGGCTGATTTGCATTTCCTTTTATATAACTGTAGCATTACCGTGCTTGCACTGGCCATTTCACGGGCTGTGGACAAACACCACTTCTGATTTTCCTCTATCGCTGCCCGCCACCAACTAACTTCACTAATAAATTAAAGTCTTCATACTATTTTTAAGTTAAATGAAAACAAAAGAAGTTTATTGATAACAAAGTAGAATCAAAATAATTAATGGCAGCATGTTGAAGTATAAAGAAAAATAAATTTGATTCCTAATAACATTGTATAATTCACACCCAATTCCTAAGTTTACTAACTCTAGACTAGGGACGGGCATGTTACAAAAACGACATGCTGTTTCATTATTTTGTAAGCTTACAAAACCTTACAAAATGAAACAAAACTCGATTTTTTTTGTTTTGGAAATGAAACGATTCGTCCAATTTCCATTAAGAAAGAAATTGAAGGCTTAATTTTTACTTCACATTAACAAGCACTCCAAACCAATGTGATGAAAGTTAAGATTCAAGGAATTAATGCCAAAAGCAAATGTCAACTCTGCCAAGAAGAAGATGAAACAGTGTCACGTTTCATCTGTGATTATCCAAAGAGTGCATAAACGGATGATAAAATTAGACATGATCAAGTGGCAAAATTAGTACACTGGTATTATGCAAAATATAATTTGGCATCCTCCACGTACCATGGAAACATCAGGCAGAAAAAACTGCGAGAAAATGATAAAGTCAAGATCTGGTGAGATTTCCAGTAGGGATGGGCACCTTACCAAAAATGACATGTTGTTTCATCATTTTGTAAGCTTACGAAACATTACGAGACAAAACGAAGCAGAAAACACCATGTCATCAAGAAATGAAATGGAACACCATTTTTTTGTTTTGGAAATGACATTATTAGCAATTCTGAATTCAGTTATTTATCTAAATAAACTGTGGCCCAAGTTTACTCCAAACCTGTGTCTTGTCTCTTCATTTCTGGGCTTGGTGGGCAAAGGCATCGCATTGAGCAGTGGGGACCAGAAGTCTCAGGGACGCATCATTTGATGTGTGAATTCCTTACACTTCTTACTTTCAAAGATGATGGGGGGTGGGTCTTTGCCATTGCTGAGCTGCAAAAATTGGATGCCAGTCCTAGAAGCTGTGGGAGGGAATGTGCCTCCTTCCCCACAAAGTATCCAAGAAAGAAGAAAACACTTTCCTTACTTATTACCTGTCAATAGGTGCTCAGAGGCATTCGACTGAGCACAAAGGCTCCATTTTTCTTCATGACCAATGACCACTAATACTTGCACTCATTGTTCATTGTCTAATTCCCCCCTTATTTCAGCAGCGCAAGCACACAGTACAGTGCTTATTTCTGTTTCACAAGGCAAATTTTCTATAGTCCTATCCTACTCATAAATCAATTAGTTAAAGATCATGCTGGCCAGGTCTGTGTGTCAAACAGGCTGCTTCCTCTCTGCTTATCCTTATCTATCGTGCTCACACATGAAGATGCTTCTGAGACATCCCTTGAATTGTAGGCGTTTATTGTGCATTCCTCAGAGCCCAGGATACTCATAACTTTATATTGCACTGGAGGTATAAATTGTATCAAAGTTCTACAACATTTTCCTCTTATAGACCTCCACATGATCATTAAGGTTAAATGTAATTTCTGTTTAGAAGCAGGGAAGTGGGGAAAGAGAAATAATCTTGTTAACTTTCATTACAGAAGACAATTTTTTGGAGATGCAGTACACCCTGGTTTTCTGAACAGGGTGCATGTATGTCCCCCTCTAGGGGTGTAAACAGGGTAGCAAATGAAGTTCAGAAGCTTTGGAGTATTGCAAAAGCCTGTTTTTTACAGTGAAGAAAGATATACATAAACAAGAGCCACTCTTTCTCAAAAAACAAAGCAAAACCGAATGCCGAGTTTTACCAGTCTAAGACTAGAGCTGGGAAAAATTAAGTTCTTGAACTACAGCTCCCAGAATTCTCCAGGACAGCATCACCATCAGTTACATTGGCTGAAGGATCCTAGCAGCCATATACCAAAACCTAATGCCACCCCCTTTCTGCCCAAGAGAGCTGCAGAGATTTAATTTTAAAGGCTTCCATTTTCCGTTACATTTATTGGATGGGCCCTGACATTTACATGGATTCATTCCCAGTTGTTAAGATGCCAGCATTGCCTTTGGAGAACGAATCTTGCCTTTAAGCTTCTTGCATATTCCATCTTACCTGTGGCCCCTTGATAAACCCAAGAATGTATTCAGCTCCTGATTCGTCATGGTATTCACCTGCAGAGAAACAGATGGTTTCCCTCACAGGAGGATTTAACCTTAGTTACTAAATCAGTGTTACTTGCTTATGACCAAAACCCATATGAGCTTTAAAAGTGTTTGTCATCCATATGCATAACTTTCCATTCAAACAGATAATAACACCCATGAAGCTATAAATATTGCACTCTTGCAGTGCCAAACCCAAAAGAGCCACCACTTTAGGTTCAGCCCCCCCCCATTTGCCCATTTAGCAATGTTTGCAGCCCTTTGAATCTACAAAACCATCTCCAAGTTGAAGAATGAATATCACTCCTATCAAGGCCAACTGGCTATTTTTCGATTCTATAAACACATTCTGCATAGGTTGTGCAGAATGTGACTAGAGATAAAACTGCTCCACCCTGAAATATATCCTATTTAGGGTTTCGCGCCAATTACATTACTAGATTTGATTTGGGCTCCAAATTGATGACTCAAGAGCAACCTAATTGAAAGACTTCATTGTGGCGAAACGTAGTTTGGGAAAGCTTTCTCAAGTTAATTTGGGAGAAATAAAGAAATTCTTACTTTGGAGGTCCAAAACCTTCATGCCCTACAGTGACACTGATTTCAGTGAAAATCAATGAAAGGCTTCGTGATGAGATATGCAGACACAGGAGGGAAGTAGTGCCAATATAACTCAGCATGTTGAATCACATGGCTGTGAAGCAGGACACATCTGGACCATGTATGACCAATGTCATCTGTGTGGTCTTGGACAAGCTACATGATCCAGGAAAGCCATCAGAAGGAGGAGCTGATAAAGCAGCTATGAATATTTTATACCTAGAAAACCATACAAGGATTGTCATGTCGGAAACAAGTTGGTGACATATATTTTATAGAATTATAGAGCTGTCACATTTAGGTGAAATCTCCTTTCTTGCTATTTGAATCCATTATTTCTACAGTCACTCCCCAGCTATGAGATGCTGGTTGTCTTATTTTATGCTTTCTCCTGTTTTCTCTTCTGTGAATTACTTACTAATGTTATTGAGGTTTGGTGCTTGCCTGCAGCTATGGGCTGCAAACATGAGAAAGAAGTGACTGGGGACTGACCTCCCGTTTACATTGTCCCCCTTGCTAATTAAAACTCTGTTGTCTAAATAGAGCAGGATTTTGTGCTTTGAAGGGAAGAAGAGGATTTGATTGTACACAAACATATTACAGTAGTACTGATTACGGAAGCTAAGCAGGGTTGGCCCTGGTTAGTACTTGGATGGGAGACCACCAGGAAATACCAGGTGCTGTAGGTGCCTGGAGTAGGAACTGGCAAGCCACTGCAGTATTCCTGCCAAGAAAACCCCATGGACATGGAGTCGCAAAGAATTGGTCACAACTATAACCACACAACACACACACACACATTGTGTGATAGGAATGAAAAAATGGGACCTAATTGGACCAAAAATCGGAAAAATGGGACCAAACTGAAGGGTGGGTTGTCAATTGTTTTCAAGGCAAAGGTGCCTCAGGGTCTTCTGTGGCCCCACCTTTACTGTAAGATGGGCATTACAGCAAATAATTGGCATTGATCATCGTTGTTGCCCGAAGCTTAGCCATTTCACAACAAAAAATAGTGGTGTCCTGATCCTCTAGCTCCTGCCACTGGAGGGCAAAAAACTGAAACTGTACCCCTCAGGAAACAAATCACAACTAAAAACTGTCTCAGCAACATGGGACATAGTACATGGACTGATGCATTATAGACAACATCAAGCTGGACTGCAACCAAGAAGAATATCTACATGCAAAACTCATCAATGATTTGGCATTAATACCGCTTTGATTGGCTACCTGCCATCTGGTGAATTAACCAAAATTTACTCCAGCTTTAGGATGAGGATGGCTAAATCCCTGCAGCCTTTCTTCACCCTTTCCCCCACCAATAAGGAAATCTGAGTTCCAAACCAATACACTCAAACTGAGGGCTGGGAGAGTAAGAACAGACAAAAGAAAATATTTTTTTCACCCAGCGCATTGTTAGTCTGTGAAACCCCCTGCCACAGGATGTGGTGATGGCATCTGGCCTAGATGCCTTCAAAAGGGGATTGGACAGATTCCTGGAGGAAAAGTCCATCACTGGTTACAAACCATGATGGAAATGTGTAATCTCCAGGCTTTAAACTGGGGTATTTCAAGAGCCAGATGCAGGGGAGTGGTATCAGGAGACAGATATGTAGTCTCGTGTGCTCCTGAACATATTTGGTGGGGCCACTGTGAGATACAGGAAGCTGGACTAGATGGGCCTTTGGCCTGATCCAGCATGGCTCTTCTTATGTTCTTATCATGTTCTTATGACTTGGGGTAGAGTAGGTTGATTCAGGGTCCAGCTCATATCCTGGTGGCTGACTGGAAAATTCCAACCAAATGGCACCATGGGTGAAACAACTAAATACATCCACCCCCAAAGTGGTTAAAACCAGTTCTCAGCTCACCTAAGCAACATGCCTGGTAGATCTCTGCCACCACCTTTTGTTTTGTTTTGTTTTGTTTTGTTTTGGATTTTAGAATTTTGTTTCTACCCTCTGGCTGAGGGAGCAGATTTTATTCATGAAATCTTGCACTGAATGTTTGATTTTTTTATTGTTAGTGGTGTAAATCAAAGTATCCCCTCTTCTACATTTGGAATGAACTACAATGGATATATACTAATTAGAGATGGGCACAACTCAAAAAATGGTGTTTCGTTTGTCGTTTGTCGTTTAGGGGGTCCGTTTCGGTTCGTTTTCATTTTTCGTGATTTTTTGCAAAAAATTCGTTTTTGTTTCGTTACATAATGAAATGAAAAAATGAAAATGAAAATGAAAAATTGCTGTTTCGTTGAATTACAGTTCAATGTATTTGCCGCAACAAAAATGAAACACACAACAAAATTTCGGTTGTTTCGTTTCATTTCGTTTCATTTTGGAGACAAAATTCGTTTTTTGTTTCGTTATGTAATGAAATGAAAAAACAAAAACAAAAATGAAAAATTGCTTGTTTCGTGCCCATCTCTAATACTAATTGCTGGAGAGCTCAGTGGTTTAGGCATCTTGCTGCAGAGCCAGAGGTCAGGAGTTAGGGTTCCTCGCTGGGCTTACCTGACAGGGGCTGGACTCCAGGATCCATAGGGTCCTTTCCACTCTACAGTTCCAAGATGATGATGATGATGATGATGATGATGATGATGATGATGATGATGATTGATGCCATCACAGTGCTCCTGTCCTATGACTTCCATGGGAATCAATAGAAATAGACGTAGACTGCATGCCCCAGGATCATGGCAGCCCTAGTTGCCAGTGATATTGGCTATCTTTCCATCCACCCATGACTTTTCATTGGCAGAGCTGTTTCTTGCTGGGCAAGTCCTGAGTTTCATTCTTCTTTGCTGTCACATCTCCTCTTCCTTTCCCGCCAGAGGATGCTTCTTTTAATCTGTCTTTCTGATTAACTTCACCCTTCTAGGTGGGCCTGCAGTTGTTGCCAAGTGCCTGGTGCTTTGTGGTGGGCAAATCTCTCTCTCTGCCTGCCTTAGAGAAGGTAAACAACAGTGTTTTGGCTTAGAATTGGTGACCTTGCATTTCTCCCAGAATGACTGAGGTATTTTTGGCTCATTTATTATCTCCTTGGGAATTATGCTTTATGAAATATTTTCACCTAATCAATTGCTGCTCAAGGCATTATGGAAAAAAAAGTAAAAGAACTCTTATAATGAACTATCTATGAACCAGATTTGAGGACACTGCAAAGACTATATAATGGCTTCTATAGTATGCATTATCTCAAGAAATCCCAAATACTTGAAGGAGGTATTCTGAAATTCACATCTCTAAGTGCATGCCCCATGTTAATAGGCCAGAGGGTTGAAGATCTGGTGCATCGTTACACTGGTACACTAAATAAAGACTGAGACTATCACTAATATTTCTTTGAACCTGGAGAATTAATTCATTTGGTCGTCAACTGCCATCTGAAGAGTGCATTCAAATACAGATGTTAAAGCTTGGGAAACTTTACACATATGTAATAATGCTTAGGTTTTCTCCACCGTTCGTTACCACACCTTAATAAAGCTACTGACAAACGATGGGGGGGGGAGGTGTGGGTGAATTGTTGGGTGTAAATGCATGTGTGAAGCAATGACAAAATCCAGGATAAACAAAGTATTAATTAGATAAACATAATTAAATATTTCATTTACTTTCCCCCTATATCTCAGTATATTGATCCCTGTCCGAGTGGACTACTCATACATTCAAATTATCTCCAAATTTAAGTTGGCGTTTGCTCACTTCTGCACTAGGTAGGTGATCAATAGTTATTCATAATGACTTTTTTTGTCATTCTAAATGAGCAAAGAGGACATGAACTATGTGAGAAAAAAATAGATTTGTCATGAGAGCACTAGGAACGGTTGTAGTATTACCAGACTAATGATGCATATATTCAATTTATTTAAAAAACAGCATGAGTTTATATTTCTAGAACTACTGGACAAAATTTCTGTTGTGAAAAGTGAGGAAAGGGAAAGAGAAAACAACACTGCCTTACAATAAAGATGTAGAATGGGCCTGACACGGGAGCAGTGGGAAAGGAGCTTGACAGCTTCACACATACCCTTGTTAAGCCAAAGGACTTCTCCTATGGATTCTACTTGCTGGGGTGTTGAGGAAGGTCTCTGAGTGAGCTCACTGAGCTGTATGTTACTTTTAGTTGTTGCTTGTGCCATTCAGATTGGTGGCTAAGTGAGGGTTGGTGCTGGGAGCATAGTGACTCAATTCTAGTCTAATCTCTTGTGTTCTCAATTTTTCTCTCTTTAAGGTAGTCAGGACTGAGTGAGTGCATATGTGGTGGTTCCTTGTGCTCTTATAGGAGTTTTGAGTTAATGGTTTAGAACCACAGCTTTAGTTCATTAGTGTCTGCCTTTCTCCTCTTCACATTCTTGTTTTCAAGCCCTAAGCTGTTTAGTACCTCGCTACTTGTCAGAGCGCCTTCTCCCACTGAAAACCACCCATAATACTCGATCCTCCCAGGCTAGGAGTTTGAGGCAACTGACACCATGAGAGGCCAGAAAGGAAAAAACAGGAAACAAGGCATTTTCCGCTGTTGCCCCATGCCTGTGGAATAACCTTCCACCAAACATCTGCCTGGCCCGCTCTTTGGCTGCCTTTAAAAAACTATTAAAATGTGGTTATTTAAGCAGGCATTCCCTCAAATATAATGCAACTTCAGTGTCCACCCATTAAATCTTGATTTTAACTGATTAGCCTGCCAATAATAATGCATTGTTTTATGTCACTTTAATATTATTTTTATTTTTATTTTATTGTGTTACTATTTTATGGTTTTATTGTATGAATTGTTTGAATTGTTAATTGTTGTAAACCGCCCAGAGTGACCTCGCTGCCAGATGGGCAGTATAAAACTCCAATAAATAAATAAATAAATAAATTTGTGGTGGTGGTGGTGGTGGTGCTATACCATTACCAAGGTTCCTAAGGTAAAATATTTTGATACTGATAGCTGAAGCAGCGGCTTGAGATACTGTCATCTGCCCCACCCCACTGCACTTGGAAAGACATATGTCTGCAATTTGGCTACATTGAATCTTATGTTTAAGGTCTACCATGTTACCAAAGTTCATGACTCTGTGTGACACCATCCTAGTCATATAGCTATTTTCATTTTCCCATACAAATTAAACATACAAATATAGGCACAGAGACACAGACTGGTATATGCACATTTTCAGATTCTTGGATTATGGACCTAGCATCACCTTGCAGCACTGATTATCTTTTACCATGTTTTTTCTTCAAGCTACATTGTTATCACTGCATGAGTGTGCAGTGATATTGTTCTGTTGTTGTGCAGCACAGCAAATCAACATGCTACAGAGCAATTCTAAAAATGGGTGCAGTCCAAATGTGGGACCAGCTCTAATCTCCATCATGGTGTGAGTGGGTCTGCTACCTCCTGGAGAGTCAGGCTGAGAGTCCCAGCCCATAGTTCACCAACGGTGTACAGAGGTGCTGGTGGCCCAGATGTAGAAGATACCATGGAGTCCACATCTGTAGTCATGGGTGGGTGCGGATTTAAGGAGTAGAACAATGCAGTTGAGGATGACTACTGGATGGATAGCATCAGTTGAGAGGTATTCAATTCAAGGCCCAGTAGGTGCTGGCATTACTGGAACATTCAACAGTTGGCTGGGAAACTATTTGCTGCCAGGAATCCTGACACAGAGTGTTGGGATGGGCTTTTGGTGCTTCTTGAGGAAACGGCCCAGGGAATACTGAGATGAAGCAAGAGGACACAAGGCAAAAAGACTGGAGAACTAGCAGTGGGTGCACTTCTGGCACAGCAAGCAGCAAAGGGAAGTGGCTTCATAGCAAGGACATCCTGGTCATCATGGCATGAACCAACCAACCAGCCCTTCTCTTATTTCACCTCTCTCCTCTCTTTGTTACTTCGGTGAGCCCAGAAATGTTCACATAGACTTTGGCCATATCTCCAAGGAAGATTACTATATGTATGGAGCAGCTACCACGCCGATGACTATAGAGGAGTTGCTGGGGAGTGAGCCCAAGCTATGCTACTCCAGGGATATCTGAGTGTCTGCATCCAGCACAAAGCTGTGAGTTTTTTGTCCAGCACACCTGAGATTAGTTGTGGAACTGGTAGGAGAGGGCTTCATGAAGAAACAGTCAAAATCCAATTAGCTGACTCTCATGAAGAGAACATTTTAACTCCTTACCAGCCAGCCACCATTGCTTATAAAGGAATTCTGTATCTGGTTTTAAAAATATTTTGAAGTTTTTTTTAATAGAGAATAAATCATCAGAAGCTTACTCATTTAAGTTCAGAAATTGGCATTTTTTTTAACTGGGGAACATAAATCTAAAGTTTTAAAAGTAACAGAATACTCCCTATGCAGCACAATGCTTGATTATCTTTAATCCTGCTTTGAACAGCATTGCAGGCATAACAAATGGAAAAGTTCAAAGAAGATTGCTGTATATGACATACTGCATAATTGTCACATTATACATCTAGCAGATTCAAATATATACTTTAAAATGTGATAATTTAGAGAAAGAAAAGGGTAATGGTGAAGTTCATTTTTGATAAGAACATGGTTTGGTGGTAAGAACTTGATATTTTCAAAAATAATGTCTAGCACAATTAAAATCAACACATTAACCCATCCCTAGCTGTGAACCTTTAGGAACCTATGGTTTGAGGTAGCTGCATTTGGTTAACCGAATTCCCATGAAGATAATTGTTGAATGCAGTAAATAACATGTACTTTTATACTGGATTCTTGTCACGGAACGTCTGTCTGTTGTTTTTATTCTGTCTTGTTCTCTTCATGGTGCTGTCTCTTTCTTGTCGTTTTTGTTCTCATCAGTACACAAACCTTTGGCCCACTTTTCATGCATCAAAGTCAATGTAATTCTCGCAGAGCATATTTCGTAGTGTTGTACGTTGTCCATAACGGTCTGCCAGTGGACTGTTTCATTTCCTATAAGTTGACAGTCTGACTACTTCAGGCAAAAATGCTTCCCTGGAGATTCTTTTACAAAAATAATCACGTCATTTTGTTGGTGGTTTAATATTTATTTTTTCCAGATTCTGTTCCCCAGTACTGTTATCAGTTCTTTTAAAAGGCAACTGAAATTAATTTGGCATTACTCCATTTACTGTCAAGAGCAGGAGAAGTAATTATATCAAAAGTTTACTACCTTGACAGTCACTCTTACTTTATAACAGCAAAATAGGATTGACAGTAATTTCTGCAAAAGAATGTGTGCTTTCTTTCATTCCCCCCCTCAGTTGCAGATTTATCAAAGGCTATTTGATCTGATAATTGTTAGTTCAGTTTATTTTGGTTTCAAGGAGAACCAAAGAGCGAAATAATAGGTGAAATGAGTGAGAATAGAAGACTTCTATTCTTCGCATAAATTCCTGATGGTACAGATTATCTGACCTCCATTCTTGAGTTTTAAACCTGGAACTGATGAATGTACTATGAGCAAATATATGAATGGACTAGTAGCAGATTTCATATTACGGAGAGATCCTCCATCTCATCAACTTTCAACTTAACATAAGAACATGAGGACAAAAGAACAGCCTTGCTGGAACAGGCCACAGCCCATCCAGTCCAGAATTCTGTCTCACACAGTGGCTCACCACTTGCTTCAGGATATTCTCAAACATATGTCTTTACCTGCTTATGATTCCCTGCAAATGGTATTATGAGATATCCTGCCTATCTCTTCATCCTGGAGGATGTCCTTAAGCATTCAGAATGATAGCCATTGATAACCCTTGTTCTCCATGAACTTGTCCAATCCTTCCTTAAAGCTGTCAAGGTGGACAGCTGTCACCGCTTCTTCTGGCAGGGAGTTTCACAGACCAGTAATCCTCTGGGTGAAAAAGTACTTTCTCTTATTTGTTTGAGATCTAGCACCCAAAAGTTTCATGGACTGCCCCCTAGTTCTGCTGTTCTGCAGTAGGGAAAACAGCTTTTCCTTATCTACTTTGTCCATACCATGTATGATTTTATAAACTTCAATCAGGTCACCTTTTAGGCGCCGTCATTCAAGAGCGAAGAGGCCCAGCCATTGCAGCTTCAGATGGTAAGGAGGTGTTCCAGTCCCCGAATCATTCTGGTTGCCCTCCTCTGCACTTTTTCCATTTTCATAATATCCTTCTGGAGGTATGGTGACCAGAACTGTACACAATACTCCAGATGGGGCCTCACCACAGATTTATAAAGAGGAAAAATGACACTTGCTGACTTATTTTCTATACCCTTCCTCATGATCCCTAGCACTGAGTTTGCTTTTTTCACTGCTGTGACACATTGGGTTGACACCTTCATTGAGCTGTCGACCAGGACACTAAGGTCCCTTTCCTGGTTTGTTGCAGAAATTTCAGACTCCATCAGTTTATAAATGTAATTGGGTTTTTTTGCTCCAACGTGCATCACTCTGCCACAAAGCTCCTTTTAATCGGTTTCATTCATACACTTAACTGCTGCTCATGATATAGAACAATCTAGTGTAGGAAATCCAGAAACTTTGAAAAATGGAGAAGTGAATGAGACAGAGACAGTTCTAATCATCGATCTGATTCTGTTCATGATCTTCTGCTGCTCAAAAGGACTCTTGATTAGAGAAAGGGCCAAATCAGAAAAAAATGGTGATCCATTTTGACTCGTGATTCATCAAGGTCAACAAATGACAATAATGAATTTATGATTTTTTTCCTGATGAATCAATTTGTAAATTCATTTTAAAAACTCTATACAGGGGCGTCCAAGGCATCTACAGGTACCAGGTTTTCAGGAAGCTTCCCATGACTCTTCACTACAAGCTCTCAAAGTTTGGTGAAGTTTGGGTTCCAGTTGAATGAATTATGAACTCCCAAAGAGGTCATCACCCAGGAAAGTGCCCCCAGGTGCTTAGAGGCACCAAATTACAGAGGAATGTCCAATGACTCTCCTATATAAGCCCTTAATGTTTGGGGAATATTGGGTTTCAAATATCTGAGTTATATACCCCCTCCCAAAAAATGCCCAATCTTCCCCAAATTTGGAGGGATTATAGAGAAGGTAGGCATCTCTGGAGTAAACTTTCCTTTGGGCTTGCATAATCTGGATTATACCCAACCTTGGAGAGATTGCAGAGAAGTCAAGAGAGGCTTCCCTCCAAATTGCCCTCCCAAGTACCTTGGGGGCATTTTATAGTACAGCAAGTTGACAAATCAAAAATCGCTAAGATTCATCAATTTGTATTCATTGAGAGTAGAGATGGGCTTTTCATTTCAAAAGTGGACCACTTCCAAAACGAAACACGGGAGCCCAGCTGGTGTTCGGAACCAGAGGAATGAAATCAGCCAATCCCGTACCTTGCTCTGGAGTCACACAGGGCTAAACTCTAACAAGGAAGAAGCCTCCAGCATCATTGCTCCTTCTCCCTGGCGCTGCCCAGTCAGAAGCTGTACAGGGAAATGCATCATTCCACCTCCTGTCTGATTGGCCAGTGTCAGGGAGGAGGAACAATGATGTTGGAGGCTTCTTCCTCATTGGAGTTTAGCCTCACACAACCCCAGAGCAAGGTAAGGGATTGGCTGATTTCATTCCTCCAGTTCTGAGCACCAGCTGGGCTCCCACATTTCGTTTTGGAAGCAGATCACTTCCAAAATGAAAAGCCCATCTCTAGTTGTGGATATCATAGAATCATAGAATTGGAAGAGACCACAAGGGCCATCCAGTCCAACCACCTGTCATGCAGGAACCTCTGTCACAGGACTCCCGACAGATGGCCATCCAGCTTCTGCTTAAAAACCTCCAAAGAAGGAGACTCCACCATATTCCACTGCCGGACAGCTCTAACCATTATAAAGTTCTTCCTAATGATCAAATGGAATCTCTTTTCCCATAGTTTGAAAGCATTGCCTTGATTCCTAGTCTCTGAAGCCATGGAAAACAAACCTGTTCCCTCTTCAATATGACATCCTTTCAAATATTTACACATCGCTATCATATCCCCTCTCAGCCTTTTTTTTTTTTTTTTTGAAAGGCTAAACACTCTCAGCTCCCTAAGCTGTTCCTGATAATACATTTCTTCCAGACCTTCAACCATCCTGGTCGCCCTCCTCTGTACCCGTAAATGTACAAATACAAATTGATGAATTAACAATTTCTGAATAATTTTGCAATCTGATTTTTTGCAATCTGATTTTTAATTTGTGCCCACCTCTATTCTTGATAAGAAATGTTGGTATTACAAAGTGGTAATACTATTATCCAATACTAGTCAACTGTATCATCATCTTTGCCCTTGCTGAGTGCTGGTACATTCCTGCGTGGTATAGAGTAGTGCCTCTGGTGTGTCCATGATCACTTCATGGCACTCTTTAATTCCGTCTGCCTCTTACATCCAGTGCTGCTAAGTGACAGAGTATAATAAACTTTAGCCAAAATATCTAGAGATGGGGAAGTGGGGAAGGAAGTCAACTAGTGTGAATATGAGGGGCTGTCCAAAAGTTTTAATTATCACCATGAAATAAAAAACATACAATAGTCACTTGCAGTCATCAAAGTTAGTTCTTCTCCACGTAGTCTCCCTGCAGAGTCACACATTTTTGCCAGAGTTTCTTCGCCTGTTTCAAGCCCTCTTTGTAGAACTCCCCCGCTTTGCTTGAAAACCACTGTTCGACTTCAAAGGTGACAGCCCCTCTGTCGTCAAATTGCTGACCACAAAGTGGTTTCTTCATCTCAGGATGAAGTGATTTTACTAAACTCTCATATCTTGAATCAATAAATATACTGAAACTTAGCAATATACTGAATCGACTTTTTTCAAAGGTGACAGCCCCTCTGTCGTCAAATTGCTGACCACAAAGTGGTTTCTTCATCTCAGGATGAAGTGATTTTACTAAACTCTCATATCTTGAATCAAGGACATGAGGGGGGAGTGTAGCTATTGTCCTCTTGTCCTGTTGTAGGCTGTTTTTGTTTTCTTGAATAAACATGGAAACCAACTGGAGGGGGGAAAAATATGGAAGACATGAATTGTTCTTTTCCACTTTCCACTGCAAGAATTGCACATATATAACTTGAATCAGGGTCCCACTTCAGTGCCAGTCCATGTTGGCATCACAACTTCTCCACCCTACAAAAGGTGACCAGAATGTTAGTCACTTCATTCAGCTTGGCTCTCCAAATGCAGCCCCAGTGACAGCACATTTGAATAGTTTGGCAGAAGACTAAGGGATTTGCGTAAATTTTGTGCTTATTATTTGAATATTCCTTTTCAATTCTGAATTAGATTAAACAATATTAAAATATTGAACAAAATGTTCTTTGAGAGCATTATTTATAATGTTGGCTCGCATTGGTCTCAACTAAGAGTAATTTGAACATATTTTACTGTGTTGGCACAGCAGACACATTTACCCATGGAATAAGTTCACTTGATGGAATAGGCTAGTGTGTCTGGAAACTTATCTTACATAAGGCAATTAGTGTGTAAGATGACAGAGCATACTTTGTTTTCTGGTTTCAGTTTTAACCTTTAATCACACATTCTCTTTGAAGCATTTTTTGAAGAGAAGTGAAGGAAAAAGAGACTGTGCATGAGGCGGCTACACCTGTCTTGATTTGATTCATCAACTCCAATGGTAATAAGTGCAGATCAATATTCTATAAGGTTTTGCTCTGGAGCTATGGTACAGTGATTCAGGCCCTAGTCAACAATCTTTTTTTTCCCATTCACCTGTTCAGCAAAGTGTACTGAAAAAGCAAATGCCACAATTGATTATTTAATTTGATTATATGTTGTAGAAGGAGGCAAAGAACAGTAAGTTTTAAAAGCAATTCTCGTTTAGAATTGTGAGAGGGTAGGGTGACATTTACTGATCTACAACAATAGGAAGAATTCAGAACAATAGAACAATTATTGGATGTAAGATATGTTAGTTTATGGACCCAACTAAGAAATCTGCAGCACTAGCTTTAGCTTGTTGCTATGGTGTGGTAAATTCATAGCTGAAATGGAAATGGCAACATGGATTTGTGCATGTGTTTGTGTGTCTGGAGCAGACCAAAATCAAACTGATCTAGTGATCACACTTGGCTTTCTTTCCTGGTGATGCCAATATTGCTGCCCTCCTAGGGAAGACTGGGGAAAATCTTTCTATTCAGTGGTCTTTAAATTGATCATCTGGTTCATGAAAAATACTATAGCTCTATTGTTTTACACAAGTCACTGTAGGAATGTGTTATCTGTGTAGCTTGGCAAGATGTAGGAATGTAGTTGTAGGAATTTATTATCTGTGAAGCTTGGCAAGATGTTTCCAGGGGCCATCAGAGATAATTCTCACATTGATGAAAACAAACTTTGAGCACATTGCACAACCTGCACAAAATTATGGTAGCTAGTGTCTTACTACATGGACTTATAAGGTCAGAAAAATGGGGTGGATTTTGAGACTTTAGGAGGCAACGCCTCAGAGAACTAACTAGTGCCACAGAAAAGAAAAGTAAACTTAGTATTTAGGAGATCATTTTTTAGAATAGAATCATTTCTAGATTAGAATAGAATAAGATTACAACAGCATGTCTCAATAATTCTAATCCTCATCTAGTATGATTAAAACCAGCAAAATGTAGACATTTTCTGACCCAATAGGTATTGTGTGTGCTGAGAGTTAGCAGAATGTTAAAGGTTAGGAGGTTAAAGTTTGGATTAGAGATGGGCACAAAACGAACAATTTTTCGTTTCCGTTTTCGTTTTTTCATTTTGTTACGCAACAAAACGACAAATGAATTTTGTCTCCAAAATGAAACGAAACGAACAGAAACGCTAGAAATTTTGTCGTGCGTTTCGTTTCTGTTACTGCAATACAGTGAACTGCTTTAAATGCTAAAAAAATCGCAAAAATTGAAATAAATGGTAATGAAATGGTAACAAATGAACGAAAATGAAAATGAATTTTTTGCAAAAAATTGTGAAAAATGGAAACGAACCGAAATGGATGCTCCAAACGACAAACGACAAACGAAACATCATTTTTTTGATTCGTGCCCATCTCTAGTTTGGATTATATATATTCATCATTTATTATCACTGATCACTAAAAAATAGTGATTCTCCTCCATGTGGCCTATCTACTAGGAAAACCAGCATATGTTATGCCCTCTTTTCTGTATCATGATTCAGTGGGGGGGGGGACCCAATGTCATGGAACAGTGGAATACCACTATGCTACATTAGCAGGGATAGAAAAAAGTAAGGAGGGGAATGGGAGGAAAATTGTACTGAAAACTGCCTGAAAACTTGACTCACTGTTTGCAAATATTTCAGTGACAATGTCACAGAATGCCTATGTTTCTAGTTCTGTGTGAATTCAATGTTACACAATCATGTAATATTAAAGCATGGCTTTTTAATGAGATACCTTTCATTTTTATTTTAAATGAAAAAAATCCACTAGCAATTGGGTCACCAGCAAATATAAGGCAGGGATAAAGACAAGGGTCTATATTAGATAAGCAGCATTCCCCACCCTCCGTTTTTCGGGACCCCTGGAAATTTACATACATAAAAAGAGATAAAAATAACAACTGAATCAGATGATCTGAAGAGCACATAAATGAGTCACAAGCAAGAAAAAAATCAGCTGCAGTTCTTAAGCATAAATGCTATCAATAGCATTTGCCTTAGAGAACGTATGTTTTAGATGAAAAATATAGTATTTTTTTTCTCTACAAGAACTCTAAGAGACACCAGAACTCCAAAGAAGTGAATTGTTTCCTTTTTCTGTGGCCTCTTTCTGTGGTTACTGTAAATGAATAGGAACATCATGGTCAGAGTACTTTAGATGTTCATGTAGAGTTTTTACGTGCCATGTCTAACTGCATTTAATTGAAAAATGAATGAATGAATGAATGAATGAATGAAAGCTGCCATGCCAAGCCAAGACTTTTCTCTCTCCCTGGGCAAAGCAAGAATGAACAAAGCCTCTCTCCATTGTAAAAACAACAGGAAGAATCAAGAGGCACAAAAACTTTGTTTTCATCTTATTAGGCAGTTCCTCTCTAACTCTACCTCCTACAAATTCCAACAAAGCTGAAAATGAGTCTCTACCATGTGTCCAGTTAGTGTGAACAGACACAGGAAAATCAGAATTCTCCACTGCAACTTCACAACAAGGGAGCACAAGTGAATTCCAATTTCTCTCACTGTGGTGGCATCGTCAGACACAGCTTGGCATGTTATCAATGAATTGCAGTTAGCTGCAGGAAATTGTGCAGACCTTACATGAACACCAATAGGATTCTAGCCAATTTATTCTTTATCAAATATTCTCATTTTCTAACTAACATCCAATCTTTCCCAGAGTCTAGGCAGTTCACTCAGCTGCATATTTTGTGGTCATTGCCTTCTGACCCACTGAAATGCAGCTAGGCAAGCTTTCCGCTACGAACCACCAATCTGTCGTTCTTCCCTCCTTCCCTCTGAGCCCGACTGCAGATATTGCCATTATGGGAAGCTCTTTTGTGGTATCACAGCACAGGCATGCTTGGCCTCTTGTCATCTGATATGTAGAAGAGCACAAGTGGGTTATGTCCTTTGCTGGTTAATCACAAATGATCCTCTTAGGCAAACTGGACAGTCATCTCAGCTTTATTTGCCTCAGTTTGTCTTTGGCATTTGAATGCTTAGATGAAAGCTTTCCAGCGAGTGATTGGCTATATATTTGCCAGCGTGGCAGGGAACATTTCCATCTCTTTGATGTCAGATATTCTGGTTCTTCTCCCAAGCAGTAATATGAATGAATCAAGAGGTAGCAGGGTATTCAATCAACTCAAAAGTAATGCATTTATTTAATTAATTAGTTTATCACCATGCTAAGGGATGGCCAAGAAAAGGTTTTGCTTCTGTCAGATTGACACAATGAAGCATGATACAGTAGGTTGTCTATTCATACTGACTCTAAAATCACAGGTAGGTTGTCTATTCATATTGACTCTACAAGTGAATATTTTATGTATTAATTAAAAAAATCTGGGCAGGATATCATGAGTTAAGTTTACTTAGATCTCTCTCTCTCTCTCTCTCTCTCTCTCTCTCTCTCTCTCTCTCTCTCTCTCTCTCTCTCTCTCTCTCTCTCTGTGTGTGTGTGTGTGTGTGTGTGTGTGTGTGTGTGTGTGTGTGCAATGTCACAGAAGTTGGCTGTTGTATAGCATTTGCATAACCATGTGTGTGTTTTTATGTACACATTAGACATGGGCACGACCAGAAAAAATGACGTTTCGAGTTTTCATTTGTCGGAACGTGTCCATTTCGGGTCGTTTCCATTTGTTGCGGAATTTTTCAAAAATTTGTTGTTTCCGTTTGTCGTTTGTCGTTTGTCGTTTCCACCGCGATTTAGCGTGATTTGACTTCCCAGAGCATAGGGGCATTATGCAATCAGGGTGGGTGCTAGGTGTTTTTGCGCCCTAGGCGGGGGGCGGGGGGCGGGGGGCAGGTGAGCAGGTGGGTGGCAGGCGCAGGCGGGCGAGTGGGCGGGTGGCGGCGCGGGCCACAAGTGGGTGGCAGCACGGGCGGATGGGCGAGTGGGCAGTTAGGATATCACTTAGGATAGAGGTTCTGTTCTTGGCTTGCACCCCAAATGTGTGTGTGTGCAAGCAAATTGAAGTTGGGAAAATAGAAAATAAATGGTAGTATATAATATATTTTTAAAATAAATCCACACCTCCCACTCCCAGTTGAACCTCCCCCTTTATCCAATATCAGAAAAAAATCCTCACAAACTGCCAGAGAAGAAATAAAGAATAAACTGCTATTCCCTTCAGCAGACAAAGCTGCAGGGAATCAAAGAAATTATTTTCTAAATTCAATTCCCTCCCTGCCTGCCTAACTTAAATCCTAAAGCCTCCAGCCTCCCTCCTCAATCTCGATCAGCTCACACCAGCACCAGCAGCAGCCCTCCTCCCTCAACCACATCCATACACCCGACTGCGATTTCTGGAAGGTGCCTCGGCTTTTTATGCCCTCCGAGACATCCAGAAGTGTCAGTCAAAAACCTGGCGATGGCATTGGTGGAATGGTTCAAACAATTTGTATGGTCCCATCCCATGCCCAGCCCAAATGGGCAGGTCTAAAAAAATAAAAAATAAAATAAAATAAAATAAAATCAATACGACGTTTTATTGCTATAAAAACCCACTGCTGCTACTATTAAAATTCAGGTATTTAAAATAAATAAATTTCACATGTTTTTGTGGTGATTTGGTGTGTTTTTTGACCACGATTTCAAAAGAAAAATTGCGGTTGCCATTTTGGATCCCCCCCCCACTGCATGGCATGGCGAGATGACGAGGATGACCCCCCCCCCGGCCTGGTGCAAACAGCCTGGGACAGGAGAAGAGGGGGGGAAGGCTGTGGACCCCCCAGAAACCACCCCTCTGGTAGGTGGCAAAGCCTCAGGCAAGCATATTTTCGCCTGCTTTTTTGGCCGGGAGTCGGTTTTTTTTAAAAAAAAAAATTTAAAAACTTTTTCTGTGCTTCGCATTGTGCGATCGCCGCGATGCCACAAACGGAAACGAAAAACCCGACCAAATTTTTCTTTTTTCAGTTCGAGTTCGAGTTCTGATGGCTTAATTATCGTTACCGTTTCCGTTACGTAACAGAAATGATAACCGAAACTGGAAATGACAATTTCGCCGAGTCTTGCCCATGTCTCGTACACATGTAAAGTTATCCTGGCAGCAGTGATATTTGGCAATTAAATACTCCCTCCTCCCACCTCACGCCCCTTGATAGCTTTCTGATGATGAAAGCAGTTCCCCAGAGGCTACAGGACCTTTGGGGGAGAAATCTGCAATGTTTTATTTACCAGAAAACTACCATGTGTGATGATGTCACCAGCCTTGTGTGGCCTATACTAATATAACAGCATTTCAACTACAATGTACATACAACACATACTGTATAGGCCGTTACTTCACGAACCTCTCGCTGCGCGGCGAGCCGTGATTTCTGCGCGAATCGGTCAGTTTTGTCCGCACGATCCTCCATTTTGGATGCGGCGCCACCCCGACCACGCCCCGACCACGCCCCTAAACCGTGCTCCAAGCGGGGCGAGAGATTCCCCTGCCGGAGGCCGGGAATCTCCCTCGCTTCGCATCCCGCTTCGTATCCAAATTCACGTGTGGCCAGTTAAAAAGTATATTTATTTATTTTTTAACTTACTTTTTCTCCGAAATGCCGATGCATAGATATTTCGGTTAACCCGTTCTTTTGATCTTGCCTTCTGTAAACGGGGCAGGGGCAACAGAGGGGGGGGCAAGCGTCCCCGGGTGACGTGAGCAGAGCCCCTCCGCTGGCAAGGGATGGCGAAGGGCTGCGCAGAGGGAGGGGGGATGGGGTGTCGGTGCCGCCGCCGCAAGACACCCCCGCGCGCGCCCACCCAGAGAGCGGCGGCGGGGCACACAGGGCGATGAAGCTGAGAGAAGCCTCTCCCCGCCCCGCCCCCCCCAAAAAAACCCAACCCAGCAGCTCTGCTTCAGGGAAACACGATGGCCGCCCACAAGTCCTCTGACTGCAAATGACAGCCAGGTATTGATGCATCGATACGCCGTGGTAATTTTCTTAAAAAAATAAAAGAAAGCAGAAACCGGACGTTGCAAGTAAGCTTCCGAATGCGAAGGGAGCACGTGAAGTACTACTGGATTCGACCCTAAAACCTCGCCCGGTGAGGACACGGAAAGAGGGGTGGGGGCGAATGGAGACCACGTGACTACCACGTGACCGCCTTCGAATTCATAGCGAAGGCAATCACGCTGCGAAGAGAAGTTCTTCGTGAAGTGACGGCCATAGTGAGCCTTGGCGCCAATTTGGAGTAGGGAGGAGATAGTGTTCTTTGGTATTAAAGCCTCTATACTCAATACAATTGATTTTCCCCTCCTTCAGTACTTAAAATTGGTCTCCCTGCCTGGAGATCTTAGAAAGCAGTTCCTTGAGACTGTGTTTGGCACCCAGAGACTTCCAAGCCTACGCTAAACCACCCAGTTTGAATCAATGAAAAATAAACATGCTTAATGTCTTCCTCCCTTCCTATGTAAATATTTTGTTTCAAGATTGAACCAATTTTACAACACAGTCTCTGTGCTCATTAAGCAAAAGATAGGTCTTTTCCCTAAGGATCTGAGAGTAAGAAAACAGTGTGGTATAGAAATGAAGAGCAGAAAATGATGCAACAAATGTTTTACTATGGATTCACACTTCATTTGGTTGTGGCTAAGGGCTGGAGCCAATTCCTTTTACAGAAATGTAGATTTCAAAGGGCAATATGAAGAGTGATGGATTAGCATTCTGTAGTTGTTTTGGCTAGAGTTCCTGGCATAAAAACAGTTTTTGTTACCATTAAAAAGAACCCAAAGAGCAGTGTGTCTAAGGAATGATTCTCTGTGCTCTGAAACTGTCTGAAATAGCCTGGGGGTGAGATGAGGCTAAACAGGTTTCACTCCAGAACCAAGTTTGATGGAGACCTTCCTTTATGTTGAGGCAGATAGCTTTTCATGTGAGTGTTTGGGAGATACACAAAACAGGCTCAACACATTTTTGTAGAATGTGAAAAATGAACCTCTCCCACCATGCATTCCATGTTTAGAAGCTCAACAGATTGACAGCTGAGTATTGCTTTGAGGAGGCTTACGGGGGTGGCACTTAGACCCGATAGTCTCCCCTCCACCATTATTTTTCTGCATCTGGAAAGCAACATGTCCTGCTTGTGTGAAAGCTTCCTAAATGATCAAGAACCTCAGTTTTTCCAGCTCTTTTGGACAGTCCACATGTGAGAGGAATTGATCTTCTCCAGACATGTTGCTGTTCCTGTGGAGAAATGATGACGAATAGGGAAGGGCTGGGCACCCCTCTCTAAGGGCATTTATACAGGACCCCTAAGCTCCGCTGCAAATGGCTCCCAGCTCCGGAGCTTAAAAATGTTTCCCCACCAGCTCCGGAGCTAACAGAAAATTAAGTGTGACCCCGCCCACCTAAGCACGACCCAGCACAGCTTTCAGGTATCTGCTCTGGGAGAGTGAAAAATTTTGATGCCTCCTGCCCCTTTAAGAGGAACCAGGAAGTGACCAGGGCTCGGAGCAACTTCCACCGGCACCGGAGGTAAGGCTTTATTCTTTTGTCCCTTTTAAGGCTTTTTTCCCTCCCTCCCCTCACGCAGACAGAAGCAAGGAAGTGCGGAGTGGTGGGGGGAGGAGAGCAACGAACCCCCAAGATCTCTGGTCCGAATTTAAGGGGGCAGCGGATCTTAGGGGTCATGTGAAAAGGCCCTAAATGAAGTGCAAAGAAACTAGTTCAGGGCAACTGAACAGGGTTAGGATTAGGAATGGGCACTTTACAAAAAGCAAATGTTACAAAATGTTTCCTCATGTTTCAAAATGAAACAAAATGGGAAACAGCATTTCATTATGAAACAAAACCAAACGCTTCATTTACCCTTTGAAAATAAAATGTTTTGTTAGTTTGTAAAATGGCTCCCTTGCTCACCAAATTTGATGCTTTTAGGACCCAGGGGAGCCATTTTATAGAGTAACATTTTATAGAGTAACAAATTGTTTCATTACTGTTTCATTTCATTACAAATTTTTTACAATTCATTTTAAAACTAAATGAAACAAAATGCAGGGGAAAACGAAACGAAATGAAATGAAACTCTAGTTTTCCATTTCGTGCCCATCCCTAAGCACATCCAATCTCACCTGATTTGGAAAGCTAAGCAGGTTTGGGCCTGGTTAGTACTTGAATGGGCGACCACCCGGGAATACCAGGTGCTGTAGGCGCCTGGAGTAGGAACTGGCAAACCACTGCAGTATTCCTGCCAAGAAAACTCCATAGACATGGAGTCATGAAGAGTTGCTCATGACTGTAACGAAACAACTCGCACACACACACACACACATGCACCTGAATCTCAGACATCTGGCTGGTTAAGAGATACAGTGCAACTTTTATGATGCACATAAATCTGTTCCTAAGCTTCATGAACCCTGAGGCAGCTACCTCACTTTGCCTCATTGTAGGGCCTGTCTACAGTCTGTGTACATTTGTCCCACTTACAGGTATCATGTTGGTTTTTCTTTTCTTTGTTTTAGAAACTGTGGCCAGCCCTTTGTGCCGAGTCCACGTACTATTACAAATGATAGTTACTGAAAATCTAAAGAGAGTAAAAAGAAACTATTTATTCATAGGGGAAAATGGCAGAATTTAATTACACAAATTTCAACAGAAACTCAATAAGGATTCTGGTTACTATGCTGTTTTCTACCCACCACCACACCACCACCACCACCACCAATAAATATAAATAAAGTTTGCTGTTTAAGGATTATCCATATGAATATAAAAATGAATATTCCCATTTGGAAGACATTGTCTCTCTAGTAAAGCTGATGTGACAGGTGTCCTATGTGATCTAAATGTGGTAGTTCTGTCTTCTTCATGGAAGAGAATAATAAACTATAATCAAATGAAATTTTTATAAATTGTTCTGAAAATGGCAATGGCAATGGCAATTGACATTAGCACATGGTTTAACTTTTGAGATTGTTTAAGAAAATGCATCTTGAGATTTTTAAAAACAAAATTGAATTACCATAATTCAGATATTCTTGGCATGGAGTCAAAGCTTGGGATGTATTTCAGTATGTATTCAGTATGAAAAATTCCTTGCAATACAATACAACCAATAATAACTAGCACAGACCATGCTGTGGTTCCTTAGGGCCACTAATAATACTACGTTTTCTGAGGTTAGTAATGATGGTTACTAAGAAAGTACATGGGATGCATTTCAACACTTCAAGTGCAAAATATTAGTGCAAATTATGTCTGATAATACATGCTGAGGTGTTTGAGAATATCTGTAGTAATTCCATTGAACTCAGTTTTAACAAGTGTTACTGGTTTTTGAGGAGAAACTAAATTCACTGCTATCCCCAAGGAGCTCGTATCAGCCTTAGTAAACTCTAGAGAGAGGCCCAAAATGGAAAAATCGTTTTGTTTTGTATATTTAGTGGTTTCATTTTGTTTTGTTAGTAACATTTTTCCCAAAAGGAAACAAAACAAAATAAAATTATTCAAAACTGCTCAACACAGCAGGGGGATTCTGGCTTCCCCAACACAGCAGGGAGGGGCAGGTGGAGCACCCACTAGACACTTGCCTGGCTGAGAAGGGCACAGCGGAGCACAGTTTTGAATTCCGTGCCACAGCAGTGAGGGTGCTTATGTGGCATGGAATTCAAAACCTTAATCTGCTGTCCCTTCTCAGCCAGGCAAGAGTCGAGTGGGTACACAACCAGCCTGCCCCTTGCCTGGCTGAGAAGGGCACACCAGAACATGGTTTTGAATTTCCCGCTGCCTGCTCCGTTCTCCCATTGTCACCACTGCCCCTGCCCCTGCCCCCAGGTGTTTTTGTTTGTTTGTTTGTTTGTTTGTTTGTTTGTTTGTTTGTTTGTTTGTTTGTTTGTTTGTTTGTTTGTTTGTTTGTTTGTTTGTTTGTTTGTTTGTTTGTTTGTTTGTTTGTTTGTTTGTTTTTTGACAATGGGCCAAGGCTGTAGTTTTCTTGTTCCTGGTTGTATATCCTAGCTGGTTCCCAATAGCTTTTAAAGAAGATCACACAGACCTTTCTCTAGGAGCCTCATGGTGCAGTCGTTAAATGCCTGTACTGCAGCTACAAACTGTGCTCATGACCGGGTGTTCAATCCCAGGTAGCCGGCTCATAGTTGACTCAGCCTTCTATCCTTCTGAGGTTGGTAAAATGAGAACCCATCTTGCTTGGGGGGGGGCAGTGTGTAGCCTGCATAATTAAAAATTATAAACCACCAGAGAGTGTTTGAAACAATATTGGGCTCTATATAAGCAGAAGGCTTTGCTTTTTTCCCACCAGAGTATCTTATAAGTCAGCACACAACCCAAAGTAACACCTAGAGATATTGGGGAGAGTCGTGGGGAGGGGACAATAATCTAGCTGGGTACCCTTCCAGCTAACTTGAACCTTCTGCTTGTTTCTCAGGTGGAAGATACATATTTGAGTCATAGCAGTGTGTGTGTGTTGTGCCGTTACAGTCGTGATGGACTCTTCGTGACTCCATGCCCATGGAGTTTTCTTGGCAGGAACACTGGAGTGGTTTGCCAGTTCCTACTCCAGGCACCTACAACACCTGGTATTCCCTGGTGGTCACCCCTGCAAGTACTAACCAGGGCAGACCCTGCTTAGCTTCCGAAATCAGGCGAGATCGGATGTGCTTAGGGCATCTAGTCATAGCAGAGTTGGGTTTAAATTATTTTCTGTCATGATATGTGCCAAGTTCTTCTGCATCTGTTTATAAAGATGTCCTACCATCTTAAAGCTGTCCAACGGAGCAGCAAGAGCAAGACTCTCAACATAAATAAAACTTGGAAAAGAGGGTTGGTCATGGGTGCTGATGTTAGGTGGCGGAAGACCATTTTCCCTGTAGAATTTATTATCAGTTCATGACAATCATCATCATCCCTACGAAGGGATACTTGTAAAACATTAGAGACTAACAAAATTGAGTGATGCACATAGTGATACATTTCACTTGAGAAGCGGGGGAAGAGGAAATATTTGCATGGAGATGGGAACCTGTGCTGGCACGTTGGCTTCTTTCTAACTAGGAAAGAACTTCCCATAATCTTTCAACTGCAATAGGTCCACTATATGTTCCTTAATTGCTGCCTGTCATCGGTGACTGTCAGTGTCTAGTTGAGCAGCATGAAAAAGGTGTTTTCACAGTATAATTTATCCATCTGGTACAATAATTATAGGCTTCCTACATCCACTTCTATGGAATATGCTTTTCAAAAAGAAACCTGTGAAATCATTTACTTTGAGGAAAGAATTAGCTCTTATCAAAAGGAATGACTATCTCACTCTGTGCATAGCTAACTTGGAGACTTTACTGCCACATTATGTGATGACTAGAAGCAGAAGCAGAAATATCACTACATCAGTCGACTTTGTGGGGGAAATATGATCAGCCGCATTCACAGGTCTGTCCTTACTGTAGATCTATTAATAGCTATTCATCATTAGAGCTAAACAGAATGTCTGTGTTCTGAGGCAATATATGTGATACTAAAGATATGGAGTGGGTTGCTGTCTTTGGTGAGGAAGAAATCTCAAGCCCTTTCATGGTAGCGTTTAGTATAATATATCATCTACAAATCCAAACTGTCTCTTAGGTTGCTATATGTGCAATGTGGCACATTAAATACTCAGTATTAGGGATGGGCACTAGATGAAAAACGACACACTGTTTTGTCATTTTGTTAGCTAACGAAAGGAAACAAAATAAAACGGGGAAGTAGCATTTCATTACAAATGAAATGAAACACCATTTCCCCCTCTAGAATGAAACAATTCATTGATGAGGAAATGCCTGGGGAGATTCCTCAAGCTCTTCCTTGAAAGCCCCTGAAATTTGTAAAGATTTTGGGGTCAGGGAGCTGAGTTAAAAAGCTCCAAATGGGGGGGGGGGGGAGCTTCTAATTAGAATCAGAAGCTGCTCGGGCCAGTGACAGCACTGCCACCACTTCTTATATGAGTCCAATTAGAAGGTTTTTTTCCCTAGGAGCACCCCCTTTGGAGCTTCATAACTCAGCTCCCTTACCCCCAAATGTTTCCAAATTTCAGGGGGTTCTCTAAAACCGCTTTCTGAAGGTATCTTTGCTACTTTGGTGCCCCAAGGTAAGAAAATTTTGAGTGTATATTTTTTTAAAAAAATTGCACTCAAAATTTGCTTACCTTAAGGCTCCAAAGTAGCAGGGGTATCTTCCCAAGGTGATTTTAGGGAACCACCTGAAATCTGGAAAGATTTGGGGGTAAGGAGACTTAGTTAGGAAACTCTAAAGGGGCTTGGGCTAGTTAATTGGAAAAGTGTGTTGAGAGCTTGGAGGCACAGGAGCAGTGACGGGAAAAATGCTCCGTTCAGCCTTTCGCCCCTCCCTTGCCTCCCTTGGGACTTTTTGACAGGTCGGGGCATGGGGGGAGGGGGGCACTCCTCTCCAAACCCAAATAGCTTTGGGGGGGAACAGATTACGCTACTGATCATCAACATTCTACGAGGACATGACACAAGAAGAAGAAGAAGAAGAAGAAGAAGAAGAAGAAGAAGAAGAAGAAGAAGAAGAAGAAGAAGAAGAAGAAGAAGAAAGTATGTATGAGCCTCGTGGCGCAAGTTAAAGTATGTACTGCAGGTTGGCTCACGACCTGGGTTCAACCATGGTTCACTCAGCCTTCCATCCTTCCTAGGTATACATCGCACAGCCTGCACACTGTCTCTTCCTATGGTATATAATAGGCTTTTTGCTTTGTATGCATTGGCCACCATCCCCCATCCCCCCGAATCATTTCCCCCTAGAATCATTTCTAGATATATTTTGTCTAAAATAAATATTTTCAGCTAATTTTCCTGGAAAGTTTTAGAAATAGCAAAAGGAGCCCACTTGTAAGAATCTTACCAAAATAGATTTCACCAATTATTTTTACTATGATGTTTAGCACCTTCACCCCACAATCAGAAGCATCAACAGCAACTACCACTTTAAGGGAAAAAAAACAAAAAAATAGTGGAATAGATCCTCTGCTTGCTCAAACCACCAATTAGGTGCAGAGTTTTAGAAGATATTTGCTCAAGACTGTACTTTCCCCCAACCCCTTTTCCTGTCAGCCTTCTACTTGGTAGGTAGACACAATGCAACACATTTGTTGTCTACTTCTTTTGAAGACCCACATTTCCTTAGATTAGGCACAACAGATTTGTGCCTTCCCAGGGACTATGCTGGCAGAATTCTTGTGCTCTGAAAATTTCAGAGAGAAGGATGGATCATGCCCAAAGTTTGGATTCATCTGAATGTTTTGTGCCTCCTTTCCGACAAGGCACTGATTTTCTTTGAATATATTTGGGGAAGCATTCAGCAAACAGTATTTCTTTTGAATGGATCTGTTGACATATGCACGCTAGTAACCATCCCTAATTACACCTCATATGGAAACACAGAGAAATTGGCTTCATTTTGCCTCAGTGTCTTTTAATTGAAAAGATTTGTCTGTTTCTCATTGTTTCTTTTTCTTTGTGCACACTATAGGGTAATTTTCTCTCAGTTTAATATTTAACATGGTTTTCTCCATTTCCATTCTCTTCACATATTGCTTTCTTCTTCATTTTCTCTGTTTTGAGTGGGAGACTAATCTGTCGTGAGAAATATAAATGGAGCCTGATACCACCCCAATGGAATGTTTTTAAACACATTTGTATTCTGTCATCTTTATTTACTTTATAGTAGGGAGAAAGTCTTGCCTGTTGTAAAGAATTTACAATGTGAAACCAAAATGGAGAAAAAGCTGGGTTTTTGTTGTTTTGGTATCTAATTGTCCTGTGTGTGCGTACCAAAATGTACAGATGAAATGCATGTAAGTTTCTCACTCTAGCCCAGTGCTTTTCAACCTGGGGGTTGGGACCCCTTTGGGGGTCAAACGACCATTTCACAGGGGTCACCATGAGCCAGTGAAGAAAAAAGCACAAACAGATTGGGTCTGGAGGAGGAGGGAGAGGAAGCGGGGAAAGAATGAATTACAGCTTTAGGTTGGAGGGAATGTCAGTTAATGGCACTGGAGGCTGCGATTGGTTGAGGGTATCTGTACAGGGAAGTTCTCTATGGCACCTGCGGCAGTGGCCTGCCAAACAGGGCTTTAATGGCCTCTTCCAAGCAGGCCAAGGGGTCACCACCACATGAGGAACTGTATTAAAGGGTCACGGCATTAAGAAGGTTGGGAACCACTGCTCTAGCCCATGGAAGCCACTACTGAAGAATCCACATTTAATTCCAGAGCAGCCATTTTCAACTTTTTTTCCTGCCACATCCATAAACACAATATGAAAGAAATATAGACAGACTCTGTATTGTACAAATTGCATAACAAAGCTTATAAGGTGGTATATGAAGAGTGTTTCCAGCATGTGCCCCCCTTCAAATGTGCCAGGGTGCTCCATTGAGAATGGCTGATTCAGAGACCTCCCAAGGCTGGAAAGCCATTGAACACCTTGCCTTGGATTGTCATCATCCATTTGTGAGGCTTATGGTATCTTCTGGGAAACATAAGGGACAAAATACACCACAAACATATTAAAAACGTGAACAGATAAAGTGTGTATAATGAAAAGATATGCACAACCACACTTTGGTCAATATTATGTTGCAAAAAGCATGACATCATGAAAAATGTGTACAGGAATTCACTACAGGCGCTGTATGAGTGAAAGTACAGCCAAGGATGGGATGTAATAAAGGTGGATCTGAAATACTGGACAGCTTTTCAGGTCCTCATTACACAAGCCAGTTTTCTCTGTGGAAATCTGGGCCAAGTTGTAGTCAGTCTGTAGATATTTCTTTGACAGTCATTTCAGTAGTTTAAATTTTTTTTGCCTTGAAGTTAATTAGGAGATAATAATCATATCCTTTGTTCTCCCCTCTATGACTTAAATACTTACTTGGGATGCAATTTATATTCTCTATCCCAGCATGCACACCTATACAGACAGGGAAGTCAGCATGGAATGAGTGTCTGCCTGGGAGTTCTCATTGTGGAGGACTTTGTAATTGTTGATAAAAGAAACTTCATGAGATAAGAGGTCATGAAATTTGTATGAGTTTCTAATTCGTAGTTAAATTAACATGTCACGGTGGGAGTGCTTGTTGAAATATTAAAGCATGGCAAATGGATTCAAAGTGCAGGGCTACACTGGGAAAAATCATTTTATTTTCTAAAGGTTAACAAGTGTAGCTTGAATAGGTGCCTTCCAAAGACAACGTGAACATGGCTTTCCATTTTAAGAGAGGATCTAAAATCTAATCCAACAAGAAGAATTTATGTCAGGCAGAAACGCTGAATCCCCAGTCTCTCCAGGTCATGTGAGATCCAGGTCTTCACACAGAGAAGTAAGAAGAAGCTTTACAAAGAGTCCCTGTTGAAATGAAATCTTTGCCCCTCTGAAGTCTAGTGTTTCTAAGGATAATGCGTGCAAAGCCCCTGACTTTCACTGGAAGGAAAACCCAACTGTCTATCCAAGCCCTATTAGAGGGACTCATGTGAAAACTCGCAGGAGAGACAGAGAAATCGTATACTTGCATTTCCAAGAATAAGAGAGATCAAGCCGTTATAGTAGAGAAAAATTCAGTAACATATGAGACTGGCTTTTTCCCAGGTGAATGTCTGAAAGACAGCTATACGTACATTCATTGCAGTGAAGCAAAGCATGAAAAGTTGCTTTTAGGAATGAATATAATGATACTCTGAAGCTATCAATAACTAAGAAGAGGCAGAATGATGCTCTGGGAACTAAAGCATCATCCTACCACTGCTGAGTTGGTGGCAACTTCAGCACACCATTAAATCTTTTCAGAAACAACCTTTAAGTGTATGTTGACTCAGTTTTCAGCTCATCCATTTCCTCTAAGCAGGAACGTTCATGTTTTGAAGAAGTCCTGTATGTAGGTTGAAACATTCATTCCTCACCACTTAGTATATTAAGGAACAGGACGTCAGCAATGGCGGGATGCCAGGTCTAAAGATTGCTGCCCACTGATGACTCATGCAGCAGTTTGGTCAGAACTAGAGATGGGCACGACTTAGCGGAATTCCCGTTTCCGTTTCTGTTACTCGTTTCCATTACGCAACGGAAACGGTAACGGGAATTACTCCGCCAGAACTCGAACTCGAACTGACTAAAGAATAATTGGGTCTGATTTGTCGTGGTCATTCCTGGCATCGCGGCGATCCCGCAATGCCAAGCGGCACAGAAAAAAAGTTTTTAAAAGTTAAAAAAAACCCCGATTCCCGGCCCTAAAAGCAGGCGAAAACTGTCTGAGGGCACCTACCAGGCCAGAAGGGTGTTTTATTTGGGGGGGTTTCCCCGCCCCCCTCTCCTTGGCTAGTGCTACTGCTGTGCTGCTGGTACAAGGCGGGGGGGGGATCGTCTCGTCTGCCTTTGCCATGCGGTGTGCGGGTGGGGGGATCCAAAATGGCAACCGCAATATTTTTTTTGAAATCGTGGACCATGCAAATTTTTGGAGCCATTCCACCAATCGCATGGCCAGGTTTTGGAGACTGTACCAGGCTGGGAGGGCGCATCCATTTGCCATGCAGTGCGGGGGGATCTAAAATGGCGACCACAATATTTTTTTTTAAATCGTGGTCCAAAACCCCACCAAAGCACCACAGAAACATGCGAAAATTAGGTATTTTAAATGCTTGAATTTTTACAGTAGCAGCAATGGGTTTTTCTTGCAAAAAAAGGTCTCCGTTGATTTTATTTTATTTTATTTTATTTTATTTTTTTACAACTGCACATTCGCAATGTCCATGGGAGTGGACCATGCAAATTTTCCACCAATCGCATGGCCACTTGGCCAGGTTGACCACAGAGACTTCTGGGATGTGCCAATCAGGCATAAACAGGCCACTAACCGTAGCCCAAACCCGAACCCTAACCCTAAGCCTAACCCATACGCCAGTACACTGTCCTTCTAAGTGGGTCAGAGAGGCACCCAGAGGTGCACCCCAATACTCACACTAAGCTCACCCGTAACTAGCCTAACCCTAGCCCTTGCACTAACCCATCTTAACCCTAAGCCAGATCTACTTGCATTGCACTACACGCAAGTACATTTCCCTTGGAGCGGGTGCAAAGAATCTGCCAGTCCGTCACTTTTGGCTCTGGCTGACTCCTGTGGCAGCATTTGTGTGCCATGCAAATCATGCCTGCAAGTGCTGCCTGACTGTGTCTCACCGACTGTTGCAGGGAAGGCACCCCAAAGAGGGGTGCCTCTGCCAGTCTGCTGCGTCTGCAATATGCATATCCATAGCATATGGCTATGCATGCCCTTTTGTAGCAGCGCTGGCGGGTGAGGATAGGAGGCACCCAACACAGAGAGGTGCCTCCAGGAGCCCGCTACCCCCCCAAAACCAGTACTAACGACAAACAAAAAAAGAAAAACGAAATGACAAATTTTTGCAAAATTTCGTGAAAAACGGAAACGAGCCGAAACGGGCTGCCTCCGACACATGACAACTCGAAAACGTCATTTTCCCTAGTTGTGCCCATCTCTAGTCAGAACCATTTTTCTGCCCACAGGTTGATTGCCACAGAAAAATGTATATCTAAACAAAGCAGAGTAGAATACATCCAAGTCAGGCCCACTCTCTAAAACATCTGTCTTTGCCATATTTCTACTGCTTCAAAACTTTGAAGCAGAGCTATTCTATATTAAAAAACAAACAAACAAACAAACAAACAAAACCTTTTTTAAAGAATGGGTGAGATTTGTTTCAGTTCTTTTTCTATGCCAGGAGACTCCTGCAGGAATTGGAAGATCACTGATTTCTGTGCTGTTTTAGTAGTCTAACAAATGTTTTCTCCATACTTTATTTATTTATTTATTTATTTATTTATTTATTTATTTATTTATTTATCTATCTATCACAAAACCATCTGGTCCAAAGACCACTCAAGGTGGTGTACAACAAGCAAAATTTACAAAGATTTATAATAATAGTACATAAATCAATCATAATTCTAATTGGCATAATCTCAAAAACATAAGCATAAACACTGTAAAGTAATAAAGCAAATAGATAGATAGATAGATAGATAGATAGATAACAGCAGTACATTAAAAACTCTAACTGACATAATCTCAAAACTTAAGCAACACACACACATTAGGTAATCAGGTAAAATCAGACAAAGGTGTATAATAGGCATGGACACAAATAATAAAAATTATGAGATATATAAAAATTAAAACTTAACAAAGACCGTAGAGTTACTAGTTAAGTCAGGATAGGTCAGCCTAAATAACCAAGGTTTTAACCAGCATTTAAACAGCTGCTGAGAGGTTTCCAGGTAGATTTATTGGGGAAGGTTGTTCCACAGATGAGGTGCTGCTGCTGCTTCGAGTGCCATGTCCTCATAGAACATTGGCGATCAATAGCCTGAACTGGTTTCTATCTAAAGCTTTTCTAAATACAGCAGTTGTGCTCACTGCAGACCATTGGCTTAAGTTCTTAAGCCAGAATGTTCTTCTATGCCCTGGGACATGCTTCCCATCTATTTTTCCTTGAAGGATGACTTGCAGCAGATGGTATTTCTCATTGCACATTATGTGTCTGAAATATTGCAATTTTCTTCTCTTTATGGTAATGAGGAGAGCCCAGTTCCTTGTCAGTACCTTTTAGATATCTTTTGGGATTGAAACCCTAAGCTGTCCCACCTGGGATGAGTAGGTGACTCAGACAGTTCTTTGTGAAAGGAGCTGCTTGGAAAGATACTGAGGTCCAAAACTTTTTAGGGCTTTGTATGTTAACATTAACACCTTGAAGTCAATGTGGTAGCACATTAGAAGCCCATACAGGGCAGCCGGGACAGGGGTAATATGACGGTGTCTTTTAGTCCCCATCATCAGCCTAGCTATTGTGTTCTGCACTAGCTGAAGTATCTGGTTTAACCTCATAGGCAGTCCCAATGAGAAAACACTACAGTAGTCTAATCTCAAGATTACAAGAGCATGAACCAATGTGGTGAGTGTCCCAGTATCAGGGAAGGCTGACAGCTGGGCAATCTCATGCAGTTGGAAATGTGCAGATTGAACCACAGATACCACCTGGGAAACCATTGAGAGTGCCTGTTCTAGTAGGATGCCTATGCTATGGATTTCATCCTTCATGGAAAGAGTCCAACACCACCACCACCCCCAAAAAGAAAGGGAATTCATCAAACCACAGATACTGAAAGCACTCACCCGGGGTACCTCCCTCTTGTCTAGGTTCAACCTCTGTTAGCTCCCCTCCAGTCCATGACCCTGGCCAGGCAGTGTTCCAAGGATGTGGTGGCATCCACCATATATTTGGATTGTGCACAAGTTTCATCTATTTTTAAAAATGTTTATTTTCTGTTGGACTACAAAATATAGGCTGAAAAATCCATCATGCCAGTATCTACAACTAAGCAAGAACATTTAAAATTGTCCAAGTAGGCCTGAAGACAATGTTGTCCTCCAACAACTAGGTGATGCTATTAAATTGGCTTCGGGTAGCTTATGCAGTGTGGAAACTGAATTTTGTTCAAAATGTTCTGCAAAGGAGTTTTCCATATTTCTATGTTCCTTTATCCCCAGGCAAAAAGAACCCATCCATTTAAAGGTACGGCAATGGGGGAGGATGCTACATAACTACCATTTCTTTTTCTAAAACAAAATTGGGAGAGGCATTTGAACATGCACCCTCAGAGGTGAAATCTGTTACCTCTGAACTGCTTCTGCAGCCCCCAGGCTGGGTACTCATTTTACCAACCTCGGAAGGTGGAAGGTTGAGTCACCCATGAGCCTGCTACCTGGGATTGAACCCCAGGTCGTGAGCACAGTTTTAGCTGCAGTACAGGCATTTCACCACTAACATCAGCTATATCCTCTCAGAGCCTTTTCACACGACCCCCTAAGATCTGCTGGCCACTTAAATTTGGACCAGAGATCTTGAGGGTTCATTGCTCTTCCTGCGTCCCCACCCCTCCGCACTTCCTTGCTCCTGTCTGCGTGAGGGGAGGGAGGAAAAAAGGGACAAAAGAATGCAGGCTCACCTCCGCTCTGCCGGTCGAAGCCGCCCCGAGCCCCGTCGTTGTCCTGATTCCTTCTCTTAAAGGGGCGGGAGGCAAAAACAACAACAAACAGAAGCGAGGAGAGCCCGGCACTCTAGGTTACATCCGGATCTGGAGCTGGTGGGGAGACAATTTTAAGCTCCGGAGCTGGGAGCCATTTGCGGAGGAGTTTAGGGGTCATGTACAAAGGGCCTCAGACCCCTGCTGTGAGATTCCCTTACCGGACAGAGCAGGAGCAGCCTTTCTGTCTGGTAAGGGAATCCCACAGCAGGGGGCTGAGAGGGTAGAGCTGATGTCAGTGATTTTGGGGAACAGCAGGGGATTCCCTGGTCTTCCAGCACATCCAAGCTGTCCCCCTACCCACACCCCACCCCTGACCTGTCAAAGAGTCCCAGCTGTGAAGCAGGTGGCAAGGGAGAATGGAACAAGCAGTGGGAAATTCAGACAGAGCACTGCTTGCTGTATTCTGCCTTGCTGCCCGCCTCCCAGCTGGGTTTGACAGGTCAGAACAACTGGGAAGCTGCTGCCATTCAGGTGGGTGGATTTTTTTTTGGACAAGTAGGGCTATCCCCACTGGGAACAGCCCAACCTGTCAAAAAACCTCACCTGGGTGGCGGCAGCTTCCAAATCGTTTTGTTACTCATAAAATTGAATAACAAGTCATTTAGTAATGGAACAAAATAAAACACAATTAGAAACAAAACAAAATGAAATGGAACATTAATTTTCCATTTTGTGCCTATCTCTAGATTCAGCCTTTGTAATGGTTACCTGAGTAAATTCTTCCTTTGCAAAAGAATCCCATCCATACTTGCTTCTTAAAAATTAAAAAGCATCTATTTATTTGAGAAGTAAGCTTGGTGTAGGAAAGTGGTGTACGCTTGGTGTACGCTTAGGCTCTAATGAGATTACACTGCATAAAATCCTATAGGTTTGGAGCAGGCTGGTTTCCCACTGATCACATGAAAGGAAGATGTGGCTCAGCCCAGGTTTTTCTCCCAAATCTATAGTTCTTCCCTTCTGCTAGACCTGAATTCTATAGTGCATTTTCACAGTCAGTGACATCGTATTTCCCTCCTGGTGCCATCAAAATTTGGTGTGTGTGGAATCCCTCACAGTCACTTCTGTTTCTTCCACATGGGAGTCATTGTGGCATCTTTGTTTCTCCTTGGCAGCCCAAGGGTGCCCAAGTAAAATTGGTATCCCCTTTCTCACTGATGTGAAAAGTTTGTACGTTTTAATCCTTCATCTTACACAACAAAAGGCTTTACAACGAATTCAGCACCATACTATCCTGCTTGTACACACAGGATCTGTAGTCAGTAGAAAACAGACAGCTACCAGACAACCTTTGAATTGCCATGCTGTGTTGTTTTGCTATATGATGTTAGAAACTTTTGCAAGCCCTTCTCTCCCTTCCTGCAGTAAAAATACAGTCCTAAGAAAATAGCAGACAATTTGCTGTCCTTTCAGAAAACCTGAAATCTGCTATCTCAAGTGGCCACTTCTCTTTGCCAAATGATAGAGCTGGCTCAGATGGACAAGTGCAGAAATCATGGCATAGTGTAGTTGTCTGTCTATGTGTAATTTTACTGTATTTCTCTATATTTGCTACTTATTTTTCTGCACAGACTGTCTTTATATTATACAGCATCTCTGAAAAGAAGACAGAAAATGAAATATTTAATCCCACAATTTGAAATAGCATAGTAGAACAGATGAAGTATGGTGAGTCTACTGTGTTTGTTGATCAATTAATCTTAATATAAAATAATTGTCTCATTATTTATGGTTATGCCTGGAAGTGAAATTCCCCAAAGAGGAATACATATTCAGTAAGAAAACATCAATTACTTCCTGTGAATTACCACATAAAACAAAACATTATTATTAGCTATTATTAACTGCAAAATGAGTGGGTGTGTTTGTATTGGTCTTCTGGTCATTGTTAGGCCTTGGCAGTGTTTTCTGTTCAGCTAAACTGAAACAACAGCTCAACTGTTAAAACGCTGGGCTTTACCGTAATTTTGATATCCTGAAGGACATGGAAGGTTTCACTCTGTCCTCATCAGTAAGATCTTAAATTTGCCTCTTACATCAGCAGTTCAGTTTTACACAAGCCTACTCAGAAGTGTCCAGCTGAATTAATTGGGACATCTGGAAGTTGAGTCATGAAAAGTGGACTTCTTTTCTTGAAAGACTCAAACGTTTTGCTGCTCATCCAAACAGCTTTGTCACAAAGCTGTTTGGATGAGCAGCAATACATCTCATTCTCTCTCAAAAAAAGAAGTCCAGTTGCCATGACTCAACTTCCAGATAAACTGACCTGGATGACTGGGAATCTTCACAGACGTATTGGGACATATTTTCATATACAGTAAGCCTGCACAGGATTACAGCTCAGGCCATTTAAATTTAGATCTAAAGTGTAACACACACTCAAAAGACTGGCGCAGAATAAGAGATGTAAATGTTGACCTTGCTCATTTTTGTGTAGGAAGCAACCAAGCACATGTATTTTGATCCTGGCCTTAAGACACCAGGAGAGGTTTATGTTTTACCTTGGAATGATTTTGCACATTTGTAAGATCCCCCCCCTCTCTCTGTGTATGCAGTTTGCCTTCTTCCATGAACTAGCTAACATAGGAACATTGGGTGGGTTTGTTTGCATCTTTCTGATCACTTGTACTAGATAGTGAGAAATGATCATGTCTGACCAGACCAGAAAGGGGAGGGATCTCCTTTAAAGCGAACCTTCTGTTCTTCTGGGAAACTGCTCCAGCCTGCACACACATGCACACAAAGTAATAGACTTCTGCTGATCCAAAAAGGTCAGGCTTGGGCATGTTTCAGGGCTCGGCTGGTTCATGATCTCCCCTGTATCATGTTATCAATGGGCTATAGCTTGCATCAGTCCAGGCCACAAATGGTCTAAAAAAAAAGATGCTATTTCCCACCTGATCCCACCCTCAGCCTGATATTTGTGCATGTGCATTTGCTTTCCACATGCACTTAAGCAGAGTTCTCTGCTGCCACATGTGGTAAATGATGTGGTAAATGCAAAGTCGAAAAGAACACTTATTTTGTTCTTGTGCTAAACATGAGACATCCAGAAGAAACCACAGAGCCCTTGATCGGCCAATTCACCATCCCAGCATTGCTTGTTCTTGGGCAAAATGAGATGTTGGCAAGACTGCTGGATAGCTTAGTGGTTTATGTATGAAGCGGTGGTGCCAGAGGTGGGATTCCCCACTCAGTGAACCATAGGGCCTCTTCCAACTCTGCAGTTCTAAGATTTAAGGTTTCTTTCCCTCTCTACAGTATACACCTGTGGTGGTGAAGCTTCGGCACACCAGATGTTTTGGAACATAACTCCCACAGTCCTTTGTCATTGGCAATCAGGGCTTGGAATTCTGAGAGTTGTGGTCCAAAACATCTGGAGTGCCGAAGGTTTGCCACCAGTGGTGTACACTTTAGTCACAAATTAAAGGAGTAACAATAATATAATTACCTCTCTTGCATCTGTAGATTTGGAATATTGCCTCACTTAATGGTGGAAAAGCAATATTCCATAGTTTAACTGCCGGCTCATACTGAGCCGTTCTTGTTCCCTCACACTTTGTTATTACTGAGGTGACAAAATGGTTATGAGAGAAGAATTTGTGCTACAACCTCCAAAATATCTTGCCGTGGTCTTGTTAAAGAGTGACTAATTTCTTTGTAGAAAAACAGTTTAAAATGTCTACCTGTTAAAATGGTAAAAAATAAAGGTAACAAACGGCACCTAATACCGTTTTAAAACTATTATCCTTCATTTCTTGAAACTTCATTTTATTGACATGCAATTTGTGTAATGGCCTCTTAAAACAGGTAGCTGCTGTTTAAAAGCATGGATCACTACAGCTTTTTAAAATCTTGGTTGCTTGTTAACTGGAACTCGTGTTCATAGGTATCATTAGTGCAGGCTGAAAATGTGGAACAAGAACTACTTTTAATACAGGTTTGCTTTTTTGGTATAATTTTGCACAGCAATTTCCACAGTAGTCAAAAAAGCAAATATTTTCCAACTGTAATTTAAGAAAGAAAAATGTCTGAAAGATTTTTTTCATTTTTCATACCACTTAAAATGGATTTAACCGTAGAAACTTTATTTTTACAAATCAGCATTTGGAAAAATATTTTAGGTACGCTTCCTCATTACATTTTATAAGTGCTTCAAATGGGAGAAAACAAATGGCTTATAGAACAGTGAACAAGATTTTATATGAACGTTAAATTGTAAATTTCACAAATATACTTGTGACAAACTAACATGGTATAAAATGTAATTAATGAACAGCCTCTTGACACATAGGCATTATACCCAAACAAAATACAGATGTATGAGTGGTGGGAACACAACCTCATGCTTATCAGTCAGCGAAAATCACCTTAGTTTCTGCCCACACTATGTTATAAGAGGATATCTGGATATCAAAGACGGTCCAATGCAGTGAGGAGTGTGCAGACCTCTACAATGGAGAAACTAAACAGCCATTAAACAGAAGGATGGCCCAACATAGGAGGGGTAACAGCTCAGGACCAGAATCACCAGTCTACCTCCATTTGAAGGACAAAGGGCACTCATTCAAAGATGAGGATGGACACATATTAGACAAAGAAGAGAGGTGGCTTGAGAGAGGAATAAGGGAAGCCATTCATGTGAGCATTGAATGGTGGTGGGCTCCGGCATAGTCTATCAGCTACTTATCAGGCTGTACTTTCCAAAGTACCCAGACAAATCAAAAAGCCTTCAACACCAAGGCCATAGCTAACAACCCATTCTTGATAGGTTTCAGCACCTTAGGCCATTGTTCACCTTAAGGCTAAGGATACTATTGTCTCCCTAACAAGCCTATTTAGGCCACTGTTCATCTTATGAGCCTAATTCAGGCCAGGGTGACAAGAGGTCAAAGCTGCCTATAAGATGGAGGATTTGCACTAGCTGTATTCAGCCCGATGAAGCTGTTTGGATGAACAGCGAAACGCTTCTATCTCTCAAAAAAGAAGTCCAGTAGCCATGACTCAACTTTTAGACACAGCTCAAAAGCATCGATTCTGCGGCGATCAGTCTTATTTATAGTCCAGCTCATTATATTTTTATTGTATTACAATTTTTTGTATTATGTGTGTGTGTGATTTGGTTAACAACCGTAAATAAACATTCATTCATTCATAGTCCAGCTCACTTCTATACATCACTACTGGAAAAACCATAGCTTTGAGTATCTGGACCTTTGTTGGCAAAGTGATGTCTCTGCTCTTTAAGATGCTGCCTAGGTTTGCCATTGCGTTCCTCCCAAGAAGCAGGTGTATTTTAATTTCATTGCTGCAGTCACCATCTGCAATGATCAAAGAACCCAAGAAAATAAACTCTGTCATTGCCTCCATTTCTTCCCCTTTCTCTTTGTCAGGAGGTGATGGGACTTCTCCTTAGTGCCAGGAGAAGCACCTCTTCAGATGAATAATTCATGGGTACAAGGGTAGTAGTCACTATAGTTGTTAAAGTAAAGGAGCATCCAAAAAGTGGAAACAAGGAAGTGTAGCATAGGGGAACACCATATATCCAAGAACTCAAGGACTGTTAGCAAGCCACTCCCAAGAGAAAACACTGTTCAAGACATGGGCACGACTTGGCGAAATTCTCATTTCCGTTTCCGTTACTCGTTTCCGTTATGCAACGGAAACGGTAACGACAATTACTCCCCCAGAACTCGAACTCGAACCGAAAAAAGAAAAATTGGGTCTGATTTGTCGTTGTCATTCCTGGCATCGCGCGGTGATCGCGCGATGGCAAGCGGCACAGAAAAAAAGTTTTAGAAATAAAAAAAAACCCCGATTGCCGGCCAAAAAAGCAGGCGAAAATATGCCTGCCTGAGAGCACCTACCAGAGGGGTGGTTTCTGGGGGGGGGGTCCCCACTCCAGCCTTCCCCCCCTCCTGTCCTGGGCTGCTGGTACCAAGCTGGGAGGGGGCATCCTCGGCGTCTCCATTTGCCATGCGGTGCGGGGGGATCCAAAATGGCGACCGCAATATTTATTTTGAAATCATGGTCCAAAAACCCACCAAAGCACCACAGAAACATGCGAAAATTAACTATTTTAAATGCTTGAATTTTTACAGTAGCAGCAGTGGGTTTTTCTTGCAACAAAACGTCTCCATTTATTTTATTTTATTTTATTTTATTTTTATTTTTTTACACCTGCGCACGCGCAATGATGGGCTCACCCATGGGATGGGACCATGCAAATTTTTGGAGCCATTCCACCAATCGCATGGTCACGTTTTTCTGAGACTTGCTGGTACCAGGCTGGTAGGGGGCATCCTCGGCGTCTCCATTTGCCATGCGGTGCGGGGGGATCCAAAATGGTGACCGCAATATATTTTTTTGAAATTGTGGTCCAAAAACCCACCAAAGCACCACAGAAACATGCGAAAATTAGCTATTTTAAATGCTTGAATTTTTACAGTAGCAGCAGTGGGTTTTTCTTGCAACAAAACGTCTCCATTGATTTTATTTTATTTTATTTTATTTTAATTTTTTTACACCTGTGCACGCGCAATGATGGGCTGGCCATGGGATGGGACCATGCAATTTTTTGGAGCCATTCCACCAATCGCATAGCCAGGTTTTTATGAGACTTCTGGATGTGCCAGAGAGGGCATAAAAAGCCCACCAACCCTAATCCTAATCCTAACCCTAACCCATACGCCAGTACACTGTGTTCTTAGTGGGCTAGAGGCACCCAGAGGTACAGCCCACTAACCCACCCTAACCTTAACCATTACCCTAAGCCTAGCCCTTACCCCCTAACCCCATGCTCTGGGAAGTCAAGTCGCGCTAAATCGCGGCGGTAACGACAAACGACATGATGAAATTTTTGAAAAATTTCACAAAAAACGGAAACGACCCTGAAACGGACCCGTCCCGAAAAACGACAACTCGAAAAAAAAAATTCTGGTCGTGCCCATCTCTACACTGTTCTGTAATTAGAGTTGGTGATGTGATGTGAGACACAGTAGAGGACTGTGATAGCTAAAGAATGTATAGTGTTGGACTAGCTGCCACCAAGGAAGAGATCTCCTGAGATTCATATTTTAAGGTGAGTTTTAAAGGCATTTAGAATATATGGGTCATTAAGGTAACAGTTTTGCTAATAACACCTGAAGTCATCTGAGCAGCTGAAATTGTAGCTATTAGAGATGGGAAAGAATAAGAAAAAATAGTGATTTGTTTTAATTCATGATTCATCAAAGTTGATAAATTAAAAATCCCAAGTTTATGATTTTTTCCTGACAAATCAATGTTTTAATTTAAAATCCTATAAAATGGCCACCAAGGCATCTAAAGACACCAAAATTGCAGAAAGTGTCCTTTATCAACTGAGCTGGGAAAACCCAAACTTCACCAAACATTGAGGGATTGTAGAGACAAGTTATGGAATGGTTCCCTCCAATCTTTGTGCCTCTAGGTGCCTTGGGGACCATTTATAGCCCAATTAATTGACAAATAAAAATTGCTTTAAAAGGTAAAAGGTAAAGGTAAAGGTTCCCCACACACATGTGTGCTAGTCATGTGTGGCGGTGCTCATCTCCATATTCAAGTCGAAGAGCCAGTGTTGTGCAAGTCCGTGGCCATTAGGCCACCATGGCTGCAAGGAAACACTGTTTTATCTTCCCATGTTTTACAGTGGTACCTATTTATCTACTCGCATTTACATGCTTTCAAACGGCTAGGTTGGCAGGCGCTCGGGTTATCAGCAGGATTTCGAACCACCAAGCTGCTGACTTTGCAGCCAACAGTTTTTGAAGCCTTAGTCCTATGAGCCACTTACTGATGCTTACAGTTCATCAAATCATAGTCATCAGTGGACTTGGCTTATGATGACTACATACTGATTAATTGTGGCAGTTTGGCCATATTTGTCATAAGCTGTCATTTGTTTTTCGTTTTGTCTCCATCTCTACATGCTACTTGTCATCAAGTCACCACTATCATATGAATGAGTGATCTGCAAAATGTCCTGTCCTCAACAGCTCATCTCGTGTCAACCTAAGGTAGTGGCTTCCTTTATGGAGTCAATTCACCTCTGTTGGTCTTCCTGTTTTCTTGCTGCTTTCCACTGGAGGTCACTGCAATAATGGAAAAGGAAGTAGGAGATGAGCAGCCTGTCCAAATTACCAAAGGCAATGGAGAAGTGCCAACATGTCAGAAGGGCCTGGTGTTACATCAGTGGCATAGAATCAAAAGGTATCTTATCCTGTGTTGTTCATCCTGTGAAACAGGTCCATTCTCTTCCATGCTGATTATCCATCCCCTTCCTTACCAGAAAGGGCAGTGGATAATGAGGACCATTTGGTCACCTTCTTAATAGGCAAGCTATCTTCACAGCTCCGTATAAAATCAAGAAGGTATAAAACAAAGAGTACAAGGAGACCAAGCAGCTTTCAGGCAAAAAAACCCACTTCTTTCATACTTGCCACTTGGAAGCATTCTAAGTACCAACAAAGGAGGCGAAGTAGAAGAAGCATTCAGCAGGCACTTCAAATTTCTTTATTGGTCCATTTTCCCACTAATTATTTTCATTCCTGATTCATGAAATGGTAGGGAGGGCAAAACCTCCTCTGCCAGAGTGATAAAAGGACAGTCTATGATGAGAGAACAGCACAGATTTCCTTGCGAATATGAATAATTAGCAACAGGCTATGAGAAATGTGCTTCTGAGAAACCCGCCCAGTCATTCCCAAAGCATGCATCCTTCATACACAGTGATTGGAGCGTGTTTTCTTACTCCCTTCTATTACGGTATCACTTCCAAGTGAAAAGTAGGCAGCTATGCAGTCCATGTGAGTGAGAACTCAGGTTTCTGATTTCCTATGGGGAGCCTATATAAATAGTGTATTCCCCTTCCTTTTTCAGATGTTTATCATATGCTGGATGGAGGCCAGGGTAGCACATTCCCCTCATCATATGTGGAGGACACACAGTTTGAGAGTCAAAGCTATGGATTTTCCATTAATGATGTATGGAAGTGAGAGCTGGACTATAAAAAAGGCTGGTTGCCACAGAATTGACGCTTTTGAGCAGGTGCTGGAGGAGACTCTTGTGAATTATCTAGACTGCAAGGAGATCAAACCTATCCATCTTGAAAGAAATCAACCCTGAATGTTCACTGGAAGGACAGATTTTGAAGCTGAGACTCCAGTACTTTGGCCACCTCATGAGGAGAGAGGACCCTTTGGAAAAGTCCCTGATGTTGGGAAAGATTGAAGGCAAACGGAAAAGGGGATGGCACAGAATGAGATGGTTGGATGGTGTCATTGATGCAACCAACATGGATTTGACCATATCCCAGGAGGCAGTGGAAGTGACCAAATTCCGGGAGGCAGTGGAATAAAATTGCCTGGTGTACTCTAGTCCATGGGGTCACGTAGAGTCGGACACAACTTAACAATTGAACAACAACAGCAATCTATCAATTATAGACAGTTCAAGACAGTGTTTAGTGTGGTATAACGGTTAAGTCGTTAGCTACTCCTCCTCCCCTAAATCCTATCAAGGCTCCACCAAGGATGTTTAGGCCTTATCAGAAGATGAACAGCTTCCTCTTGCTTTTGTCACTGTGTGTTTTTGTGAGTGCACATTATGTGATCTCTTCTGAACCATGGGGGTAAGCTTATACATTATTAAGGTTTTTTATAGAAAAGGTGGGTTACTTGAACAGATGCCTATTACAATTATTCTATAAAAGTCAAAGAAGAAATACTTCCTTTAAAAAAAAAGAGTGTACCAATGTGTGTTAAACAAATCTGAAAAGCTATCTATCTATCTATCTATCTATCTATCTATCTATCTATCTATCTATCTATCTATCTATCTATCTATCTAATGGGTATGTATTATATTATATGTATTGTATCCCTTTATTAGTGGTGATAATGGATTTGGATTAGTAATAAGTTGCTTACCTTTCTGTAAATGTTCTGATTTCTTTTGTTTTCTGAGGAATATCATAAATATCTCTTAAATTCAAGAATCTGAGGCACCTGTTGGCTTCAATCATTACTGCCTTTTTCTTAATGAAAAATAGTTCATGTTCAAGGAATATGGCTTTTCTCATTTTTCCTTAGGTGAACAGTCTTGTTGTAATCATCTCATGTCCAGCTGCAGCGCTGAAGATCTTTGGGAGAGAACTAATATGTAGGGGGCCTTCAGAAAGAGATAGAATTGGCAGAATCAGCCCCTCCTTTGTGTGATGAATGCCAAAGAGGCTGAATATTCAAACCATTGTGAATAAAGTCATGTCATTCTGATCTCATGTTTCCCAGTGACATATTTGTTTCTCTTTCTCTTTGTTCTCACAGTCTTGGCCCTCATTTGCCCTTGCTGATGTTTAATTCAATTGACTGTGGCTTTAATTGGTTGACTTGCTGCTTGATCTGATGACAATAATGTACTTCTAAACAATTTTTTTTAAAAAAAAACTCCAACCAACTGGTTTAAATGGAACTGTCGTGTACACATGAAGCCAACGATGGTGAAGGCAGACCACAGGCAGAAAATATGGTGCTGAAAAGAAAGGGGGGAGCATATCAAATTATAGTAAAAAACAGAACTGTCAGTGTGATGATTCCTCCCCACTCCACAAACAGGTTCAGCTACACCAAATATGCTGATTTCAAGGCAAATATTCACTTTACAGCATATTCAGCTTAGCCTCTATTTAGACTCAAAACTGTAATGATTCAGAGTGTGTGCAATCGGTATCCCTTTATTGATTTATTTCCCGCTGGCTTTTATTTGGGCATATAACATAAATACGGATGCAGGGAAAGGATTGGTGAAAACATTAGAATTGATGTGTCATTGTGATGCTAGACTCATTTAGACATTAAATAATCATGCTTAAAATGAGACCTGGGAATGGGTATAGTGGGCAAGGAACATTTTGTGTTCCCTGCTGATGCAGTTATTGCTGGCTGTTTGGGAGAAAGTGTTTTTGTTTTAGATTCCCCCCCCCCCCCACGAAAGGCAGGGGAGCATTCATGCCTGTGACAAGCAACAAGGCTAATAGGCAAACAACAATGAGCTCACAAGGGATTTATATTGGCAAAGTTCAAAGCCCCAGTGAACCACTGCAGCAGTTCTCTTGAAGGTATCACATCTCAACAAATTAGAGGCATAAAAATGCCAGCAACACCAAAAAAGACAAATGGGGAGGCCTGTGTGATAGCAACTGGAAACCAATATAATTGTGATGACTGAAATCAATGATAGTGCTGCATTCTGTATGGTTGTGAGAGAGAGTGGGGTGGGTGGGAGGGAAGGAGAAAGGGAGAGGAGTAAAAATGGTGGTCATTAAGATCCTTTTTTAAAAAAATAAACAAAAATCACACACACACACACACACATCCAATAACATTGAGCAAAAAAAATCTATATAGAACATGCTACCCACCTCTAGAGAATTTGGAAGGTTAAAAAACTTGAAACTTTAAAAGAAAGAAGCAAGGAGAAGTCCTCTGCTTCCCAGTTAATACTGTGTGGAAATTATACAACAACGTTGTTGACTTTTTTTATTTCTTCCATAACTGAATGTTATGATGACACAATTATGATGAATGTTATACTTTCCATAACTGAATGTTCTGATGGCACAATTCATTAACAATTTTATCACAGTGCCTCTATATCATTTTTTTTTTCATTTTACTGCAGAACTAAAACAGTATTATTGCACATTTATGCATCTGGAAGTTGAGTCATGGCAACTGGACTTCTCTTCTTGAGAGACTGAAACATTTTACTGCTCATCCAAACAGCTTCATTAATTTATGGATGTTATTTAAAACACTTAATTGTGTTTGTATTAGCTTCAGAACCAGAGATCCTATACTCTGAGTTCAGAATATAGAAATCCTATATTCTGATCTCAGCTGTGCTGATTTGGACAGGATTAGGAAACATCTCCTGCATTGAAACAGCACTTTACTGGAGCAGCAGAACAAATATGAACCTGAACAGAGATGTTGAAGTGGTGTAACAACAGCAAACAACAATAGTCTTGCAATAGTCTTACAACTAGAGATGGGCACGACTTAGCGGTATTCCCGTTTCCGTTTCCGTTACTCGTTTCCGTTACTCTACGGAAACGGTAACGGGAATCACTGCCCCAGACTTCGAGCTCGAACCGACGAACGAACAATTTGGTCTGATTTGTCGTGCTCGTTACTTGCATCGCGCAATGCCAAGCGGCACAGAAAAAAAGTTTTTAAAAGTTAAAAAAAAACCCGATTCCCGGCCCTAAAAGTAGGCGAAAACTGTCTGAGGGCACCTACCAGGCCAGAAGGGTGTTTTATTTGGGGGGGGTTCCCCGCCCCCCTCTCCTTGGCTATTGCTACTGCTGCGCTGCTGGTACCAGGCTGGGAGGGCGCATCCATTTGCCATGCAGTGCGGGGGATCCAAAATGGCGACCGCAATATATTTTTTGAAATCGTTGCCCAAAACCCCACCAAAGCACCACAGAAACATTTAGCTATTTTAAATGCTTGAATTTTTACAGTAGCAGCAGTGGGTTTTTCTTGCAAAAAAGTCTCCGTTGATTTTATTTTATTTTATTTTATTTTATTTTTATTTTTTTACACCTGCGCATTCGCAATGATGGGCTCGCCCATGGGAGTAGACCATGCAAAGTTTTGGAGCCATTCCACCAATCGCATGGCCAGGTTTTGCTGACTGTACCAGGCTGGGAGGGCGCATCCATTTGCCATGCGGTGGGGGGGGGATCCAAAATGGCGACCGCAATATTTTTTTTGAAATTGTTGCCCAAAACCCCACCAAAGCACCACAGAAACATGCGAAAATTAGCTATTTTAAATGCTTGAATTTTTACAGTAGCAGCAGTGGGTTTTTCTTGCAAAAAAAAGTCTCCGTTGATTTTATTTTATTTTATTTTATTTTATTTTTTTACACCTGCACATTTGCAATGATGGGCTCTCCCATGGGAGTAGACCATGCAAATTTTCCACCAATCGCATGGCCGCTTGGCCAGGTTGACCACAGAGACTTCTGGGATGTGCCAATCGGGCATAAACAGCCCACTAATCATAGCCCAAACCCGAACCCTAAGCCTAACCCATACACCAGTACACTGTCCTTCTAAGTGGGTCAGAGAGGCACCCAGATGCACCCCAATACCCACCGTAACCTCACCCGTAACTAACCTAACCCTAGCCGTTGCGCTAAGCCGTCTTAACCCTAAGCCAGATCTACTTGCATTGCACTACATGCAAGTACGTGAGACACAGCGGGTGCAAAGAGTCTGCCAGTCCGTCACTTGTGGCTCTGGCTGACTCCTGCAGCTCCCTCCAGGAGCCCGCTACCCCCTCCCCAAACCAGTACTAATGACAACGAAAAAACGAAAAAACAAACCGACTAATTTTTGCAAATTTTCGCGAAAAACGGAAACGAGCCGAAACGGAACCGGCCCGACTAACGACAACTCGAAAAATTTTTTTTTCAAGTCGTGCCCATCTCTACTTACAACAGTCTTACAACAGCAGAGCGGGAACGGATCTATTGAGTCCCATCAAGGAGGCCCAATGGGGAATTGAACTCCCATACTCTGACGCTGCAACTAGATCTCTAAACCCTGAGCTTACAGGGCTGTCCTTTGTTTCCTCTAAAGTAGAAAAAGAAATTGGGAATATTTTGATATTAAAAGCTTGTAGCACTGAGTGCTTGATTAGAAAAAGGTGGACCAACTATGCCTACTTCCCTCACATTATGCTCCTTTTCCACATTTACCATCCATTCATTCCTATCCTACTGTATTTTCTGTAATTTTGATGCCAATTGCTCAGAAAACAAAAATGTGATCACATTGTTTTGTTGTTTTTACTTCCCCTGACACCTAAATTGCTGCTTCTATTTCTCTAGGGCCTGTGGATTGTTAAGTCTCATCCACTTTTGATGAATGCAAAACAAACGATGGTTGTTTCTTAATTCCCAATGATAGCTATTCAAAGACATGACTATTTGGATTGCTAAACTAAAATTCAGATTTGGACCTGAGTCAAACTGAGTAGCTCATGAGTTAGTTTTTTTTAAAAAAATGGTTACAAATGAAACAAAATGGGTGAAAAGAAATGGAAAAACAAAATGAAACACCATTTTGGCATTTCGTGCCCATCTCAAATTGTCACTTAAAAATACAGAGTAAAATCCTGTTGTTAGTCCAAAGCAGAACAGATTCCACAGCCAGGTACATAAACTATGGTTTGGCCGTGGACTTCTAGACCACTTCTTTTCTGAGTTTGGGCATTTTGTGTGTACAGTATGTGGTCTATGGGACCCCAAAATGAATAATCTGTGTTTCCAATATTTCCTATGGGGAAATTTGCATTGATATATGATTGCTTTTGTTTACAAGTATGTTTCTGGGGATTATGCTCATAAATCAAGGTATGACTGCATTTTGATAGAGTCCACATAATGGCTAAACCTTTTGTACGGGTGGAATATTTTTCTTCTTCTTGATTGTTTAATTTTCAGCTTAAGTACGCTCTGGGATGTTTCGCACCATTTTTATTATTTTAATAAAACAAAGTAAAACAGTGGTTGATTTTGTTCCTGAGGGTGGGCCTGGGTTCCAAGCCCCAGCTGTGCTGGCATGTTTCTTTTTGGAACCAGTACCCTTCCAAAACAAGACACCCATCTCTATTAAATACACTAATTTAATGTGCATTTCTCTTTTCTTTGCTGGAAAAGAGGTGTATTTCTCTTTTCTTTGCTGGAAAAATAAGTGTATTTCTCTTTTCTTTGCTATTATTATATTGTTAAATTATTATATTGCCTGTATTCTTGGTTTGATTGTTCACCGCCCAGAGTTCCTTTGGGAAAGTCAGGAGGTATATAAATGGAAATAATAAATAAATATTTCTATGTCTGTATGAAATGCATCCATCTGTCTAAGCATACCATCCATTAGATAAAGGTCAAAGCAACGCTATTGTTGGCATCTCAATAGAAGCAAAACATGTTAGTGCTTCTGCAGTATGATCCTGTCTTAGCTTGATATTTGCACAATCAGTAGTGCAAGCTAAGTTGGAGTTTAACTCCTGATGACCAGTCAAAAAAGACAGCAAACTGCAAGCTATGAAGGATCAGAAAATCTTGTCAGATTACAGTGGAATGGCTTTTAAATAAAAAATTTTCACTTCTAACCACAATCTCATGGTATTGTTTAGACTCCCCCAAATTATGCATGTTTCTATTACAAGAACTGTAAACTGTGGGCCTGCTGTTCTCAGTATCCTTGGCCATGAGCCATGCTAGTTAGAGATCAGAGAAATGACAGACAGAATTGAACAGTCTGACCTGTGATGATGCATTAAAAGAAATATGCAGATGGAATAAAGCTGTTGTCCTCACCCCCTGAAAGTAAAAAAACCAAACCCTTAAATATTGAAAAACTTCAAAAGACAGTTTTTATACCACACTGAGGTTCTCATATAAAATGTACCTCAATAATAACTCCATTTATTATTGATCAATTTTATTCTAGCTCTTCCCATGAAGGATATTCAATACACTCCTCTGTATAGTTTGTCTTCCTCATTCATTCAAAGCTACTCATTAAGGCATATCTCATTTATGGGTTTTCCAGGCAGAGAGTACCCAGAAGTAGTCTATTAGTCTGCTCTTCTACATACAAATGTAATAACATAAGAAGAGCTCTGCTGGATTAGGCCAAGGGCCTATCTAGTCCACTTTGCTGTATCTCACAATGGCCCCACCAGATGCCTCAGGGAGCACATGAGACAACTAGATACCTGTCTCATAATACCACTCCCCTGCTTCTGGCACTTTGAGGTGCACCCCTTTTAAGCCTGGAGATAGCATGTATCCCCATCATGGCTTGTAACCTGTGAGGGACTTTCCCTTCAGAAATCTGCCCAATCCCCTTTTAAAGGCATCTAAACCAGATGCCATCACCATATTCTCCAGCAAGGAGTTCCACAGACTAATAACATGCTGGGTAAAGAACTACGGTATGTCCTTTCATCTGTTCTGACTCTCCCAACCCTAATTGTTAATTAGTGGCAATTCACCACTATGGTATGCATGATTTTACTTAAGGATTTGTCAGTCACCTAATATATGAAGACATTTAACTCTAATTTCATCTATTACATCTATTTAACATCAACAGTTTGTCCATTGTTGGCTCTTACAACCACTAGCATTTTTGTTCCCAACTGCCACCTGGCACTGAGTGCTGCAGCATTCTGTTGCAACTGCCATTGGGAGCTGACTACTGTAGAGTTTCATCATGCCACAATTGTTCTTAACTTGCTGCTAGTTTTAATTACTGCCTCATCATTTTCAGTGCTGGAGGAGTACTACCTCCTCAAAAAACCTTGGTCCATCTGGCCCATTTGGTAGTACCTCATAAGGGCCCTTTCCCAGGGTTACAGAGAAGATGGTCAATGATTTTGAAGGTGGAATAGGGCTTTATGCCTCAATGGCAGATAAAATGGAAGAACTGTCTTCTAGGTAAAAGGAAAACTCTGATTTTAAACCTCCACTGCCTAGTGGCTACAACCATTTCTGAAAAAAGCTACGGGAGTTAACCTTGAGGCAAAATCCAGGTCCAAATTCCCAGAAGCAGTTCATGGCTGTGCACAATCATGTTCTGGTAACTCCTGCGACACAGCTGGAACAAACCGTATCGGCTCTACCATTCCATTAAACTATTCCTGTGACATGGAGTGGGCTCCCCCCCCCCTTGGGTAAGAGTTTTAACCTCCATATTAATCTACCCAGGCCTTGTGCTCTGAAGAGGCCACTTCAGCTTTGCATGCAGTGTGGAAACAACACAGCTTCTATACAGAGCACGATACCATAGTACAGTGATGGCGAACCTACGGCACGGGTGCCAAAGGTGGCACTTTCTGTGGACACCTGACATTGCCCCTTCATAGCTACCTGTATATAGGTTAAATTACTGTATTGGCACTTTGCAAAAAAAAAAAATAGTAGGTTTTGAATTGCAGTTTGGGCACTCGGTCTCTAAAAGGTTCTCCATCACGGCCATAGTATATTGAGACTGATGGATGACTACATTATACAATATACTCTCCCAACCCTCAGTTTGAGCAGAAAGCCTCCGGTTCTGGTATTGTGTGAAAGGTGAAAACAGCTTCACTCTATCCACTTTAGTCATGCTCTACATAATTTTGTACATCTCAAAATGACACACGGGCACCCTGGGACTGTGCAGCTTACCCAAAACCACAGAGGGCTGGTATGTCTCTGCCACCAGGGCAGTCAACATGCTTGCTCCTGAGTTTCTCCTTTGCTGCAGGGCCCGTGGAGCTCCACCTACAGGACCTAAAGTGGAATAGAAGGAGGCTAGAGAGCATCTGGAGGTGGGACCCGATGGATTATAATTTAACTGCTGTCATGACTGCATCAACTATTTACTCAGCTAGGATTAAGGCTTCAAGAAGAACTTATTTCACTGTCTGGATAAGCAAAGCACAAAACCATCAGGCTGAATTGTTTTGTATAGTTTGCGATCTATCTGGTGTGGGTTGCAGTGATAGGGTTAGTATTTCCTGCAACCAATTTGCAGCATTTTTAAAATCAAAAGTGGAGGCCATCTTCGAAGGCCTGGATCTCCAGTTAGAACCAGTAGATCGAGCAGAGGCGTCCAGTGCAATGGCTTGCCTGGCATTCTCTCCAACGTTCAATCTGTGATGTTTTTGAAGTGGACAAGGCCCTTGATTGCTGTCATGCCACCACGTCCTCCCTTGACCCTTGCCCAGACTGGATTATAAGAGCTGCCAGGTTGGTTACTGCCAAAAGGGCCACTGCAATAATTAATGAGTCTCTGCAAGCACAGGGTTCCTCCTGCCCTAAAGGAGACGCTCATTAGATCCATTTGGAAAAAAATGAATCTGGCAGTGGACCAAACTGGCAATTATAGGCCCATCACCAATGCTCCATTTATTAGCAAGGGAATCAAGAGGGTGGTGGTGGACAAGCTTCAGGGGCTCTTGAATGAAATTGATGCCATTTATCCATTACAGGTGGGGTTCAGACCACACCATGGTACAGAATCAGCATTGATCGCCCTGCACATTGACCTGTTGAGGGAGGCCAACAGGGGCAAATCATCCTTGCTGGTTCTCCAACCTCTCAGTGGCCTTTGATACTGTCAACCATGGTATCCTCTTGGGGAGGCTTCTCAAGTCGGGGATCGGAGGCACTGCTTTACAGTGATTCTGTTCCTTCTTGGACGACCATCCCCAGAGATTACGGATGGAGGAGATGTCTTCAACCCCTTGGTCCCTCAATTGTGGGGTGCCAGCTAATGTCTTCCTAGTCTCCCATATTTATGGCTGGAATCCTTTTTTCAGTCAAAACGTATCCACATAAAATATCTATAATCAATATCTTTCCATGGAGATATTACACAATATCCAGTAGTATCCTGTATTTTTAATGTGTCGTTTCTTAGAATAGAAATGCTACTATTTTTCCCTTCCAGCTTTTTAAAATGCAAATTTTGATTGTTGACTCTTTGCTGGCCCTGGAGAATTATTTTTTTAAAAATTGTCATTCCATGGTGATACGTCCTTAAGTGCACCTCAAACAACTGAACCAAACAGAAGTAACTCAGTCTTTTTTTTTTTGATGGTTTTTTTGGTGGAACAACAAATCATATTTTAGGTTGAATAATATATCTGTCTGATAGCTTCCTCCAAGGCACACACAAGTGGTTACTTAGTTGGCATTGATCTCAACATAATAGGCCTGTCCCTAGAAAGACGCCCCTCAACTTTAAGCAAATACCAACATTTGTCAGTCCAGGAAGTAGTCATCTATGCAATTCACAATCTTTAAGGCAGATCCTTCTTTACTATAAACTGGCTTGAAGGCACATACTGTAGTCGACCTGCCTTCTGGGCAAAACTGGGACAATTTTACCCCGTAAGGTCCACCAAATGGTGAGAGAACATTAATAGATATTTGTGTGTTCTGAGCAATGCTACCTTTGGAGTAGTCTGCCTGGGAGGTAGTTTCATCTGGCCCTTATGTAGGATTGATCACAATTTCCCTGAAGGGGGAAAAACAGCTAGCTCATTCGATTCATTAATTAGCAAGTAAATTAGCATACCTAAGTAGGTAAAGACAGAACTTTTCTTTCATGAAATAAAAGTATCTGTAATATTTCCATGGGCATATTGATGTGAAATGACCTAGATAAGGAGCCTTCTACCCTTACAATAATAGGACCTTATATCAAGAACCAACTGAGTCCTTGTATGGAATCCGTTCTTTCCTGAAACATCCTCAAACCCATTGTAGCTTCAGCTTTCATGATCACTTGCAAGGCAAAGGAAGGGAGGAAGGAAATCCCACTGAGTTCAGTGAAACTTTAACCCAGATAGATTGGCATAGAATTACAGCATAAATCAGGAAAAACCAATGCAGGCCTTTCAGCCACATTCTAAAGTCAAGAGGGCAATGTGCAGCCCTCCAGATAGTACCAGGCAAGAACTCTACTGGTGCACCATCACAGACAATCCTAGTCAGGGCTGTTGGAAATTGAAACCCAATACCATCTGGGGGAATCACAAATGTCCTGCAGTTCAAATGGAGTCAATGAGCACATGCAACCTATGCTATAATCTGATCCCTATTTACTTTCAGGTTGGCCTTGTTGAACACACTGAGATTTAGGTCTAAGGAAGTAAATAGGGACTGCATTGTCAGTGAACTACAGTAGTCCCCCCACTTATTGTGGCGGTTAGGTTCTCTGACTGTAAAGGAAAATCTGCAATGTGTGGATGCCTCCGATTGCCTCATTTCCAAAGAGGCTTCCTCCATGAAGCCTCTCCCCACCCCTCCCTTGCTGCAGCCAGGTCCTGGTGTTTGAAGCCTCTATCTTGTAGGCCTGGGCAGATGCAATTGTATCTGAAGATTTGGCTGTAAACAATAGATTTTGTGCTGCGTTCAGGATGGAAGCTGGAGGCATGCAAGTACATGTATCCATCAGTGAGTTTTCCATACAGAGTAGTGCTAAGATGTCCATATTGTAGTTTCACAGTGGTGTCTTACAATGCAATTATTGGATAGGTTGGTCCAGGCTGAGGTTCATGTTCAGATGAAAGTCAGTAAAATCCTGGTTGGATTCCTCTAGGAATTCCTTTCTGTGCATCTAGATTTTTTTTAAAAAAATGTTATCAATATACCTCAAATATGTTGAAATAGTGAACTTTGCATATGATGTCTTTTAAGAGGTTTTCTCTTGGAGGAACTTTTCTGGGCTCAGGTTGCTGTAGTTCCCTCTCTAAAAGATTTGTTAAAAAGTGGTTGGGTTTTAAATGTTTCAAAGATTAGCAGAGTTACACTGTGGCCTGGAAAGATAATTGCTAAACACAGATTTGAAGCTGGGAGACAGAAATAAACTTTAGCATAAAAGCTTGTATTACAAAAAAAAACACAAATACACAATGAGATAATATACACAGCATAAATATTACAGAGTAGTGGTAACTGCTCATTTCAACAAAAAGCAGTCCCAAAGTAAAATGGGTTACAATCCTGCCTTTTATACATATGGCAGTTGGCAGACATCATATAAAGCAATCACATGATGAGTACACACAAGCAGTCAATGTTAATCAGTTATCCATGGCACCTGGATATAATTATTCTGACCTTTTCATCTTATTACACTATTCACCTGTGTCTTGACAAATGACTATGCATTTATACACAGAAACCATTTTGAATCTGTTAAATATTATATTACATACATTTTGTTGAAAGTTACATTACTTGACAAGATTTTTTTCTCTCACACACCTTTTTACAGTTAGTCCAAATCTGTCAGTGTTAGTTATGGGTCCTCTCTGAAGCAAACAGTTAAAGCTAAGTGTTCGGTGAGCTAGATAACTAGTCAGTCAGTAATGAATCCAGTTAGCCAATTAAGTTGAGTGATGTAACATGTACACAATAGGATTTCTTTTTGTATCTATGAAGAACTGTAAATAAATTGGAACATTTTTGTCACTACCATAGTTTCTGAGTAGTTCTATTAACACAGCAAATGCCACTTGAAGGAAATTAGCAAATATGGAGTGGTCTATTGAGGGAGAACTGTAGGTCAATCTGATTAACCATTTTATCCACTGTGTGATTAGATGAAGTTTATTGTTTTTAAAAATTTGAAGCTACACTCAGTTCCTCATACACTCTGGACTGTTTTTGTGTGCAACAGTTAATAAAGCATCATGAGGTAAGCCATGAATATATTCACATGCTCTAGAGCCATCATGGGTATTCATAGCAGTCATCTGGAAGTAGATTTCATTGTCAACAATGCAATAGTTGCATTTGAGTATGAACTCACAGAAGACAGTGACTATGTGGGCTTCATCCTTATTTTAAATAGTATTCCTGGACAGCCTAAAGTCTGTGTCTAAATGAGCTATTAGTGTAGAGAGATTCTACATCCATCATTGCTAAGACAGTGTTGCCAGGGAGTGTGTGAGTGGATTTATGTTTCTTTGAAATGTCTATGGGAACTCATGTAGTGAGGTTCATTGGTAAAATAAGGTTTGAGGATCAAGTCCACATATCCAGATACTTCATTAGTGATGCTATTGATGCTTTTTCATTGGGTCTTCTGGAACTCCTTTTTTTTTGTAATTTTGGTAGAAGATACATGGTGGGGGGGGGGTTTAGATTCTTAATGTATGTATATATTTATACATATTTAAGGATATTTTTCATTAAGTTTTGTAATTTCTTTTCATATTTAGCAACTGCATTATAGTTAGGAACTGGTTTTATTCAGAATTGGACAGTTGTCTCTTAACTTCTTGTTTGTAGTTCAATTTTCCCATGAAAACCATGCCTCCACATTTTTGTCTCTGATGACACTGTTGGTATTGTTTTTGAGTCTGTGAATAGAATCATATTTGTCTAGCTGAGATATTTTGGTAAATTGTATGAGACTACATTATGGTAAAAATTATTGCCATTATTCACAGAACAAAATGACAAAGGTAGAATACCTAGATATGACATGCTGCACTGATTCACACAGTTTGCAATTTGTGTTTCCTAAACAATCACTCTGTCTTTATTTTGGGGGCTATATGTAAATGACTGCCCCCTGCCATGTAGTCTCACTGTTATATCAAAGGAAGTGGACTTGATTAATGCAAGCTCACATTTTAAAAACAGCTGTAGTTCTGCATGGAGCCGCAACCTGTTTGCCTTCTTTATTTTTCTGTTTTTGCTGTTGTATTGCTTTGTTTCTTGTTTGATACACTTGCACAGAAGAACACAGCTATCACTATAGTTTGAAACTATAGTGCTCTGGGGCACCTTTTGTATAATACAAGCCAACAAATGTATGAAAGGGTTATTCTGGTGCATCAGCTTAGGTTCTCTGTAAAACATAAGCTATCTAGGAGCTCAGAATTCCCTTTGCATCAGTAACGTATGATCAAGTTTCAAGAAAATATAGCCACAATGGGGATATTATTTGGGCATTTTTTCACCAGTAGGATCAGGCTGGATAACATTGTATGTAGTTTTACAGCTGCTGTTTTATACGCTTTCTGTAGAGTTGCCTGTGGTTCACACTAAAAGGATAATGCCTTTTAATGTGGAGCTTATCTCAACTACATCACTGGCTAATAGGGCTACTATTTCATGATACTTCATTGAAAAAGAGAAAAGGATAGTTACCATTCCTTTCATTTCTCTTTTTGCAAACTCCTTATGCTCCTAAGAGTGCTCTTCACAAGCTGTCCTTATCTGCTAGCCCAGAATAAGAGTCAAAACACAGTTGTTGGGTTAAAGCTGGGGACACAACTTTATTTAAGGTTTTAACCTTTAAACCCCATTTCATAAGGGGGCCTGATATAGTATGAGCAGTGGCATAGCTAGAGTTTGGAGCACCTGGAGACAAAGTCAGTTTCTGTGCCCTCTCCTCCCCCCCATCTGTGTCTCACCTACTCAGCAAGGGGGGGGGGCAGATCCTGGGGGAACTGTGGGGGAGGAGAAGGTCTCTCCTTCTCATGCCCTCTTTGTGAGTCTCCTTTCCAGTAAAGTCTCTCTTGTGCAAACTGCACAGCGTGGGGATAGCACCAAGCAGGTGATTTTTTTTTCAAGCCTCACCTCCATAGCATGCTTCCCTCTCCTCCTTTCCCCCAGCTAAGGCTTGGCGATCATTAGCACAGGGAAGGGAGGAGAGGGAAGCAGGTGATTGGATTTTTCCCCAAGCAGCACCTCCGTCGCATGCTTCCCTCTCCTCCTTTCCCTGGGCTATTGATTGCCAAGCCTTAGCGAAGGTGGGGGAAAGGAGGAGGGGGAGCAATCGATGGAGGTGCTGCTTGGAAAAAAAACATTGCCTGCTTCCCTCTCCTCTTTTTCTCCAACTAAGGATTGCCAAGCCTTAGCAGGGTGAAAGGAGCTGGTGGGATGATGCATGGCTTCCTCCTCCTGCTCCCCCTCCATGTGCCTCCTAAACCACCCTATTTCCCTGTCTTTCTACCTATCATCCTTCTCTTCAAATTCCCCCTTGCAGATCTTTACCACTGTATCAGGCAGGATGTGGTCCCCAAGGGGCAAGGACTGATCACCATATGATAGAGATTTAAGTGGCACCAACTTATATCCTGTGTCAGGAATGGGAGGAATGACAGGTGGCATGGCTGTACTTATGGATTCTGGCATTTGGCTAAGAAGTGAAACCTGAAGATAGGGTGCCATCCAAGGCTTCAAAGCTGGTCCAGTTGCCACAGGAGGGGTGGCATCATTCCCTCTATCTGCTTGTGTTTGCAGGGATGCTTGTGTCATAGGGGATGGCATATGCCTTCATTATGTGATGTCTGCATTGTGCTTGTCATCTCACCTGGTGTGGGCACTGCAGTCACTAGGGCACCACCAGCAGCTCCCTCTGTTGCCCAGGCATTACTGTATGAACCACCTCTGTACAGCTACTAGCTGCTGCTACTTCCACTGCTATCCCTTCATCCATCTAGGTACCTGCCAGTGTGTGCAGGCCCGGTGCCAAGTCCTGTGCCTGAATAGCCATTATCATTGGCACCATGGACAACACTGCCTCCAAAGATTCCCCAGAAGGAGTGGCGAACCTTCGGCAATCCAGATGTTTTGGACTACAACTTCCAGAATTCCAAGCCTGTGCTGCCAATGACAAAGGGCTGTGGGAGTTGTAGTCCAAAACATCTGGAGAGCCGAAGGTTCACCACCACTGGATGTTCACTTTCTAAAATTGCAATCCAAGATAACATCACTTCACCCTACTGTTTCAATTCAGTCATTCTTTAAGCCTTGGCTTCACCACATGACCTTCTGGATCTAGGTGGTAGAGAAAATATCTGTCTTTTATGCCATGGGCACATGTGGTATTAAAAAAAAAACATTCTTGGTTTCCAAGTGGGTACTGGCAGCATTAATTGATATTAGATAATCAGCTCTTTAGACTTGGGTCAACAGCTGGATTTTCTATATGGAGATGGGCTCTTGTTTCACCTTCAGACTCCTGAGATAGCAGAGGGTCACTCCCATTACTTGCAAACTAGCTGTCCCTTGGCTGGAATTATGGTTTCATTACTGAAGCAAATATTTAACACAGCACAGGGTAGGAGAGACACAGATCAGGGGAAGTGTTTTGAGACTTTGACACTGTTCTAGCAGTGCACTTACAGCTAAGAGGAGATACACAAAGATTTAGACTGTAATAGACATCCTCCCTGGTAAATTAGGCTAGCACATAAAAATGGCTGTTTTATGCAGTTAAGCCTTTTTGGGAGGCACATATGTAGGCCAACACACTTGCAAAGAGAGAGCATTCCAGCAGGATGGTGGCACCTTTACATAGGTTTGATTTCACTTGAGTCACACTATGTATCAGGCAATCTGTGCAGCTATTTACACACAACAAAGTGAGCATATTGTAACAGAGTGGAATATTCTCTAACATGGAGGCCTTCCTTATAATCTAATAACATGCATAAACTCTGGTGCTTTTTCTTAGTTTGATCCTAGGTTTTCTCAGTTAGTGTATTCCCCAGTGACCAGCCATAAAATCCAAGTTTATAATTAGGAGATGGACCAGGACCACAGTATGTATGTGTGAATATTTTCTCACACATATATACCTCTAAAAACTAGGTGCATCCTATGGCCCATTGTGTCTTATGGGGCAAAAAATATGGTATATGGTAATCTGCCTAGTGTAGACTTTCTTCTTGCCCGACAGCAGAATATACAAAATTACCCCCTCTGATAGGCCAAGAAATCTAATGAGAATCGGCTCCAAATACAATGTATGGATATCCCTATATACAGCACAATGAAGGAGCTTATGTGCCAGGGACTCAAGAGCCCTAGAATTACAGGGGCAGAGCTGTGTTTCCATTGGTTGGGAGCTAAATGTGCATTGGTTTAGGTAATAAGTAGAGATGGGCACGGAACAAACATTTTTTCGTTTCCATTACCGTTTGTCGTTTCTGTTACGCAACGAAACGACAAACAAAAATTGTGATGAAAATGCAATGAAACAAACAGAACCACGAAAATTGTGGTCGTTACGTTTCGTTTCCGTTAATGGCGACGCGCAATGAAATGAGCTGTTTTAAATGTTAAAAAACGCCCTGGACATCCATAAAAATGCAGCAATAATTATTTATATTGTCTGATAACCTACCAGGGGGGTTGGGGTCCTTAAAACGTTTGTTTTAGTCTTCTCCCATCGCGATGTATTATTCTTTTCCCCTTTAAAATGGATGTCGCCACCAGCCACAAAATGGAGGCAAGCCATGTGATGGGATCATGTTCAACCAATAGCATGCCCAGGTTGCAGACTGGGCGGGCAGGTCTGGCAGCCACAGAGGGCATAAAAAGCTCTGGCAGCCCCCGTCCTCCTTGCAGTCTCTGGTGGCGTTTAGGGTGGGATTGCTGTCTCTGCTGCGCATCTAGTTTCAGTCCTGCTGCCTCCCTGTATGCGTGCGTGCTGTGTACCTCTCGGTGAGTACCCTCCCTTGCCCTGCAGTGCAGTCACTCTGCGGCTGCCTTGCACCCTGGGCAATGCCCACCATTGCCTTTGCAGCCTCCCTGCATACCTAGTCTATACTGTGTCTCTGCCAGCATCCATTTTTTTAGTGTTTTCCCTCTGGTCTGGGGCATTGGGGGATGCCTGCGCACGGAAATGCTTTAAAAATCATGCAAAAAGCGGGTAGAAACCACAAACAAAAAAACGAAAAACGGTAGCAAAATTTTTCAAAAATTTCACGACAAACGGAAATGAACCGAAACAGACCTCTCAACGACAAACAAAAAACCGAAATGCCATTTTTCTCTTTCGTGCCCATCTCTAGTAATAAGTATGCTCAGGTCTGTTAATTACATCTACTGTGGATATGCACAAAAGCTTCATTCCTATACATACTGTATTTTTGCTCTATAGATGCATTCCCCTCCTCAAAAGTAAGGGGAAATGTCTGTGTGTCTTATAGAGTGAATACAGTAGTCCCCACTACATATATATCACAGAATGTCATTTAGAGAGAAGTTACCTGCACAAAGCCTCTCTCATCCCCTGCTACAGCCAGGATTCTGCAGCTCCAATCACCTCATTTGCAAAGAAGTCTCCTCCATGCAGCCTCTACTCACCCCTCCCCTTCTGCAGCCAAGATTCCCCAGTCAAAAATCACCTGATTTCCAAAGAGATCTCTTCCACAGGGCCTCTACCCTCCCCTTTTGCAGCTTGAATTCCACAGTCCCAATCACCTCATTTGTAAGCCTCTTTTTTTGCAGCTTCAGTTCCCTCCTCTTTTGCAGCTTGTTTCTACCCTTCCCTTTTGCAGCTTAGATTCCACAGTTCCAATCACCTCCTTTGCAAACCTTCCCTTTTGCAGCCTGGATTCCCCAGTCCCAGTCACCTTGTTTGCAACCCTCATCCTTTGCAACTTGGATCCCCCCCAGTCAAAAATCACCACATTTGCAAGGAGGTCTCCTCCATGGAGCTTCTTCCCTCTCCTTTTGCAGCCAGGATTTCCCCACCATGAAATCTTAGGCTAAACATTTTTTCTTGTTTTCCTCCTCTAAAAACTAGATTCATCTTATGCTCAGGTGTGTCTTATAGAGTGAAAAATATGGTATTTACTCAGCAGAGATGCATTTGATTGCTTTTCCCATTCTCATCTGAGAATGAGAAATTGCAAAATGTATATTAGTTTCTCTTTAAGACATCAAGATATTTTCAACTGTTATCAATAAAAGTTCCATATCTACAAGAATGGTTCCCCCAACACACAAATGATGCATGCAGTTACAATGGCTGCTGCTCTCCTACATGGATCTTCACAAATTACAAACATCAGACTGGCTGTTTGAGTCTTTTGGACCAATCAGCCAGTCATTGTGTGCTTGGTGTCGGCTCTACTTCAGAAAGAGAAAAGTCACTAAATTTCTCCTAATGCATTTTGAACAAATTACAGCAAATTCAACAGAAATAAAATGCTCCTTATCTCATTCTCATGCTGGAGATGAGAAATTCCACAGGGGTCAACAGATTATTAACAAGCTGTCTTGCTGAGGTTAAAGGTCTCAAAAAAGAAGATCTTCATGGACTTCCTCACATCCCTCAGCAGGAATTAGTCCTTCTATGTATAGAATATTGCCTTTGTAGATTATTTTTCTTCTGATCGTGGAATAAAATATATTTTCTTTTCTGAATGGAGATCCCAAAAGTGTACATTTCAGTGGTTGTCTTCTCAAACTCATTCCAAAATTTTAAAGAAATCGGTTGGATCAAAGATCTTTTTCTCTTACTAAAATGAGGCCTGTATGTCTCGCCTATGTTTTTCAACTAATTTTAGTTGGAAATTAAAAATTGTGCTATTTTTGTCTAAGCAGGACTTGAATTGACCACCATCATCACCATCCTCATCACGCACAGCCAGCACTGCCACAGAGTACACCTTAGGGGAGGGAAATTCCTCATGAGGTAGCAATTTATCCATGTGTGCTGTCAAAGAATGAGCTATCTCAGCCAAAGCAGCTGTGGATTTGTGCCCACTTGCTGTTATTGCAATTGATCTTTCACTTCAAAACCACACAAGGAACTCTTCAATCCACCACCCTCTGCTCTTGTCGCTGACGGAAAACCTCGCTGTTATGTCCCCACCAGCTACTGTCATTATATTACCTTCGGACTTGGGAAAGAAGCCAGGTCAGACACATCACTGTTCAATATTAAATGGGCACACACTTTCCTCTGGTTTCTAAATTTGCTATGAAGGACAAAGCCCTGAGATGGAAACACTAAAAAGGAAAATATACAAGAAAATTGTGAGTGAAAGAAGCACAATACCTGGTACTTTTCAAAGAATGCATAGCAGCTGTCCCTCATAGAAGGGCCATCCAGAGGCACATGTGCGGTTGTTTGGGGGCTTGGGAAACCTGTTTGGAATCTTCAAGGCGTGTTTGCAAAGAAATGCACAGTTGAAGGAGAGAAGTGAGGCTTCTGAAGGCATTTCTCAGTCTGCCTCTGGATGAGATACACATAAATGAAGGGACTGATACTAGGTGAACATGTTTTCTGTTAACAAACCAGACAGAAAAAGCACAGGTGGTGTAGGATGAAAGGAAAGGCCATAGAGCACCATATTTGTACTATAGTATATTCCTTAGTTGAGGAGAGGAGAAGAAGCATTGAAGATAGATCTGACCTTAATGTTCACATGAATGTATTAAATTTATCAGTGTTGCAGTGGAATAAACTGACAAGGGTAGGCAGGTGGACATGAATAACTATCAAGTGATATAGATTATCTTGAACATGGGGCAAGACCTTTAAGCTATCCTTGTATCATTTTTCTTTCAGTATCTGGTAGGAAATATACTATAACTAACTCCTTGCTAACAGAGGGGAAGAATGACTCCCCAAATTTTGAAAGCTATATTAAAAGAAATGTAAAAGACATACTTGTCTTAGTTCAGTGATCAAAATAAATATCCTAATGCTTTTTAAAAATTAAAACAGATTTTTAAAAAACACCCACATTTCATTCTTTTTTATTACGTGCCAATTCCAACTTAGGGTTACCTTTTCAAGAGTTTTTTTTAAGTATACAATGTTCAGATGTCACTTTCTAGAGGCACTCTGGGAGTGTATAACTTGCTCAAGGCAACACAAGATGGCTCTTCTGCCAGGAGGCACAGTGGGAAATCACACACCCAGTCTCTGGCGCCACAGTCAGATATCTAAGTCACTGAGCAATTTAAGCCAGGTGCCTCACTGACAGCTCAAAATTTAAAAATAAGGGACACATTTAATACCTTGTGATGCCACTGAAATTATTGATCACCTGTTTCAATATCATACATTTCTCCTCCAACGCATTGTTACGATTTTAGCAATATTTCTTGAGAAGAAAAAATTCGCAGACATGGAAAGTTAAATGGATGTCAAACCTTTTCTTAAACTCTCTCACTTTCATCTGAAAATTTCTTAGACAGAGACCACCTGGAAAAGAACACAATGCCGGCTCTTGTGCAGGTATGCCTGCAGTTGTTCTTTTATGTCCACCTCTTGCCCTTTATAAAATGTCCTCTGATTGCTGTGAACTCCATGATGGGGAGGGGGATAGAGTTTTTGCCATTTATCCCCTTGGTGAAATGATCCCTTACTCTGTTACTGAGGACTGCTTTGCCTTGCTTTGCAACCACTTAAAACATTCTGATTTTTCTATTGCCACTTTTTTACCTCAGGCTGTGTTCAGACATTCAATATGTCTCTCCAGTTTCCCTCACTGATCTCAAGTTGTATCTTTTTTTGGTTCAGACTAAGCATTTCCACCTTGCAATCCACCCCATCCCCAAAGTGCTGAATTCATGAGTAATCCTGCCAGCTAGAGCCCTATTATTTTTTTATGCTGTGTTTTGTCCCATATTACTTTTGGTATGGGCTTCTGGGTATATGCACTGTCCTAGAATGTTTTTATGCATGTTGCCATTACCCCCTTTTTCATCTACTGTTAATTTAAAACACACACACACACACACACACACACACACACACACACACACACACACACACACACACACACACACACACACACACACACACACACACATTTGTTTTTTTACATTTAATGAGCATTGTGTAAATTCCTACTTATGCCAAAGGCTGTGGTGTATTAGGTTTTTTGGCAAGGATGTAGTGGAAAGAGGTGGAAGAAACTGAATGGCAGATATATGAAATCCAGAAAGGATCCTCTTGATTTCATAGTCAGAGAAGAGAAGAGAGGATGGTGCAGCTTGAAACACACAGACCGCTGGCCCCATTGGTCATGCATCACAATGGGCAATCCAGTAGCTGGCTAGTTCCTGGCTAGTTTCTGGCCCTCGGCAGCAGTGCATCTGAAGAGAAGGCACCAGCACCTAAACTCTCTGCATTGACATTTCATTGACAAATTGATGCCTTTCTTCTTCTTCTTCTTCTTCTTCTTCTTCTTCTTCTTCTTCTTCTTCTTCTTCTTCTTCTTCTTCTTCTTCTTCTTCTTCTTCTTCTTCGGGGGGTGGAAGTAATGGGAAATGGCGTTTGTGAAACTGGAATGTTGTGGTGGTGGCCATGTGAAACAAACAATTGCAGGTCATTTCGCACAAAATAGTGTGAGACTGCTCATAGATGTCTGAATATCGGTCACATGACACAATTCTGAGATCTTCCATGAACTGCGAGAAAGTGGACAGACATGTTGGATATATGAACATAGCCTTAGAGTAAGGCACACATACTTGCCCATTGTAAGACGCAGCAATGAAATTGTCCCTTACCAGAAGCTACAGGATAACTCCCTTTCTCCAGCATGATAGAATGGCTGTTGCTAAATGACAGTTGAGGGACACCCCAGGTCACCTTTCCTCCTCAGTAGCAGCAGTGGAATTGCTCTGCTTTCCTTCTCTCTTCCTCCACTAAAGTTGAATTTTCTGCCAAATCTGGTGTTGTGTAGGGGCCATGTTGGCACAGGAATTCTGAGCCAGCCAGCCGTTCTCTTTATTATATCACACACTTGGATCCATTGTTTTTGGCACAGGTCAGGAACAATTTCACTAAATGCTCCATACTAAGACTCTTTTAAAATAAGCCATTGATGGATATGTTGCTCAATAAAGACATAGAGTCAGTTTGGGAAAGCTTTAATATTGAGTGGACTGGCTTTGGATCGGGATTGCCAATCGTGTCATTCTCTGTTGACTGCCTACTTCTGTTTTTTTTTGGGGGGGGGTGTTTTTTTGTTTTGTTTTTTGTTTTGTTTTTTGTTTTTTGCAGATCAGCAAGGCATCGAAGCACACGAAGATGGATATTGATATGAAACTGTGTACAGCAGCTATTTGAAAAGAAAAGACATTGACTTATGACAGGTCTCTTCATCGTTTCATATTGTACTGTTTGTGCTTTCTCCCTTGGAGTTGCCTCTTTGGTAGCAGATAAATTCTTTTAAATAAAAATAAGCAGATAACCTGAACTTTACAAATTGTGCAGAACTCATACAAAATTGCTGAGGACAGAGACGAGGGGGAAAGTTAGTCTGGGTGTGCCGTAGGCATTACTTAGTTCCTATGAGTGAACTTGATCCACACTTCAGAAGATCTAGAATACTTTAAATTCAGATTTACGGTTCTCTACAAATCATAACTCAGCAAGTGGAGGGGGGGAATCACATAGATAAAGCGATACTGTAAAGATTTCCTTTTCCCTGTTTAAGTGTTCTTCTTGTGTTACCTAAAAGAGATATTCCAGGCAAAATCAGTGATAATTGCAAAACGTCATGTGTTTATCAGCAATTAAGCAACAAATATAATATTTACTTGTGCTTGACACAGAGCAGTGCAGCAGTAGCGTGCAGATAAAATGTCAGTATTGATATAAAGTATTGCAGAGTTAGGTTATGAAGAGACAATGACAATGGGTAGAGTAAAAACTCATATATTCATATATACATCAAAAAAAAATATACAGCATAACAACCAAGCAATATTTACAACAGACAAACAGAGTGTGGGGTTCTGTTCTCACCATAACAGACCCACCTAACAAATGGAAAGCTAGTGCTTTTTATACAGTTCAGTACCCATCAGATGTGAGTCATCACTAATTACAATCTGATGCAATCTGATACAATCATGATGCTATAAATCTTTCACCTGTGCTTCATCACATAACATGCCTGTGATTACTTATCTCTTACACTTGTGAATTAACATCATGAGTCTGCAGAATCTAACTGCCCCCATTTTACAATTCTCTTTCCACTATCTCTTAAATATACATAACATATATTTTATCAACTTTTACATATCTTGACAGTGTTCACAATGGGGCTACAAATGCACTGCGTTCATTGTTGAACCATGATTACATGCTGCCCCATTGCCCGCAGGGACACATTGTGCAAATTTGCACAACATGCAAATAAATACAAATCTATAAGAAAAAATTAAGAATTGTAAACTTCTAATCATGCGTGGGCATTTTTAAAAAATAGCATTTGTGCAGCAGCAAGATAACATAGACTTAGTAATGAATGCAAGAGAAAATTAAAGGCACCGGAATTCCCTAGTAACAGTCTAACGGATATGATGAATGTTCCACTGTTGGATACAAAATGAGTGCACAACAGTACCAGTTATTCAGTGGCTTATCTACCTACTCACCTGGCCAAGAAATTTCATTATATGGTAGGACGAGGGAAGACATCAATCTTTCTTCCAGTCACACGAAACACATTGGCCTCCATTTAATTGACTAGTAAAACTGAAATATATATATTTCTATTTCTTTCACCTTTTCTTTTGGCTTCTCTGTCAGAGAAGCAAAAAGAAAAGGTGAAAGAAATAGGGTCAGAAACCCAAATGCAATTTTTTAGCAACCTGCCTCAAAGGACAAATAATCATTGCAAAGAAGAACAATATTGCAGAAGAGTGGACACAAAGTAACCTCTACTGTAAGCTCCAAGATATCCAAGGGAAATTCAAAACCAAGATAAGAGAAACTGAAATATCAAGAAATAAATGTCTTACCTGATCAGGACAAATTGAGATAAGATAGTGTGGTAAATCACAGCTGGATTAGGCCCATTGAATCAATGGAACTTATGGAGAATTTGCCACACCCAATCCCCACAGATTCAATACACCTATTCAGCTTGTGGTTTACTACTCTAAGCAACAAAAATTCAACCAATATGTGGAACTACTACTATACAGAAGAGATCTAAGGATGACATATCCTTTCAAACAAAAAAACTGTTCATGAAGAACCTACTGTTTTAGAAAGAGAACTGAAAACTGTTTTCTAAGCAGTTGGAAGAAATAAATCTCTAGGAGAAAAGGGGATACCAATAAGTGAATGAATAAATGAAAACCCTAACAAGACAATCCCAACAAATATGGAAAACAAAACAATGGCCCACTGACTGGAATGTATGTGAACATAGATTCCAATAATTATAGGCACATAGTATTAACTTCCCCTTCAAGCAAAGTAAAACTGAAACGTTTACAACAGAGAATTTTATCATATATGGAGCAAGAAATGCTAGATGTTCAAATGGGATTCAAAAAGAAAACCCCTACACATCATAATGAAAATATATGTCCGTTATTGACGTGTGCCAAAGATAAAGATTTTCAAGTGCAAGGATGTGTCACTGGGGACTATGGCCAAGCTGATCCACGTTCTCTGATACTATGTATGAATGTGAAAGCTGAGTAGGCAGGAAAGTGGACACTTATCTACTCAAAGCATTGTATTGTAAGAGGACTCTATAGACATTAGAGATGGGGACGACCAGGAAAAATTACGTTTCGAGTTGTCGTGTGTCGGAGCCGGCCCATTTCGGCTCATTTCCGTTTTCCGCGAAATCTTCCAAAAAATTGTCGTTTTGTTTGTCGTTTTTTTCATCTGTCGTTAGTACTGGTTTTGGGGGGGGGCTCCTGGAGGCACCTCTCTGGGGTGGGTGCCTCCTCTGGCCCACCATGAAGGGAAAGCGGGCTCCTGGAGGCACCTCTCTGGGGTGGGTGCCTCCTCTGGCCCGCTACAAAATGGCATGCATAGCCAATTGGATATGCATACCATTAAGTTGCAGTGGCAGTAGCAGGCAGAGGCACCTCTCTTTCGGGTGCCTCTGTGACTCACTGCTTGCGGTGCACTTGGGCTGGGGAACGAAGTGAGAGAGGACCCCTACGGGCACCCTGTGACTCACTAAGAAGGGAAGTGTACTTGCTGTAGTGCAATGTGAGTACACATCTGGCTTACTGGTTAGGGGTTAGCGCAAGGGCTAGGCTTAGGGTTACGGGTAAGGTTAGGATGAGTTACTGGGGTGCACCTCTGGGTGCCTCTCTGACCCACTAAGAAGGACAGTGTACTAGCGTATGGGTTCGGGTTCGGGTTCGGGTTCGGGTTCGGGTTCGGGCTAGGGTTAGTGGGCTTTTTATGCCTGACTGGCACATCCCAGAAGTCTAGGTCAAAACCTGGCCAAGTGGCCATGCAATTGGTGGAATGGCTCCAAAAATTTGCATGGTCCACTCCCATGGCCAGCCCATCATTGCGCAGGTGTAAAAAAATAAAAATAAAAATAAAATAAAATAAAATCAATGGAGACGTTTTGTTGCAAGAAAAACCCACTGCTGCTACTGAAAAAATTCAGGCAGTTTTAAAATAGCTATTTTCGCATGTTTCTGTGGTGCTTTGGTGTATTTTTGGACCACGCGATTTCAAAATAAATATTGCGGTCGCCCCATTTGGATCCCCCACCCGCACCGCATGGCATGGCGAGTTGGCGAGACGACGAGGATGCATGCAGCCCAGGAGAGGAGAGGGGGGGAGGCTGAGGACCCCCCCCGAAACCACCCTTCTGGTAGGTGCCCTCACTGAGGCAGGCATATTTTTGCCTGCTTTTTTGGCCAGGAATCAGGGTTTTTTATTTGTAAAACTTTTTTCTGTGCCGCGCCGCTTGGTGAGTTGGCGTGGTGACTCGACGAGGATGCGCACTTTGCGCAGCCCAGGAGAGGAGGGGGGAGGCCGGGGACCCCCCCCCCAGAAACCACCCCTCTGGTAGGTGCCCTCACTCAGGCAGGCATATTTTCGCCTGCTTTTTTGGCCGGGAATCGGGTTGGTTTTTTAATTTTTAAAACTTTTTTTCTGTGCCGCGCCGCTTGGCGAGTTGGCGTGGCGACTCGATGAGGATGCGCACTTTGCGCAGCCCAGGAGAGGAGGGGGGAGGCTGGGGGACCCCCCCCCCAGAAACCACCCCTCTGGTAGGTGCCCTCACTCAGGCAGGCATATTTTCGCCTGCTTTTTTGGCCGGGAATCGTTTTTTTTTTAATTTTTAAAACTTTTTTCCTGTGCCGCGCCGCTTGGCGAGCTGGCGTGGCGACTCGACGAGGATGTGCACTTTGCGCAGCCCAGGAGAGGAGGGGGGAGGCTGGGGGACCCCCCCCAGAAACCACCCCTCTGGTAGGTGCCCTCACTCAGGCAGGCATATTTTCGCCTGCTTCTTTGGCCGGGAATCGGGTTTTTTTAATTTTTAAAACTTTTTTCCTGTGCTGCTTGGCATCGCGCGATCGCTGGAACGACCACGACAAATCAGACCCAATTTTTCTTTAGTCGGTTCGAGTTCGAGTTCTGGCGGAGTAATTGTCGTTACCGTTTCCGTTACGTAACGGAAACGAGAAATGGAAACGGAAACGAGAATTTTGCCAAGTCGTGCCCATGTCTAATAGACATAATGGATTACCAAAAAGACAAAGAAATTGATTCTAGATCAAATCACTCCTGGCTGTACTCTTGCTGGAAGCTAAAATGACTAAACTAAGGCTAAAATAATTTGGATATATCATGAGAAGACAAGACTCAGGAAAATAAAAGGGGGCACTTCCGGCCCACGACGAGATGGCTGGGTGAATCGGCAGCTCTGCTTAATGTGAAGAATAAAACTTGAAATACTGTCTTTAATGACACCAAAATCGTGAGTAAAAGATCATAAACCATTGGGGAGGACAGGCTGAAAACTGTGTATCTTTAAGGGGAGAGATAACAATGAATTACTGAAGCAGTGATTTACTTTCGCTTTCTGCCGAAATCACGTCCCAGGCAGACGGGCTGTGAGAGACTGTGAGAGAAGTTGTTTTTCTTTGCTTTGAGGCTAGAAAGAAAGAAAAAAATTCTACTTACTTGGTTTTTCTGCATGCCACCCAAGAAAAAGGGTCCTACTGTGATAAAAAAGTGGGTACGTAAACCCTCAGACGCCTCGTATCAGCGAGCTCGTCTTGAGAGAGCAGAAGCTGTTGCTGAAGCTGACACAATGGCGTCTGATTCTGGCAAAGTGCCAGCACATCAGCCAGATTTCTCAAGGGAGTTTAAAAACTTGAAAGCAGAAGTCAGCTCCCCCTTTAAATCAGCTCTAAAAGATGTAACTTCTACTATCGAAGACCGTTTCCAGTCCTTATCATCACAGAATAAAGACCTAAGGAAGGACCTTTTACAAGAAATACAAAACCCTGCAGTCACAGGTATCTAATAACGGCATTGAACTGAAAAAACTAGCAGGAGAAATCAATCAAGTTCAAACTCTAGCCTCCAAGAATGAAAGAGCTATCGCTGCACATGATGAAGAGATCGATGCCATACAGCGGAAGCTTATCTATATGGAGGATTATTCTCGAAGGTCTAATCTGAAATTAATTAATTATGAACTCCAGGATAAAAAAGAAATGAAGAAAGAAATCCTCATTTGGCTTAATTCTATCCTCCCCCAACATCTTGCTGAGACTGATATTGAAAGGATACACTTTATAGGTAGTGCTATGAAAGCTACTCCAAGACCAATTCATTAGATTTACTGCTTATGCCATCAAAGAACAACTGATGTCAACTCTTAGGGCAAAGCCTGACCTGCTGAAGCGTGAAGGAAGAGTTCTACAAGTTTATCAGGATATCTCCAGGGAGACTTTTGAATGGAGGAAAACCATGAGGCCTGTCACAAATGCTCTGAGAAACAACAACTATAGATACAACTGGGGATCCCGATCTTTCTCAAGGTGTGGAAGGGTCCAACTCTACACAAAATTTATTCTTTGGAAGAAGGTGAACAACTTCTCAAGGCATGGAACATTCAAATCGAAGAAGAATAGAGAACTCCAAATTCAGCATCTGCAGTGAAGTCACTGTCACCCTTTAACTCTTTAAATCTTTCAATGGGCAAACAAAATGGAGACCGATTTGAAGAGTATTGCACTACAGAAGACAGCCCTCCTTTTCTCTCTTTTCTCGCTTTTCCTGTCTCTCCCTTCCCTTCCCTCCCGTTTTTTATATTCCCCCCCTTTTTTTTTTTTTTTTTCAGCCCATTTTGTTTTATTTTGGTTATATTTGGACTTGCCCGTCCCTTAATTCTCCACTCTCATCCTGTTCCTTATCCTTTATTCTTTCCCAGTATATTTTTCCTTTCCCCCCTTATTTTTTCTCTATTTTTTTTATTCTTATTTTTATTTTTATTTATTGTTTTTGTTTTTTTTGGGGGGGGAGGGGACTGAGGGAGGAAAGGAGGTGAATAGAAGGATCTTAAAATTTATATTATTATGTTATCTCTTTCAATACATTCTTTGTTTTCAACTTTTCACGTATATAACTGTAAACAAGATTAGACAGTGCTAACGCTAACTTAGAGCTTCTGAATCATTATTTAGCCATCGGGAAGTGTACGGGTGCTTTCCCCCTCCCTCCTATAAGGGCGCATACAGAATGTGTGTGAGAGCCAAGAGGATGGGAGAACAGAAAATAAATGTAGGTGGTAGGGTTTGGCTAATCATTGCCTTTTTTTTTATTATATGTAATGTTTGTTTGAATATGTGCACAAAGAGACGTTCCAGATTGATAATAGAATGAAAATATGGGTAGACTGTTAAAATTGGTTACATTGAATGCCAAGGGTCTAGGAACTGTCACGAAGAGAAAAAGAATAGAGTCATTAATCAAGAAGAATAAACCGGACATCGTCTTTCTTCAAGAAACACACCAAGCGAAAGATGGCCAAAACGAACTGAAACTACCCAACATCAACATCTATGAAAAAAGTTTTGGTACATCTAAAGCAAGGGGGGTGGCAATCTTAATATCAAAGCACTGTGATTGTATTGTTGAAAAAACTGTGAAAGACTTGGAAGGTAGATATATTATTCTTCAGGCCACAATTGGACTAGAACAATATACATGATGATAAATGTTTATGCACCAAATGCTAATCACAACCTGTTTTACAAAGAGGTATGGGAGCAGATAGAAAAGGTACAGAAAGGACATGTGATTTTGGCAGGAGATTTCAACATGGTTATGGACAAAATAAAAGATAAAACAATGACTAGGAAGGTAGACTTCAGGGCTAGACATACAATCTTAACAAAATTCATCGCAAATACAGGACTAAAGGATGTTTGGAGAGAATTAAAGGGCGATGAAAGAAAATTTACTTTTTATTCATCAGCCCATAAAGCTTATTCAAGAATAGATTTTATATTTATCTCACAAAGTTTGCTATCTAAAGTTGTAAATACAAATATAGAATTGATAAAAATTTCTGATCATGCTTTAATGTCTATTGAAATAGAAAATAAGAAGAATTATAAGGAAGCAAGAAGGTGGACAATAAACCCTAGAATTTTTCAAACCCCAGATACAGTACAAAAAATACAAAGAGAATGGCTAGAAACCTGGAATATCAATGAAGAAGGTGGTGGTCAAATAGGAGTTATCTGGGACACTCTGAAGGCAGCGGCTAGAGGTTACATAATAAAAGAAAGTGCTATTATTAAAAGTCGAGATCAGCAAAATAAAAAAAAATTGGAGGCTACTATAGCAGACCTTGAATCTCAATTTTTTCTAACCAAAGACAAAATTTTTTAATTCAGGTTGAGGCCAGGAAAAGGGAATTAGAAGATATAGATCTACAACAAACCCAAAGAAATCTACTATATTTGAAAAGAAACTTTTTCGAATACAGTAATAAAAACTCCAAGATGCTAGCAAAATTAGCACAGAAAAGGAAAGAAAAAAAAAAGGAAAATAAAATAATGTTAGGAAAAGGAGAAGATTTAATACAAGATGGTTTGAGTCAATAAAGAAAACTATAGCCTCTGTCTATAATACTTGAACAGGGCTTGTGAATTATAGGTCCTTTGGGAGATTACTGGTTCAGAATATTGACATACACTGGAAATGACTTGACAGCATGCAGCAACAAATCAAATGGCTAATGCCAAGTAGAAGAGGGTAAGCCAACACTGGTGTACATCCCAATTTTCTGCCATCTTATTTCACATCCTATTTCAAATGAAAATCCTAACACTTAGAAGACTTCTGGAAAACATAACTATTACATCTTTTCTAAAATGGATTGCTGTATACCTGCTGTAGGATGGGTTAGAATCAAAGAGTTCAAAGAGACCTCAAGGGCCAGATAGTCCAATCTGTTCGTTTTTTTTTTAATGACAGCTTCCAGAAGTGGAAGAAAACAGGAAACGGCAAATCACCTCCCCTTTGATTTGCTTTTCTTAAAGAAAGTGGACCAAATCAGATCATTTCAGGTGCACATGCCATGAGGATATAAAAACCACAGCACATGGCATACCAGATCTCTAGATGATCTTAATGCAACCTCTTTAGTCTGTGCAAGTCTGTTCCAAATGAGCTGTGTAACCAGGCACTAAGATTGGATCAGTTAGAAACAGTTCAGTTTTTAAATGGAACGTCTTACACGAACTTCAATCATGTCACTATATGTTGAGGACCTTTAGGGAAAAGGTGGGATGTAAATACAAATAAAGCATATTAAGACAGAGGGACGATTTTGCAATCTAGTACTCCTAGAAATAACAGCAAGTACTACTTGTTCCATTCAAGTTTCACATGGATTCACTTGAATTAGCATAAATGGTAAAAAACATACTTCAAGAAAGTGTAGGTCAGGAATGGCAAATTTACTGCAAATCGCACAAGAACATTAAATGTATGCATGAGGGAAATGAATTGACCTTCCATTGACTTTCCATTTTCCTCTTGAGGAAAGGCAACCATTTTGTTAAATGCTCAGAATGTGATATAAATTGCCAAATTATTATGGATTTTTTAAAAAACATATTCAGATTAATGGTAACATGTTTTAACTGTTTCCAACCAGTTGAAGCAGTTTAGTGCAATAATTAATGAGAAAAGACTATTTGAAGAGTGTACTTACTTTTCACTATTCATCATCAACAGACAGAGATTGGTACATATACAACTGGAAGAGCCAATTTGAACCACTTATACAAGATATAGAGATAATAATAATAATGTATTGCCAAGTAAGTTCTGACATGTGGTGAGCCTTTCTAGGGTTTTCTAGGTATAGAATATTCAGAAGTGGTTTACTATTCCCTTCTCCTGGGGGTGCCCTGGGACATTGTGGCTTACCCAAGGCTACACAGGTTGGCTCTTCTGGGATGCACAGTGGTGAATCGAACTGCCATCCTCTGGATCCACAGATAGATAAACGACTGAGCTATCTGGCCATTCTGCATATAATCATGTACAGTGCTACCTTGTATAAAGGAATTAATTATTTCCAATGAAATTATGTTAAGCAAATTTCCCTTTATACAAATTTTCCATAAGAATGTATTGAAAACAAAGTAATCCCTAACCGCGACCATTTTTATGTTGTGCGGATTGGCCCCATAGGCGATTCTGTTAAGCAAATTTCCCCTATCTCCAGAATTCTTTATGTTCTACAGATTTTATGTTATACAAACTGTTTGTTATACAAGGGTCCACTGTATTATAAATAATATATGGTTCATTCAAAATGTGAACTCAGGGATATGTACACATTTCCATTTCCTTGTCAAAAATGGGAGGCAAATGATGGTCCACACATCACATACAACTCTGAGGCCCAAATATGGCCCTAGAACCGCAGAGCTGCGTTTCTTTAAAAAATATTCAGCTCCAAAAATCACATCATCCCTTCCCTTTCAAGCACACTTTTGCCATATTTTAAATTCCCTAGCAATTTGGTGTCCCCCACCCCACATTGAAGTTCATTTTTTAAACATAGCTGCTACAAACATATGAAGGAGCTGTGCAATGGGCAGGTAGACCATTCAGATCTCTGGATGTCACCAGTAGATATGGGCACGACTCAGCGAAATTGTCGTTTCCATTTTTGGTTATCGTTTCCATTACGTAACGGAAACGGTAACGATAATTAAGCCGTCAGAACTTGAACTCGAACCGAAAAAAGAAAAATTTGGTTGGGTTTTTCATTTCCGTTTGTGGCATCGCGGCGATCGCGCAATGCGAAGCACAGAAAAAGTTTTTAAAAGTTTTTTTTTTTTTAAACCAACTCCCGGCCAAAAAAGCAGGCGAAAATATGCCTGCCTGAGGCTTTGCCACCTACCAGAGGGATGGTTTCTGGGGAGGTCCCCGGCCTTTCCCCCCCTCTTATCCTGTCCTGGGCTGCTTGCACCAGGCTGGGGGGGGGGGTCATCCTCATCGTCTCGCCATGCCATGCGGTGGGGGGGATCCAAAATGGCGACCACAATTTTTCTTTTGAAATCGTGGTCAAAAAACACACCAAATCACCACAGAAACATGTGAAATTTATTTATTTTAAATGCCTGGATTTTAATAGTAGCAGCAGTGGGGTTTTTTTATAGCAATAAAACGTCGTATTGATTTTATTTTATTTTATTTTATTTTATATTTTTTTAGACCTGCCCATTTGGCCTGGGTATGGGATGGGACCATGCAAATTTTTTGAACCATTCCACCAATGGTATCGCCAGGTTTTTGACTGACACTTCTGGATGTCTCGGAGGGCATAAAAAGCTGAGGCACTTTCTAGAAATCGCAGTCGGGTGTATGGATGTGGTTGAGGGAGGAGGGCTGGCTGCTGGTGCTGGTGTGATCCAATCAAGATTGAGGAGGAAGGCTGGAGGCTTTAGGATTTAAGTTAGGCAGGCAGGGAGGGAATTGAATTTAGAAAATAATTTCTTTGATTCCCTGCAGCATTGTCTGCTGAAGGGAATAGCAGTTTATTCTTTATTTCTTCTCTGGCAGTTTGCGAGGATTTTTTTCTGATATTGGATAAAGGGGGAGGTTCGACTGGGAGTGGGAGGTGTGGATTTATTTTAAATATATATTATATACTACCATTTATTTTCTGTTTTCCCAACTTCAATTTGCTTGCACACACACACATTTGGGGTGCAAGCCAAGAACAGAACCTCTATCCTAAGTGATATCCTAACTCTCCACTTGCCCGTCTGCCCGTGCCGCCACCCACCAGCGGCCCACGCCACCGCCCGCCCACTCGCCTGCCCGTGGCTGCCGCCTGCCCATGGCCCCCCGCCACCACCGCCCGCCCGCACCTCCCCCCCACCCGCCCACCCGCCCCGCCCGCTGCCTAGGGCGCAAAAACACCTAGCATCGGCCCTGATTGCGGGACACCCCTATGCTCTGGGAAGTCAAATCGCGCTAAATCGCGGTGGAAACGTCAAATGACAAACGACAAACGAAACGAAAATTTTTTTGAAAAATTTCGTGACAAACGGAAACGACCTGAAACGGACCCGTTCCGACAAACGAAAACTCGAAACGTCATTTTTTCTGGTCGTGCCCATGTCTAGTCATCAGCTATTGCAGTGTAGTAAACAATTCTGATTTTTGTAACAAAAAGAGTTGACAGTAAAAATCAGATGACAGTCCGGGCTATTTGAGGAGTGGTTTAGTCATGTGACAATGGACCTGGAATCCAGGCATTATTTGAGGAATAAGGCAACACAATACATTGAGGCTTTGATGACTGTGTGGTTAGTCCTCTTGCAGATCAGCCCACCCACCCACCATCTCTCTTGCATGAAACAGATGAGCCTCTGCTTGGAGATCTTTCTGCATCCATATAGAGGTTCCTCAGATGATGAGGGGTACAAAGAGGTCAAGGTTCTACATTACAAAGGGAGTTGCCACAAACAGAAAAAAAGCTCCTTGCTGTAGATGTTATCCATCAATATTTGAGTGTCTAGATTGAGTTGCTTGGCCTTGAAGATGGCATAAAACATAGAACTTGGCAGAACACAGCTCAGCCTTTGAGACTTGTAAGCTCATTAGTATCAGACACTTTTTCAGGAAACTGATCTTCATGCTTTATTGGGCTTTACCTTTGGACTAAGAAGTTTTGTTCCTAAACAAAAGCAGAAGATAGATAGATAGATAGATAGATAGATAGATAGATAGATAGATAGATAGATAGATAGATAGATAGATAGATAGATCAATTGTTATGGAACCAGGACATTACATTTTATGTACCAAAAAAGGGCAGGCAGAAGCATGACTACAAGCAGCAGCAGAATGCAATAATAATGATTCCTATAATGTGTTCTTTATAATGTCTACAGGAAGACTCGTGGGAGAGAAATGGGCTGGAGAAGAAGTAGATACTGTCAAGTAATGTAATTTTTAACAAAATGTATGTAATATAATAGTGGCCTAGATGCCCTAAGCACATCCGATCTCGCCTGATTTCGGAAGCTAAGCAGGGTCAGCCCTGGTTAGTACTTGGATGGGAGACTACCAGGGAATATCAGGTGCTGTAAACGCCTAGAGTAGGAACTGGCAAGACACTCCAGTATTCCTGCCAAGAACACTCCATGGACATGGAGTCACGAAGAGTCGGTCACGACTGTAACGACACAACACACACACATGTAAAATAATATTTAACAGATTCAAAATGGTTTCTGTGTATAAATGCATAATCACTTGTCAAGACACAGGTGAATAGTGTAATCACATGAAAAGGTCAGAATAATTATATCCAGGTGCTTAACTTTGTCTGCCTATGTTTACTCATGTGATTAATTTATATGATGTCTGCCATATGTATAAAATGCAGGATTGTAACCCATTTTACTTTGGGACTGGTTTTTGAGGAAATGAACAGTTTCCCAACTACTCTGTAATATTTATGCTGTGTGTTTTATCTCGTTGTATATTTGTGAATGTTTTGGTAATACAAGTTTTTATGCTAAAGTTAAACTTCTGTCACCCAGCTTCAAATCTGTACTTAGCAAGTATCTTTCCACGCCAATGCATAACTCTGCTAATATTTGAAACATTTAAAAACCCAACCACTTCTTAACAGATACACATTGTAAAAGTGTCATGAATACAGTAGGACCCCCGTATCCACTGATTCATTATCCACTGATTCAGTTATCCATGGTTGGCAGAGGAAAAAAATTAAATAATTCAGCAACCACAAAGCAAGCTATTGTCAGAAACAGCAGCTGTAAAGCAGGCTATTTGTCATAAATAGCATCTGTAAAGCAAGCTACTGTCACAAACAGCAGTCATAAAGCAAGCTACTATCTCAAAACAGCAGTCATAAAGCAAGCTACTGTCAGAAAACAGCAGTTTGGAGGTGGGTGAGCAGGCATTCTCTCTTATCCACGGTTTTCATTATCCATGGGAAGGTCTGGAACCAATCCCCAGTGGATACTGGGGTCCTACCCTATACAAGTGCTATCATACAGTGGCTCAGTTTCTCCACCTTTGAAGCACAGAAGTATTGTAAATGAGGGTATGGGGGAAGGGCAGGACACCTTTTCCCAAAGTATGAGGGGCAGACCAGTCCAGTTAACATCTGCCTATAGTTTGAAACTTTCTGAAGTTGAAGTTACCTGAAATATATCCAAATATCCTTAATACTGCATTTATAAAACCGTGCCATATAACTGCACTACAACTATGCACATCTATTCAGAAATAATTCCAATAGCATTTGACCAGAGTTACTCCCAGGAAAGGATATATAGGATTACAGTTTACATCTATTTTGTCCATCGGTGTCTTATCCTAGAAAATTGTAGATCTAGTTTATTCCATCCACAGGCAATCTTTTTTCTTTCTTTCATAAGTTTAATCTCCAGTGAAACGAATATTATACTCACAAATCTTTGGGGGCATTTGTTGTCTTTTTTCAAATAAACTTTGTCAATTGAGAGACCATTTTCTCCTGAAAGGTGTTGATTCTTCTTATTGTGGTTCCTGGTTATATCAGCTAATTGCTGCCTTATTTAGAAGCCAGCAAAGTCAGAAGCCAGCCTTCCTTTCACAAGATGATTGGAAGCCACAAGAAAACAGCTCATCAAGGCTATCCACAAAACTATGATTGATTGCATGCATCAAGCTTGACTGCACCTTTTCTGTATTGCAGCTTCGGAATAAATGATGGCATTCTACAGCAGCCACTCTACAGTTACATAAGAATATGGTTTAAAATTAACATAAAAAGGATGATTCACATTCATTCTTTTTTGCCATCCTTTTCAGAAAGAGCATTTTTTACTCTTAGAGTATTATGAGGGTCGCCACAATAATTCACAATCCAAGCCATGATTCACAGGACATATATACTGCAGATATGGTGAAACTGAATACCTGATTGTGAATATTTGATTAAAGGTTATATTTATCCATCATAGACCAAAAAGGGGGGGAGGGAGGAGAGAGAGAGAGAGTTTGCCCTTTCTAAATCACAGAAATATATCAGTAGGCTCATGGAGTGCTATACAGTGGTACCCCGACTTAAGAGTGGCTCAACTTAAAAGCAATTCGACTTAAGAGCAGAAAACTGTTGGCATTTTAACTGCTGCCTTACAAATTTTAGATATGGTCTGCTCAACTTACAAATATTGTTTTCTTTTTTTAACTTATTTTTTCAATTTTTTTAGATAGGTATACCAATTTGAGAGTAGTTTAACTTAAGAGCATGCATTCGGAATGGCTTAAATTCATAAGTTGAGGTACCTTTGTATACAGAAAGACTACATGTGAGAATCAGATTCTTAAGGAATTTAATCTTCCTGAATTCTGGTGCAAATTGATCTGATCAAATTGATGGGTGGTGGTAGCATGTACCAGACGGAACTGGAAACATCCAATGGATCCACTTATGGAAGAGAGGGAAAAGTCTTATGATGGTGTTTTTTTTAAGAGGTAGATTTATTTCACTTCAAAACCTGTCCAATGCATTTTGGTCCAGTTTGCAGCCTTCTTTAGAGACTATGCAAAGAAAATGAAGAAGAAAACATATTGAATGGACATTGTAATTTCTATTGTCATGTGCCATCAAGTTGGAATTGACTTCATTCAGGCTACTTGTTAAGACTTCATTCAGGCTACTGTAAGACAGATGTTTAAGCAGTGTTTTTAACAGTTCCATGCTCTCCAATGCGTTGGTGTAGTGGAGCAGGAATTTGAACCCAGGCCTCCCAAGTTCTCTTCAGTCACTCTACCCACTTCACCACACCAGTTAAGGCTATTATTATAGGCACACTCAAATATTCTATAGCAAATGTTGTGAGAAAACATGCTCAAAAATATATTCATATGCTGAAGTACTTCTTTATAACTGCAGTTGAAGAGGCATGGTGGGCACGAACATGTCCCTTCTGTGTCCCTGTTCTTCTCACTTTGGGGAAAACATCTGAATTGTAGAGACTTGCCTTCCTATAGAATAGGGTTCCTCAAACTTTTTAAATAGGGGTCTGGTTCACTGTCCCTCAGACACTGTTGGGGTCTGGACTATACAGTATGACCCCCATATCCACTTACTCGCCATCTGTGGATGGTGAGTGGCAGTGCAAGGGCTCGAGGCCAGTGGAAGGCCTGCGAAATTGGGGGCAGAGGAGGAGGAGGCTGCATGGCTGGGGAATGCCTGTCCACCCACCTGCCTGCAACATCGGCGGTGGCAGCGGCGGCAGAAGCTGTGTGGCTCTGGAACACCCGATCCCCTGCCTAAGAAGGAGAAGATGGGAGGGAGAGGGAGGGAGGGAGAGGAAGGCAGCAGCAGGCAGCAGGTGGATGTGTCTGTCAGCAGTGGCAGCGGTGGGCAGCAGAGCCACACAGGCTTTGTGTGTGGCTTCCTCCTCCTCCTCCTCCTCCTCCTCTCTCACCTCCCCCACCCCATCTGCTCCGTCTCATCCCATATCCATTTTGCCTTTGCTGTTGCTGCCAGGCAGCAGCAGGACTGAGCCCTACATAGGGCTCTCACCAGGCTGCCCTCTCCTTCTCCCCCTCCTCCCTCCTCCTTCCTCTCTTCCCCCCTCCTTCTCCTCCAGGGTGCTCCTCCATTGAGCATCTGTGATCCTGGGCTGGTGTAGTTTCCCAGCAGTGGTAGTGAAGGAAGCTGCATGGCCTCAGAGCGCCTACTCGCCTGCCTGCCTGCCTGCAATAGCAGCAGCCGCATCAGCAGCAGAGGAGGCTGCTCGGCCCCAGAGCACCTGTCTGCAAGCACCATGAGTAGGAAGAGGCAGCTTGGGCCCTGGCACCCTAATCACTGTCGGGCAAGAGTGTTCACTCTTATCCTGGATTTTCGTATCTGCCAGCGGGGTCTGTACTTTCCAGTGGGCTGGGTTGAGGACCCTGGAAGGCCAGATCCAGCCCAGGGGATATAGTTTGAGGACCTCTGCTCTAGAAGCTCTCCTTTGGATGTTCCGACTTTGAAGATCAAGGTTCTACATCATATGAGTAGAACAAGCTTTTTTGTATCAGACTATTCTCTTCAAACTGACAGGAACTAGAATGGCAAGAGATCAACCTAGCAAGCTTATGTTTATCCTCCCTTCTCCAATGTTGTTATAAAGCAGTGTCTCCAACTCCCCTGAAAGGTTTCATTTAAATCCAAATCCTGAAGTCACACAATTCAAATCACAGAAAATCTCTGGAATGGAGATGTAAATCTTTGCTCTTCTTCTCCTTACATAGAAGAGGAAGAGACTGCAACAGTCTTCTCTTTGTTAGCAAGACATTTCCTGGAACTCATGATAAAGTTTTTACAACATCAATAACATGGTTCTGCAATAATAATAATTAGAGATGGGCATGAAACAAAAAAATGGCATTTCGGTTTTTTGTTTGTCATTGAGAGGTCTGTTTCGGTTTGTTTCCATTTGTCGTGAATTTTTGGAAAAAATTCATTACCGTTTTTCATTTTTCCGTTTGTCATTTCTACCCGCTTTTTGTGCGATTTTTAAAGCATTTCCGTGCACAGGCATCCCCCAACGCCCCAGACCAGAGGGAAAACATTTTTAAAAATGGATGCTGGCAGAGACACAGTATAGACTAGGTATGCAGGGAGGCTGCAAAGGCAGCGGTGGGTGTTGCCCAGGGTGCAAAGCAGCCGCAGAGTGACTGCACTGTTGGGCAAGGGAGGGTACTCACCAAGAGGTATGCAGCACGCACGCACACAGGGAGGCTGCAGGACTGAAGCTAGAGTCGCAGAGACAGCAATCCCACCCTAACTCCCACCAGAGACTGCAAGGAGGACGGGGGCTGCCAGAGCTTTTTATGCCCTCTGTGGCTGCCAGACCTGCCCGCCCAGTCTGCAACCTGGGCATGCTATTGGTTGAACATGATCCCATCACATGGCTTGCCTCCATTTTGTGGCTGGTGCGACATCCATTTTAAAGGGAAAAGAATAATACATCGCGATGGGAGAAGACAAAAACAAACGTTTTAAGGACCCCAACCCCCCTGGTAGGTATTATCAGACAATATAAATAATTATCACTGTGTTTTTACAGATGTCCAGGGTGTTTTTTTAAACATTTAAAACAGCTCATTTCATTGCGTGTCGCCATTAATGGAAACGAAACGTAACGACCACAATTTTCGTGGTTCTGTTCATTTCGTTGCATTTTCATCACAATTTTCGTTTGTCGTTTCGTTACATAATGGAAACGACAAACAGTAACGGAAACGAAAAAATGTTCGTTCCGTGCCCATCTATAATAATAATAATAATAATAATAATAATAATAATAATAATAATAATAATAATAATAATAATAATAATAATAATAATATTTTTGTGCAAAATTCCAAATGGCACCAGTAGCACAAAACTGGTATTTTGTTTAAATATTGGAAGCATGAGCTAGGTTGGCTATATATATTCATTTAACAATCAAGTCCTGCTCTGCTTTTCTTGTGTTTGCCTGTGCTTAGCACCTAAAAGGAAAAGTCAATAGAGATATTTTTTAGAAATTATGAGAGACCTGAGGTGGTTGTGGTAGGGCGTTTATGTCCCACTCTAGGTGGAGAGTGGGAAAACTTGACAGACTTTAAGATATCTTATCAAAAGTTAGTGAGAGAAAAAAGTAGCAGGTATATTCTTCATCCAAGCCCTGGAACAATATATGTATTAAATTAAACAGGGGGAACTCAGTCTCACGGTAGACAATATGTGACTGGTGGTGGTAGGGTGTGTTTGGCTTGATGAGTTACAAGTCTGCAGAAAGATCCTGTCCTTGAACTTTTCTTTTCTTTTTTTAAATAAAATTGCGTGGGAAGTGATTCCCCCCAGAGCTGGACAATAGTGACTGAGAAAAACGGCCTTTTCCTCACTCTACATGTCTGGAATTATCCAGATGAATTATCTTTATAGTAATCATTTAAAGCAGCAAGCAAATGAGAAGTGATCACATTTTGTACAAAGCCATTTGCAAACCTAAGAAGTGAGAATTCATCAAACCAATCGTTAGCTATTGTTAGGATAATTGCTAGCATGATTGCTGAGCTCCACCCCCTAAGTTTTATTTTTTGCCTCAATTACTGTTTCATTTTACCATTTATGCAAACAGCCCTGGTCTGCAATTGCATTTGGACTCAATGAATAGGCTTGATATCCATTTTAGAGCACAAAATGAGTTTTGCATTTTGAGGACATATACATATATGAAATTAGGGAAGAAGAGATTTAGGCCTCACAGCCCATTCACACTTAATTTCTGTTCTAATATTCCATTTCCTGAGTGCATCATCTTTTAAAAGTGAATGAATCTACTGTTTCAGAGGACTTATTAAAAATTGTTGCTCTATTTCCATTTACAAACCCGTCTTCGATGAGATGAAAATAATAACATTAGCTGTTACATTTGACGAAGTTTAAGATTTTATGCACTTGAAAGGAATCTCCTCTTAGCATCTTATTTTGCAGGTGAGATAGATTACAGTAGGTTTCGGTTTTAGCCCAGTCTTTCAATTTTCTCTCTGGAATTTAATTTCTTCACATTGCTTTTAGATGCTTTTCAAGTCATTTTGTAACCCAACAGCACATAGTTTCTTCATTTGTTCATTTTTGAGTAACACTAGTGTCTGTGGGAATCTTTCAGGAGGATGGAATAATTTGTGTGCAAATGACGCAGCTATGACACAGGGTATCTGTCAGTGTACCTTAAAATAATAAATGAATTTAGTACCACCTTGTTCTCTCACAACACGTACATTCATTAGGGTTGGATAAATCCTTCTGTTTTTAGGCAGTTCATCCCACTTCCAATTAATTTGTGATTCAAAAGTGTCCCCTTCAAATTTTTCCTTTTGGAACACAGGCTCGAACATAATTTATCTTAAATGATTGGTCTTGGACCGAACTATGTGGCACAGATATTCTGTAGGTCTGGAAGTCTGAAATAGTTATTTTCTTTCTCTTTCTCTTTTGAATAATCAACAAGAGAGACTTGCTCTCAGCAGCTTGGTTTGTCCCTGGATTAGAATATAAGCAGGAACAGTAATGAATAGAGATGGGCACGACTTGAAAAAAAAATTCGTGTTGTCGTTAGTTGGGCCGGTCCCGTTTCGGGTCGTTTCCGTTTTTCGTGAAAATTCGCAAAAATTAGTCGGTTCGTTTTTTCATTTTTTTCGTTGTCGTTAGTACTGGTTTTTTGGGGGGGGAGCGGGCTCCTGGAGGCACCTCTCTGGGGTGGGTGCCTCCTCTGGCCCGCTATAAGGGAAAGTGGGCTCCTGGAGGCACCCGTGGGTGCCTCCTATCCTCACCCACTAGGAAGGGGAAGCAGGCTCCAAGAGACCCCTCAACATGAGGGTCTCCCCTCCTCACCTGCTGCTGCTGCAAAATGCTATGCAATAGCCATATGGATATTGCATAACATAATGTGCAGACAGTGACTGTGAAGACTAGTGGATGGCACTGAACCCAGAGCCATAGTGAAATGCCTAACTAAGGCTCTCGCACCACCATGTCTCACACAGAAGGGAATTGTACTTGCTGCGTGTAGTGCAATGCAAGCAAGTAGATCTGGCTTTAAGGTGGGTTAGTGCAAGGGCTAGGGTTAGGCTAGTGACGGGTAAGGTTACGGTGGGCTAGTGGGTTGCACCTCTGGGTGCCTCTCTGACCCACTAAGAAGACAGTCTGTGACGTATGGGTACGGAGTCAAGGGTTAGGGTTAGGGCTAGGGCAGGTTTTAGGGGGCTTTTTGGCACATCCCAGAAGTCTCCATGGCCAAGTGGCCATGCGACTGCTGGGATGGCTCCAAAAATTTGCATGGTCGTCCACTCCCACATTGCTGGCCACTCGGCCAGCCCATCATTGCGCAGGTGTAAATAAAATAAAATAAAATAAAATCAATGGAGGACAGAGGAGGAGAGGAGAGACATTTTGTTGCAAGAAAAAACCCACTGCTACTGTGAAAAATCTGGCAGTTTATAAATTTTCGCGTGTTTCTGTTGTGCTTGTGTGTTTTTGGACCACGATTTCAAAAACAATATTGCGTTCGCCACCCCATTTTGGATCCCCCGCCCGCACCGCATGGCATGGCGAAATGGCGACTCGAGTCCGGCTGCCAAGGACGGGGGGGAGGCGGGACCCCCCCTCCAGAAACCACCCCTCCGGTATGTGCCCTGCACCCTTAGTCAAGCAGGCATTTTTCCGCCTGCTTTTTTGGCCTGGGAATGGGTGGGGGGAGAGTTTAAAAGTTTTTTCCTGTGCCGTCCGTGCCGCTTGCTTGCGCTTTAATTGCGGCGGCCGGCGGCCTGCGAGATTGGGCTTTTTGCTGGCTGGCTGCGAGCCTGCGGCGGCCGGCAAGTCCCACCAGAGCAGTCCAGGACGGGGGATGGGGGGGGAGGCCGGGGACCTCCAGAAACAACCCCTCTGGTAGGTGCCCTGGGGCACGGCAGGCATTTTTCCGCCTGCTTTTCGACCGGGAACCGGGTTTTTTTAACTTTTAAAAACTTTTTTTCTGTGCCGCGTGGCATCGCGCGATCGCGCGATGCAAGGAACGAGCACGACAAATCAGACCAAATTGTTCGTTCGTCGGTTCGAGCTCGAAGTCTGGCGGAGTAATTCCCGTTACCGTTTCCGTAGAGTAACGGAACCGAGTAACGGAAACGGAAACGAGAATACCGCTAAGTCGTGCCCATCTCTAGTAATGAATCATGATCATATGAACATTCTCTGAAGTATCTGGAAGTTGAGTCATGGCTACTGGACTTCTTTTTCTTGAGAGACAGAAACATTTTGCTGCTCATCCAAACAGCTTCATCAGTCTGAATACAGCTTGTGCCCGTCCTCCATCTTATAGTCAGCTTTGACCTCTTGAAACCCTGATCTGAAATAGGCTCTTAAGATGAACAATGGCCTGAATAGGCTCGTTAGGTAGACAATAGTATCCAAAGCCTTAAGGTGAACAATGGCCTAAGGTGCTGAAACCTATAAAGAATGGGTTGTTAGCTATAGCCTTGGTGGTGAAGGCTTTTTGATTTGTCTGGGTACTGTGGAAAGCACACCCTGATAAGTAGAAGATAGACAATGCCTGAGGCCGCCACCTCTGTTGAGGGAGGGGTTTTCAGTGCTCACGTGAATGGCTTCCCTTCTCTCTTGAACCACCTATCTGCTTTGTCTAATATGTGTACATGCTCATCTTTGAATGAGTGCCTTTTGTCCTTCAAATGGAGGTGTACTGCTTATTCTGGTCCTGAACTGTTACCCCTCCTATGTTGGTAAGTAATCATTGGCGGCATACAAGAAGGCTATGTCCATCACACCCCACAGTCAGCTAATGATATTAAGGTCTATCACCTATTCCCCAAATATTTTGGTAGTGGATTAATGATATGCTACAAAAACTCAAAACAAGCTGAATTAAAAAGTAACACATAGAAATTTCACAACTTCCTGCATCTTGAAATAGGTTCCTTTAGGGGTCTCGATTAGCTTTTAGAAGAGTCTGATCATAAGCATTTGCTGGACTTTTAAGGTGCAACTACACAGGAATTTGTCTTACTGTTTGGTCACTTCTGGGGACAGGGTGATTTACTCCTTTTCTGGTACCCATGATGTGCAAAGTCCACTTTCAAACAATAAGACCTAACAATATGCAATGTATCTGGAGTAATAGCATCAAAGTATATGTAAAAGGACCGGAGATGCAAAGCTTAAAATGACTATAACATATTCAGAGTAAGGATGTATTAATGTGCTACCCATCTCCTAAAAAACCCATTCCTTTCCCCACTTACCTACACTACTTGCTACTTACTCTATCCCTGTTCCTTATTAGCAAGTGAAAGAAATAGCCGATCCTGCAAACGAAATCCACTAAATTGTGCAGATTGTACATGACAGACTCGTTCTTGTAATGCTGACAGTAAATACTGTGAAAAATGTATCACAAATCTAATTATAGCAGCGTTATCACCATAACATTTCTAGCAGATCAAATGTTCCAGTGCTACCAGATGCTACTGATTATTAGAGCTGAAATGAAAAGTGGCTTTTCAGTTTGGAAATAGCTGTTATTTTCTGAATCCAAACACTCATGCATATATTCAGCTCCTCTGAGAATCTCCCTGGGGTCCTATATACATTTGCTAGAACACCTTGCATCAGCACTTGTTTTGTTCAGTAGCGGGAAGTGCTATGACCCGGTTAGGTGATGGTGATCTCAGCTACTGTCAATGAAGCACTTGGGCTAGCTGTACATACCATTTAGCAAGGTGAGTAGATTGGTTCTGTTGGTGGGATTTAGAAACATTGGTAAAAAGGTAAAAACTCATATCTGGGCAGTGCAGTCCTTGTCTGGCATAAGGAATGCACATGACTGGGCATTATCTACATTCAGATCTCTGTAGAGGGTGCAGCTGCCTGGTTGGCATCCCCTTTGCTTCCCTTCAGTTAAGTGGACCTCAGCAAGAGCAAAACCTGCTGATGCTATGGTGCCCACCACCACTCACAATCCCTCACAACAGGTCAGCTTTGTGGACAGCCCAGTCCACCATTAGCTGACAAGCATATTATTGGAATAGGTTAAAACTGTGGGGGAAGCAGATGAAGTTTGCAGATACTAGGGCGGAGAAGGTCAACGCGACACGATTTCAGCAGCCATGGCATCATCACGGTGCACGGTGCTGCACTTGTTGACGAAGGGCTGCCTCTTCCTCCAGCTTCTCTTCTCCCTCCTTTGTGTCCAGCTTGGGGGGGGGGGTGCCAAAAGAAGGAGGAGGCTGAGAGCTGCACCCACACTGTGGACCTCCCTCCCACTAGAGGCCAGGACCGCCTCATCCCTGCTGTCATTCCGGAAACAGGCAAAGACCTTTCTCTTCAGGCAAGCTTTCCCTGGATGATGGACTACCATAGATGGCATGTGTTTATAACCACTTAAAACTGTGTGTGTGTGTCTTTCCTTGTGGGATTACATTGACACTATGTTATCAATTGTTAGTGCCTATCCCTCACAACTTTTAGATGGTCTACTCTACTTGTTCCACAGCTCATCTTTGGAAGACTGCATTTGCACTGCTGCTGAAGCATTCATCTTCGGAGGCCACTGGAGGCCCTACCAAAATTGATAATAATCTGGAGTGTATAAAGACTTTTTAACGTGTTAGCATGGATGATGCCGTTTTGTGTCCCACATTTGTCAGGCTCCCACTGAAAAGCCAAACAGAAATCTTCAGTCTGAGGGGTGGCCATAGCATGTGCTAACTACAGCTGAAACTTCCACTTCTGATTTCTACAACTTTGATCACAATTGTTTGTGTAAGCACACAATTGGGCCAGTGGCTTGAACAGGACCAGTTTAGATTTTCAGTATTGATTGTCAGAAAAGAAACAAGACACTCTTTGGTATTCTTGTCTCACTGGTTCATGAGCTCAGGGATGACAGCCACTGAGGGTTTGAAACAGTTCAGGATAATGTTGACTCCTCAGTTTCTGCTTCTTAAAAAAAATCTCTGAACAGAATCAGACACAGGCCTTGGCGTGTGCTTGTGATGGAGAGGAAAACAATGTCTCCCAAGAAAGCTTTGACTGTCATGTCAAAGGGCCTTTTCACACGACCCCTAAGATCCGCTGGTCCCTTAAATTCGGACCAAAGATCTTAGGGGTTCGTTGCCCTTCCTTCCTCCCCACGAGAGAAAGAGGGGAAAAAATGCAGCTCACCTGGAGGAGCCTCCCGGAGCTCCGTTTCTCTTCCGTTTCTCTTCCGTTTCTCTTCTGCTTGCTTTTTTCCCTCCCACCTCTTCTCTTAAAGGGGCAGGAGGCAAAAAAAAAACACAAGCAGAAGCCAGGAGAGCCCTGCATTGACCAGATTAAATCCGGACCTGGGGATTTTCACCCACCTCAAGCAGGTACAAGAAAGTGCAGCTGGGTCACGCTTAGGTGGGCGGGGTCGCACTTAATTGTCTGCAAAGTCCGGAGCTGGTGGGAAAACACTTGTAAGGTCCGGACCTTGCAGCCATTTCCTGTGGAGCTTAGGGGTCGTGTATAAAGGCCCAAAGTCAAACACCAATAAATGTAAAATGCTGTCAGTCATTACTGACAAGATACCAAGGGCAGTTCAAACTGTGACATCCACCCACTATCATCCTAGGTAAGGTTGCTAATCTCTCACAGTTGTGAGTCACAAAGTCCACCATGAAAAGTTGCTTACCTGTAACCTTTGTTCTTTCAGTAGTCATCTGTCAACTCATACAGCCTGAACCTTTGCCTTCGTTGGGATCTCTCAGTTCCAGGCCTAAGTAGCAGACAGGGAAATGAGAGGGAAATGTGGTGATGGGTGGGGGGGCCTGCCAAAATGCTGGCCTCAGCTATAGAAGATTTTAGAATGTTTGGCACAAGCCCAATTTAATTCACAGGAGTGAGCTCATGTCAGTGGTGTCCAAACCTCAGTCCTCCAGATGTTTTGGACCGCAACTCCTACAGTCCTTTGTCACTGGCAATCTAGGCTTGGAATTCTGGGAATTGTGATCCAAAACATCTGGAGGGCTGAAGTTTGGACATCCTTATCACAGATGATCACCCAAAGAACAACGCCTACAGGTAAGAAATGCTGGCTGCAGGATGGAATGAATAGAATGATTGATGATGAGTGTCAGCTGGGGGGGACTGTTAGAATAGTTCTGACCATTGAGTGTGGGGGAAGAATATGCTTCCATGGAAGTTTATTGTGGTTGGCTGTTCTCCCCAGCCACAAAGCAAAAGGGGAGAGAGTACACAAGGATAAGGTAAATTTTTAGGATTTGAGATAGAGAGGATTTTGAACTGTAGAAAGATAGGTAAAGAAAATAGAATGGTGAAAAGTAAAGATTTAGGAGATGGTTATGATAATAGAAGTGAGGTAGATAATAGAAGTGAGGTAGAGAGGACATGAATGTGACAGGTGCAGAGAGAGCCACTGTGCACTACTGAAAAATGGAAACACAACTTAATGAGGCCAAGGAATGTCATCATGCCCTTCAACAGCAGCAGTCTCCCTCGCTGTCAGGTTCTCTAAGGTGATTGTGACTGTGACCCACCTTCCAATGTCAGGTAGGCAGAATGACTCTGACAGAAAAAGCACGCTTCATTCTTCAGCCCCTCTGTGACTGTTGACACACAGAGAAAGAGAATAAACAGGTTTCTTGTGACTTTATACTTATCTTGTACAGCTGGGTTGGGTGAACTCGAAGAGTGTGTAACTAAGTTTTGATCGGGGTATATCAGAAGAGGCTGCATCACAGTTGTCCTTCCCCACCCCCCAAAATGCACATAAATTTTTGGAAGTTAGTTTTTTTTTTAAAATAAAAATTCTCATTTTAAAATTAAGCTATGTAACATTGAAAAATTGTGGGCAGTATGTGTAACTATATTGTATTACTCCCATATCTGTGTGATCACTATCCTCTGTTTCATTTATCTACAGTCTCAAAATATTAACAATATTAAATGAAAACCTCCAGGAATACAGATTCCAATTATGTCATTACCAAAACTTGCCACTAGATGGAGGCAGAGACCATATAGTTGTAGCATTTGACATTTTCCATAGTTTGCCACTCCACAGAGATGAATCAATCAACATTGATATGGGGGTGGGGGTGGTCCTACAGTGTATGTACTTTGTAATATTGATAATGAGTAAGAGTCATGAAATTGCCCCAAAACAAAACAAAAACACAAATGATAGTGCTACACACAGAAAATGTTATGTTATATATATGGAATACAAACTTGGTTATGAACCACAACATTGAAGAAAAAGCTGAATTACAAGGACAGAAATTCTTGGCTACACTAGATTAGGAATATCTTTAATGAAGGTTAATTTGATTAACCCAAAATAATTTTTTTCAAGAGGAAAAAAAACTTTCATTAAAGTTATTATGAGGTCAATAAATCCTTGTTCCTATAAAATGGAAGAGGAAATGGACTTTTCAGGTGGTTGTTGATCTTGAACAGAGGGATCTTGTTATACTTTGAAGAGATCTTACATGTCAAATATTAAAACAGCTATAACTTCAGATTGCTCATGAGAAAAACCAAATTGGTTCACCTAAAACACTTAAGGAGGAACTGAGTAGGCCTCAAACGAAGCCTATAAATGGGTTTTCCCAAGGACTGGAAAAACAGCTGGCCCAGTTGCCGTGGAAGCAAATCTTCTGGAAAAACTGGCTCTGGAAGGAGAAAGAAACACTGTAACTAGAGATGGGCACAAACAAAAAAATGGCAATTCATTTCGTTTCATTTAAGGCTTCATTTAATTTTTAACAAAAAAAATTCATTTTGTTGGTTTGTTAATTCATTATTCATTTTTACCCGCTTTGCATGATTTAATGCATTTACACAGGGGCGTCCCAATGCCCCAGACCAGATGGAATAAATAAATAAATAAATAAATAAATAAATAAATAAATAAATAAATAAAATCAATCTGAGAAAACACATAAATGGACATTTTAAGCACTCCTCACCCCCCTGCTAGGTATTATCAGGCAGAAAAAATAATTTTCGCTGGGTTTTTAAGTACATTCAGGACATTTTAATACTTTAAAAATGCCAATCTGCACAGATTCGCTGCCATTAACAAAAGTATCTGGCAGCCATTTTGTCTCCTTTAAAAAAAGATCTCTTTAAAAATATTTTTAGATGTTTTACATCACTGGCATCAACCTAATAGCTATAATCAGGCATTTAAAAATTATGATATTTTTGTAGTGTTTCTCATCCATTTAAAGGGTTTAAAAACAGCTCATTTCTTTGCACGCCACCATTAACAAAACAAAACGTAACAAACCAATTTTTTACTCCTAGGTTTGGTATTCATTTTGTTACCTAATGAAACAAATAACGAATAACACAATGAATAAAAATTCATTTCATGCCCATTTCTAACTGTAACTCAAGCTGAACAAAATTCAGAACTTAGTTCCATCCAGTTTTCAGTGGAGAATGAATTGAAAAGAAAGAGAAACTTTGTCTGATTTCAACTTCTAAAATGCCCAAACATGTTGCAGAGGCTAATGAAAACCCATTGTTGAAGAGATGGGGCTTTGTAGAGGATTCATTTACTTTATTCCATGTAGAATTGTAGAAGGGGAAGATATGAGAAACATGAACTAGGAAACCACTAATAAAGCCAATGAGATATAGACATTGCCTAATGGAGGCTGGTCACAGGCCCCCCCTTCCTATACTCATGGGAGGACTAGCAAAAGGAAGAGGAGACTAGTATTGCACTATTACTGGCCTAGAATAATGCAGGCATCCAGAGGGTTGGCTCCATTTGAATTAATGCTTGGTAGCCAATGAAAGGTCCCCTCTCAATTATCAGACAGAATTGGAAAAGGAAGCCAGGGAGATAAGGACATCTGAGCAGATTACATTTTAGGAGTTACAAAATAAGTTTGACACAATGATGGGGTTGGCAGAAAACAGCCTAAGTGAAGTCTAGTTAAAGCAAAAGGCACAGTGTCATCAGTAAGTCAGTCAGAGACAGTCTGAATTTGAAGATAAGGGTTTTTCTGTCTCTCCCCGAGAGCAAACAAAATGTCAGCAGCCTGTGAAGAAACATGTATAATACATGATAAGAAAAACAACTCTGTGTCACATGTAAAATGTCACAGAACAAGGAAGGCAAAATCCTGCATGGAAATATGGCAAAAACCACATTTCCAAAGGGAATCAATTATAGATCAGCAGCCTGATGATATCATATCAGATCTGCTGCAAGAAACTGGAAGGAACTATATACTGTACAGCAAATTGCGGCCATCTAATATCCCTGAAGAAACTGGCCAGTGTACATACCGTTTCTTACCAAAGTTCAAAGACATATTTTCTTCCCTCCAAGGGAAAATAAATTTAGTAGCACCATACAGAAACACTAGTGATTACTGTCCTACTTGATGTCCACCATACTGAGTGAATCAGGAAGTAGTGAAATGTATGAAGGAGGAAGCAAAAGAAAATGTAAGGCTTAAAGTCATTCAGCCTTCCATGAGTCTGTGGAGCTCTCATGGAGTGTGGCTAGTAGAGATAGGCACAAAACGAACAATTTTTCGTTTCCGTTTTTGTTTTTTCATTTCGTTACGTAACAAAACTACAAACGAATTTTGTCTCTAAAATGAAACTAAATGAACAGAAACACCGGACATTTTGTCGTGCGTTTCGTTTCCGTTACTGCAATATGAGTGAATTTCTTAAAATCCTTAAAAAAATCACAAAAATTGAAATAAATGGTAACAAAATGGTAACAAAACAAATGAAAACGAAAATAATTTTTTTGCAAAAATTCACGAAAAACAGAAACGAACCGAAACAGACCCTCCAAACGACAAACGACAAACGAAATGCCATTTTTTTTATTCATGCCCATCTCTAGTGGCTAGGGATGAGTACGAAACAGAAAAATAGCATTTCATTCCATTCATATCGTAAGTAATGTTTTTTTCTTTTTTAAAAAATTGTTAGTTATGAAGCAAAATGAAGCAAAATGAACCTCCCACAGCACCAGTGCTCTAGCTGGTGCTGTGGGGGATTCAAAAGCCTCCTTGCCACTGTCTCCCAGCTGATTTTGACAACTTGAGCTGTCAAAAAAAGTCCAGCTGGGAGGTGGGCAGCTGGGAGAAAGGAGCATCCAGTCAGAAGTAAATTCCCTGCCTGACTGTTCCTTTCTCCCCTGCCACCTGCTCCTCCCAGGGGTGTGTGTTTTGGACAGGGAGTTCTGTGAGCAGTGGGAGCAGCTCCTAATGCCCACAGCACTCCCTGTCCAAAACACCCCCTGGGAAGAGGAGAAAGAAGCAGGGGTGGTGGGGAGGCTTTTGAATTCCTCGCCGCATGAGGACTCTCAATGGTGCACTGGGGGGTTTAAAAAAGGCTCTAGTCCACTACCCATGTGGTGAGCTGGAGCCTTTTTAAAATCACCTGCCTGAAAAAGCAAGAGGCTCGTTGTCGGGGGGGGGGGGGCATTTCCACCAGAGCCTTTTTTAAAATGCCCACCCACAAAAGTGAGCCTCTTTGACAGGTTGGGGTATGGAGAGGGGGCACCCCCTCTCCATACCCCAACCTGTCAAAAAGCCCCAGCTGGTAGGCAGGGGGAGAGGCCAAAGGCAGAAAAGAGCTGCCAGGGGGGAAACTGCTCCTTTCTGCCTTTTGCCCCCCCCCCCACCTATCAGCTGTTTTTTTGACAGTCTAGTTCATCATAATTCATAGATCTCATGTTCCATATTCTAATTGTGTCTGTTGTGCAACATTTACTTTTCTGTTCATTTCTTTGCATGCCAGTCCATACAATTGATAACATTAATAAAAGTTGGACCTATAGAGAAGAAATAAAGGATGACAGATTTCTTTCAAAAAGAAACCTCTGATGAAGAGTGAAAACTGCTCTAAAACCACTCAGAAGAAATAAGTCACCATGGGTAGATGGAATGCCATAGAACTGTTTGAAGTCGCAAAGACTATATCTGTTTAAAGTCTAACAGAAATATGCCAACAAATTCAGAAAACAAACAATTCACATTCCAATCCCAAAGAAAGAAGATGCCAAGAAGTACAGTAACTATGGGACCATTGGTTTAATTTCCCATGCAAGGAAGCTGAAGTTCAAGCTAGGTTCTGCAACAAAGTCTTTTAGTTTTTATGGAATGAGAAGCCTGATGTTCAAGCTAGATCCAAAAAAGGAATAGGCATTTTAGATTGTATTGCAAATATCTGCTGACTACTGGAGCACACCAAAGAATTTCAGACTTGTCTGTGCTTTATAGATTACAGCACAGCCTTTGACTGTGTGGATCATGAAATACTATGAATGTTCTGAAGGAAATGGGTGAACCCCACCATTCCTTTGTCCTGATATCTGCATTTTGGACAAGAAATTATTGTAAGGACCGATATAAAGTATAATTACAAAGAGACAGAGGTATCGGACAAAGGTGCATATCTCTCTTCTGCTCAATATGTATGCACAACATGTCATCTGGAAAACTGGACAAGTTGAAGATAAAAGATGAGTGAAAATGGGTGGAAGAAACATCAGAAATTTAAGATATTCATATATCATCTTAGTGACAGAAAGAAGCAATGACTGGACATGACCTGATGAAAGTGAAAGCAGAAAGTACCAAAGCAACTGCACATTAGGAAGAGGAAAATCATTAACAGAAGAACTATACAAATTCAGTGTTGACCATAAAGAAATTGGAATTGTTGAAGTTATTGTTAAACTTTAACAATTTCTTGGGACAGCACCCAAGAAATCAGAAGAAGGCTGAGACTCAGAAGGGCAGCCATGAAGGAATTAGAAAAGATCACCAAATGAAAGGTGTCACTGGAGACCAAGGCTGCTAACATTTGCCTGATTTCATTCTTAACCACTATGTACATGTATGAAAGCTGGACAGTGAAGAAGGCTAACAGGAAAAACTCGGTTCATGTGAAATATGGCACTGGAGAAGAGCTTTGCAGGTACTCTGGACAGCCAGAAACATGAAAAAGTTGGTTCTAGAGTAAATCATGTTTGAAGTTTCCTCTGGAGGCAAAGCTGCAAGGCCAGGCTGTCCTACTATGGGCACATCATGAGAAGGCAAGATTATATGGAAAAGTCAATAATGCTTGGAAATGTTGAAGGCAAGAGAGAAAGACCAAATATGAGGTGGACTGAGACTCCCTAAAGGAGGCCACCGCCTTGAATTTATAGGAACAAAGTAGGACTGTTGATGACAGGACATTTTACAGATTGCTCATACCAAATACAGTAGTACCTCTACTTACGAGCGGCTCTACTTAGAAACATTTGATTTAAGAGTGGGAAACCGTTGGCGTTTTAACTGCTGCCTTACAAATTTTAGATGCAGTCTGCTCTACTTACCTTTCTTATTTTTAATTTATTTTTTATTTTTTTAGATACGGCTGCTGTAGTTATGAATTGTTCGACTTATGAACATGCATTTGGAACAGATTAAACTCATAAATAGAGTTACCACTGTACCGGTATATCCATAAGTGAGGGAAAACACAACTGCATGTAACAACAAGATGCTGTTGAAAAGTTAAACAAGAGAAATCATTCCACCATCCAAAAGGAATGCTTAAGAATAACATTGGCTCTCTCGAAGTCAAAGCTATATATATGGGGTGAGACATTTACTACCATCACTGACCATATTGCCCTAAAGTATCCACAAGGTAAAAAATTATCCACAACACCAGCAAAGATCTTTGTATCTACGAGAGTATAACATGAAGACAAAGCATACTGGGGAAAATGAATACTTTTGTTGTAAACACAGTAGGCAGATGTTCTAATGTACCTCTAGAAGCCAAGAAGAAACTTGCAAAAAGGGAAGAATGGAGTCAGTAAACCACTTGGAGTAGCCAGTGAGCTCCAAAGGAAGATAGAGAACCTAAGCAATGTCAAGCATTTGGGGCAGATGGCAAGCCTCTGCATCCAAGAACAGATGGAGACAATGAAAGTGTATGGGGTGTGTGGAAAGAGGAGAATATATACCAAATACTGTCAGTCATATGAAACTTGACCATTTATAGGGAAGCAAAACTACAGTACTACTTGGCACTTGGCCAATAGTAGAGGAAGCTTTTTTATAGGGTGGGTGTAGCCATACATACATACAATTATGGATTACCCATACACGGAGACATTATTCTTCAATGTCAGTGCAATATTACCACCAAGTATGATGCCAGATATGATGCCCTTCAGTTGTCCATTGTTGCAGTTTGTATGCAGGACACAATGCACTATGGGTGATGATTTTATTGCACACATCCTCCTAACACAGAGATCCGACTAAAATGTGGGGAGCAGATTTCTGGCAAATAAATCAGTTCCTCCTTACCTACTGTGTAGCTTTTTAGCATGAAACATGGGGAACATGATTTCAGAACTTTCTTTCTTCTTTTCTGAACCTGCCAACAGCACTGCAGGACGCATATCGTATCTGCAGAGTGTTAAGCAATTACTCACAAATAATCCCTTTATGTTATGCTCCTAGTGAGCTCAATATTTTCTCCTTGCTGGTACAGATTTCATGCCACAATTAAAACCTCCACAACTTTACTGTCAACTATTTCTTGTTCTCTTATGTTAGCAGGATTCCTGGGGTGCGAGGATGCATCTCGTGGTCAGACTCATTTTCGTGTGGCCAAAACAACTCAAATTAATAAGGTTTTTACAGGCAAGTGATATGTATGCATGAGTTTTATAGTTAGAAGAACTGCAGGATCTGAAGTCACGAGCTGAAGCCTTGGTGAGGGTGGCAAAATGCAGTACAGAGTGCTCAAGGATAAAGGGATTTGTTTATTGTGTGCAGTATCTTTAATGCCTGAGCATCACCTCCTTCCTAACCCCAGCTGCCATTAGGGCTCCCTGGTTGTGCACAAAGGTGCCTATATGTGTGCAGAGCTACATGTGCAGATAAATATTATTTAGGAGGCTGTACAGGACACTCACATTGCTTGACCCACTCTCCTGTACGTACGCATGCTGTTTCACAGTCATCATACAATTGCTTGCATCCTGTGACATCACGAAGACCCACTTTCTGTTCTCATGCTGTGGCCCAGAAATCTCCCAACTCGAGGTACTCTGATGACAACACTGCTGTTGAGTCTAAGTGAAGAGGACCACAACAGTTAAGATTTGCTTACCGGGCATTGTTTCAAGTAGCCAACATGACTTTCTAGCTTCCTTCTTCAAGGAGTCAAACATAAGGACAGGCCACATAGTCAAAGGGCCTTTTTACATGACCCCTAAGATCCGCTGGTCCCTTAAATTCGGACCAGAGATCTTGAGGGTTTGTCGTTCTCCCTGCATTCCCACCCCGTCCGCACTTCCTTGTTCTGTCTGCGTGAGGGGAGGGAGAAAAAAAGGGAGAAAAGAATGCACTCTTACCTCCGGAGTGCCGGTGGAAGTTGCTCCGACCCCCCGTCACTTCCTGGTTCCTCTTAAAGGGGCGGGAGGCAAAAAACAAAAAAACAAAAAGAAGCGAGGAGAGCCCAGCACTCTCCGCATCAAAATTTTTCACTCTCCCAGAGCAGGTACTTGAAAGGTGTGCTGGGTCGCGCTTAGGTGGGCGTGGTCGCACTTAATTTTCTGTTAGCTCCGGAGCTGGTGGGGAAACATTTTTAAGCTCCGGAGCAGGGAGCCATTTGCAGCGGAGCTTAGGGGTCGTGTATAAACGCCCTAAGATACAGACTTGATGGTGTGACATTCAGGAATTTAAAGGACATTCTGAATGGCGTTACATTTATTTTTAAGGAAGGGAAGCTAACAAGGTTTAATATGGAGCTTGCTCCCCCTTTAGTTCAAAGCCTCACATGAGTTTCTCATCTCCAAATTTCCCTGCAGTAAACAACATCATGGTTGCCATAAGCCAAGGTTGGCAGTCATCATTGCCATTGAGGCAAATAATTGTTTGAATGTTATTCCTTACATGCTATCTGTATCTGTTTGTAAGACTAGGAAGGACTTTTCTGGGCTTGGGTAATTGCACATCTGTGTAGCACTAACTAGTCGTTCCTTCCAGCCTTTAAATTCAAAGAGATGTCTGCCTCTTTGCTCTGAGTTTTTGTGTCACTTTCCTTGGTTAGTGGCAGTTGTTTGTTTGATGTTGATCTATTCAGTTGGTTGCCAAGTATGCATGGAGTAAAGAAAGCAAAATGCATAAACTTTAATTTCATTTTTTTCTCCCCCAAATATCTCAGAGTGAGTTATTGAGACTTTAGGTGCCAGTTAAAGGGAACTCGGTAGCCATTATTCTCTGTGGGTCTCTGGAGTTCTACTGCATAGCAAAATAGAATTTGTCCAGAAATTCAAAACTATGCAAGAATAATAGCTGGAGTTTGAGAAGAAAACTGTTTCCAGTGCTGTACCCTTGATAGGAAGCATATTCGCTGGGCTGCATAGTTGCTTTTCCTCCCCTTCCCTCCTCAACCCTCCCAAGGGAATTCCTGTTTGATTTAACAATGTGTGAGGGGCTCGAGTTCCTTCCCTAGGCAAAAGGCAGCATAAAAATACAATAAATTCTTAAAATGATGAATCAAAGAACCTTTTGCAATTGCTACCAGGTGAATAACATAGCATTTTGGCCCTAAGTATGGGTTGATATACCATTGATCCCATAAGGACCACCTTAACTGTGAACTTAACACACACTAGCCCCCGTCCTATTCTTTGCAATGCTCATCATAGAAAAAGCAATGAACTGGGAGATGAGATGGTCCAGAACACGTGGAAGTCAGAACCCATGTTTAAATGGAATGCAACAAGTGTGTATTTTCCCACTTTGGCCACAACTTCAAATGCCTCTTCAGCCTAAACAGGTGTTCACTGGCAATGCATGAAGAAGAGTTAACTTGGAAAGGGGTGTCACATGTAAACAAGTATTTTCCCCAGCCTTCCTATCCACCTGGTTGCTCTTGGAGATCTTTGTTCATTTAGAAAGATGGCTGTACGTCTGTTCAGCTGAGCTTACTTATAACACACCTTTCATTCCAGAAATCTGTTTTACCAGATCTCTTTGAACATTCTGAGTCCAGGCATGCTGCAAAGTCCATTTCAGATCTTCATGCTGAACATGGGAAGAGTTCTAGAACTGTTATAATGGATGGAATTATCAGGATTTAAGCAAAAAAATATAATATTTAAATGTGTTTGGCACAGAGCAGTGCAGCAGTAGCGTGCAGATAAAATGTCAGTATTGATATAAAGTATTGCAGAGTTAGGTTAATGGAAGACAATGACAATGGGTAGAGTAAAAACTCATATATTCATATATACATCAAAAATATATACACAGCATAACATCCAAGCAATATATACAAGCAACAGAGTGTGGGGTTCTGTCTCTCACCATAGACAGACCCACCTAACATATGGCAAGCTAGTGCTTTTATACAGTTCAGCACCCATCAGATATGAGTCATCACTAATTACAATCTGATGCAATCTGATGCAACCATGATGTTATATAATTCTTCCACCTGTGCTTCATCACGTAACATGCCTGTGATTACTTATCTCTTACACTTGTGGATTAACATCATGAGACTGCAGAATCTAACTGCCTCCCTTTTACAACTCTCTTTCCACTATCTGTTAAATATACATAACATATATTTTATCAACTTTTACATATCTTGACAGGAATATTGAAGGCAATGCCTAGATAAGCTGTACCTACACTCTCGCTGCTTCCTTCATTCTATCAAGAGATATATACATACATATATACATTGCAGCTACTGGAGGACTGTTCAGTTAAGCAGTTCCAAATAAATTTTCTCCAGTGATGAGACAGAGAGGATTATGCTTGAGCAAAGATTTTTCATTTTTTCAAATAAACAAGTACCTGTAAAAATCCTAGTCAAATCTGGGGGGTCTGGTCTCTGTATATACTCCAATAATTACAGAAGATCTGTCATGCCAGCAGGTTGCCTGCGCGAAACATTACTCACATAAAGGGAGAATGAAAATTCATTCAGTTTTCACAATTCAAGTTCTACAAATGCCTTTTGTGACTTTTTTCATCAACACAGAAGAAGAAGAAGCAAGGTTTTAATGAATTCTGCTTTATCCTATTCTAATCCCATTATCAATGCAAATGGGATTTCCAAAAAGCTGGTGAGTTTTACTTATTTTGGGGTGCCTGTGGGGGTGGGGGTGGGGGTGATGAGTGTTTTATTATTCTTGGCATTGTGCTGTGCTGACAATGGCCATTGGAAATTCATGAGTGACTTTGCCAGCAAGAGCCTTGCACTTAAGATCGGAAGAGACAGTCTTTACCAACACTGAAGTTGAAATAATAGAAGGGTTCCAATGGCCATAAATAATGTTTATTGGGCAAAACAGTAGAAGAAGTCTATGATTGGCCTAGAGTACCTTGGAAGTTCTTTGGCTGAAGTCTGTGATTGCTCAAGGTTATAAGGGCCTCGCCGGTGATGAGGAACAAGCCATCATGCTCCTGCTGCTTTGGGTTTTCCTCTTGTAATTCATCTCCTTCTCTTCCCTGCCCTTTGATTCTTCTTCATCCTTCAGTGCTTCTCTCTGGCACTGACCTAGTCCATATCTTGTCACTTCATTGTAAATATATATTCCCTCTGGGCACGGCCCTGCCTCCTGAACTGGCATCCTTGTGGCTTCATCCCTGAAGCTATCCACTTATGTGTGGCTGAATCCTAAGGGCACGATTCTTACCTTTTTCATCCACTGTGAAGGCAACCCACAGCTTCTAAAGGTAAATTGCAATGCGTATTAAAGCTGTGATGAAAACAGAATGAACATAATGGAATGCGATTCGGAACATGCAGAGAATTTGCCAGTCTTACAGCACCGTGCTTGTGTTTTCTTAAACATGTGCTGTATTCTAGAGATGGGCACGACTTAGCGGTATTCCCGTTTCCGTTTCCGTTACTCGTTTCCGTTACTCTACGGAAACGGTAACGGGAATTACTCCGCCAGACTTCGAGCTCGAACCGACGAACGAACAATTTTGGTCTGATTTGTCGTGCTCGTTACTTGCATCGCAGCGATCGCGCAATGCCAAGCAGCACAGAAAAAAGTTTTTAAAAGTTAAAAAAAAAAAACCGATTCCCGGCCCTAAAAGTAGGCGAAAACTGTCTGAGGGCACCTACCAGGCCAGAAGGGTGTTTTATTTGGGGGGGGGGTTTTCCCCCCCCCTCTCCTTGGCTATTGCTACTGCTGCGCTGCTGGTACCAGGCTGGGAGGGCGCATCCATTTGCCATGCAGTGTGGGGGATCCAAAATGGTGACCGCAATTTTTTTTTTTGAAATCGTTGCCCAAAACCCCACCAAAGCACCACAGAAACATGCGAAAATTAGCTATTTTAAATGCTTGAATTTTTACAGTAGCAGCAGTGGGTTTTTCTTGCAAAAAAAAGTCTCCGTTGATTTTTTTATTTTATTTTATTTTATTTTATTTTTTTTACACCTGCGCATTTGCAATGATGGGCTCGCCCATGGGAATGGACCATGCAAAGTTTTGGAGCCATTCCACCAATCGCATGGCCAGGTTTTGCTGACTGTACCAGGCTGGGAGGGCGCATCCATTTGCCATGCAGTGCGGGGGATCCAAAATGGTGACCGCAATATTTTTTTTGAAATCGTGGTCCAAAAAACCACCAAAGCACCACAGAAACATGCGAAAATTAGCTATTTTAAATGCTTGAATTTTTACAGTAGCAGCAGTGGGTTTTTCTTGCAAAAAAAAAGTCTCCGTTGATTTTATTTTATTTTATTTTATTTTATTTTTTTACACCTGCACATTCGCAATGATGGGCTCGCCCATGGGAGTAGACCATGCAAATTTTCCACCAATCGCATGGCCACTTGGCCAGGTTGACCACAGAGACTTCTGGGATGTGCCAATCGGGCATAAACAGCCCATTAATCGTAGCCCAAACCCGAACCCTAAGCCTAACACATACGCCAGTACACTGTCCTTCTAAGTGGGTCAGAGAGGCACCCAGATGCACCCCAATACTCACCCTAACCTCACCCGTAACTAGCCTAACCCTAGCCCTTGCGCTAACCTGTCTTAACCCTAAGCCAGATCTACTTGCATTGCACTACATGCAAGTACGTGAGACACAGCGGGTGCAAAGAGTCTGCCAGTCCGTCACTTGTGGCTCTGGCTGACTCCTGCAGCTCCCTCCAGGAGCCCGCTACCCCCCCCAAACCAGTACTAACGACAACAAAAAAATGAAAAAACGAACTGACTAATTTTTGCGAAATTTCGCGAAAAACGGAAACGAGCCGAAACGGACTGCCTCCGACACACGACAACTCGAAAACATCATTTTCCCGAGTCGTGCCCATCTCTACTGTGTTCCAATTATGGATATAAATAACAGATTCCCATCCCACATAATCTCACTTGCTAGTTTAATTAGTGAACACAAGTGCTCCGAGCTGTGTAGCAGTGTGATTCCCCCACCCCGTAACCCATCATATTTATCATAGCTATATGATATTGACAAATGGTTGTGTTTCCTAATCATTAAATCAATTTCACCACTCTTTTTGGCTATCCTCCACTACAGCAGTTTTTTCCAACCTGGAGGTCATATGGGGGGAGGGGGGGTTCCCATGGGTCACCTCATATGTGTTGTCAATAATTTCTTTCTTGACCTTCTAGAAGTGTGATGTTAAAGTTAGTGTCTATGTATGAGAAACAGGCCCATTGGGGAGAAAGAAGCATCTGTGTGCTCAAAAAAGATGACTTTACCTCATTAAAAATGTCTTTTTATGCAAACATGGTAGGGGAATTGCAGGTTATCTAGTTATTTTTTTAAAACATTTGTGACTCAAAAAAGGTTGGGGACCCCTGCTTTACCAGTCCTACACCTTTGTATGCATTCCCAGCTCAAAATCCTGCTACTTAATTTTCTAATTAATTTCCTAAGCATTACTGTGGTGCTATCTTCACATGTACTTTTCTGATTTCATTTGTGACCCGGTGGTAGTGAACAGCACATTAAACCTTGGGCAACATGCATTCAGAATTGCAGTATTGAGCCTAAAACATTGTGGCCCAGATCCTATCATGTTGTAACAGAATAAATTACATTGGAAGAAGCCCATAGAATCAACAGGGGCATGGAGAGTCAACTCCTCTGTAAGTTCCATTGATTCAAGTGAGTCCAAGCTAACTCCAGCTTATTTTAACATACTAAATTGCAGTTAGAGCAGGCCCATTTAAAACAATAGATCTATGGGGCCCACTATAAATGCAGTTTACTATATTAGGAAGTTCTGCTTATGAAGGCATGTTGTGTCTTGAACTAGGAGGTGACTGGTGAATGCTGGAAAATCTTTATTACTTGATTGATATATCATGTTAAAGAATCTAAGACTATCAGTGCAACATCCAGCTTGTTTGATAGACCTATAGTGGCACACCTCAGCAACTTTTAAACTTTCTTATTCATGCAGCTCAGAAAACAAAGGAACAAACCGACAGCTTAAAATTAAAGAACTCAGATGCTGTCTCTGGATACTGACAACAAGCAATTAAAGAGCCCCACACCCTTCAGTTTGCTGGCAATCATATGCATCTAAGGGGAATAACACAAAGTAGAAGCATGGGCAATAAACTTCTTAGAGATGAAAGTCACATACATCATCACTGTAGTGAAAAAATCATTGCCATTTTAAGCAAGCAAGCAACCTACTAATTGTGGGGACATTACATAGTTTCCTCTATTGTCTATGATGGATTGATGATACTGAATCACTTTCTAGCATCAGTAAGGTCATATCTGTGACTGGACTAGCTGTTTGAAGGCAGGTCCCTGGGGTTGTATGCTATTGGCATTCTACCACCACCAGAAGGAGCTCTCCAGCAAGATATTGAGGATGAAAGACAGGCTGTGTTGCACTAAGGCCTAACTACATATGCCTTGCCATGCATTTGCGACAGAAATAGGATTTAGAGCTAGAGAAAACATCCTGGATTATAAGTGACATTCCTATGCCCTGACTTAATGCCAGCCATGGGATAATAGGCCACTGTGAATCAATTGGAGCAATTGGTTCTGTAGCAAACTTTCTACAGTATGTTTTGGTGGAGGATCATATCTATGCAGGGAAAATAAATAGAGACCACCCTAGAAGACATAGAGCAGTGGTGGCGAACCTTCGGCACTCCAGATGTTTTGGACCACAACTCCCACAGTCCTTTGCCATTGGCAATCTAGGCTCAGAATTCTGGGGGTTGTGGTCCAAAACATCTGGAGTGCTGAAGGTTCGCCACCGCTGACATAGAGCATCATTATCAGAGATGGCCTCAAAGCAATTTGTGCTGAGCTGTCAACATTGTGAAGTTTGCAGTAAAGACCACATACTGTTAACAAAAACATGGTTTCAAATATTTAAATATGAGTATCATTTCAGATTTCAGCCCTCTCTTTTCCAGGATAAACAGATTCAGCTCCCTTTATTCACAGCGCTTGGCCTCCTGACCTTTTACTGTCTTGCTCTCAGTGTGCTTCAGCTTTAGCAATCCACTTTCTTTGCAATCATCCCTGTGACACCTCCACCCTTTTATGTGTGTATGTGTGTTGGACCAAGAGCTGCTGAACCAACCCCAACCCCTGGATGTTTGGGAAATTCCCAAGCTAATATGTTGCTGTCCAAAAAGCCAACTTGTCCTCCTTGTGCAATACCGCCACCGTTTTCTCTTTTCTCATTTCTCCTTGTTCCTCCCCAAATCACTCATCTAATTCAGGGCATTCCCTGGACTAATTTATTGGGGCAATAGAACTGGATGCTTTCAGAATGTTGCTTAAAAAGGTAAAGGTTCCCCCCTGCACATGTGTGCTAGTTGTGTCCGACTCTAAGGGTAGTGCTCATCTCTGTATTTAAGCCACAGAACCAGTGTTGTGCAAGTCCATGGCCATGTGGGCGGCATGGCTGCAAGGAAACACTGTTTTAGCTTCCCGCTTTTTACAGTGGTACCTATTTATCTACTTGCATTGACATGCTTTCACACTGCTAGGTTGGCAGGAGCTGGGGTTGACAGTGGGAGCTCACTCCGCTGCATGGCACCTGGGATTCGAACCACTGAGCTGCCGACTTTGCAGCCGACAGTTTTCAGAGCCTTAGTCCAATGAGCCACCACACCCCACTTTTGTTGCTTAGCCCCAAACAAACCACAGTGCAAGTGCTAATCACAAAAGCAGCTCATCTTATTGCATAGATGAGTGGAAATTTCCACACGATTGCTTCAGATGCACTGAGAGACCATTTTTTCAGCACTTGGATAGTTCAGTAAACAATATATCTTGTGAGGTCTTAAAGGCTATCCTTAATTAAAGGTGATGCTGAAAGCTTCTCGTGGTGCAATACCATGCTTGACATTTGTGTGGAATTTTGCTGTGTTGAAGCTACTGGCTCAGAAGTGTGATAATTAATTAGGGACATTTTAGAAAGAATTATCCTGGGGATATGGAATATATGAGTGTTGAAATATTTTATAATAACTTTGTTCTGCTCTTGTTCTCTTCTTATAAACCTCTGAGATGAGTGTGAGCAATCAGCCCTTCTGCTAGTATAATTGCTATATGGGAATAAACAGAAATAGATCATTTTGTTTTGAGTCATTTGTTGGTAAGAATTCATCGAAGTCACATATCTCCACATTCAGAATGTAAACAAGTTGAGAAAAGTTTGAATGAGGAAGTAACAGAAATGGACAGATCTCTCTCTATAGACTTTCAGTACATATTTGTTGAAAGTCTGGGTTTAAATTCTTTTCTATTAAACCATGTTAGTGCTGAATTAGAACTCTCCTCCCTCCCTCCCTTCAAGAGAATCATTATTTTAACATCTGCAAGTCAGTTAGATATGGTGACAAATATACTGTACTTATTATTACATTTGTGAGTGAAAAGACAGAGTTTGATTTCTGTTTACCTTTGAAGAATTCGCAACAATCTGCTTATTTCTTTCTGACTAGGACAACAATCACTTGAGGTTTAAATAATGAAGGTAGGAGGAGGTTAAACAAAAATGGCTCAATTTCCATGTGTAGAAATAAAGCTGTAGATCCATGTGTTACAATTTGTCTTAATCATCATATTGATTTTTTTCCTCACATTTTCTCAGGGGAGTGTGAGGGAGGTGCTCACATCTCGAGTGAAATCCCGTGTAAACAAGGATAATTTTAATTTCAAAGTGAGATATATTGCCTGCCATACGGTTAGAACTAAATCTTCTCATTACTGATCTTTAAAAAGAAACACTTTACCAATAGTTGCACTTCATAGGTTCCAGTAAAAAAAAAGTTTATGTTATATTTTCCCCTTAAAACTTTGGTGTGATTAATTGTCTTGAGTTTTTTTCAGAGCTAGGAAGAGAGTTTGTTGAGGAGAGTTTGAAACACTTTTCTCATTAACTTGATCACATTTAAATTGTGGCAATATGTAGTAGGAAGCAGGACCAAGATGGAAAGGAACGGGTTGATGCAGTGTTCAGTTCCTCCTTCTTTTTCAGTGGGGCTTTCCCTAGATAGAATTCTGAGCTCACTGAAATTTCTCACTCGCCACACTGCTTATGTTTTCTAAACATGTGTGCTGTGCATTCTATGCAATGGTGGTTTTTCACAAATACCTTATCCTTTTGGTTCTCCTAGCGCCTTTAGTATTCATTATCTAAGTTGGCAGGTTAAGAAAAACAAGAAGACAATCATGATTTAAGGGAATTTCTTGCCATTTATATTGTTATTTTCCATTTCTCATCCTTTCCTCCTCAGGTCTTGCAGACAATTATTTTACAAATGTATTCAGCAGTAGAAACAGTGGACCACTGGTCACTACTTATCATCACTATGTTCCTTTTCAGAGTGAGGTAAATGGTGTAATGTTCAAATGAATATAGGGATACATGCTTCAAGCAACCAACCAACAGATGAATGTATGAATGGAAATCACCAGATGGGTAATACAGAAATGTAATAGACTATCTAACTGGAAGGAGGAGATGGGAAAGCTATATTCTTTCTGCTAAAAGAAGGCCAGGAGCAGATTATGGTACTGTTTATGAAGTGTTCATATTGACAATTACAGTAAAGCTGAAGAGTAGCATTAAAAGAATATTAGTGCTAAAATATAATTTAAACAACATTTCTGATTCATTTATAACCCACATAAAGAACAGAACAGAATTACTAAACTTGACTGGGGACCAGAAGAACCTTGGATTGAAACAACAGATGGCATTAGGGAAGAATAGAAAAAGATAGATGATGTGCAAAAACATATTCCAACTGTTTTTATTTTAAACCAAAGATGCTTAGAGATTTGAAGTGAAAGAAGGAGAAATTAGATGCAATACACAATAATGGTAGACTGAACTGCCAGTACCAAAAAAAATGGGTGGGTGGGGTACATAGATTCATAGCTCATCTTTCCTCCAGTGAGACCAAGATGGTTTTCATCACTTTCGAGGAGCCTCGTGGCGCAGTGGTTAAATGCCTGTACTGCAGGTAAAACTGTGCTCACGACCTGGGTTCAATCCCTGGTAGCAGGCTCAAGGTTCACTCAGCCTTCCATCCTTCCGAGGTCGGTAAAATGAGTACCCAGCTTGCTGGGGGGGGCAATGTGTAGCCTGCGCACTATAATTAAAAATTGTAAACCGCCCAGAGACTACTTGTAGTGGTATGGGGCGGTATATAAGCAGAACACTTTGCTTTGCTTTTGCTTACTTTCTCCCTTTTCACAACCTCCTTATAACTACTTTGTAAGGCAGGTGACCCCAAAATAATGTGACTGCTGAACTCACTCAAGGTTTTCTTTTTTCTTTTCCCCCCTTCTTTTTTAATTATTATTTTTCTGGATAAGGGACATTATAAGGAACAAATTAGGAAAGAAATATGGTTGAAGTAAGGTTAGAAAGGGAGCGTAGGGGTAAAGGAAAAATAGGGGGATGCAGGATTGGCAAGGCACATTACAATCATTCACTTTCATATTTCATATATATACATATCAGTTAGGACTTATATAGATACTATATGTTACACAATGTTCTTGGCTGTTGACATATTTCAAATACAAACTCTTGATTTATTTGTTTTTTTTGTATAATTATCTTTTATTTTTGGGGGGAAAACACAAATAAAACTTTTCCCAACTTTCCTGATGCCTCTGTTTCTGTGGTGTCTCTAACCATTTTGACAGTTTGTCCATCTCTGCTGTTTCAAGGATTTTTGCTGTCAACTCCTGTTCTTCTGGAATTATTGGCTCTTTCCAATGTTTTGCAAAGACGACTCTCACTGCTGTTACAATATATGTGGCTAAATACACTTTCTGTTGATCCATTATGCCTGCCATTATATTTAACAAGAAAAGGTCTGGTTTTAATTCTATAGAATTTTCGAGAACTTCTTCTAAAATCTGCCTTATTTTGCTCCAAGGTTTTCTGACTCAATGGGGACTTGAACCCAGTGGGGCTACGGCAGCTAAAACTGATAAACTTAGGAATTCTATTATAAACTTTACATGAAGTCTCCCATATTAGCCTTCAACTATGATGACTTGGCCTTCTTCTGGAAAATAAAAAACTATGCACCCTTCAGCTTGTGGCATCAATATTTTTTAAAATTCAAGTGTTTCTGCTCTTTTTCTAATACTCTTGGCCTTTCCAAGGGATAGTTGCAGTTATTTGGCATTGTTTCTCCATACTCAGCCCTATCTGTCTTGTATCCTTGAAGTGTGTTTAAATCCATGTACCTCTGTGGGTTTAATAGGGCATGGATATCCTGGCAATTGCTTTGTGTCAATGTACCTGTTACAGGGCTTAATAGTCCATGAGGAAAAAAGAAAGAAGGGGGAGTGGAAATGACAGCAAGTTGGTGGGACTCGGGATAATGAGCTACCAATTATTGCTGGAGAACACAGACGGTGAAATGTAGTAATTAAATGTTCTGTCTTGTTAAATTAATTGATCACAATGGGAAACAAGCACTCTGAAAATGGTCTGCTGTAATATCTTATTAAAGAGAGGCCTTCTAAAATAAGTCCTATTTGCATTTGGCTAGCTGGGCTTTTGTACTCATTTCACAAAAGACTTCCCCCCTGAAAAAGGGACTGAGCTGCACAGCCTTAGGAAAATTCCTTCCTTTCTTTTTGCTGACTTGCCTGCTCTATTCTTTCCTCCCCCCCCCGCCCAAGACAGGATATTATCTGAAGTAGAGATGGGCACGACTTGAAAAAAAAATTTTTTCGAGTTGTCGTTAGTCGGGCCAGTCCCATTTCGGGTCGTTTCCGGTTTTTGCGAAAATTCGCAAAAATTAGTCAGTTCGTTTTTTCGTTTTTTCGTTGTCGTTAGTACTGGTTTTTTTGGGGGGGAGCGGGCTCCTGGAGGCACCACTGTGGGGTGGGTGCCTCCTCTGGCCCGCTATAAAGGGAAAGTGGGCTCCTGGAGGCACCCGTGGGTGCCTCCTGCCACTAGGAAGGGGAAGCAGGCTCCAAGAGACACCCCTCTACATGGGGGTCTCCCTTCCTCACCTGCTGCTGCTGCAAAATGCTATGCAATAGCCATATGGATATTGCATAACATAATGTGCAGACGTGAGACCAGTGTGAGAGTGATAGGGTCATACCCGCCCTTCACAAGGCTCCCGCACCACCATGTCTCACACAGAAGGGAATTGTACTTGCTGCGTGTAGTGCAATGCAAGCAAGTAGATCTGGCTTTAAGGTGGCTTAGTGCAAGAGCTAGGGTTAGGCTAGTGACGGGTAAGGTTACGGTGGGCTAGTGGGTTGCACCTCTGGGTGCCTCTCTGACCCACTAAGAAGACAGTCTGTGACGTATGGGTACGGAGTCAAGGGTTAGGGTTAGGGCTAGGGCAGGTTTTAGGGGGCTTTTTGGCACATCCCAGAAGTCTCCATGGCCAAGTGGCCATGCGAGTGGTGGGATGGCTCCAAAAATTTGCATGGTTGTCCACTCCCACATGGCTGGCCACTTGGCCAGCCCATCATTGCGCAGGTGTAAATAAAATAAAAAAAATAAAATCAATGGAGGACAGAGGAGGAGAGGAGAGACATTTTGTTGCAAGAAAAAACCCACTGCTACTGTGAAAAATCTGGCAGTTTATAAATTTTCGCGTGTTTCTGTTGTGCTTGTGTGTTTTTGGACCATGATTTCAAAAACAATATTGCGTTTGCCGCCCCATTTTGGATCCCCCGCCCGCACCGCATGGCATGGCGATGGCGACTCGCGAGTCCGGCTGCCCAGGACGGGGGGGGGGAGGCGGGACCCCCCCTCCAGAAACCACCCCTCCGGTAGGTGCCCTGCGCCCTTAGTCAAGCAGGCATTTTTCCGCCTGCTTTTTTGGCCCGGGAATGGGTGGGGGGAGAGTTTAAAAGTTTTTTCCTGTGCCGTCCGTGCCGCTTGCTTGCGCTTTAATTGCGGCGGCCGGCGGCGAGACTGGGCTTTTTGCTGGCTGCGAGCCTGCGGCGAGTCCCACCAGAGCAGCCCAGGACGGGGGATGAGGGGGGAGGCCGGGGACCTCCAGAAACAACCCCTCTGGTAGGTGCCCTGAGGCACGGCAGGCATTTTCCCGCCTGCTTTTTGGCCGGGAACCGGGTTTTTTTAACTTTTAAAAACTTTTTTTCTGTGCCGCGTGTGGCATCGCGCGATCTCGCGATGCAAGGAACGAGCACGACAAATCAGACCAAAATTGTTCGTTCGTCGGTTTGAGCTCGAAGTCTGGGGGAGTAATTCCCGTTACCGTTTCCGTAGAGTAACGGAACCGAGTAACGGAAACGGAAACGGAAATACCGCTAAGTCGTGCCCATCTCTAATCTGAAGCTCCGAGATCTTCATTAGGATGTTTCACTAACAAATTCTGCCTTGATTGCCAAGAACAAGTGGTGCATGTTGAGACTGATTTTGGGCTACAGTCCTTCCAGCAGAGCTTGTAAATATTCACTATTTTTTTGGAAACAGCTTCTAGAAGCTTTCCATGGGCCTGCTAGATAGGAAATTCTAGAAGTTGTGTGTGTGTGTGTGTGTGTGTGTGTGTGTGTGTGTGTGTGTGTGTGTGTGTGTGTGTGTGTGTGTGTGTAGGGAGGAGTCAATTTTCCAAGTCTTGCCTCGTATGCATGGCTGCCTTCTAACCAGGCCAGAAGGCTGAGCTGACTCTCAATCAGATAAAGCTATGCTAAATCCAACCCCCCTCCCAGCCAAGGCTGTTGGAGACAACTTCGTGCTTCCCTGGCCCTCACCTTTGTGCTGGCATAGTGGCAGTGACAGTGAGTCTGGGCTTGAATTTGGATCAGGGATCAATTGAAGTTTTTACAACCTTGCATGCTACCTCTTCGACTGAGTGACAGAGATGGACTTTTGCGGGTGGGCTGACTGTCAGTCTCTCCAGGACTAATCAGGCAGATCAAGAGATAGGGATGCAACCTGTGCTGGAAGGAGTTACAGTCCCTTTGAAAAAACAAGTGCTGCTGCTTGGGGGTGCTCCTGGATTTGTCTCTGAGCCTGGATGCCTGGATGTCTAAGTTTTGGCAACATCAGGAGTGCCTCTGCACCATTAAAACTAGAGCACCATCTGCATGCATTCCTGGAGAGGTCTGACCTGGCCACAGTGACACATGCCTTCCATGCCAGCTGGATGACTGTAATGAGCTCTACATGGGGCTGCCACTGGATCATGTTCCCAAATAGAATACTTTTTTTCAGCACCAGTCCTCCCCATTCTTTTGCCAAGCAGGGGCTATGTGCCTGGAAGTGCCACATGGAGATGGGGTGTGAATGTGTGCACGTGACCTATGTCACTCTCTTTGAAGGACTGGGACTGTACGCACAACCTGTAACTTCAGATGCAGCTTTACAACATCTCTGCTTCTTCCTCCAACTAAGTGGCTGCCTGGCATTTATTTTCATCTTGCCAAGAGCTCTTCATCTGAGAACTAACTCCTGGAAAATTCATCTTTTGTCATGCTTGAACTTTTGGTACAGCTTCGGAAAAGAGGGGTATTTCCCTCAAAATATTAGCAACTTTTTGTTGTTTTACTAGTGGCCTAAAGGTATCACCTAGTCTAATCTTGTATTTGATTTTTGTGACAGTTCCATAGCTCCACAACCTGTTTTGGATCATGTCTGGAAGCTTCAGCAGCTCCAAACTGTGGCAACCAGACTGTTGACTGGGGTTAGACATATGGACCACATGATCCCCCTGTTACAGCAGCTCCATTGGCTGCTGATCCAATTTCAGGCAAGATTCCAAGTGCTGCTTCTAAAGCCCTAATCAGCTTGGGTTTAAGTCAGGTATCTCAAGGACTGCATCTCTCTTTATGAGCCTGCTCATCAGCCTCTCCTTTCTCTCAGTTCCATCACCATCACATCTGCATTTAGTGGGGACACAGGAGAGGGCCTTCTCTATTGCTCCTTTCCTATCCTTTGGAAGCCAGCAACCACTCTTCTCTTCAGCTAAGCTTTCCCACAGTGACTGGCTGTCTGGCTGAGCTTTTCTAAAAATTTCCTTAAATTTTTAAATAGATGGTTTTTCAATGTGTTTTTTGCTGCCGCTTTTGCTTAGTGTTTCTTAAAGTGGTGTTTGATCCTTTTTAGCAAACGTAAACTTACTATTTCAGCTTTAAATATTGTCTTGCAATGATGTAAACCATTTTGGATCCTTTGTAAGAAGAAAGTCAGGTAAAAATATTTAACAAGCAAGCAAGCAAACTAACTAATTAACTAACAGTAGTCCTGTATATTTTTCAACTCCCTAGTCTGGAAGAGTTTTGGATTCAGCATAGCTTATCTTGTTTACTGTCAGCTCAGCTGGCCTTCAAATATCATGGTAAGTCAGGATTTTGTTCCCAATGTCCTTTAGTTACAGCCAATAGGAAGCAAAACATTTTGTGTTCTATGAATTTTATGTGTATATACACTCTTGGCTTTTAAAATGTCTTGAAATAGGGATCCAAATACTTCCTGCATTCATTCTCACTCTGCAGCAGCACAATGCGCTTTCTGTCACTATCAACAACAGAGCAGGAATGAGAACTTTCAGGGTGGTGGTGGTGTGGGGGGCTCAGGTTAAGCAAAACTGTATAAATAAGGTTGTTATATAAGCAGCAGAACAAAATGGTAATAGCCATTGCTTTGTTTTGTGCAGTTTTAGGGATTAGAAGCATGAGAGGTTTGTTCACTTTTTCAAAACAACAGCCGGTCCTGCTCTCACTCGCTCTTGCTTTGAACAAGGAAAGGACCCAGTTTTATGCAGTTTGTTTTATACTGTTTGTGTCTGTTGTGGGGGTTTGTATAGGAACAGAAATCTCCTGGAGCTTAAAGGTGTCTCAGTGAAATGTCTTATCTAGTCAGGAGTAGAGATGGGCACGACTCAAAAAAATTGTGTTTCGTTTTTTGTTTGGTTGTTTGGGGATCCGTTTCGGTTCGTTTTCGTTTTTCGTTTTCGTTTTGAATTTTTTTCATTTCATTTTCGGTTCGTAACGAAATGAAAAAACAAAAACAAAAACGAAAAATTGCTGTTTCGTTAGCATTCTTTTCTGTTCAATGGATTTGCCGCAACGAAAATGAAAAACACGGCAAAATTGGTCGCTTCATTTCCGTTTTCGTTTTGGTTTTTGAAAAATTTTTGTTTTCGTTTTCGTTACAAAACAAAATGAAAAAACGAAAACAAAAACGAAAATTTCACTGAGTCGTGCCCATCTCTAGTCAGGAGAGGTTATATCAACAGAGGGAAGAATTTGATCAACATTCTTTGTTGCTTTACCTAGAACTCATTCTGAGGAATGAGCAAAAAAGAAGTTGACAAAGTATTTACTCCACCATTGTTCTGTGAAGTTCTTAGCAACTGCAACCATGTTTTCAACTGGGCAGAGTAAACTATATGGGTTTTTAAAAAGTGCCTCTTTTTTAAAAGAGAAGAAAAGAAATAGTGAGACATTTATTTCCCAGAAGGGGCTGGAGGTAAGCAAAGCTGCATAAGAAAAAGCCATTGAACCCAGTGGTGCTTACATTTAAGTTTACATGCTGCAATCCTTTTGTGTGGCATAGACATGACAGAGACAGAAGGCATGAGAGATGGAAAGAGAGAGAAGGCAATAAATGAAATATACCAATCAAAATGTTGCCTGGAGACCTTTTGCATTTCATTGTCACTGCTAGCATACTAAGAAATGAGCACCATTTTGAGGGGACAGGGAAAATATTTGAGTTACAGTGGTACCTTGTATAAAGGAATTAATTCGGTCCAAATGAAATTTTCTTAAGCAAATTTTCCTTTATACAAATTTCCCATAGGAATGCATTAAAAACAGAGCAATCCCTAATGTAACCATTTTTATGTTGTATGCATTTGCCCCATGGGCGATTGTGTTAAACAAATTTCCCCAACTCCAGACCAGGATGCCACTCAAAATGTGGTGAGGATCTCTTGCAAGCACACTTGACAGGATGAAAGCTTGTCAGAGATTGATTCTCACATGTTGCTGAGGACAGGAGGAAAAATAAGTGGCTTTAAGACGCAGCAGAGAAAACTATAAGTTAATTTTAGAGAAAATGGAACAAGCCAGCAAGACAGGATGTATTAACACCTCTGCTGGAGATGTTCAAGGCTAGGCTGCTTTATGAAGGACACACATGGGATGGTGGAATCAATTTGGTCATGATACAGAGGCAGGCAATGTACACCTGATCTAGTACTAATGATTCAACTAAGTGACACATGCTATACAGGTGATAACACAGTATACATTGTTTGGTGAGATTACTTGAATCACTTGAATCACTTGAGTGGACTGGGGGAGACAATTTGCTAACTAATGAGTGCAATGAGTCCATTTATTTATTTATTTATTTATTTATTTATTTATTTATTTATTTATTTATTTATTTATTTATTTATTTTACTTTTATACTGCCCATCTGGGAGCAAGGTCACCCTGGGCAGTTTACAACAAACATCAACAACAAACAACAAAACAATTAAAATAAGCAAAACAAACCATAGCTACATTAAAATACAAATTACGATTTCACTATATTGCAATCAAAGATACCACGTTGGGCAAAGAAAGCAGGTTTATCGAGGGACATTGACATCACATAAGAAATGCCTGCTTAAATAGCCAGGTCTTTAAGGCTTGTTAGAGAACATTCTGAGGAACAGTACTAGCTCTTTTGAGAAAACTGGCTTATGAGCTACTTTTCAGAAACACAGGTGGTAAAGCCAATGGAAAACAGGGAAATCTGTTTTTCATTCTTCTTCACTTGGATAATCATATCACACCAAGTCATGCTATGTTATATCTAAATAATTTATATAAAATGTTTTACTCCACTGTTCTGCCAGGTGTCAAGAATTTTGAACCATTAGAACAGGGATGGGCTGGGTAGCTCAGTGAGTTCTGTATCTTGATGTGGAACCAGATGTTAGGAGTCCAGTTCCTCACTTTGCCTCCTGAGAGTACAGACAACCTATGTAGCCTTGGGTGAACTGCTTAGTCCTAGAAGTGGTTCTAGCAGAAGGGGCTGGTAAGCCACCACTGAGCATTCTAAACCAATGGAATCCAGAAAAAGGGTTGCCATCCATTGGAATTGACTTGAGAGCACTCAATGATGCTGATGCTGACAAATAGGATGATAAGGATGGGCAAAACTCCAGATTTGGCTGAAGTGCACCTCCCATCAGCCCTAGCCAATAGAGCGGATTGGGAGTAATGGTGGGGACAGCAATCTTAACAAAGTCTGACTTCCAGCATTCCCTTCTATGCTGTCAAGAGCTGGTGGGAGTCCTGGCTTCTGGTTTAGGTCTTGCCATGGTGAGGTGACTTGATAAACTCGCCGGCTTATCAGGTTGAATTTCTCCAGATAAACAGGATCCTAAAAGGGCAAGTCCCCTTGGAAGGGGGCAAAAGAGAGGCAGCAACTGTTGACCACAAAGAATGCTGTGGTAAGCTTCGTAGGTCCAGGGACTGCCTTATCTCCTGATGGAGGAAGACTGGGTGCCATATCATGGTGAAGGTTTAAGCTGCTGGCACTGGACAATGTAAATAATAGTTGTAAATATTAACATACATCTACCATACATGGCTACACAGACTTTGTGTTTATAATAACTTATAACTTTGTGTTTATATCTCTCCTTGTGTGATTACATTGACACTATATTACCAATTGTTAGTTCCCATCCCTCATAACTTTTAGATGGTCTACCGTACATGATTACATGGAATTTATACCACTTGTGCCCTGTTATGTCTCATGGGAACACATGAAAGGGCCTTCTTGGCTGCTGCACCCAGACTGTGGAACTCCTTCCCACTAGAGGCCAGGACTGCTCCATCCCTGCTGTCTTTCCGGAAACAGTCAATGACCTTTCTCTTCAAGCAAGCTTTCCCTGAATGGTGGATTACCTATTGTGTCTTTTATATATATATCTACTGTACATGACTTTGTGTTTAAAAGCACTTATAACTTTGTCTTTCTATCTCTCCTTGTGTGATTACATTGACACTATGTTATATCAATTGTTAGTTCCCATCCCTCATAACTTTTAGATGGTCTGCCGTACATGTTTACCTGGAATTTATACTCTCTTCTTAACTGCTTGTATTCTCTTTTAGCTTTAATGTTGCCTTCTAATGCTGTAAGATACCCCTCAATTCCCTGTTCTCAATACTTCAACATGTGTTAATTGTACTGGACTGTATATTGCACCTCATTCCCTGTCCTTAAACTTGGATATGTGTTAACTGTACTGAACTGTATATTTCCCTCATTACTGTAAGCCCCCTTGGGTCCTTTTCCAAGGAGAAAGGCAGGGTTAAAATACTCTAAATAAATAAATAAATAAATAAATAAATAAATAAATAAATAAATAAATAAATAAATAAGCTGCCTGACAACCTCAATATAAATCTGGCACCAACCTGTGGCTAAGTGTTGCTCAGGATGGCAACTGATAATGAGATATCAATTCTGTCCTAGATTTACAGAAGCTTGTGTTTTATACAAGAGATAATAGTTTGTCATCCAGGGCTATCATCTCCCCTAAGCAATGGGTAATCCTGCCATTTTTACCTTTGCTAAAGGCCTTTTCCTGAACCCCTCCAAGCTCCACCAGAGTAGCTTGGAACTTATTCTTGAGATGGTGGGTCTGGCATTTGCTGGCTCCCATCTCCCAATATCCCTATAGTCTGGGCCTCTTCTAGATTTCACCGATGGAAACAGTTTTTTTCTCTCACCCCCGCCTGCCCCACCGGACATCTATGAGAATCCCAGTCAAAAGACACTGGGTTCTATGCCCCACTACCATTGGTGCCAGAATGACTTTACATTTCATTTCTCAAGAAATAATCCCCAAATGCCTGAGGAATAGATTTCATATTTTTACTTCTTCCTCAAGGAAGCGGAAACACAGCCTTTTGCTTCCTAATCTTTATGGGTAAATGGGACTCAAAATATTAGCATCTATTATTACAGATATTCAGAACTATAAAATTTGGATCTGGATATTTTTGAAACTATCCAGATATGGCATTAAGCAATGAATTCCAAATATTTATTAATCTGAAGGTACATTCTGAATAAATAGAGTCGTTCTTCAGTGTCTGTACCCAGAATTTTGCAATTTAATGTCATTGGTTCAGGCTTGACATTACTGGGAGGAGTTAGATTATACGCTTCCTTGATATTGACAAATTTTACATGCATTGATTTTGTTCTCTAAGCTATCTGTAAAATTTTGCTGTGTAATCATAGTATTTGTGGTTTTTCCTCTAATGCACTGAGAGACCTATGTGCTTTAGAATGATGATAATTATTAAGGACATTATTTCAGCAGAATGGTATTGACATGAAAATATGCACTGAGCCAAATGACAGCAGAATCAATTAGCACTTAACACTTCTCCGACTATGTTTTGTAGAAATGTGTTTGGTTGATTTTTTTTAATTAAAAAAACCCACTGTTTATTTTGTTAGGATTGATGTTTTTACTGATTCTATTTCATGCCATTTTATTTTCTGGAACCCTGCTGTTGTAAACATTAAATTGTCTTTTAATGCTTCTTAGCTGCACACTGATGTTTGTAAGACAAAAATAAATCTTGTATCCTGAGTTGAGGAAACCAATTCTGATGCTCTATTACATCCCATTACAAGCTAGCTGCTAATACCTATTTTTACCTGCTATTATGATCAGCCAAAATTTGTGGCTTACTGTATTGGTGGTGGCTTGCTTTCTTTGAACAAAAATAAAAAGTAATCCAGAAGAATCTATGACAGATCATCATAAATTGTTGCAAAGAATTTTATTTCAAAACATATGCAGAAGACATGGTACATTCTCATTTTCTAGTGTGTCATTTGCAATTAACCTGAATGATGTACCCATATATCTGACATACTGATCTTTCAGTACTGATTTTTCCAAATCTTACCTATATTTTTGTCCTATCATCAGGTCATATTAATTTTTATTATTTTCTTTTTCTCCTCATAAGTGAATTAATTTCGGGTTGTTACTGTTTGCATTTTCAAAATGAGTGTTGGGTTTTACAACAGTGTTTACTATTATTACATGCTGTCAAGTCAACTGGGATTTAAGGATGACCCTCCTCAGAATTTTCTAGAAATGAAGTATTCAGAGCTGGTCTCCCAGTTCATTCTTCTGGAAATCCTCTGGGACTGTGTGGTGTGGTAAAGGCCATATCAGCAGCAGCTACATCATCTCATCTACCACCGATCCTCTTCTACTTGTCTCGGGCAATCATAAATGACGCTACAGCTAGTACTTGACATGCCATGTGTCAAGTATATGAAAGGAAGGTTGTAAATACAAAACCAGCACAGTGGACTGGTGACACCTATGTCAACCACACTAAGCAGACAAAGCAGAATACAGAGTGGGAAGCAGAATAAAAAGTTTGTGGTGAACTTTTCCCTGCCTTCACAATAAATTATCAGCCATTCATGACAACATGCTGTCTGGAAAGAGAAGTCATCAGAAACATCTTGAGGGGGATAAAAATTACACCGCTTTCAATCACAGCACTAATCATAAAGTAATTATAGTTGCTGAGAGTGGCATAAAAATGATCATTAGCTATGGATTAAACTGCAATCATCTGTCTCAGAAATCTAATAAAGAATCTGTTTGATCAATATTCAGAGCCATTAGCCAGACTGACAGGTCTGTTTTCTTTATTTTTAGTTTCAAAAGCAAGTGAGATTTCTTTGCCCCAGCAGGATCCTTCCCTCCCTCCCTTTTCTTTTATATTCTTTTATAAGTAATCTTTTTAGTCTCTAATTAACCCGAATTTGGCAGAAAGCAAGGAAGCATAATCGGAATCAGGTGCTGAAATCTGAAATTGTTCCCTGAAGCAGACAAATACTTTGTTCATATAGGTTTGAGTTATCTCCCCACCATTACAGTTTTACACATACCTCTCTCTCTCTCTCTCTCTCTCTCTCTCTCTCTCTCTCTCTCTCTCTCTCTCTCTCTCTCTCTCTGTGTGTGTGTGTGTGTGTGTGTTTGTGTTTGTGTCTCTGTGTGTGTCTGTTTGTCCACGTGTGCATGCATATGTGTGTTTTTTAAAAACATGCCATTTTCAACATGCTTGGCACTAGAGATGGGCACGAAACGAGCAATTTTTCATTTTTGTTTTCGTTTTTTCATTTCGTTACGTAATGAAATGAAAACAATTTTTTTTGCAAAAAATTCACGAAAAACAAAAACGAACTGAAACGGACCCCCTAAACGACAAACAACAAACGAAACACAATTTTTTTGAGTCGTGCCCATCTCTACTTGGCACTGATGCAAAAAACAACAACAACAACAACCCTGATTTCCTGGTACTTGCTCATGCATTAATAAATAAACCAGCTTTATCTTCTACTTTTTGGTTCATGTAGAATACTGCTGATCTCACTTGGATATAATGCTAAACAAAAGGGTGGTTCATGACCTGTGGAGGAGGTACCTTCCTATGAAGTTGGGGGTAAGGAGCCTCTTGTCCTGATCCATGAGCCATCCTTGGGCACACATGTGGCACCCTGCTTGTTTTTCAGAATTAACTTAATTGTTAAGCTATAGCTAAAGTCAAACATGCCTGAATATACTTTGTGTCTCCTGTTTTGCCTTTGAGAAAATGTATGTGTATTTTCTCACATGCAAAGAAAACAAGAGTGTGATAGCTCTGCTTCCTCCACCATTACTTTCACCACAGGGACGTGGCAGGGGTTAGGGTGAAGGGGGATAGCTCTTGGATCCATATAGGTCAGTGTTGGCGAACCTATGGCATGGGTGCCAAAGGTGGCACTCGGAGCCCTTTCTGTGGGAACCTGACATTGCCCCTTCACAATCACCTATATTCAGGTTAAATTGTTGTACTGGCACTTTGCAAAAAATCAGTGGGTTTTGAATCTCAGTTTGGGCACTCGGTCTCTGAAAGGTATGCCATCACTGATATAGGTTCAACTCTTATTTATTTATTTATTTATTTATTTATTTATTTATTTATTTATTTGTAGTATTTGTAGACCACCCATCTTCCAGGCGGAACTCTGGGCGGTTTACAATTAGAATATGACAGCAGTGTAAAAGAGCAAAATGAGAACAAACCGAGAACAAAAAAACCCTACCAAGATAAAGTGGAGGGAACCTCCACAAAGGCGGCACGGGCGCAAGAAAAAGGGGGGAAATTAAGTAATAAGGTCACCAAATGCCTCTTTAATAAGGAAGGTTTTCAGAGCCTTTTTAAAGGCAGACAGGGACTGTGCAAGGTGCAATTCACTAGGGAGATGATTCCACAGGGTGGGGCCCACCACAGAGAAGGCGCGGTTACGCGTGAGCGATTTCCGTGCCTCCCTAGGTGTGGCCACCCTAAGTGAGCGCACCTGTGCCATTCTAGTGGGCCTGACCCCAGTCAACCTCTGGGAGATACGCTCCGACAGGTACTCCAGTCCCAACCCGTGGAGGGTTTTGAAAATAAACAACCAGGACCTTGAACCTAATCTGGAGGACAACAGGCAGCCAATGCAGGTGAGCCAGAACTGGGGTGATGTGATTGAATCTACGAGCACCCACCACCAGTCTGGCCACCGCATTCTGCACCTGCTGGAGCCTCCAGACAAAGGTCAAGGGCAACCCCACGTAGAGGGCATTGCAGTAGTCAATCCTCGAGATTATGAGGGCCTGCACAACTGTCCTCAGGGAAGACTCATCAAGATACTGACAGATCTGGGCGATCCTGCGGAGATGGATAAAAGCGGCCCTGGAGACCACCATCACTGGGCTTCCAGGGAGAGGGCTGAATCCAGGACCACACACAGATTCCTGGCCCTGTCAGTAGGCTGTAGGGACCCCCCCCCCAGTCTAGGGAGGGGGCCATTGTACCCAGACGAGGACATCCTGAAGAACAGAACCTCCATCTTTTCTGGGTTCAGCTTGAGCCGGTTGGTCCTGGTCCATTCCAACAACGCCTCCAGGCACAGGTCTAGGGAGTGTACTGCCTCCTCTGCAGAAGAAGAAACGGAGAGATAGAGCTGTGTGTCATCAGCGTACTGATGGCAGCAGACTCCAAATCCCCTGATGACCTCCGACAGCGGCCTCATGTAAACATTGAACAGCATGGGAGAGATTGCTGACCCCTGGGACACCCCACAAGGGAGTGTCCAAGGAGCGGACAAATCATCCCCCAGCTGAACCCACTGAGATTGGCTGCCAAGGAAGGAATGGAGCCAGCAAAGAGCCAAGCCCTGAATTCCGGCCTCTGCAAGCTGGTCCAGCAGGTTACCGTGGTCAACGGTATCAAAGGCAGCTGACAAATCAAGGATGACCAGCAGGGAGGAGCACCCCCTGTCGGCCTCCCTGAGGAGGTCATCCTGCAGAGCGACCAGTGCAGTCTTGGTCCCCCAAAGCGGCCTGAACCCAGACTGGAAGGGATCCAGGATACAGAATAAGAAGAATGTATAAATCAGATTCTATTTTTTACATATGTACATTGTACACAAATGTCATGCTATTTACAATAGCATGACACAGATTCAGTAACGTCTTTGTTCCTGGTTCTGCATGACTTTACCATTGTAGGCAATGAAAACTGAACACAGAGAAATGCAACAAAGAAGAACACTGGTGGGTAATAGAGCCTTTTCATGTAAGTGTCAGCAATATAAAACACATACTCTTCTTTGTTTGTGAAGAGTCTACTCTTGATACCACTCTTGACTCTTTAACCTTCAACCTTTCCCCGGTGGATGAATCTGAAATTCAGCATGAAGGAAACAAACCAGAAGAACACAAGGAAATTTCCAGTTATTTGAACACTGCTGTTTCAGATGTGGCAAAGACAGGTACTCTCGTAAGTGCATTTTTATTTTCAGACATCACTTATGACTAAGGAGAACAATAAAGTATATCTCCAACATAACACTTATGTCAGATCCGGATTTATTTGGAAGTTTGGACTGCCAACCATTGGATTAGGCACAAGCCTAGTCAAAACAACCTACAAAATATAATCCAATTGACAGGTAAAAATATGCTGGAAAATGGAGTGCACCAAACTAAGTATTGATTAAAGTAATTTGCCATTCCACTAGTAGAAAAATAAGTGGGGCAATAATAAAAATAATAATGTATTAATTGAAAGTTCATATAGATAAAATTGTTTGTATGTAATTCCTTGGTTAATGTCTAGGGATACGTCTCTCAGCTTATTTCATTTTTGCAGAAAGGAAGGAATTATTTCAAATGTATTGCCACTGTTGGGTAAGTTTCTATGCTTTTTTTCTTATTCTGACATATGTTTTCAAAAATAGCAGAATTTCCTGTAGAAAACCTTCATTGTTGTCCTATTTTCATTTTCAGCACACAAAGGGGTAATTGTAGAACTGTTACCCCCCCTCCCCTTCTAATACCTCATTGCTATCTGGCTGCCAAGCCAGAGGTAGGGAGTCCATTTCCTCAATGTGTCTTCTTGACAGGGGGGAAACTCCATAATATGTATGGTCCCTTCCAGCACTTCAGTTCTAAGATTTTTATTGTTTGAAAATACAAGACTTAGCTTTTGACTGGTCTTAAAGAATAGGTGCACATTTTAAACCAATCTCTTATTCTCTTGTTCTTTCTCTTTCTCTTTCTCTTTCTCTTTCTCTTTCTCCTCCTCCTCCTCCTCCCCCCCTTCTTCTTCTTCTTCTTCTTCTTCTTCTTCTTCTTCTTCTTCTTCTTCTTCTTCTTCTTCTTCTTCTTCTTCTTCTTCTTCTTCTTCTTCTTCTTCTTCTTGCTATTAATAGATCCTCTTCACACAATTATTTCACAACCAATGTGACACTGGTTATGTAAAAGGAGACTACCATTGGAATTTGGGGATGTGCATATATATAATTTCCTGTACTGAATCACGTCAAACTATACCCTTCTGGCACTTGTATTCTGCTATAGAAAACTTGCATTTTGTGCAAAATATTATTTTGCACAAAATGCAATTATTATTATTATATTATTATATTATTATATTATTAATTATTTTACACAAAATGCAAGATTTTTATCCAATATGTTATGGCAAAATAAAGGTTATAGTTTGGAAGTGCAGGTGGTAGGGTGCATTTTTTCTGTGTGCTTGAGGCTCAGAAAATGTCTAAGTATTCATTATAGTTATTTTCAGTGGAAAAGCCAGAAGAAGCATTTTAGTCTGCTGTTTGTGTGTTTGTGCCTGTAGGTAGAACTATTGAACACTTGCACTCCTAGGCATATGTACTTGGGAGTAAATGCTATTGAATGCAATTGTGGCCGGTACAAACTCTCAAACTGTGGTTAGCGTTAATGTTACTAATGGGAAGAGTGACAACTGATGTTACCTTAAGGGACAGGGGGATGTGAAGCTGCCTTGCACTCCAGGAATATCAATTTATATTCAGGCAACAAGAGCACGACAAGATTTTAAGTAGCATAATACGTCCTGCTCTATTTTTGAATCTAGGACTGCATCCTTCTGGTGGTATTTAAATTAATGGGTCAACCTTAAAGTTAGAAATTTAATTGTGCAGCAATTTCGGTACTTACATCACTGGATTTCTCCTTTGCTTTTATAGTTTAATCTTACCAGGGAAGGGAAAAGCCGTTGGTAGTCAGTTAATTAAAAAAAATCAAAACAAATAGAATACATGATCAAAGCTGCAATGTTTAGAGCCCTTTCCCTCCCTTTGCTCATGTTTCTAAACACTGTGGTAAGATTAAAGAAATACTGAAAGCATGGAAGATCTGAGCTCATCTTATAAAGTCTTCCTAAAAGGTGTGTTTTAGAACAATGCAAATTAATTAGCTTGATACAGTAATAAACAAAAGAAGATTTGACCACCTTATGCTATGAAGAAGGTCATACTTGATGAGCTGCCCTTGAAATCTATGTGGCTATAAACTGGGAAGAAAGAGAGAATAGGAGGAGATACAGTTTTAGCCTCTAAAAGGTAATACACATTTTGCAAATGCTGTCATCCACAATGAGAAGGGGGCCGTCTTGACACATCAAAACACCATTTTGAACAACTTGTCAGTGGCTGTAAGATTTTTTTTCACTGTGGTAACCAAGCAAGAAGAACAGAACTTGGGTACATCTTCATCAGTACTGACAAAGAACCAAACAGGAGGGGGGGGGTTGCTACTTCTTCATGATTTTTAAAAAAATAAATGCCAAAATATTAAAAATGTTCAACAACTCTTCTGATGTCCTCCAGCTGGCAGAAAACATGAAGAGTTTTTTTTGTTCTAATCTGTGACAACAAAATATGTGATAACAAAGTATGTGACAACAAAATAAAGGAATATTTATATCCCTTAACAGCATTTTAGGGCAAACATTTCCCAGCTTCAACAGCAGCAGAAATGGAGACCTGTATTCCCCTCTATATTGTGCCCCATCAAGGAACTGGAAGTGGCTCACAATGTTAAAACAGGTAGATTTTTTTAAAAAAATAATGATAAATAATAATCCCAAAATTATGCATTTAAAAAGAATCGAACCATAATGATAATTAAAAAGTCATTAAATGGTGCAAAACATTTAAAGCTTTCAGAACATACTTACTAAGCTCAAAATGAAGCTAAAAGGTAGAAAAGTAGAAAGCAGAAGTGGAGACCTTAAGCTATATCCCTACTATACTACTATAATGCTGGTTAAAATTAGTAGAATACATTGGTAAACTAATGCTACTGTACCAAGAAGTATTTGTTATGTGGTATATAGTAGGACTGCCATATGCATAGAGTCAGTGCCACAGTTACACTTAATCACTGGCTGAAAATATTAAATAACTCTTCCCCCCCCCCAAGAAATACATATTTTGAAGGTGTATTACCAGAACTAGACACAAGAGGGAACTAGAAACTGTACTACATATAAGGAGTCTATATCTATGTTTCCCAGCATGGGGGCCGAAAGATTAGAACTGATTCCTCACAGATTCTGTAGTCTTACTGTCCATTAAGAGAGCAATGTTACTATATCCAGAAATGTCTCATTTGCTACAGCAAAAGCTGTAGAAGACAGCAGAAGCATAAGGCAGTAATTGCAGCATCAGGAAATAACCATAACAAAAATGTTGCTCCCCCCCCGGAAAGAGAACGCAACAATCACACATTCCCCACTGTGTTTATTGGGGAGATAAAAGTAAAAATATTTGTCAGTCATTCTTGAATACTGTTTGGAATCACCATATTTTGTGAGTACATTATGACCCCCTTATCCGCTGAATCATTAACCACTGATTCACTAATATGTGGATTGAGGGGGATATAATTAAAAATAATTCAGTAGCCACAATGCAGGCTGCTGTCACAAACATTAGCCGCAAAGCTGGTGGCAAAGAAGATGGCTGGCCACTGCCGGTGGCAAGGAGGAAAGAAAACAAAAGAAAGCTTACCGACGCCGAGCTGTCCTCCCTACTGCCTCCCCTGCACGCCAGTCCCTGAGCCCAGTGGTGAAGAGGGCGGCTGGCTGGTAGCAAAGAGGAGGCTTTTGTCTTCCCTCCTTGCTGCCCCCGTAACCCCCACAGGCTATCCTCTGAGCCCAGCCATTGAGCCCGGCAGTGAAGAGTGCAGCTGGCTGATGGCAATGAGGAGGGAAGAAAACAAAAGAAAGCTTACCAATGCTGAGTCCTCCTTGCCGCTGCAGCTGCACTACCAAGCTTTTTTTTTGGGGGGGGGTCAGGGGTGAAAGCTTTAGCCCCAGCACTGCACCACTCCTGCTGCGACAATTATCCTCAGATAAGAGTGTTTGATCTTATCTGCAGATTTCGCTATCCACTGGGAGTCCTGGAAGCGATCCCCTGCAGATACGGCAGCCGTACTGTATTGACAAGTTCCTACAAAGCAAGCAAACAAACACAACTATCACCTAGGTTAAAATGGCAAGCAAAGTTTTATGAGAAACATGAGCTATTAAAATAAGCATGGCTGATTTTTCCCCATCCTTGATGAACAAACAGTGCAATAGTTTTCTATATTTTCTAGGGAAAAATTGAGAAGAACCTATAGTTAAGGTCACCCCCTGTGAGAAACCAAATACTTTAACAACATTTATCATGAGATCTCAGCAGACTTGTAAATATCTGGATGCAATGGTTTGTAAAGCACATTTGGAAGATAATAACAAAAGTGGTCTTTCATATGGCTCCTAAAGGATTGTTATATTTTTATATATTTCTGCTTATGTATATGAACATTTGTCCATGCCAGAACTGAGACTATTACATTTTAAGAGGAAATTTGAAAAAGGATTTTATTTTTTTTAGAAAGGAACTTTGTAGCAACTAGCCACAGTACATGTTACCCAAGATAACTAGTTATAGTTAACAATGTTAATTGCGAGTAATTAATTTTGAGGTCGGATTCACACATATATCTTAAGTGTAGTAATATTCTTTCTGATTGAAGTCATATTCCAGCATAAGGGAGATCCTATTTATAGTGGCAAATGAAATAAATTTCATATGAATATAGGGGAGGAATCACTGTTAACTTAATCAGTGTGTCAGACTTTTCAATATGAAACCAATTAAGACACTGTAAGCAAAGTAAATTATTCTAATTTAATCCAATCACTGCCAAGACATGTGTCTCCCTATGGTCTTCAACCTGTTTTGAAACAATGTAATAGAGTAACAGCCTCAAGCCTGAGAGTTACTAGTCTGTTACATTCTCTTCCATGCTGAAAGGCAAAATTCCTGAATGAATCTTATTAGGCATCCCATAAAACCCCTGAGAAAGAGCTGCCAAGATGCCCTAAGTACATCCGATCTCGCCTGATTTCGGAAGCTAAGCAGGGTTGGCCCTGGTTAGTACTTGGATGGGAGACCTCCAGAGAATACCAGGCGCTGTAGGTGCCTGGAGTAGGAACTGGCAAGCCACTCCAGTGTTCCTGCCAAGAAAACTCCATGGACATGGGGTCACAAAGAGTCGGTCATGACTGTAACGACACAACACACACACACACACACAATACCACTGAGAAGCAAAATATCTAGAAAGCAAACTTCCAGAGTTCGACTGTTGTGTCTGACATTCTGCCTTGATGGAAATGTAAAGCCTGTTTTGAAGATAAAGCTTAGGGGAAAATACATAATAGGTTATTCAGTACCAGCAAACATACTGCTCAATTTTTATAAGATAGCCATAAAAGGGCAGTACTTTAGTTCCTGCATTACTATCAGAATTTTAAATATGTATAGCGGATAACCAGGAATACTCTGTTGGCATGTTGGAAAAAGCAAATGCTTTGCAAACAGCAATTGTGTATTTAGTTTTGCAGAGAACATGTTACTTTGGAATTTGATAGAAGGAATAGTGCGAGCATAGCTATGCAATAAAAGAGAAGCTAGAACAGCTTTCTTAACATCTGCAAAATAGTCTGTAGCAATAGCATGTAACATTGCTTTTGATAATATACATTTCAGGTTTTATATTCTCAGTCCTACTTTATGGCATGGAATCATCATGGGCATTAACATAGCCTACTATAAAAAGGAAGAGGCATCAGGAAGGGCGATTTATCACTGGATGGTAAGTATTTCTTGAACCAAGAGGGTGATGAAAACAAAAATATCAAGACAGATGAATAAACATCAAGAAATCATAAAATATAGATAGCTCAAAAGCTTCCTATACTGAGAAAAAACACAAGTACAAGCTGCTAAAATAAAAAATAGGTAAAAATAAATAGGAAAAGATGCAGTAAGAAGCAGAATGTGTTGGCTGGAAAAGCCTGAAGGCGAGTCTGGTGCTGCATAATAGTGTAAAGCTACTGCATCCAAAGTCAATATGGCCATGCTGATGCCCAATGTCTTTGTGAGGGGGACACTCTTGCATGCCCTAGTGAGCAAATGCAGGAATGATATGCCCATCTTTACTCCACTGGCATCTCTGGACCACCAGCCTTCATGACTGTCAGAAACTCACCTTCCTGGACCCACTCCCACTTAGCACAGATGCTGGAGACATTGCTACCAGAAGCTGCAGAGACAGTCCTCCATCAGGGGCTAGTGGTTGTCACTGAAGGGTGCTGTTGGACTGGGGCTAGGAACTCAGCTCTAGCAAAGGACGATGGAAGGATTGGGAGAGAAATGCAGGAAACCACTGCCTAGAACTGCAACTCCCAGAAATCCTGGCTAGTGCAACAAATGGTGAAGGCTTCCAGAAGCTACAGCCTGGTAACATCTGGGGCCCAAGACTGAGAAACACTGGCCTAGGATGTGGAGTAGTGCTGCGGGCAAGCCAACTCTGTGTCCTCGCTCTGCTGATTCTTTCTAGTTTTCATCAGAATTAATAAAAGCTGTTCAAGGGCATTCTTACCACTGTGTGTCTATGGAATCAATGCTAGAGGAATTTTCACAGGTCATCCTCAGAAAAGGCAGTGGAGCATATTATCTCATAGGAGATGAGTAAGAAAAAGAAGATGGCACAGTCTAAAAGAAATTTACTCTACTTTTATAAATTTAGCTTTTTCCTCAATGAATACAGTTCAATGATTATGGGTTTATGCAACTGGCATGCTGCTGGATCAAGAGGGATTCTGTAGGTCCCATCCATTGATCTCATTGGCTCTTTGTAGATGGAGCTGGGACCAATCTCAGATCTAGGAATAATGATTGAACATACTTTTATACTCTTGTACTCCCCTCTGGAACTTTATCCCAAGATGACCCCACAGTAGTACATGAGTCAGCAGTGTGATGCGGTGGCCAGGAAAGCCAATGCGATTCTTGGTTGCATCAACAGAACCATAGTGTCTAGATCAAGGGAAGTGATAGGACCACTCTATTCTGATCTGGTCAGACCCCACCTGGAGTACTGTGTCCTCAGTTCTGTGCGCCTCAGTTTAAAAAGGATGTTGACAACCTCAAGCAGGAGCAGAGGAGGGTGACCAGGATGGTTGAGGGTCTGGAGGAAATGTCTTATGAGGAACGGCTTATGGAACTGGGAATGTTTAGCCTCTCTAAAAGAAGGCTGAGGGGGGATATGATAGCTATGTTTAAATGTTTGAAAGGATGTCATATTGAAGAGGGAACAGGTTTGTTTTCCATGGCTTCAGAGACTAGGACTCGGGGCAATGGTTTCAAACTACAGGAAAAGAGATTCCATTTGAACATTAGGAAGAACTTCATGACTGCCGCAAAGGGTGGTGGAGTCTCCTTCTTTGGAGGTTTTTAAGCAGAGGCTGGCCATCTGTCGAAAATATTGTGATGGGGTTCCAGCATGGCAGGGGGTTGGACTAGATGGCCCTTGAGATCTCTTCCAATTCTATGATTCTATGATTCTATGAAAAAGGCAGAGAGAGACAGAACCAGAGACAGCACCATGGAGGAGCAAATGAATTTTAATTTTAGTATCTAGTGTAATAAAATTAAAATACATCCATAGGAAATGAAATGGTTGTGTGGGATATGTATCTTTATGGATCTCCCAATCCAGAGACAAAGAACTCACCTGGAATGACTTAGTGTACAGACTGCTGAAGAGCAAATTGCACCAACAAAGCAAAAATCATAAAGCTGATATGTGCTACCCTTCATCATCACGCTTGACAAGGAGGCATCTCTAACTGAGCAAAGTCCTTGAATTTATTTCATGCAACCTTGCATGCCACATAGTGCTTAGAATGAATTCAACAGGTGTGTGAGTTAACTACTTCCAGTGGGCATGATAATATTGTCTGTAGCCTTAAACAATAACTCACGTGCCTCACTTTGGATGTTAATGACCAAGGAACAGCCTGTTGTGATGTGTTCTGGAGTACATTTCAAGGCATGGAAAAGTAGGGGACAAAGACAGGAAAAAAGGGGGCAAGACAAGAAGGAAACAATCATACAACCAAGAAATTTCTCTTTATCGCCTTTACAAAAGCCCAGTGAGGTTGCACTTGGAAATGGCTTCCAGACACAAACAATGGTTATGTCTCATTTAAAAAGCTGAATGAGATTCAACCATTCAAACACATTCAGGCTCCAGTCACATTTGCAATAAGAATCACATATATGTGTCCTATATATTGAGTTACATTTTATTGTTCAAACAATATAAGGGTGAGATAATTTATACAGGCTGCAAAGTGAAAGTTGTCCACCTCCCCCCCCCCGCATCTTTTACCTCCAGTTGTGTGTGTGCAGTGTGCTGGTTGTATTTGTATTTGTTTCTTCACCATTATTAGGATTAATACTGATTTTTTTAAATGATGTAAGCCATCTTGGGTCCTTTTTGAGGAGAAAGGTGGGGTAAAGAAACCCTTAAATAAATATATAGAATAAAATTGCATTCTAAGCAATCCTTTCCATTTTAAGGATCCATCACACAGACTGATAGTAGGAACTGATGGAGCTATTTTGCTGTATTGCCGCAGTAAGCATGGCTGCTCAATTTTGACCAGTGAGCATCATGGGGAAAGAGTCAGGATAGGAAAAAATGGTGACAAGTGTAAAGATAAGGGGAAGGAAGAAAAGAAATTTTACTCAGCAATATAGGAATGTGCACCTTGGGCTGTTCTTCAGGATGACTAAACAGCCAACTGCTCCTTGGGGCACCATTAGCTTAGTAGTTATAGATACTAATAAAGACGAGGTTTGGAATAAATGCCAGAGGTAAACAATAAACCAGTGTGTTTAACCTATTTTGTATGAGAAGCTCAGCATACATTCTCTGACTCAATGCTTTTAATTGGGTTTGACTCTCCAGTGGTGAAGAGTAATTGTCCTGACTTTTGATACATTGATTAATTAGCCCTTTGATAACTCCTACAGCCCATGCAGAAAAAAGATTAAACGGACAAACAAGATGAAGAAAGGGAAGGCAATGTTAGATCTAACACTGTTCCATTGCTTCCGTGGTCAATAATCAAATAGGAGGAACTCTTTTGTCTGCAGCAGTCTTTTGTATGAGTGTCAATTTTCTGAAATTTCACAGTGAAATGTAAACCTTCTTAGTTTCGACAGAACAAGCTCCAGCTTGTACAACAGAAAGACAGAGACTGCACAGGGCTCCACTTAACAGCAACAGGATTTTGCTCTTGGGATGTGTTCGGAACTATGAGAATCAGTTCAAATTTAATTTGGCAATTCAGAAAATAACCAAATTCATCTTGGGCAAATTCAGAAGCTGCTTGATTTAACTTTGATCGGAAGCCAAATTGTGATTCAAAAACAGATCTCATTGTGCTTCCCATTAGTTACAATTAGCCTTCAACATAATGGCTATAACTGTTGATGAAGCATGTAGGCATGTTAGCTCCTTAATAGGGAATTATGTCTTGACAAATTCTGGACACATAGGCCCAGGGGCTTTGAGCTGATTGCCACAGTTTCAACACCTTCTAGATCAATCAGAATTATCTTGGTTTAATTAAAATGCAGAATAATGACTCATAAAGTGGCTATGTGGCTTTAAAATTAAAACCACCACAATAAAATCTATTTTTTAAAAATATAAAATTTTATTGTCTTCGCTGTAAGCCATCACAATCAAAGATTGCAGAGAAGAGGAAATAGATAAAACAATCATGGCATAGAATAAAATAGAATAAACAAAGCCACATTGGTGAGGATCTCTGGAGTTGACCTCTCTCGCCAGGAAGGAAGGGCTAGAAGAGAGCAGTGATGCCACCTCATATCAGGGAGTTCCCCTTACAGCTCACCACAATTGTTCTCAGAAAGTTGGCATGGATTTTCCTGGCGGCTTTGGCAAACCTACCAACGCTATGGTTGATGTGTGGGTCATGGTCTAGAAGCAGCACACCCCAGTTTACCCAGGGAACTCTCTGTCTGCAGAGGGGCCAGGATGTTTCCTAGAAGACTGGCCCTTTGGTTATGATTAGAGATGGGCACGAATAAAAAAAATGGTGTTTTGGTTTTTTGTTTGTTGTTGAGAGGTCCGTTTCATTTCGTTTCCATTTTTCATGAATTTTTGGAAAAAATCATTTTTGTTTTTCATTTCTACCTGCTTTTTGCGCGATTTTTTAAAGCATTTCCATGTGGGGGCATCCCCCAACGCCCCAGACCAGAGGAAAAACACACAAAAAATTGATGCTGGCAGAGACACAGTAAAGACTAGGTTCGCAGAGAGGCTGCAAAGGCAGCGGCGGGCGTTGTCCAGGGTGCAAGGCAGCCGCAGAGTGACTGCACTGTGGGGCAGGGGAGGGTACTCACCGAGAGGTACGCACACACACACAGAGCGAGGCTGCATGACTGAAGCTAGAGTCGCAGAGACAGCAATCCTACCCTAACACCCACCGGGGACTGCAAGGAGGACAGGGGCTGCCAGAGCTTTTTATGCCCTCTGTGGCTGCCAGACCTGCCCAGTCTGCAACCTGGGCATGCTATTGGTTGAAGTTTTCCAAGAATTTACATGATCCCATCACATGGCTTGCCTCCATGTTGTGGCTGGAGTGGCGACATCCATTTTGTCATCCTTAAACGGAAAAGAAAAATACATCGCAATGGGAGAAGACAAAAACAAACGTTATAAAGACTCCAACCCCCTGGTAGGTAATAATTTCAAATAATTTATTGCATTATTGCTTCGTTTTTATTGATGTCCAGGGCATTTTAATACCCAAGAAATCAATATTCGGCATCTGGGAGCCATTTTGGGTCAATGTCCCCTAACTCCCCTTAAAGGAAAAAAATACAGCGATCTGAGAAAAGACATAGATGCACGTTTTAAGGACCCCAACCCCCCCCCCGGTAGGTATTATCAGACAGTATAAATAATTATCACTTGGTTTTTATGGATGTCCAGGGCGTTTTTTAACATTTAAAACAGCTCATTTCATTGCGCGTCGCCATTAACGGAAACGAAACACAACGAACACAATTTTCATGGTTCTGTTCATTTCGTTCAATTTTCATAACAATTTTCATTTGTCATTTCGTTACGTAACAAATAACGGAAACGGAAAAATGTTCGTTTCGTGCCCATCTCTAGTTATGATAAAGCTGGCCATTTTATAGATAACGAGCCACGTCCTCTATCTCCTCTGCACCACAGATAAAAACTCTTAGATGCATGGGTACATTTGTTTACCTTCCATCCAGGACAGCAGTTGGCATCGTTTGGAACCAGAATTCTGTAAAAGCTGTTCTCAAAGAGGGAATAGTGAGTGGGAGTAAATATTGTGCCCTTGAATGATTCTTTTTTCCACAGGTGCTACCAGTGAGAGAAGGCTGAGGAATTCATTAGGGCAAGGTCCTGATCATTGTCCTGTTTATATATCTCCTCACTCAGCATATTTTTGACTCCTGGAAACACATAAATGCCAGTGGAGAGGGAGTTGGATTCCAAAAGGTTTTGTACCAGGGTGGACCATCCACCACTTTTCCACTGCTCCATCAGACAATGTTTAGGGAGACCATGGTCAGGCATGTCCATTAAACTCTTATAGGGAGGGGCACCAAATGAAAAATGAAATATTGGTTCATCATTTCATTAGCTAACAAAATGAAACAGGGAAGCAGTGTTTCGTTAGTAACTAAACGAAATGCTGTTTTCTCCATTTAAAGCAAACTGATTCATTTCACTGTAAAACAGCTCCCCTGAGTCCCAGAGGCATCTAATATGGTGTGAAGTGTCCTTGGCCTCTCCCCTTTAAGCCCTCCAAATTTGGAAAGATTTGGTGTTCAGGGGGATGAGTTATTCAACTTCAAAGGTGGTGCAATGTTATGTTCTTGAAAATAGTGATCCCAGGTAGAGATGGGCACGACTTGAAAAAAAATTTCGAGTTGTCGTTAGTCGGGCCGGTTCCGTTTCGGGTCGTTTCCGTTTTTCGCGAAAATTCACAAAAATTAGTCAGTTGGTTTTTTCATTTTTTTCATTTTCATTAGTACTGGTTTTTTTTTGGGGGGGTAGCGGGCTCCTGGAGGCACCTCTGTGGGGTGGGTGCCTCCTCTGGCCCGCTATAAAGGGAAAGCGGGCTCCTGGAGGCACCCATGGGTGCCTCCTATCCTCACCCACTAGGAAAGGGAAGCAGGCTCCAAGAGACCCCTCAACATGGGGGTCTCCCCTCCTCACCTGCTGCTGCTGCAAAATGCTATGCAATAGCCATATGGATATGCATACCAGTTGCAGACAGTGAGACTTGTGATGGCGGTGAACCCAGAGCCATAGGTGATGCCTAACTAAGGCTCTCGCACCACCATGTCTCACACAGAAGGGAATTGTACTTGCGTGTAGTGCAATGCAAGTAGATCTGGCTTAGGGTTAAGGTGGGTTAGTGCAAGGGCTAGGGTTAGGCTAGTGACGGGTAAGGTTACGGTGGGCTAGTGGGTTGCACCTCTGGGTGCCTCTCTGACCCACTAAGAAGACAGTCTGTGACGTATGGGTAAGGACTGGAGTCAAGGATTAGGGTTAGGGTTAGGGGGCTAGGGCAGGTTTTAGGGGGGGTTTTGGCACATCCCAGAAGTGTCCATGGCCAAGTGGCCATGCGATTGGTGGGATGGCTCCAAAAATTTGCATGGTCGTCCACTCCCACATGGCTGGCCACTCGGCCAGCCCATCATTGCGCAGGTGTAAATAAAATAAAATAAAATAAAATAAAATCAATGGAGGACAGAGGAGGAGAGGAGAGACATTTTGTTGCAAGAAAAAACCCACTGCTACTGTGAAAAATCTGGCAGTTTATAAATTTTCGCGTGTTTCTGTTGTGCTTGTGTGTTTTTGGACCACGATTTCAAAAACAATATTGCGTTCGCCGCCCCATTTTGGATCCCCCGCCCGCACCGCATGGCATGGCGAGTCCGGCTGCCCAGGACGGGGGGGAGGCGGGACCCCCCCTCCAGAAACCACCCCTCGGGTAGGTGCCCTGCGCCCTTAGTCAAGCAGGCATTTTTCCGCCTGCTTTTTTGGCCCGGGAATGGGTGGGGGGAGAGTTTAAAAGTTTTTTCCTGTGCCGTCCGTGCCGCTTGCTTGCGCTTTAATTGCAGTGGCCGGCGGCGAGACTGGGCTTTTTGCTGGCTGCGAGCCTGCGGCGAGTCCCACAGAGCAGCCCAGGACGGGGGATGGGGGGAGGCTGGGGACCTCCAGAAACAACCCCTCTGGTAGGTGCCCTGAGGCACGGCAGGCATTTTTCCGCCTGCTTTTCGGCCGGGAACCGGGTTTTTTTAACTTTTAAAAACTCTTTTTCTGTGCCGCGTGGCATCGCGCAATCGCGCGATGCAATGAACGAGCACAACAAATCAGACCAAAATTGTTCGTTCGTCGGTTCGAACTCGAATTCTGGCGGAGTAATTCCCGTTACCATTTCCGTAGAGTAACGGAACCGAGTAACGGAAACGGAAACGGGAATACCGCTAAGTCGTGCCTATCTCTAATCCCAGGCAGCTAGCAGTGTGGAAATTACAGTGGAGCTTCCTCAAGATCTTCCCTTTAAGCCCACCAATTTGGAGAGGTTTGGGGTTATTCAACTCCAAAGGGGGTGCCCCGTGTGTGTGTGGGGGGGACATTTGAAATTTAAAGCTGTTACAGCCTCAACTTTCCCAAAGGACTGATCAGATTTATTGTATGTCCTAGTTCAGTCACAGGCTTTATTTAAAAAGTCTGTGGCCCTGGGACTAGGACAGCAAACAACCATACCATTTATGTTACCCACACATCCCCGGAATGACACTACACTAAGGGCCCTCCTCAGACTTAGGGCTTAATGATGCCATTGCCTTGTGGGTGTGTTCCCATTTATGAATATGAGTCCTAGCATACATTAGGAAGCAAAATATCCTTCCACGTGGAGTCCTGAGGTTTCGTCTGTTCAAACTGCTTTAATCCATCAGATAATTTGGTAGTCATTTTGGAAATGTTCATTGTAAATGATGAATTACTATTTAAAATTATTTCTACTTTTTATGATCTGCTTTAATATTATTCCCTTCATCTATATTAATTTGGAGAGTTTCATTCTTGGCAGAAGGTCTATTAAATGGAATGAGCAACAGCCCAGGCATCTAATTGAAAATGAGTGCAAGGCAATTTTCAGGACAGCCAGTTTGCCGTGGATTCCCCCCACCCCACCCTTTGATTCATTTTTTCCTTGTCTGCTTATATAAACAAAGTTAATCCTAATAATCTGTACATTGTGTCCTAACAACTCCTGGCCAGCCCGGCTGAAAAAAAGCAAATCAGATACATCTAAGTAACCTCTTATATAAAAATGAATGAATTGACCTCTGTCTCACTTCAGGTCTCTTGAAATTGATTGTAACCTGTCACTTAGTGATACTCTGTCCTGCTAAATGCCAGGTTGGTTCATAAGAGGCCTTTCAGATGTGACTTGGTTTCACTGGAGGCCAATCTCACATGTATCACTTGGATCTGGGTGGATAAACTGACTAGAACTGATTCAGGTTTGCCCATTTGGGTTTTCAGTGCAGAGCCAGCATTCCATAGATAGTCAAGACTTGAGGCATTGCTGTAGTCCATCAGAATGTCATTCTGTTCACCAGGAAACCACCCCAGATTGAAAGGTGGAATTATCCCCCCCCTTTTAAAAAAAACATACTATGTACAGCTTTAAGAATGTATAAGCTGTCTATACTATAGCTATATATGCACTTATAATATAAGCATATATACTATGTATATGTTATAGTATAGATAGCTTTTATATACTTGAAGCTGTGTACAGTGTAAGTTTTTAAAAATAAAATATAAAGGAGGAATAATTATTCATACATTTCAATTCAAACATTCTAAATCCATGTGGTTGAAGTTTCTGTACTAAAAACGAGTAAAATAGCTCCTCTGTTTATCACAGTAAGCATATATAGTCCAGTCTGTAGGTTGGATGTATCTTACCACAGGTACTATTCCATATGTCAAATTGTTACAATTTTTTCATGCTGACCTGCAACTCTGCAATAGAACAATAGCCTCTTCCAAGATTTGCCTCAGAGTTGCATGTTTCATCCCTTGGACATCAGTGACATTATCATAATGAATCTAATTATGACACTTGAACTGGGATGATGACTGTCAATGTAGCTACCTGGCAAAATGAAATGTGTTGATAAAGAGCCAGGCTTATAAAAAGATAGATTAAAAGGTGGATGATAATGTTTAATGGAATGACTGGTTTTAATTTGTGCCCAAGGACTCTTTGACAGCACATGACTATACTATATTCTAACTCCCTGTCTCTCCATCTGATTCCCATTAACCTCATATCAATACAGACACTTTTAGTTGATTTACTTTAGTCAATACCACTGCTCTGCAGCCATCCCTTTGTCACAAAAGTTCAGTCCTTCACAGCGGGGAGCTATTTGTAATGCCTGTCATGTGGTTGAAGCTTGTATACTAATTATGTCAGTGGAATGGCTTCTCTGTTTATCCAGTTAAGCAGATCTACTGGTTAATTAGTTGGATCACCTTAAATCAAACGTAAAGTGACAGTGGGAGATTAGTGTGTTTCAGCATGGATTTATCTGTATAATGTAGACAGTAGGCTGGTAATAGCTGGTTGTGGTAACAAAAAGATACACCAGAATTACAATATAAAAACCTGTTTGTCACTACAGCTTGACTACAGTTTTTCTCCCTGCAGTTGATCTTCCCATACGCTGTACTTTTTCTTCTGACCAAATGTACTTCTGTATCATAGCTTGATTTGCAAGAAAAGCATGAGGTCTAGAGACAGACAGATAGGCCTATATTTTGCTGCTAGACTCAGCTTGAATAGACTTACCATACAGCAGTTGAATCAATGGGTGTTGCTCAACAAAGGATTTAGGCCATTACATGCAAAGGGAAGCTAAATTTTTGGCTTTGCTCTGTTCCACTTGTGCCATTGAAAAAGAACCTTGCTTTCTTTTTTCCTTCAGAATGGATATGAATCTAAAACTGATTTTGAGACTCAAGTGGATCAGTTTATTCATCTAGTTGATAGACCCAAGATATATTCGTGGAATCAGCTATGAAATGGCAAGTCAACATTTATGTGAATCTTACTCACATTAATGTTTTTCAAGATGTCTTGCTTGACACTGGAAATGCCCAACACCTAGATGGCTTAAAAGTTTTACATTAAAATGTTTTCATCTGATGTTCAATAAATGTCTTCCCTGAAAACCCTCAGTCAACACCGCTCTTTAGTGTCAATGGCAATGGAAACCAATGCTTCCATTTTGTGAGTCAGTGTTTTTATCCTTGATATTAATATTGTTTGTGCCATTGGAAAAATCATGTTTTAAAAAAATCATTGGCTAAAAAAAGAGGATGTTTTGCTAGGAATGATGACATATGCTCTGGAATGTAATATGTGTGCATCATTAGAATACATTCTACAGTTACTAAATGATATTCTTTCTTCCATTACTATATAGTTATTTCTAACATCTTATGTTTACTTGAAAAGGAGCTATCTTAGAACAATCAAGTGTATTGTGTATTGTGCACTGTACACCATCACAACCTGAAGTGTATTGGATTCCAAAATAAAATCAGACTGCATATTTAAACTTCCTGCAAATTAAGTAAATCTTTCACTTCTCCTGTTTTTGTAGATAATGGGCTACTCATATGTTTACTCTTCCGCACCATACAGACATTATCTACATGTAGAACTCTTTCCAAGAGGTTCCATAATTAACTCGCTGAGGTTTCCCATCATAACTGATATCTAATGTATAGTTTAAAATGAGTCAATTAGAAGCACCTGTAGTGGATTAGGAGGCTTTTTAAATGCAAACAAGAGAATGCTTCCTTATTTTCTGAATCCTGAACTATGTCCTTTTTCTTCTTCATGCAGTTATCCAAGAAAGAATCATATTAGAGTAGGACCTCCGTAACTGTGGAAGATAGGTTCCAGGCCACCCCGTGGATACTGAAATCTGTGAATAAGAGCAAATGCTCTTGTGATGATGGTGGCAAGGGTGTTAAGGTGCTGGGGATGAAAGCTGGGCAGCGCGAAGGGCTACCAACCTGCCCAGCGAGATGGTGGGGTGCCAGTGTGGGTTTCCCCCCACCAGTACTAACCCACTCCCGCTGGGCAGGCTCATGGACTGTGTGGTGGGAAAGAGTACCTTCATGCCACCTGGTCCACCCGAAGTTGCAGCAGCACAGCAGATTGGGTGGGGTGAAGCCATGCTCTCCTGCTACCAGGTCTTCCGACCTGCCCAGCAGAAGTTGGTTAGTGCCAGCAGAGGAAAGCCATGTGGCACAGCTTCCCCCTGTCACCTTGCCAACCTGCTGACTAACCCACTCCCGCTGGACAGGTTGGCAGACCCAGCAGCAGGAGAGCATGCCTACACTCCCCCTGATCTGCTGCACTGCTGTACCTTCAGGCAGACTGGGCAACATTAAAGTGTACTCTCTTGCCATCTAGTATGGGTGGAGTCAAAAGTGCTTCCCAGTCCACTGCCCAGACAGTGCAGCACAGTGTTCTCTGCTGACACCCCATCACCCCCACTGCCCACTGATTGCCAACCGCAGATAACTGAATCCGTGGATGGTGAATCAGTGGATTTGGGGGCAGCAATGTATTTATTAAAAGATGGATACACTGAAGTGGCAGGTCCTAGTAGCAGTTAATCTATGAAATAAAATGGGAGAAGGTGTTCAATGGAATTGTTTCTTTGCAACTCAGGAAACATGATCTGTCTGTACCCTTAAAACCTGCTATTCAAAGTTGCAAAACCCCTCTGAGTAGAGTTCCTGAAGCCACAGAACATTTGTCTTAGGTGCAGATCTCTGATGGACTACCTGTTATGTGCCTTTTAGATTGATTACCATGCATGATAGCATTGACTGATTTCTTAAGAACACCTGTGTTTTCCATGTTAGTTTCCATCCCTCATAATGGATGTTCCCCCCTTTTAACTCTTCACATGCTCTTTTAAGCTTTAATTATGCCTTATAATTGTTGCAAGATACCTCTTCTTATTCCCTGTTCTTAAACTTGAATATTTCTTAAATGTTCTGGGCTGCATATTTATCCCCAATTATTGTAAGCCACCTTGGGTCCTTTTCCAAGGAGAAAAGTAGGAAAAAATCAAAAATAAATAAATAAAATAGATAAATAAATAGATGCTTGAAAGGAAACTTTGATTTTGATCTCTGTGGTATTTTAAACTATTTTTATATATTTTTCTTGGTTTAACATGTTTTTATTAAATGGCACTGTTAAACATTTAATGTAAGCCCTCTTGAGTGTGAGCTTGAATCATGAAGTATAAATCTCAGTTATAAATAAATTAAATTGTACCACTTTGGACCATAGCTGAAGGTTCATGTATGACTGGCATTTCTCAATGCAAAACAGCAGCAAAAATAGCATCCATTATTTTTAAAAAGTGCACACAATGTTATGAGATAATTCTAAAGCCATACTGGGTCATCTACTCATCTCTCTCCAATAAACTAAGATAGAAGCACTTGGACCCTTCCTTCTTCATTGCCAAGTTCTCCACGTGGAGAAAAATGAGTCTACAAGGAAAATGTCCCCGCTTGCATCCATCTGAACCTTGGATAACTGGGGTTCTTGCTTGTGTGGACAACCAACCATTGAACAGGAACCTCTTTCCTAGCAGGCATTTCATCCTACATTTTGAGAAAAGAATGATGGAGAAATGACTTGGTAGAGAACCAGATATGCAATGCATGGATTGGATTTAAATGTCTTAAGTGTGAGAATTCCAAGAGAAGACTCCAGCTTAACAATACATACAGTACCACACTGTGGGAGTTTGCGGGGAAAGTGCCAAGCAAACTAATTTTAGGAGAGCAAAGAAAGCACACACAGAGGTGCTGTTTCTTAGAGCCAAATGAGATTCAGACACAGAACAAAGAAAGTCTGACATGTCTGCCTCCGCAGCCCTCTTTTATTGAGCTATCTAATGTTGATGAACACACATTGGATTACTAATGAATACATCACCTCTAATAGGGAGCAAATGCCCTTTAACCTTTGTCCTGTCACAAAGCAAAGGTGAAGACGAAATAGAAGGGTCACTTCCCCCTAGGGATGCAACATGGCAGAGTCAGGATGGTGTACCTTCAACTGTAACACCCCCCCCCGAAGCATACCCCACAGAGAAAGGCTCCCCACACCACACATCCAATAAACTGCATGGGGTTTATATCAGTTGTCACTCATTTAAGTCCCACTAGTTTCAAGCTAGTGGGACATAAACCCAAGAAAAGGGTTTAGAGTTTTGATTGTGTGAAATCTTGGAGAAATGGGGGTGGGTGGGGGTAGTATAGGAAAAAACACTCTGAGAATGGACGTATCCTTAGAAGTACAATAAAAATAGTTGGATATGTTAACGAAAACAAAAAGTCATCTCTGTAGAGTAAGACAATCAAGTCCCCAAATAGTACAGCACCTTTGACATGTGAATGCTGTAGACCACCCTCCTGGTAATTTCACAATTTTAGCAATGAATTAGAACTTGGAGCATTGTTAATTGAAAATCTTAAAAGTATAGATTCTTGGGGGGGGGAGGGGTCCCACAAGATCTGTAGAATCAATAGCCAAAACAGAACTGTAATAATGGTGGCTACTCAAAGACAAATTTGCAGGCCTCTTCATCTACAGGCTTCTACAGGTACAATAGAGAATTCCATATACAATAGACCCTCATATAACAAACGGTTTGTATAACATAACATCTGTACATCATAAATAACACCAGAGATAGGGGAAATTTGCTTAACAGAATCACCTATGGGGCAAATCTGTACAACATAAAAATGGTTGCAATTAGGGATTATTCCATTTTCAATGCATTCATATGGGAAATTTGTATAAAGGAAACTTTGCTTAACAGAATTTCATTTGGGATGAATTAATTCCTTTATAACAAGGTACCACTGTATATTCTAACCTCATTAGAGATTCTAGTCCCTAAAGTTTGAGAACCAGAATGTTGACATTAGAAGGAGGAGAAATAAAAGTAAAAGTGGAAATACTTGCCAGGGAAAATAGCCAGAGCAAGAAGCAAAGGGTGCCAGGAGAACACAGTTAAAGTGGAGAAAACTCTGCTGTTGGGTGGGGAGTTACGACATTTCAGTTGTACTGATGTGATCTGTTCATTGCTTATGCTTTAGTATAACTTTTTACATATACAGTATTTTTTATATTTTTACAAGCTTGTTAAAATCTTTTTCATAAATGCAACTTAATTGATAGTTAAATTTTTTATAATTTAGAGAAGTTGTGCAATCTTTTTTGAAGCTTATTCTTTATTATTCTATAACATTTTGAATTACCATTTTATTATTAGACCTTTAGGCACCATATTAATTTCATTAGAAGAGATGCTGATTTTTTATTTAGTCAAGCAGGTTTTCATACTCTTATATCATCGTATTAGCTTATTGGATAAGTTTTTATTATTCATTAGACACACAATTATATACTCGTTTTTATCTGCTTGCAAATGCCAGTCCAATAAAAAGAAGAAAAGTAGATTCTTTTTTGGACATTCACTTTTATCTGTTTTGCATGCGGCAAACAAATAAAATGGATATTGGCAACAAAAAAAAGGAATTATACAAAATGCAAAATCATCTAGGTAACTGTGGGTTTATTCTCTTGCAAAAGTTGCGACAATTGTGAGGACATGGGTTTTTGATTTTTCACTGAAGGTCTATAAATCATATAGGACTCTTTAAATCTCTTGGTGCAGTGGTGAAATGCATGTACTGCAGCTAGAGATGGGCACGACTCAAAAAAAATGGTGTTTCGTTTGTCGTTTAGTCGTTTAGGGGTCCGTTTCGGTTCGTTTTCGTTTTTGTGACATTTTTTGCAAAAAAAATTGTTTTTGTTTCGTTAGGTAACGAAATGAAAAAACAAAAACAAAAACAAAAAAATGCTGTTTTGTTAGCATTCTTTTTAGTTCAATGCATCTGCTGCAATGAAAACGAAAAACACGGCAAATTTGGTCGTTTTGTTTTTGTTTTTGTTTTTGTTTTTTAAAAATTGTTTCATTTTCGTTGCATAACGAAATGAAAAAAATGAAAACGAAAATGAAAAATCGCTCGTTTCGTGCCCATCTCTAACTGCAGCTAAAACTTTGCTCACAACCTGGGGTTCAATCCCAGGTAGCCGGTTCATGGCTGAACTCAGCCTTCGGTAAAATGAGTACCCAGCTTGCTGCTGGTGGTGGTGGGGGGGAATGTGTAGCCTGTATAGTGTAATTAAAAACTGTAAACCACCCAGAGGCTACTTGAAGTGGTATGGGGCAGTATATAAGCAGAACACTTTGCTTTTACATTTTCTGGCACATCTGCAGTATTTGAGTTCAGGCTTGTGAAGCTGCTCCTATTATATCATTACATCAACCAAGTAGGATGTCATGGAAAGTAGTTCTTCAACGCAGTGGTTTTTTTTAGCCGCTAGAGATGGGGATGAATTGAGTTGTGCCACTTCATACGAGACTATTAGCAAGGCATCACAGGTGCTCTGCTTTGCCTCCCACCACCCCCTGAGCCAGCTGGTCCACTCACCCTCAGTCATGAGCTGCCAGGGTCCTCCTTCTCCAGTGGCACTCCAGTGCAGTCAGGAGCCCAGGCCGCCCCTTCCCATGTCCTCCAACAGCCAACAACTCTGATGAGGAGGTGTGAGGTGGATTATCCATGGAAAAATTGGGGAAGGGCAGCCAGAGCTCCTACTTGGACTGCAGCACCAGTGGAGACCCTGCGCAAAAACCACACCAGCACAACAAAGGGTAAGCAAGCCAGTCACCCCTGGGGGTGAGGGGAAGCAAAGGGCAGCTCCCATGGTGCTGTCTCAACAACTTCATATGAAGTGACATGACTCAATTCATGCCCATCTCTGTTAACTAGACATGGGCACCACTCGGCGAAATTGTCGTTTCCGTTTTCAGTTATCGTTTCTGTTAACGTAACAGAAACGGTAACGATAATTAAGCCGTCAGAACTCGAACTCGAACCGAAAAAAGAAAAATTTCGTCGGGTTTTTCGTTTCCGTTTGTGGCATCATGGCAATCACGCGATGCGAAGCAGAGAAAAGATTTTTAAAAGTTTTTTTTAAAAAACCTGACTCCCGGCCAAAAAGCAGGCGAAAATATGACTGCCTGAGGCTTTGCCACCTACCAGAGGGGTGGTTTCTGGGGGGTCCCTGGCCTTTCCCCCCCTCTTCTCCTGTCGTGGGCTGCTTGCACCAGGCTGGGGGGGTGTCATCCTCGTCATCTGTCTCGCTGCATGCCATGCGGTGGGGGGGAATCCAAAATGGTGACCACAATTTTTCTTTTGAAATGGTGGTCGAAAAACACAACAAATCACCACAGAAACATGTGAAATTTATTTATTTTAAATGCCTGAATTTTTATAGTAGCAGCAGTGGGTTTTTATAGCAATAAAACGTCGTATTGATTTTATTCTATTTCATTTTTTTATTTTTTTAGACCTGCCCATTTGGGCTGGGCATGGGATGGGACCATGCAAATTTTTGAACCATTCCACCAATGGCATCGCCAGGTTTTTGACTGACACTTCTGGATGTCTCGGAGGGCATAAAAAGCCGAGGCACCTTCCAGAAATCGCAGTCGGGTGTATGGATGTGGTTGAAGGAGGAGGGCTGGCTGCTGGTGCTGGTGTGATCCGATTGAGATTGAGGGAGGCTGGAGGCTTTAGGATTTAAGTTAGGCAGGCAGGGAGGGAATTGAATTTTGAAAATAATTTCTTTGATTCCCTGCAGCTTTGTCTGCTGAGGGGAATAGCAGTTTATTCTTTATTTCTTCTCTGGCAGTTTGAGGATTTTTTTTCTGATATTGGATAAAGGGGGAGGTTTGACTGGGAGTGGGAGGTGTGGATTTATTTTAAATATATATTATATACTACCATTTATTTTCTATTTTCCCAACTTCAATTTGCTTGCACACACACACATTTGGGGTGCAAGCCAAGAACAGAACCTCTATCCTACGTGATATCCTAACTGCCCACTCGCCCATCCGCCCACGCCGCCACCCGCCTGCGGCCCACACTGCCGCCTGCCCACTCGCCCACCCGTGGCCACCGCCTGCCCATGGCCCCTGCCACCGCCACCGCCCGCACCTCCCTAGCGCCGGCCCTGATTGTGGGACGCCCCTATGCTCTGGGAAGTCAAATCACGCTAAATCGTGGTGGGAACGACAAACGGCAAATGGAAACGACAAATTTTTGAAAAATTTCGCAACAAACGGAAACGACCCGAAACGGACCCATTCCGACAAACGAAAACTCGAAACATCATTTTTTCTGGTCATGCCCACGTCTACTGTTAACCAATGAACCATTTAAAACTAAGCTAGTTGGGTATCTCTCTGTGATGCCAGAGGTTGGGTGTGCAGTTTATTTTGTTTCCCCACATACTTTGGATTTCTTTATTTCATATTGGCTTCAGCGTTTCTCAAATAAATGAAATTTTCCTTTAAGGGGAGAAGAAACACCTCAAGAAAATGAATATTTTTGATTATCGTGACATTTTTAAAACTGAACAATGCTAAAAATGAGAAAGCCCAGTTGTATCAGCAGAAGAAATATGACAAAAAGCATACCACATATTTTATAAATCAGCACTTTATTTCAATATGAGAAGGCTCCATTGCAGGCCAGTAGAGATGGCATGTTCCCATTGTTAAAAATAAATTTAATATACACTTCATCCTTTAGCCAAGAGTTTCTTTGGGAAGTATAGAAAATTCACTCTGCCTCAGCTTTGAAATAGCTGAGAGGATGGAGTATTCACGATAAAGGAACACTCTGCTTCTAAAGCATACTTCTGATATGACATTTTTCATCTGAAATGATTCCTTATTTCTCTGGCATTTAATGTGTCTTCATTTGAATTTTAAGGAATGTGCCAGCCCCATTGTTTGGCACATATCTAGAAATCCAGTTGGGGAGTCATTAGCAACCAGTGTGGAGCCACTGCAAATCACACTGTGTAACTGGATTTAGACCCATGTGTTGGAAAATTGTTTCCATGTGTTGGAAAATTGTTGGAAAATTGTTTCATAGTAAATTGTTTCGTACTATGGGCAATTTCATACTTTTCCAACACAAGGAAAAATTTATCCATCAATAATATGACATCAATAATATGAAACAAGGATACAAAAAGATTAAAACAACTGCACAGTGTGGTCATGTCACACCACAAGCTGTTTACTACACATTAAGGAAAGGAAAGCTGATACTGTATGAGGATTTACAGTAGGAACTCAGTGTCAAGGGGAATTGGTCCCCTTGGTTTGGAAAAAGGGGAGATAGAAACACTATAAATATACATATATATCACAGCCTCTCATTCCCTAATGTCTAAATCTGTCAACACACCTAGGAAACACATATTTCTGCTTTTTCAATTTAATATTTTCAGGCACTGGATAAGAGAAATTGCGGACACTGGTCTAATTATCACTCAAATTATTAATAGAGTGATAATTCTCTATTTAAGTTTTCAGAAAGCTGTTTGTGTAAAACAGTGCACCTGTAAGAAAGAGGAAGGTTTTGTTTTCATGTTCTTCATGATATGTTGGAGGTATTTAATATTTCTTTTCATGAGGGAGACAATTACAAACATTACCTCAGAAACAACTGCAGGAATGGGCTCCTGTTTGGGTTCAAATAACTTTTTTGTGGCAAGAATTAGATTTGTATCAGCAGACAATTGTAGGCAAGGAATATAGAATGCTGCAGGGTCAGCCTGGAAAAGTCAGGCTTCATCCAGGCTGAACGCCTTGTAGAATCAGAAGGAATGTGGTTCTGTGCATGTACTTCAGCTGTTAAATAAAATATAGCTGTAAAAAAGATCAGCTGCTTTAAAAATCACTGTTACTTAGGTCCTATCCTGAAGACACTGAGATGCTTACAAAGCTTCATTGAGACAGAAACAATGGGTCAGTATGGACATTGGTGCATAACACATAGACCCCTGGAAATTTGTTGCACCATAAGTGTAGGATCATCCTCGTATAGAAGTATAGTGCCTAAGGTTATATCAGCCCCTGAAAACAACAGAGAACAAGACAGAATTATCTACAGGGGTTCTGAACACACTATTTTCAACAAAGCATCTTGCAATTATTTTATTCAATTTTATTTAGGCAATTTTAACCCAATTTTTTTCATTTAGAAGGACTTAAGGCAATGTACAACAAATAAAAAAACACAAAAATGCACCTTAAGAGAACTTTCCCCCCTCAAACTTTTCCCTCCACCTTGGTTCCTGATGTCTGTGGAAGTTCTCAATGGACATGGGCACGATGAGAAAAAATGACGTTTCGAGTTTTCGTTTGTCGGAACAGGTCCGTTTTGGGTCGTTTCCGTTTGTCGTGAAATTTTTCAAAAAATTGTCATTTCGTTTGTAGTTTGTCGTTTCCACTGCGATTTAGCGTGATTTGACTTCCCCCAGAGCATAGGGGCATCCCGCAATCAGGGCCAGCACTAGGTGTTTTTGCGCCCTAGGCGGCGGGCGGAGGGGGGAGGTGCGGGCGGGCGAGCGGGCAGGCGATGGCCGCAGGCGGGTGGTGGCGCGGGCGGACGGGCGACTGGGCAGTTAGGATATCACGTAGGATAGAGGTTCTGTTCTTGGCTTGCACCCCAAATGTGTGTGTGTGCAAGCAAATTGAAGTTGGGAAAATAGAAAATAAATGGTAGTATATAATATATTTTTAAAATAAATCCACACCTCCCACTCCCAGTCGAACCTCCCCCTTTATCCAATATCAGAAAAAAATCCTCAAACTGCCAGAGAAGAAATAAAGAATAAACTGCTATTCCCTTCAGCAGACAAAGCTGCAGGGAATCAAAGAAATTATTTTCAAAATTCAATTCCCTCCCTGCCTGCCTAACTTAAATCCTAAAGCCTCCAGCCTCCCTCCTCAATCTCGATCGGATCACAGTCCAGCACCAGCAGCCAGCCCTCCTCCCTCAACCACATCCATACACCCGACTGCGATTTCTGGAAGGTGCCTCGGCTTTTTATGCCCTCCGAGACATCCAGAAGTGTCAGTCAAAAACCTGGCAATGCCATTGGTGGAATGGTTGAAAAAAATTTGCATGGTCCCATCCCATGCCCAGCCCAAATGGGCAGGTCTAAAATAAATAAAAAATAAATAAATAAATGCGACATTTTATTGCTATAAAAAACCCACTGCTGCTGCTATTAAATATCAGGCATTTAAAATAAATACATTTCACATATTTCTGTGGTGATTTGGTGTGTTTTTTGACCACAATTTCAAAAGAAATATTGCGGTCGCCATTTTGGACCCCCCCACCGCATGGCATGCAGCGAGACAGACGACGAGGATGACCGCCCCCCCAGCCTGGTGCAAGCAGCCCACAACAGGAGAGGGGGGGAAGGCCGGGGAACCCCCCCCAGAAACCACCCCTCTGGTAGGTGTCCTCAGGCAGGCATATTTTCGCCTGCTTTTTTGGCCGGGAGTCGGTTTTTTTTTTTACTTTTAAAAACTTTTTTCTGTGCTACTTGGCACCACGCGATCGCCGCGATGCCATTAATGACAACGAAAAACCCGACCCAATTTTTCTTTTTTCGGGTTGGGTTCAAGCTGGAGCGGCGTAATTATTATTACCGTTTCCGTTACGTAACGGAAACGATAACCGAAAACGGAAACGACAATTTCGCCGCTCCGTGTCCATGTCTAGTTCTCAATCATCCAAGTGAGGTCCTCCAGGAGTTGAGTCATGGCAACTGCACTTCTTTTCTTGTGGGAGCAAAATGTTTCACTGCTCATCCAAGTAGCTTCTTCAGTCAGCTGATCTTGGTTCCTGATCCATTCCCTGTCATAAGGGAGAAGAATTTGCTGTCTCCCTGACCCATCCTTCTCTCAACTTATCTTCCTGATGAACCTGTGAAATTTAGGAGGAGATTCTTTTGGATGTACCAGAATGAGCTTTTAACCCTGCATTAGACTAACGAGAGATAATACTAATTTCTATTTTAATCATACTTTGTTTAGCAAGCTTTGCTGACATATCATTGAAAACTTTTAGGCCTGGTTCTAAAAGTGAGGACTGATGAAAGTTTATTTGGTGCTGAATATGATTTCAAGGCATAGCTCATTTTGTAAGTCTTGGTTTTGCATGCCATAGATATTTCATTTGAAGAATTAATTTATTTTATTTTGGCCACTATCTATTTAGATTATTTCAGTGAGAGCAGAACCATAGTCTGCAGTATGTGGAAATATTTCTGTATGTAACAACATGTTTGATTTTTGTGAATGTTACTGTTTTCTCCATGTAATTTTACCATTCTGTCTTCCACTAGAAAATGTTTCGTTCTGCATAAGTTAACAAAAAAGCATCCATAGTTTGTCTCTGTTTGTGTTAAATGTAAACACCTTGGCACCTGTAAGCAGCCTCCTATCCAACAGGGATAAAAAGGACCTCATTCTCAGATTTTGTTTTGATGAGAATGAAACCTCCCAAATTTTGCACAGATATTGTTCCAAAATTCAAAACTCAAATCTCTCAATTCAGATTTGAAGTCTTTGTCAATATATTCATAAACAATGTATTGAAGTCATGAAAATGAAGGGTTAATATGAAATTTCCTAAATTCTGTTGTGAAACCCCTTGCATAGTCAAATATCAAATATCTACTGCTGTGACATACCAGCTGTCAGACCATTTGAAATTCAGATTGTGATGTATATCTGTTACTCTCAAATATTGAAATCTACTTCATGCTGACAGCTGTCAGATGCTTCTGAATTTTTTTTGGATCTCAGATGCTGGTGCCAACTGTCAAATATTCACTGAACATTCACATTCCTAGAAGATATTTTGAAACAATTTCTGTAGGAAAACATCCAAGAAGCTTCTAAGAAGGTTTTTTGTTGTTGGTGGTGAGTTTTTGGAAGATGGTAAATAGAGTTGTCCTGTCAATCTAGGTTTACCTATAGAACAAAAGTGAAATCTAGAGAACTCCACCTATATGTTTTTAGTGCCCGAACACACAGAAACACATTTATTATTGATTTATTAAATTTATATACCGCTCCATCTTGCTACACAGCTACTCTAGACGGTTAGGAAGGAAGATGATGCTAACTAGCTCACAACTGTATCACAGCTGAAAAGCACAGTTCATTCTAACTTGATTTTTGGATTTCTTATTTTCCTATCTGCATTTAAAAGCTAGCACTTTTGGGTGTGACTGACACTGAAGATATTATTATGCAAAATGGAAAATAATTATTGCAACCTCCCTTAATATTATCGTTGCAATGATTATTTTGAAAGGCTGCTTTTGTTAAGAAATCAAAAGACTTTGTGTTTCTGTTCTTGTGCAGGATCAGGAAATCCCACAGCAGTAAACCATTTTTGAAAATGCGTTGACACACCTTTTTTCGTCAAGGGCTAAAAAACATTGTGAGTGCACATTGCAGCCTTAGATTCCTGTTCCCAGTGCTTTTATCAGTCAAGACACCATGACAGAAATCAAGAGATGTCTCCCCTCTTTACACCCATCAATGCCACACTTAAGATAATCTAAAATCCCATTTAATGCTGCTGTTAATCTGTCCCATGCCTTAACAGGGTTTGTTTTATTTCATTCTGTCCCTGTTTTCTGAAAGAAAAGCAAGGCATACTAGTGCCATGCAGAAAATTTCTTCCATGAGAATTTTCATTGTTCTCCTTCAATTTGAAAAAAAAGTAATTGTTTCAAAATAGAGACTTTTTAAAAATCTGAAAAAAAAATAAAAAAAAATCATTGAACTGCTGGATAGCTCGATGGCTTAGGCATCTGGCTGTGGAGACAGAGGGTCGGAATTCATTTCTCCACTATGACTCCTTGGCAGGGGCTAGACTCAATGAGAGAGCTGCCTAAATGCCCTGAGCACGTCCGATCTCGCCTGATCTGGGAAGCTAAGTAGGGTCGGGCCTGGCTAGTACTTGGATGGGTGACCACCAGGGAATACCAGGTGCTGTAGGCACGTGGACTAGGAACTGGTAAGCTACTTCTGTATTCCTGACAAGAAAAACTCCATGGACATGGGGTCACAAAGAGTCAGTCATGACTGTAACGGCAAAACAAAAACAGACTCAATGATCCATAGGATCTCCTCGAGTTCTTCAGCTTTAAGATGATTACTACATGGGTGAAGTTAAACATTCTTATGCTTCTTTGATCTGTAAAGTGGCCAAGAAATGTGGGTTCGTTGCTGATCTTCCACTGTACAATCATTTCTCTAATAGCGAGCTCCCAACACACTAATTATAGCTCAGGGGATATAATTTAGTATCTCCTTCCATGGGAATTATCAGTTCAGGATATGTGGGCAGACAAAGAAGCGGCAGAATGAGGAATATATGAATAATAGAAGAGAAACAGAAACAGGCTTATCCACCTTGCAACATTATGCTAAGTTCAAATCTAAGAGCAAAGAAAAAGAAAAGAAAACAATCGAACGGGACTTGAAAATGATGTGACTGATCGCCACAGATTCACATATCAAGGCCTGTATACAGAGATTATTTCAAGCCTTGACAATGAGTCAATGCAATGGAAACCCTGACAAATACTGGCTTCTTTTTTGGAGCTGGGTACAGCATTGCCCTACTCAAGACATACACATACAGGAAAGAAGGCTCGTGGACAGAGTTGGAGCAGTGTTGCGGTGGCACCCCCCTTTCCCTAGCCACAAATCATCCTCAAAATTAGCTACATTGTAAAGATAGGCAGTAAAGATAAAATGCATCTCAAATGATTCCTCCAGAGTGCAACATGAAGAATATACCAAGTCAAAATTTATAAGACATTTTTGTCTGACAACTATTCTTAAATTTCCTACCCCCACTTCCATAAGACCATATAACTGTCTTAAACTTCCTCAGAATGTTTGTGACTGCTTCCACATTCTCATCATCCCAGTTGTTGCTAAAACAATACCAGATGGAAGATATTATGAAGGAAGCAGAATTAGTGGCCAGTAGAGATGGGCACGACTCAAAAAAATGGTGTTTCGTTTGTCATTTGGTCGTTTAGGGGTCCGTTTCGGTTCGTTTTCATTTTCGTGACGTTTTTTGCCAAAAAATTCGTTTTCGGTTCGTTAGGTAACAAAATGAAAAAACACAATGAAAAATTGCTGTTTCGTTAACATTCTTTTTAGTTCAATGCATCTGCTGCAACGAAAACGAAAAACACAGCAAATTTGGTTGTTTCATTTTCGTTTTTGTTTTGTTTTTTAAAAAAATTTTGTTTTGTTTTTGTTGCGTAACAAAATGAAAAAACAAAAACGAAAATGAAAAATCGCTCGTTTCGTGCTCATTTCTAGTGGCCAGTCTACCAAAACTGTTGGTGTACTTGCCAGTTGCAGTGGGAGTGAAGAAATCAACGATTACCTGAGAGTGGGTTGGGGCAAAGTTTTGCTGCGGCCACTGCCAGTGTTGAGCCCCTAAGAGTTCCTCTGGGAGAACTTAAGAATTCTCTCTTTCCCTCAGAGAAATTTCAGTGAAATTGGCTGCCTCATTTCTGTTCTCAGGAACAGATTGGAATATTTCAACAGATAATTAATAACCAGAGTAATTTTCAATAAATAAATCAATAAATACATTTTTAAGAAAGTCACCGGAGATGGAAGACTGACCAAAGTGTATGTGACAAAGACAAACCTTTTACTGGCATGTCTTACTTGATAATCACCTTGCTATCCAACCTGTGGTCTTATAACCATTAAATATCTGATTGGAGTAGCAACTCTGCCTATTTCCCATTTCTTATGAAGCACCCAGATGCTAATATGAATATAAACAGTATTTGCTGGTCAGCACTAGAAATCTTGAGTTTAAAAAAGAAAGCACTCTACATACAGAAATGTAATTGCTTCCTGCCTCTCTAATCAGATCACACATAAAAGCTTCCCAGTGTAGTCTATAAACTCAACTCCTGTGATTGATCATACCTCACATTACTTTCAATGATACTTTCCTTCTAGGGCTTTAATTGACTAACTTTGCCTCAGAATCCAGAATTCTGAACTATGGCATTTTGCTTTCCCCCTTTTAAAAAATAAAATAAAAGATCGGCATATTTTCAATTAGACCACATGATTTATTTATTTATTTATTTAAAATATTTAAACTATTTCCACTCCATCTTTCTCCTTTAAAGGACCCAAGGCGGCTTTTCTCTCATTTTGACACTTTCATGTGTTAAATTAAAAACTTTTATTTAATCAAAATATCTGAAACACAAATGACAGATCATCACATAGGAAGGGCAGGTGGTGTCTTGGGGGAAAAAGGGTTTATCGATCTTCAGCTTCTCAGCATATAAGAGATGGAAAGAATAGCACATCATAAACAATAATTTAGTATAAAATATATCATATTGCCTCTGACAGGTCTTCCTTGAAAGGATTGCTAAGCGATAAACCAATGAAAACTCCAGTTTCACTCTCTGAAAGAGCAAGAGAAAATTTATGGCCCTGAGCCTATGCTTCCTTCCTTTAAGGAAAGACAAGCGAAAATACAACAGAACAGAATCATTTCAGCACTCACCTCAGCCCCCTACCTTTGCATTCCACAACACAGAGTGGAATGAGGCTTGAGTTTTAAAAGCCACATTTTTCCTCTTCCTCTTTTTCCATGGACAACTCACTTTAATAACTTGGCCCCTGAGTCCCAAACCTCTCCAAATTTGGATGGCATACAGGGAAGAGTCCAAGGAAGCTACCCACCAAATTTGGTGCCTCTAGGACCTAGGAGAGTTATTTTATAGCACAATGAATTGTTTTGTTTCATTTCATTCCAAAAATTCTTTTAAAATTGTTAATAATGGAACAAAACAAAACAAAACAAAAGGAAAAACAAAACAAAACACTATATTTCCATTTTGTGACCATCTCTAGTCCACACCTTTTGCTTGCTTACATGTGTCATAGTTTTGATTATATTTGGGGATCTATAGGGAATCCTTGATATGTTGATTGAGTTCCTTCCTTCCTTCCTTCCTTCCTTCCTTCCTTCCTTCCTTCCTTCCTTCCTTCCTTCCTTCTGTCTAAATTTATTATTATCCCCCTCCTTTTGGTGGTGAGCCTTTACACACCACTGTAGAAGATAATTAAATACTAGCAGAATTTAACTGGTTGTTATTGGAGCAGATTGCGGAATATGAAATTGATGACTTTCCCCATGTTATTATAGATTTGCCTGTAGATCTAAATGCCTATTTAGAGAAACTATATTGTTTAATGATTCTGAATCTGAACTTTATAGTTCTGTTTGCTATTTGATTACACATGCTATATAATTTTATTAATTTGAATTGTTACATTTTTTTATTTTCTACTCACTTTTAGAGCGTTTGAATCCATGAAATGCTGTTTGCACTACAGTGTCTTCATTGCAATGTGAACTTGTCTTTAATATTTGCACTTCACAGAAATTGCTGATTTAGTTCTTTGAGTCCTAATGAAAACCAAAACCGTTGAATAATTTGTGCATTAGAAGAGAAAAGTAAATCCCAAAGTATTTATATCGGGGCTGGGAGTTTGTTGTGGCAAAAAGAACAAGGAGTTGTGTGGCATCTTAAAACCTTACGAGTTTTCTTTGGTATAAACTGCAGGGATTATAACTGTCTCCTTAAGATGCATTTTAGGAAGTGGACTGCCATCCATCATGACATAAGGCAAAACATTTGCCAATTTTTCAGTGTCACAAAACACCTTGCTGTCCTCATTTGCAACCCACATCACAGCTCAGGGCGGGGATGTTGGGAGATGAAACAGCAATATAATAAAGAAAACTAAGTGCAGGAAAATGATAGGCCACATTGTAAGCTAAAGGAAAGGTGCACAAAGACCAACAAACACTTGGGGGGGGGGCAGATTGCTTATAAAATTGCATGTGGACATCCCAGCAGGGCAGACAGAACCTAAAATGGGAAATAGAGATGGGCACGACTTGAAAAAAATTTTTTACGAGTTGTCAGTCGGGCCGGTTCCGTTTCGGATGTTTCCGTTTTTTGCGAAAATTCGCAAAAATTAGTCAGTTTGTTTTTTCGTTTTTTCATTTTTGTTAGTACTGGTTTTTTGGGGGGTAGCGGGCTCCTGGAGGCACCTCTGTGGGGTGGGTGCCTCCTCTGGCCCGCTATAAAGGGAAAGCGGGCTCCTGGAGGCACCCGCGGGTGCCTCCTATCCTCACCCACTAGGAAGGGGAAGCAGGCTCCAAGAGACCCCTCAACATGGGGGTCTCCCCTCCTCACCTGCTGCTGCAAAATGGCATGCATAGCCATATGGATATGCATACCAGTTGCAGACAGTGAGACCAATGAGTGAACCCAGAGCCATAGGGTGATGCCTAAGGCTCTCGTACCGCCATGTCTCACAAAGAAGGGAATCGTACTTGCGTGTAGTGCAATGCAAGTAGATCTGGCTTAGGGTTAAGGTGGGTTAGTGCAAGGCCTAGGGTTAGGCTAGTGACGGGTAAGGTTATGGTGGGCTAGTGGGTTGCACCTCTGGGTGCCTCTCTGACCCACTAAGAAGACAGTCTGTGATGTATGGGTAAGGAGTCAAGGATGAGGGTTAGGGTTAGGGGGCTAGGGCAGGTTTTAGGGGGCTTTTTGGCACATCCCAGAAGTGTCCATGGCCAAGTGGCCATGCGATTGGTGGGATGGCTCCAAAAATTTGCATGGTCGTCCACTCCCACATGGCTGGCCACTCGGCCAGCCCATCATTGCGCAGGTGTAAAATAAAATAAAATAAAATAAAATCAATGGAGGACAGAGGAGGAGAGGAGAGACATTTTGTTGCAAGAAAAAACCCACTGCTACTGTGAAAAATCTGGCAGTTTATAAATTTTCGCGTGTTTCTGTTGTGCTTGTGTGTTTTTGGACCACGATTTCAAAAACAATATTGTGTTCGCCGCCCCATTTTGGATCCCCCGCCCGCACCGCATGGCATGGCGAGTCCGGCTGCCCAGGACGGGGGGGGGAGGCGGGACCCCCCCCTCCAGAAACCACCCCTCGGGTAGGTGCCCTGCGCCCTTAGTCAAGGAGGCATTTTTCCGCCTGCTTTTTTGTCCCGGGAATGGGTGGGGGGAGAGTTTAAAAGTTTTTTCCTGTGCCGTCCGTGCCGCTTGCTTGCGCTTTAATTGCGGCAGCCCGGCAGCGAGACTGGGCTTTTTGCTGGCTGCGAGCCTGCGGCGAGTCCCACCAGAGCAGCCCAGGACGGGGGATGGGGGGGAGGCCAGGGACCTCCAGAAACAACCCCTCCGGTAGGTGCCCTGAGGCACGGCAGGCATTTTTCCGCCTGCTTTTTGGCCGGGAACCGGGGTTTTTTTAACTTTTAAAAACTTTTTTTCTGTGCCGCGTGGCATTGCGCGATCGCGCAATGCAAGTAACGAGCACAACAAATCAGACCAAAATTGTTCGTTCGTCGGTTCGAGCTCGAAGTTTGTGCCCATCTCTAGTCTTCAGCCACAGAAAACTGCCACTGATTCTGGAGATCCTCTTTTTAATTCTGAGGTGTTTGTAACTTGACATCATTGTGCACACCCCACAAAAACAGAATTTTAACATGGAGATATAGGCCAATTTTCCTTTGGGGAGTATGACTGTGAAGATATACTCAACTGATTTTTTCAACATCCAAAACCACAATTATCTGTTTGTCTTCCAGATGTAATATTTTGGAAGTTCAATCTGAGAGTGTTCCTCTAATGTTTGTTAAAGGAAAGAAACAAATTGGAGTTTTACCGTGTTACTTACAAAGTGTGGCTAGGGGCCAAGTTGTGTACTTATGGGTCCACAGGAACAAACACAATCTAGAATATGGGAGTTTTGCATCAAGCCATTTATTTGCACAGGCTATGCTCCTCAAGTGTAGAGGGTCTGGTATCTGCAAGCCCAGGGGTGTTTGCAGCCATAATTCTTTTGACCCCCTGCATCATGAACAGCTGTATTCACTTTCTGTAATAGCTCAGTTGTTCATTATGATTGATCATATTCTCCACTCCACTCCATAGGCTGTCTGTGTTGATTCAAATGCAAATCTTCCCATTCATTTCACTGGATAATGGAGCTAAGCTGATAGTTGTTGACTCTGTGACTTTGAAAAGCAGTTTGAATGAGATGAACCATCTAATAGAGCAGCTTACCTGTATGGACACTGATGTAATGGCATTAGAATGTTTTCAAAGTTGCTGTGGGGGAAAAGGGGGGATAAAAAGGATTACTTCCTGTGATAATGTGATGGGAGATGTAATGCGATTATGCCGTCCTTGACTTCCCAGTCAAGCAAATTGGTTGGAGTTGCTGGTTTGAACCTGAAATTTTCAGGGCATCACTAAACAAGACACAGATACTATGTTTAGAAGCAATGCACCTTTAACAGTAATATTTGTCTTTCCCAGTACTAGCTGGGCATTTGACAAATTAACCTGTTTTGTTTTCTAACTGGATGGTTAGGAAATAATAAGACTTTGGCCAGTATCCTGTTGTGCAGCTTCACTTGCATGACAGGGGTGATGTCACTTGCCATCAATTATTGCTGTTTATTAACAAATGGCTTTTTAAATTCCAAGGTGTGGTACATATGAGGCTTGAGTTTTGAAGCATTCAGTTATCTGTGGAATCTGCTTAGTATAAGGTTGGTTGTGGTACAGCCTGCCACTGTGATTTCTAAGTCTCCTGTGTTCATTTAGGAACAGTTGTAGAGAGTCACTGAGGGCACATGTGTAATGTATTTATGTGCAGTTAAGTGACCTCCAACTTATGACAACCCTATGAATGAGCACTGTTCTCAACGGCCCGCTCAGCTCTTGAAAATTAAAGCTGGTGGATTTGTTGGAAGCAATCCATCTCATGTTTGGTCTTCCTCTTTCTCATTATCTTATCTCTTTCCCAGCATTATTCTCTTTCCCAGTGAGCCTCGACCTTTCATGATGGGCCCGAAGTATGACAGCCTCAGTTTTGTTGATGTTGTTGTTTGCCTCCAGAGATAATTCAGATAATTCAAAACCAGGGCCCACTTGTTCATCACTTTGCCTCATGGAAAATTTGCTTGCACTCTCATATGATGCCTTTGAGAGGCTTTGGCTGGGAGGGAGCTGCTGTGAATATAAATCAACCCAGTAGCAGCCAATTGTTTCTTTCTCTATCTCAGATAATGTTTCCTGCCATTTTCCCCCAGTCAGGATTCCTATCAGGATTCCGTCTGTCAGGATCCTGTCAGTGTGTGAGTTGTGGAGTTAGACATGAACAGTTAGAGTGAGGTATTCTGTAAGTTGGTGAAGTAACCAGTCAGTTAGTTAATAATGAAGGGAATTAAGCAGTTTAGTTTAGTAATAGAACAAGTTAACATTTCCACAAAAAATACTGTTTGTTTTTATATAAGAAAAACTGTGAGGAAACGGAAATATTTCATTATTTATAATTCTCCAAGCTCTCTGAGTGAACATATTGAAACAAATAAGGGGCAGCTGAGGTAAACTAACAAATAATGAGTAATCTACTAAGGGAGGACGTAGTTCAATTTGCTCTGTAGCTTCCCGACCAAACCATTTTTATCTGTTGGGTAATTAGAGGAAGTTTTATATCTAAGCTACACTCAATTTCCCCAACAAACTCTGCCAAACCTCAACAAGGTCTGCACTGAAAAAAAATGGAGCAGATATTAGTCCCAAGATAGATATAAGGAACTCTGCATCCTTCATCATCTTACAGATACACCGAGAACCTCCACTGTCTTTTACATGTCCTGCCTGTTCAACAGAATTATGCATCAAAGGGGGAGGAATGAATCTGAGTGAAACTAGTTTCAAGCCTGGCAAACTGTCAAAGGAGACTCCTTCAGGTTTTTTCCCCTCCAAGAAGGACAGAATTATCTTTTCTCTAATTTTAATGGAGTAGTGTTTCATGCTGCATTACAATGTAATTCCTATAGACTATAGCTTGTAATAAGATACTCACACTGACTACACTAATGAGTTCATTATGGCCAAAGTTGCTTCAATGCCTTTCAAATGAATGAGCAAAGGGATTCAATTTAAGAAAAGTGCTATTGTTAAAATATAAGAATAATGCATCTTTTTGCTGAATGTGATGCTAATTGTTCATTCACAATCATATAACTGACTGACCACATCTCATGTTTCCAGTGAAGATAAAAAGAGAGTGTTAAAATACAGTAAATGCATTAGCATGCTGTTCCTCCTTTCATGGTATAGCTACTGAATGAAGAAGCTCCTGACTTTCCCTTTCTATTTATCCAGACAGACTATGTGATCCTGTGGATTCATATAAAAGACACATAATAGGAGGTACACCATAATTCAGGGAAAGCTTGCCTGAAGAGAAAGATCTTTGCCTGTTTCTGGAAAGACAACAGAGGTGAGGCAGTCCTGGCCTCTAGTGGGAGGGAGTTCCAGAGTCTGGGCGCAGCAGCTGAAAAGGACCTTTCATGGGTTCCCATGAGACATATCTGTGAGGGTGGCAGGATGTAGAAAAGGGCCTCTCCTGATGACATTAACATCTGTTGGTTCATACTATGAGATTAGATCTTTGAAGTAGCTAGGACCCAGGCTGTACAGTGCTAGGTAGGTCAAAGTCAGCACCTGGAATTGCACTCGATAGCTGAATGGCAACCAGTGGAGCTGCTTTAATAGTGGTGTAATGTGATCTCTGTATCCCACCCCAGTCAGCAGTCTGGCTGCTGCATTTTGGACCCATTGAAGTTTCCTGAGGCTTTTCATTGGTAGCCGCACATAGAGTGCATTACAGCAGTTTAGTCAGGATGTCACTGGTGCATGTATCACCATGGCCACAGCTGGTTTCTCAAGAAACAGACATAAATTGTGTAATACCTTTAATTGTGCAAATGCATTCCTGGCCACAGCTGTGACCTGGGCATCCAAACTCAAGGATGAGTCCAAGAGCACCCCCAAGTTGCGTAATTCTTTTTTCAATTGGAGGGTGACCCCATCTGGTACAGGTTGCATCCTTAATCCCTTGTTCTCCCTTTTGACTGACCAGGAGCACATCTGTCTTGTCTGGGTTTAGTTTCATTTTGTTCATCCTCATCCAGTTCATTACTGCAGCTAAACACTCATGTACAGTTGAGAATAAGATAGTAGATCCCTTAGAATCTGCAGGATGCAAGAGGTAGAGCTGGGTATCATCGGCATATTGGTGGCACTTAACCCCAAAAGACCTGATAATCTCCCCCGGTGGTTTCATATAAATGTTAAATAACACTGGAGACAGAACAGAACCCTAGGGAACTCCATAGGTCAGTGGCCGTGGCGTCAAACATGAATCGCCTAACACCTCTTTATGCATTCTTTCCTACAGAAAGGACCAGAGCCACTTTAATGTAGTACCCCCAATTCCCATTTCAGAGAGACGAGTCAGCAGCATGCTATGGTCTATAGTATCAGAAGCAGCGGAGAGAGGTCTAGTAAATCCAAAAGGGACACAGATTCCCCTATCCATTTCCCTGCATAACCAGTGCCGTCTCAGTCTCATAGCCAGGCCTGAAGCCAGACTGAAATGGATCCAGGTACTTTATCTCATCCAGAAACCTCTGGAGCTGCAAGAACACAACCTGCTCTAGGACTTTCCCTAAGGATGGGATATTTGATACCAGTCAGAAATTGTTCAGTATCATTGGGTCTAAGGAAGGCTTTTTTAACAGCTGTTAAGCATGCTGGAATCCAGCCCTGATGTAAGGAGACATTCACTACTCTTCCTAACCAGTCTGCCATACCTTCTCTGACAACTTTTGTGATCCATGAGGGACAAGGATCCAGCAGACATGTGGTGGCCTCATCTCCTGAAGGGTCCTGACCACATCATCCAGCTGTAGGAGCTGAAAGTTATCCATTAATACAGGACAAGGAGGATGGGTTTTTTTATTTACAGTCTCTGCATTAATAGCAGCATCCAGGGTAGCCTGGATCTGTTCAATTTTGCTTGCAAAGTGTTGTGCAAATTCTTTGTACCTGAGTGGTCTGTGTTATCCACCCGTGGGTCAGCATGTAGCAGACTTTTGACTATTATGAAAAGCTGCCCTGGGCGAATATGTGCCAAATCAATGGTGGCAGAGAAAAATGATTTCTTTGCTTCCTCCACTGTCTTGGAGTAAGCCTTCCAAAGGCCTTTCATTGTTTCTTTATCTGTTTCACTCTGAGTTTTCCACCAAAGCCTCTAGCTCTGTGTGCTACTTTTTTAAATTTTGCCAATTCCCCAGTAAACCAAGCAGCCAATTTGGGTCTATTTTGAGGAAGGAGACTTTAGGAGCTAACCAGACAATGGCTTTGCTCATTTCCCCATTCCAGAGTTCAACCAAGGATTCAACAGAATCACCCATTGGAGAGGTAGGGAACTCCCCAAGGGTGGTTAAATAATCATCTGGATTCATCAACCTTCTGGGACGTATCATTTTTTTCTGACTCCCCCTTCCCCCGGCCAGGCTGAGAGTTACAGCGAGCCTAAGGCACACCATATAGTGGTCTGTCCAGGACAATGGGACTACAGAAAGTTCCTTTACCTCAATATCCTCACTGTCCATATCAGGGCAGAAGACCAAGTCTAAGGTATGGCCTGCAGAATGGGTTGAAGTAGATACCATTTGGGCCAGGCCCATTGTTAACACGGAGGTCATGAAGTCTTTTGGACACCCCTGACAGAGCTGCCTCAGCGTGGATGTTAATGTGCCCCCAGAACAAGGAGCCGAGGCTACTCCAACATCAGCCCTTCAGTAAACTGAGGTAGAGAAGTCATTGTGTCACAGGGAAGGGATTCACCAAGAGAATTCCTGTTTTGTCCCTGGCTCCTACTTTTAAGTACCTACATGCAGAACCAGGAAATTGGGGGACATAGCATCTAGCAAGATGGATGGAGTTGCAGTAGACTATTGGCACTCCACCACCCTGTCCCCCTGGTCTGGCCTGTTGTTCCATAGAAAAACCCGGAGGACAGAGTTGAGTGAGGTTGACACCCCCAACCTCATCCAGTCAAGTCTCTGCAATGCAAGTAAGATCTGCTTGTTCTTGCAGGATCAGGTCCTGAATGATTGTTGAGTTCCCATTCAATGACCTTGAATTTACTAGCAAAGTTTTAAGTCCAGGGATCCTGTCACCATGCTTTTCAGAACAATTTAAATTTGTATGTACCTTGGGAGTTTTCAGTACCCTGTAGTCCTCCGTTCTGTAGTGCTAAGGAACGTTATGTTGGCCATGTCTTCCATTACCCAAAACAGTTATAGGTTTTCCTACATTGCCTTGTTCACACATGCAGCAACTGAACATTTTTTTTAAAGAGATCTGCAACAACAAAAAGTAGAAGCCTCTGGCTGAGTGCGATATGGCCGGTAGATAGCATGCTGGCTGAGAAAATGATTTGCTTATGGCTGTGCATTATGTGACTGCAAATTTAAATTGCAAAATCAAAGGGGAAGAAGTAGAAAACATTTCATTGGTATCCTATCTATCTATCTATCTATCTATCTATCTATCTATCTATCTATCTATCTATCTATCTATCTATCTATCTAATTGGGGTTTTATACTACCCATCTGGCAGTGATGCCACATTTCAGTGATGGTGAACCTTTTAGAGACCGAGTTCCCAAACTGTGATTCAAAATCCACTTATTTTTGGCAAAGTGCCAATAGGGCAATTTAACGTGAATACAGTGGTACCTTGGGTTACAAATGCTTTGGCTGCTATGCTTTGGGAAAGAGAGAATGGAAGAGCAGGCTTTTGAATTTTCCACAGCCACAGCACCCTCACTGCGGCCACAGGAAATTCAAAAACCTGCTCTTTTATCCCCGCTTTCCCAAAGAGTAGCACCCCATCCACCTCTCTGTCCTGGGCAGAGAGGTAGATGGGGTGATATACCATCAGGAAAGCCAGGGGGAGTGGTGACGGCTTATGGGCTCCTTCATAGCCCCAGTTTGCTCTCCAGCCACACCACTCTGGGCACCCCAAACGTGGTATGGCTGGAGATTAAACTGTGGCTATGGAGGAACCCACAAACCACTGCTTCCCCCCTCACCTGGCTAACGTCGCGGAGAGAGGCAGGCAAAGGGGAGGCAGCAGTTTGTGGCCTCCTTTGTAGCCCCACTTTACTCTCCAGCCATACCACTATTGGGATGCCCAGAGCAGCATGACTGGAGAGTAAACTGGGGCTACGAATGAGCCCAGAAACTGCTGCCTCCCTTTCGCCCGGTTCTCTGCACAGAGCATAGTGGCATGCTCCAAGCTGAATGGGAAGTGTCGTGGCTATGAGGAGACAGTGTCACTGTTACACAGAAAGGGCTCCATGTGCCACCTTTTGCACCCATGCCATAGATTCACCAACACTGCCCACTGCCATGTTTATATGTAATTTAAAATGAAAATAGTATGCCATATCTAAGGAATCAAACAGGGCAAAACTGTGGAGGTGAAAGTACACAATCATTTCACTTCATGTCCTATTATTTTCACAATAAAGCCCAATATTTCATCATGGGTGCTGGGAGGGATACTAGATATTCTTCCCTTTGAAATATTAAGGACATAATAATTTTGCCAAATGGGGAGAGAAAATTCAAAAAGAAATATCACCACATTGAGATCTAGGCCATAATTCTTTCTGAAATGGTTTTACATCTTACACTCCACATATTCTTCAATGTTCTGTTTGGGGAAAGGTACTGTATGTTGGTTATTCTCTTAGTATTTGGATCTTTTTCAATGAGTGAGTACATGTTCTTTAAATGATAGGGAAAGTGAGCTCATATATTACAGAAACGCTGATTTCCACAACACCTTTAATGGGGAAGGATGGGGCACCACATGTCAGGGGTGAACACCAGGCTGTACTGCCCCTGCAAGAAAAGCATTAAAGATAAAAACAATGTGTTGTAATTAGGGATGGGCACGAAATGGAAAAATAGTGTTTCATTTCATTTTGTTTCATTTCCCCCTGTATTTAGTTTTGTTTCTAAATGAATTTTTGTAAACAAATTCGTAACACAACAAAACAGTCATGAAACAATTCATTACTCTATAACATGCATTTTATAGAGTAATGAAAGCATTTTATATAGTAATGAAATGGTTCATTTCAAAATTGAAAAAAGGTGTTTCGTTTCATAATGAAAGACTGCCTGTTGTTTCATTTTGTTACAAAATGATTGGTAAGCTTACGAAAAGACAAAACAGTGTTTCATTTTTCGTAAGGTGCTCATCGCTAGTTCCCGTCTATAATACCAAAGGTAAAGGAAGGAAACCTTTCTAAGACTTCCTCTGGTGACATACTGATAGAAAGTGCCAATTTTTGTTTAGATAGCTCAATAGTTTTTGTATCTGGTTGTGGAGCCAGAGTCTGGCAGTTCAATTCCCCACTGCCTCCTGGGAGAAGAACCAGGCTGTGTGGCCTTGGACAAGCGGCCAGATGTGGGGAAGAGTAAACCATTTCTGAGTACTCTCGATCTTGAAAACCCAGAAAAGGGTCACCATCTAGTATAACTATAAGAATTGTCTTTACAGCACATTGTTACTATTAACAGTTTTTCAATGGAGCCTTTCATAAATTTACAAATCAAAAACTGATACAGTGGACCATTGTATAACAAACGGTTTGTATAACATAAAATTTGTACAACATAAAAAATTCCGGAGATAGGGTAAATTTGCTTAACATAATCGCCTATGGGGTGAATCTGTACAACATAAAAATGGGATCACTCTGTTTTCAATGCATTCCTATGGGAAATTTGTATAAAGGAAAATTTGTTTAACATAATTTCATTTGGAACGAATTAATTCCTTTATACAAGGTACCACTGTATTTGAGTGTGAAGGCCTGTAGGATGCTCCCTCTATGTAGCATATTTTTTTGCAACAGCAACAAAAAAAGTTAAAAGTTCATTTCCAGCACTGAAGTCCTTTATACATACCCAACTGATTCCAGAGGATTATGCAGTCTCATTACCTGCAAGATCACCATATCTACTGGAGGATTTCCTGCTGGGGTGCTCACAACCCACAGTCTTAGTTTACACTAGAGATGGGCACGAAACGAACAATTTTTCGTTTCTGTTTTTTTGTTTCGTTACGCAACGAAATGACAAACAAATTTTGTCTCCAAAATGAAATGAAATGAACAGAAACACAGGAAATTTTGTTGTGTGTTTCGTTTTCGTTACTGCAATACAGTTAACTGCTTTAAATGCTAAAAAAATCACAAAAATTGAAATAAATGGTAATGAAATGGTAATGAAACAAACGAAAACGAAAACAATTTTTTTGCAAAAAATCACGAAAAATGGAAACGAAACGAAACAGACCCTCCAAATGGCAAACGACAAACGAAACATCATTTTTTTGATTCGTGCCCATCCCTAGTTTACACTATTGGCTTTTACAGAATATCCCATTGCCTTTCCTTATGCTGGCATGTTTGTAGCTGTGATGCTTGGCCTTGTTCTGTGGCATGCGTTCCATTAATCCTCCCCTCCTTTTAAAACTTCTCTGATTCTGTTATCTTCACTCTGCTGTACTCCAGCCTTATCCAGTCCTGCTTCACTGAGTTCAGCTTCATGCCCTGCATCAGTGCCTTTCTGTGCCATTCTTCCCAGAATTGCCATATCTTTCAGTTGTCTGTCCTGCTCAGTCAATTGTCAGCTTCTTTTATTATTCCACAGTTCTGCCTTTCTGTCTTGCTTCATTTCTTCCTTGCCTATTATTTTCCTTAACTCTCTATTAGCCATTTCAGGTGCTCAGGTTTATTTAGGCTATCTTTTATGCCCTCTTCTGAAATCCAGCATCAAACTTCCTTCCCTCTTTCAGAGAGCACTTGTCCAGCTAATAAAGGTATGCATGCTGTTTTGAAGGCATTCAAAGCAGCCATAGGCACTATGAATAAGTAGCGCTATAGGAGTACCTTCTGCCTACCCCTCATCTCTAGCATTCTCTCCCTTTGTGTCTTGTGGGAGCCCCACGGCACAGTAGTTAAACTGCAATACTGCAGCCGAAACTCTGCTCACGCCTTGGGTTAAAACATGTAAGGCACAGACAGGAGCACTCCTTGCATGCTTCTCTCACTCTCTATAGAAGGATGATGAAGGTCTGGTGTGGCGAGCCTCCTCTGGTCATCCTGGATCCCTTCCAGTCTGGATTCAGGCCTCTTCGCGGGACCGAGACCGCCCTGGTCGCTCTGCAGGATGACCTCCTCAGGGAGGCCGACAGGGGGAGTTTCTCCCTGCTCGTCCTCCTTGATCTCTCAGCAGCCTTTGATACCGTCGACCACGGTAACCTTCTGGCCTGGCTCGCTGAGGCGGGAATTGGTGGTCAGGCCTTGGCCTGGCTCCGTTCCTTCCTCCGCGGCCGGACTCAACGGGTTCAGCTGGGGGATGTTTTGTCAGCTCCTTGGACTCTCCCTTGTGGGGTGCCCCAGGGGTCGGCAATCTCCCCCGTGCTGTTCAATGTTTATATGAGGCCGCTGGGGGAGGTCATCAGGAGATATGGAGTTCGCTGTCATCAGTACGCTGATGACACGCAGCTCTATATCTCCTTTTCTACATCTGCAGAGGAGGCGGTTCGCTCCCTCGATCTGTGCCTGGAGGCCGTTCTGGAATGGACCAGAGATAACCGGCTCAAGCTTAATCCAGAGAAGACGGAGGTTCTGTTCTTCAGGGCGCCCTCGTCTCGGTACAATGGCCCCCTCCCTAGTCTGGGGGGTATTTCCCTCCAGCCTACAGACAGGGCCAGGAATCTGGGCATGGTCCTGGATTCGGCCCTCTCCCTGGAAGCCCAGGTGATGGCCGTCTCCAGGGCCGCTTTTTTCCATCTCCGCAGGATCGCCCAGATCCGTCAGTACCTTGATGAGTCCTCCCTGAGGACAGTCGTGCAGGCCCTGGTGATCTCGAGGATCGACTATTGCAATGCCCTCTACGTGGGGTTGCCCTTGGCCCTGGTCCGGAGGTTACAGCGGGTGCAAAATGCGGCGGCCAGGCTGGTGGTGGGTGCTCGTAGATACGAGCACATCACCCCAGTCCTGGTCCGCCTGCATTGGCTCCCCGTTGTCTTCCGGATCAGGTTCAAGGTTCTGGTCTTGGTTTTCAAGGCCCTTCACTGCTTGGGACCAGGATACCTGGTGGAGCGCATCTCCCTGAGAGCATCCGGATCCAGACCCACGAGATCGTCGGAGGCGCGCTCATTGAGAGTGGCCACACCCAGAGAGGCACGGAAAACGCGTACGCGGAACCGCGCCTTCTCTGTGGTGGGGCCCTCGCTCTGGAACCATTTTCCTCCTGAGCTGCGCCTGCTGGAGTCCGTGCCCGCCTTTAAGAGGGCTCTGAAGACCTTCCTCTTCAAAGAAGCATATGGTGACCTTATTAGTTAGTTCCTCTTCCATTTCCCTGGTCCTAATCGTTTGCCGCCATCTTGCCCCCCGCCGCCCTTGCCTGGTGGCTTTGCTATCTTTAGCTTTTAATGCCTTTTATGCTTTTACGTTGTTAGCCGCCCAGAGTTCCCGTTGGGGAAGATGGAGCGGGATATAAGTACTTAAATAAATAAATAAATAAATAAATAAATAAATAGAAGATCCACCTTGTAGAGGGCCTCCATGTGGTTTCATGCCTGAATAACAATGGTAACAACCATTCTTACTTAACCTGTACTATACAAAATGAACCCTAGCTTCCAGGTTTCTGTTAACTGTTTGCAATTCAGTCATTACTGATTACTTTCCCTGTATTTTTGCCCTTCTCAGAAGCAACTCGACATTTGAGACACCACGTTTCTTTGATAATGGAGGGTCATTTGGGTGATGCCCAAATGACCGGGGTGTTGTATAAAAGCTGCTTCAGTAAGAGACCACCTGATTGCTATTTATATTTGCCTAGTGCCAAGATAAAGCAGCAAAGACTGATGAATTGTACCCTGCAGAAACTGACTCATGACTTGCCAATAGTTTGTGCAGAAGTTATTGCAATCTCACAAATTGCCTCGAGCAGTTGCTGCAGTGAGGGGCTTTTGTTGACTGGAGTGACTATCAATCTGTCCAGCAGTAACCAATAGTTCGCCTCTGCATCTGAATTTGTTGTGTGTGTTTTTAGCTCTTTCTCTTTTGTTTCTTGGAGGCATTCAGGAATCTGTTGAGGCCTGTGCTGTAGTTTCCATGTTTGTTCAGTTTGCTGTTATCTGTTAAACTGCAAGTAATGAAACCTTTTATTATTGCCCCAATTAAATTATTAAATTGAGACTATAGGTTGATAAGAAAAAGGGATGGACTAAACTGAGGAACTTGAGGCTATTCTGCTCTGTAAGTTCCTGCACTTCAGCTGCACAGCTAAAGAAAGTTAACAAAAAAAATAACATTCTACAAGTGGCATTTCCTGCTGCCTCTTCATTCTGCCAACCTGCCATGTTCCATCACCAGTTGCCTCTGCTTGCTTGTCTCCTTTACCTCCTGCTGCTCCCCTGCATATAGTATTAGTCACTAGACATGGGCACGACTTGGCGAAATTGTCGTTTCCGTTTTCTGATATCGTTTCCGTTACGTAACGGAAACGGTAATGACAATTAAGCTGTCAGAACTCAAACTCGAACTGAAAAAAGAAAAATTGGGTCTGATTTGTCGTTGTTGTTCCTGCCATCGCGCGGCGATCGCGCAATGCCAAGTGGCACAGAAAAAAAGTTTTAAAAATAAAAAAAACCCCAATTCCCGGCCAAAAAAGCAGGCGAAAATATGCCTGCCTGAGGGCACCTACCAGAGGGGTGGTTTCTGGGGGGGGGGGTTTCCCAGCCTTCCCCCCCTCCTGTCCTGGGCTGCTGGTACCGGGCTGGGAGGGGGCATCCTCGGCGTCTCCATTTGCCATGCAGTGCGGGGGGATCCAAAATGGCATCCGCAATATTTTTTTTTGAAATCATGGTCCAAAAAACCACCAAAGCACCACAGAAACATGTGAAAATTAGCTATTTTAAATGCTTGAATTTTTACAGTAGCAGCAGTGGGTTTTTTATAGCAGTAAAAGGTCGCACTGATTTTATTTTATTTTATTTTTATTTTTATTTTTTTACACCTGCGCAATGATGGGCTGGCAATGGGATGGGACCATGCAAATTTTTGGACCCATTATACCAATCGCATGGCCAGGTTTTGACTGACACTTCTGGATGTGCAAGAGGGCATAAAAAGCCGAGGCACTCCCAGAAGAGTCGCAGTCCGGGCTTGGATGTGGGTGGGAGAGGGCTGTGTGTAGCTGGCTGCTGTGCTAGACGAGTTTCGATTTCACGGAGCCTTGAGATTTCAGTTAGGCAGGCAGGGAGGGAATTGATTGAATTGAATTTTTAGGAAATAATAATAATTCCTTTCATTCTCTGTCTGCTGTGGGGAATAGCAACGCAGTTTATTCTTTTTTATTCTCCTGCAGTTTGTTAGGATTTCTTTTCTGATAGTGCTTCAAAGGGGGGGAGGTTTGAGTGGGAGGGGAGGTGTGGATTTATTTTAAAATTTTCATTTGCTTGGTGGCAAGCCAAGGTCCTTTCATACCCTGCCTGCAGCTCTGCTGTGGGTGCACTGCCCACTTTGTTTGCAAAAATTGCAATTGCTTTATTTGATGCAGTCTTGTGCAGCAAGTCAGTTTAAAGTGTTTTCCGCCTGCTCTGGGTCATTGCGGGACCCGCGCCCGCTGCCCGCGGGCCCGCGGGCCTGCCCCTCCACCCTGCCGCTGCCACCGCCCACCCATGCCCCACCACCACCCCGCCTGCCGCCTAGGGCGCAAAAACACCTAGCGCCGGCGGGACGCCACTCGCTGGGACGTCAAATCGCACAAAATCGTGGCGGCGGTAACGACAAACGACAAACAACACGACGAAATGATAAATTTTTAAAAAAATTTCACGAAAAAACGGAAACGACCCTAAACGGACCCGTCCTGAAAAATGACAACTCAAAAAATTTTTTTCTGGTCGTGCCCATCTCTATTAGTCACGGTACCTGGGGCCAACAGAACACCTTCTGCTTTGTAACATGGTGTTCCCATTCACCATCATGGAGATCTTACCTGCCTGGCAAGGGCACTGCTTAGTAATAAGTGCCCACATGGTGTGTGTGTGTGTGTGTGTGTGTGTGTGTGTGTGTGTGTGTGTGTGTGTGTGTGTGTGTGTGTGTGTGTGTGCACTCTGAATGTAAATGCTGCATTTGCTCAGAATCCTTGCACATGTGGCAACTTCCTTCACCCCCGATCAGCCAACAAGGAGTGTGAAATCTGTCCCGTTATGCCAAGATATTAAAAGGTAGGCAAATCGATTTTAAAAACCCTTTAAACTAGTATGTCTCACCATTGGCTGTATCAGGTAGGGCTGATGGGAGTCCTACCATTCCTGTCTCTCTCCCAGAGGCCCTGTTCTTGTGTAATTCTATCCTAAGTGGCTGCAAGGACCTCACACTTTATTTATTTCTGGCAACAATAAAGACATTCCTTGATTTCTACTGGAAATGTCACATAGAAATCTGAAAATTCTTATTGTCTCAGAGTATGTTTGTTGGAAACCCAACAAAGTTCAGTCCTGCTGTGCTTTCCTCCCAAACTGTCTTCCTAAGGTTGCATGAAACTATTTCACCCTCTCTCTCTGCATGAATCTGATTTCTCTTTTTTTTAAAAAACAATTCATCACATGATATATACATTAATGTGCAATTAGTGTTCGTTGTGAAGCAGAGCTGCATACAAGTACAAAATCCAATGACTAGTTCAGAGAAATCCAGTGGATAGCTAAGTCTCCAGATTCATTCTACAGAAGAACGGAACAGGCAATTTTTGTATAGAGGATTTTGCAAAGATCAAATACTGCTGACCATCCCCGTGCCTTTCAATGAGGCACATGCAACAGCTGAGACCTGGCAGAGGATACGCTGGAATTCTAATTAGCTACATTTTCAACATTCCACTTCCCGGAAGAAATAAATGGTTAGACAGGCATAAAAGTCTATCCTTCTATCAAACCGTCTTAGAACTGCTGAACTGGAAGGGACCCTGTGGTTCGTCCCATCCAGCCTTTGTCAAGCAGGCAATCAAACTCCCGACCTCTGGTTCCAACCATTGAATTACCCTGCAATCAAAGAGACTTCTGCAAAAACTAGAAATGAAAATGGCATCTGTCCTCTGCCCTCTTTATTTATGCTCCCAATTATTTATATCTGCAGCACTCCTTATTATTAGCATGGATTAGATATGTTTATTCATGGATTCCTAATAAAGGTGCTGCTGCAAATAATGCCTATCCCTACTACTATTGTGTGGTCCTCCTGCTTGCTGGGTGGCAGTGCTTTACTCCCCACTCAAACAGATACGGGACTTTTGGTGCAGCAACGCAACAGAGTTGAGACACTATCTGACATTGGGTGACGACATGGGAAAGCATGGGCAGTAAACCTTGCTCCAAAGCAGGCCTCTTTTGTTAGACTGCCTGTCCACTTACACTGTCCACTTCATGTGAGCTCTACTAGTTCCCTCTGAGAGCTGGTTTGGGATTTTTTTATCTGGGCTCACTAGACTGAACCAAATGTGGCCAGGGCTTTTTAGCCTTCCCAGCAGTGGTTGCTCATGGGTCAGCTCAGTGAATGAGCTTGTTTCAGTAGGCGGTCACAGGATGGGTGATTAGTGTGGGGATTGGAAATCATAGTGGTGAGTGATCATGGGCAATAGGTGAAGAGAGATTCAGTTAGTGGGCTCAAGGGATTTGGGGGCTCTCTCTTTGAAGCTAACACAGGTTGTAACCTCCTTAAATGCTTTGGACCTGAAATGTAGATGGGTCTAGGGAGGTCCCCTGAGAACAAAGAAAGGATAGATGGTACAGGGCTATAGGTGCATGGTCATTGAGCAAGGTTTTTTTTTTTTTGTATTTTCAAGCATGGATTCAAACCCAGGTCTCTTAAGTGGTCATTTGTCACTATGTCAGGACCAGGGGTTCACCCTAAAAAGACAAAGAAGATGCTCAGATAAGACCCCTGTCACTGTCCTAGGGTTCTGCACAACAAGAGTTCTCTCCCACTGCAGGGTAGAGAAGATAAATTGTATCAAATAAAGTTGTGGCCCTGGTTTATCTCTGTCACAATTGTCTCTTTATTACTAAAAACAAAGTTAGTTCCTCGCCATCCTCATTTCTGAAGGTGAAGGAAAATGCATCAGAGGCTTCCTCCTGTATCTCGAATTTTAGGCAGATTCACACAGGAGATGCCACTCTGTCAGATATTAAACACAATTAAACCTTTTACTACTGAGCTATTCTGTAAACCATGTCTTCCTCCTGTTTGCTTTATTCAATTGAACACACTTATCGTTCATTTCACCTCCCGCAATCTATAGTTTATTCATTCTTAATACCATTGGGAGCTGGCAATAGAAATAAAAGAAAGGAAAAGCACTTTCCTTTTTTGAAACCCTGGCACTGCTACAAGGACTACACAGGCCCAAGTCTCAGAGTTGAAAAAAGAGTATACTATGTACAGATGAACCTTTCAGTAGGTCTGGAGAAAACCTGTGGCATCAGTGACAGGAAATTCAATGCAAACTTTTATCAAGCAGTCAAGGAAAGAAGAAATGGTGGAGCTATCAGTCTATTATTGGTGGATTGAATACAAATTATAACTTTTTTCAATGACTAAAAAAAAATATTCCAGTGGAAGGGTTTTATAACAAACACAGAAAATGAATATAGGTATTTAATTATTTAACATTTTTAAGCTTCTATATATATAGTGTATAATATGCTCAAGATAATTTAATATGTTTAGGAAGACATGAAAAGAATTAATATATGTTTATAGCTGCAATCAGACAGGCATTTCTCCATCTGTTTGGTCAAGGCTGCGGACAGGCTGGTTCACTCCTTTACCCAGTGATCACACAGTGTGTGTTCCATCACAATCTAGTCCACCCCTGATTGATGCCTACCCCCACACCTTTTTAGTTCCCTATTAGGGGCTACAGGTGCTTTGTTTTACTTTATTTTGCTTTTTGGTGCAGGGAGTGTAGCTCCATGTTGGTTCAGTCCTAGCAAGCATGATAGTTGGGACTGAAATAAAGCAGCTACCTGGTTGTCCCTTTGCTAAAACTACTCAATGACCTAAAATGAGTTTCCTGGTTTCTCAAATGTAGAGGGGAGGAGAAAGGAGATTTTCTGGGGTTTTTATTCATTGCTAAATAAATAAATAAATAAATAAATAAATAAATAAATAAATAAATAAATAAAAGTATCAGCCATGCTTTTTAAAAAAGTATCATTTTATCTTTTTCTTATTGGAAACAATCTAGGTTTTGTATATTTTGCTCACTTGTAGACTCTTTGGCTTATATTTTTATAAAACAATTTTTTTATTTATAATTTTATTGGGTTTTTAAGGGGGGAAAAGGGAGGGGGTATGGGGAAAAGGAAAAAGGAAAAAAGGGGGGGATAGAATTTAAAATTTACATTGAATATGTCAAGCAAAGTAAAAAAAAAAGTAATATAACATATTGATAAATTGCCAAATATTATCACAGTACTAATAGGTTTGTTACTTCTTGCCATCTTTTCCGAGAGATCTCATCATAGTCTCCCTTTAAATAGCCGGAGAGTCTATCGATTTCGATGCATTATCTTATCTTTTCGTGGAAATTCTTCTCTGTTGGCACGTTTGGTTGTTTCCAGAATTTCGCATAAAATATCCTTGCAGCAACAATTACATGGTGAAGTACATATCTCTGATCATATGAAATATTTATATTTACTATGTTTAATAAGAAAAGTTCTGGTCTAAGCTCTATCTTAATTTTCAGACACATCTTTTTCTAAAAATAGTTTTACCATTTTCCAATATGCCTTTGCCTCTTTACATGTCCACCACATATGGTAAAAAGTACCACAATCATATTTACATTTCCAACATTTGGGTGAGCAATTATACATCTTAGATAGTCGGTGTGGTGCGAGATGCCATCTATAGAACATCTTATAACAATTTTCCTTAAAAGAGATAGATTTAAAGATTTTAACTGTATTCCACAGAGTCCCATTTGTTTAGATGAATAGAGTAACCAAAGTTTTCTGCCCATCTTATCATAGTATCTTTGACCAGTGTATCAATCATTTTTTCATTTAACAATATAGTATAAAATTTACTAAGCAGCTTGGAGTCGCCAGAGGAAAGTATTTTATCAAGTGGAGTATCAGTAGTCGTGAATCCCCCCTCTTTGGTGAGATCTTTGAAGTGTGAATATATTTGTTGATACTTCCACCAGTCTAAATTATAGCCTTCTGATACTAATTTCCCTAATGGTTTCAATGAGAGGTCAACATTCAGAAGGTGTCTATAAGTTATAGCATTTGGAGTTTCACTTATATGGGAGCCATAAATCGCTCCCAGCGGAGATAGCCACAATGGTGCTTTAGAGTAGAATTGTTTTTTAATCGATAACCATATTTTAACTAGGGCATTCCTTATCCAATGTTTTTTGAAGAGAGGAGGTATGTTACCCTTATACCACATATAATAATGCCAGCCCTTGTCTAGGCCATAACTCTCAAGCTGCAAAATTCTTTTGTTTGTCATCAGAATCCAGTCTTTAATCCAGGTCATGGCAGCAGCCTTGTAGTATAATACTAAATTAGGAAGGGCAAAGCCTCCAGTTTTGGTTCTATCTTGTAGATAGACATTATTAATCCTTGCTTTTTTCTTTTGCCATATGAATATACGTATACTTTTTTCCAGATCCGTAATGTTCTTAAAATTAGGTAATATAGGCAAGGATTGAAATAAAAAAAGCAGTTTAGGTAAAACATTCATTTTAACTGCAGCAATTCTGCCCATTAAGGATAATTGGAGTCTTGACCAAGTTTCGAAGTCAGCTTTGATTGTTTTTATAACATTAACATAGTTATCTTTAAGTAAAGAGTTACAACAATTAGATACAGTAATACCCAGATATTTTACCTTACTGGCATGTTGGAAACCCGATTGATTTACCAGTTTTTCAATCATAGATGAGGTCATATTTTTAGTAAGTAACAGTGTTTTTTCTCTGTTTACCTTTAATCCAGAAATTTTAGAGTATGCCTCCAAAGTCTTCAAGAGTTCTAAAGAGGAGGTCTGGGGGTTCTCCATAATTACCAACAAATCATCTGCAAAAGCTTGTACCTTATAAACTTCTCCTTTGCTCTGTAGGCCTTGGATACCAGGGGTTTTTCTTATAACATGAAGGAGTACCTCCAGAGTTAGTATAAACAAGAGGGGAGAGAGGGGGCATCCTTGCCTGGTACCTTTATATATGTTGACTTTGTCTGTAAGGTGGCCATTGACTATAATCCTGGTATTTTGGGTGGAATAGATTTGTTCAATTGCTCGCAGCATTCTATAGCCACAGTGTAGATAATCTAACTGAGTTTTAAGTAAAGACCAGGATACGTTATCAAAAGCTTTCTCAGCATCAATGAATGCGAAAGCTACTTGCTTCTCGGGGTGGGATTCGTAATATTCCAACACATTGAGAAAAGTTCTGATGTTGGATTGAAGATGCCTTTTCGGAAGAAAGCCAGACTGATCATGTGATATCAAAGGGGGTAGGATCGTCCGCCATCTATTAGCCAAAATGGTTGCAAAGATTTTGTAATCCACATTTAGAAGGGCAATTGGCCTGTAGTTCTGTATCAAATCTTTTGATTTCCCTTCTTTAGGAATCAGTGTCGTATGTGATAATTTCCAGGAATCTGGTATTTCTTTGCCTTCTAAAATGGATGTAAAAAGATTTTTCATATTTCCAGAGACTATCTCCGAGAATTTTTTGTAAAATTGAGCCGGTATTGAGTCGGGACGAGGGGCCTTGTTCATTTTTTGGTGGTTGATAGCCTCTGTTATTTCCATCATTGTAATAGGAGCGTTCGTCTGGGCTCTCTGTTCTTCAGTAAGTTTTGGGAAATTGGCTTGTTCGAGATAATGAAAGATGGCATCTTTGTCGATCGTCTCCGGCTTGAATAAGTTCTGGTAGTATGCCTCTATAATTTTTTGGATTTGTAACTGTGCTGTCTGATTTTCCCCAGTTTTATCTTTGAGTGATAATATGAGTTTTTGAGATTGTACCTTTTTTAACCTGTAGGCTAACCATCTGCCTGGTTTGTTTGCATTTTCCACAAAATTCAGTTTGGCCAACTTGATTTTGTGAGCTATATCTGCAGTCAGAATCAGATTTAGTTCATGCCTACAAGAAGCCAAGTCTTTGTCCAGCTGCTCATTGCGGGGATCGTGAATTAGATCCGTTTCAAGCTTTTTCATCGTATTAAGAATTGATTCAAATTGCTTTTTCCTCTCTTTATTCCGTCTTGCCATATATTGAATGACAAAACCTCTAAAATAGGGCTTTGAGGCATCCCACACCTTTTTCAATGGTGTACCCTTGTTCAGGTTCATTTCAAAATATAGGTTCAAGTCTTTGGCTGCCTCTAAAATAAATTATTTATCCGTCCACAAGGCTGAGTTGATTTTCCAGTGTCTGGGCTTACCCGAAGATTTCAGTGTCCATAAAATGGCATTATGATCAGATATTGTTTGGGGCAAAGTTTCTATATCCCTTGTATTTAGCAGAAGATCGGATGTAGCCCAGCACATATCTATATGGGAGAAAGAGGCATATTGTCTTGAATAAAAGGTGAAACCGTCTTTTAGTGGATTTTTCCTTCTCCAAATATCTTGAAGTTCTAAAATGTCAGACATGTCCAGAAACGATTTAGGCAGTGTGGAAGATGAGATCATGGATTTTTTCCTTTTGGATGTTTTTTCCTATCTACAGATGGAGTATGTACAGCATTGAAATCTCCCAATATTATTAACTGATGGTTTTCGTATTGCAGCAGTTTCTTGGCCAATTCTTCGAAAAAGGTTTGTCTTCCATGATTATCATTGCGGGCGTATATACCAACAATAATTGTTTCTTTAGATTGGATATTTGCCTGGACAAGGATCCATCTGCCTGCTTCATCCTTTTCCAGAAGGGTTGGGAAGAGCTCTGGTTTAATATATAGTGCCACCCCATTTTGCTTCTTTACTTTGTTTGATGTGGAAAATAAATTCCCCAATTTGTTTTGGATTAAATATTGTTCATGCTTTCTCAATATGTGGGTTTCCTGTAAACAGATGATTGAACATTGTTGTTTTTGGAGGAGATTAAAAGTCTTCCGACGCTTCTGTGGGGTGTTCAATCCATTGATATTCATACATAAGTTTATTACGGTCATATGACCCAAAACAGTTGAACAGAACAGTACACAGAATAAAACTATAACATAACATTGCCAACAGTAGATTACAGTGTCATTTATCTGCCGCTATCATAGCCCTCCTATGGATTGCTGCCAAGAGGAATTTAGCCACCTGGGTAGTTACATATGAGTTCTTATCTGAGAGGCAGTAGTCTACCAAGATCTTATCTGGACAACTTTGAAATTTAAAAATTAAAGGATAAATCAGGTCTCTTCAAATTTCTTTGTAAAGGGTACAATATAAAAGGGTATGAGTTAAAAATTCAGGTACCCCAGCTCCACAGGGGCATAAATGTTCTTGGCGTGGGGTTCCATTATATCTACCCTGAAGCATAGCTGAAGGAAGCACATTGAGTCTTGCCAAACAGAATGCTCTGCAGACTTGTGGGGTTCCTAACGAGGATAAATAGTTCGCTTGTTTCCGATACCCTGGTAGAATACCGTGTGCCTGGGGTGAGCAGGTTCTATTTGCTGAGGCAGTCAGTTCTTGTCTCTCAATGTCGCCAATTCGCTGACTAAGGGTTCGGTAGGCCTGATGTTGATTTAACATTAGAATGGACTCGAGAGGCATTCCCATGGATCTAACTTTGTGTTGGATTATCTGTGACCACTTACTCGTGTAGGAATCAGATAACATATGGTATATGTAACCCAACTGCTCAGCCTGAAAATGAATTCGCAACCAGAATTTCAGGGTTTGATTCCATGCCCTAGTCTCTAAGCGATCTAGGCCTGTCTCCAGATATAAAGCTGCCCATCCCACACAGTTAGGGACCCCCAATATTCGGCGCAAGAAGGAAGACTGTATATTCTCAACGTTGGAATTGAATGCGCTTATCCAGATTGGTATGCCATACAGCAACTGGGGCCTAGTTTTTGCTGTAAAGACCCACACAGCAGAAGGGATGTGGAATCCACCGTTAATATAGAAAAACCGAGCAATGGCTGCCATACTGCTACGGGCCTTCCTATGTGTGTAGGTACGGTGGGCGGTCCACTCGCAGTTGGATTTAAAATATAGTCCTAGGTATTTAAATTCCTTAACTTGTTCCAAGAGGTTATTCTGAATTGGCCAGCAATGTTTCTTCCAGGCCTTGGTAAACACCATGATTTTAGATTTATCTATATTAATAATTAGGCTATTTTTTTTACAGTAGTCAGCAAAAGCTAGCAGTAGTCGCCTTAATCCCAGACGCATTAAAGATAGTACTACAGCGTCATCTGCAAACAATAATAGAGGAACATGTTGAGTACCAAGTTTGGGGAAGTGGCCCTCAACCTTTCTTAGATGTGCATCCAAGTCATTTATATAAAGATTGAAAAGGTGCGGCGCCAACACACAGCCTTGCCTAACTCCTCTATTACTTGGGATTTCCTCTGTTAATTCGCCTAAGGAGCCATATCTTACACTGCAACTGGTGTCTGAATATAATTTTTTCATAAGAAAAAGTAGTCGTCTATCTATGGTGGTCTTATCTAATTTAGCCCATAATAATCCCCTGGAAATAGAATCGAAAGCCCCTTTCAGGTCAAAAAAAGCAGTAAACAGTCCACTCCCCCCTGTGTTTCTGTATTTTTCAGCCAAGTGTGCCAAGGTTAAACAGTGATCCAGGGTATTTCTGTTGGCACGAAACCCATTCTGTTCTAACCCTAATATTTTCTCTGTATCCATCCAGCTTGTCAATTTGTCAGCTAGGTGGCTTGCATAAAGCTTTCCTGTTATAGAGAGCAAACTGACAGGACGGTAGTTGGCTGGTAGGTTTGGCTTCCCTTTTTTAAAAATAGGGACTACCACTGCTTTAGTCCATGCAGAGGGTAACCTCCCGGTTTGATCGATCAAGGTAAACAAGATTGATAGTGGCACAGATCACCAGTCTGTAAAAGATTTAAAGAGTTCGGGGGGGAGTCCATCAGAACCTGGAGCCTTCTTTGGCTTTAGCTTGCCGATTAACTCTTTAATTTCCTCTGCGGATACTGGGGGCCAAGCTGGTAAGTTGGTTGGAATAAAATCTGTAAGTGTTTTTAGGGGGACTGATGGATCATAAAATATACTAAAGAAGTGCTCCTTCCATACATGAGCTGGTATCCAGTGTTGCGGCAGATCAATGTTAGTTGCTGTGACACTGGTGACCAGCGTCCAGAATTGTTTACTATTGTTAGATAAGGCGGCATTAGTCAATAGGTCCCACCTAACTTTTTGGAGCTGCCGTTTTTTTTCAGCTATTGTCAGTTTGTATCGCTTCTTTAGTTCATAGTATCCATCTGGCAACACAGCCATTTGATTCTTACAGTAAAGCTGGTACATGGCATGTAGTTCTTTTTTTAAGAGAAGGCATTCTTTATCAAACCACCTCTCAGATTTGTACTTAGCCCTACCGCTTATCCCTGTTAGTGAGCGTGATGTAGTTTGTTGGTAAAGTGTATTATTTATTCTAACTGAGATTTTATCATAATAGTGCATGGCGTCGTTTATGCTTTGAGCTTTAGTTAATTTTTCCCCCAGAATCCTTAAGTCTCCAGAATCTAATGAGCTTCTGAGGGAAGCTGCCACTTGGGGTGACCATTTCCCACTCATGTATCGTGGCTTATTCCCTAAACTGGCATTTGGATAGCATTGGATCTTGTTTAGGGAGTGATTGCACTTAATCTTAGTTATCAAGGGAAAGTGATCACTATCGATCCGCTCACCAACGTGGAAATCTACAATTAGTTCACTTAGCTGTTGGGATAGGCAGACATAATCGATTACACTGCTTCCTCTAGGTGAGCTGAAAGTAAACTCACCAGGAGAGTCTTGTGATGTTGTCCCATTTAGAGTGTATCTGCCTGTACCTATTAGGAGTTTTGCAAGACATATCCCTGCAGTGTTAATCTGGTGATCCTTAGAAAGTCTACAGTGCTGGAGTAGCTCTGTTTGGGAGTCATTCAACTCTTTGCTTAAAGCGCTCATTAAAGCCAAATCATCCCTTCCTAGCCTGGCGTTGAAATCTCCTGCAATTAGGGTTTCAGCAGAGGGAAATTTCGATTCGAGGTCCTGAAGGTAACTATTCAACCTATCCCACTGAGCCAGTAATTTTGTTTTGGTGCTTTGTTTGGAAGGTAAACATTGATTACAATTAAAACAGGTCTAATATTCTCAATTAGGAAGGCCATGGCCAAAGGTGGACATGTGGGAAGTGGAACTAGTTTCAATTGTTGATCATTAGCAACCAGACAGCTGAGCCCCGCACTACGTCGTCCTCTATGTGCTAAGGCCTCAGCTGGTAATGACAGCGAAGTATAGCCGTTTAGGAAAATATCTCCTTCAAGCCAGGTTTCTTGGAGTAAGATGATATCAAACCCTAAAAGGAACTTGCGAAGTTCAGTGTCCTTGGCCTTGTTTTTCCAGCCTGCGATATTCCAGGTCACAATTTTCAGCAGTGGAACCCCTCTAGCAGGTTGTAGTCAGTCTGTAAGGACCAAGTTTCCTACAGAACCTGTTTTTCCCAGAAGGGCAACACCATTTCCCTCTGGCCAAGTGCTGCTGTACTCTGTCAGAGATACAGTATCAATGGACTCCAACAAAAGTTTGGGTTGGGCTTGTTCTACTTGTGCAGGAAGCTTGCCTGACTGAACGAGGTTGTTACAGACTGCATCATCTGATCCATTTATATTAGGGACAGATGTTGAAGCTTGTGTAACCGAAGTTCTCAGGTCTAATAGTGTCGGATCCTCTATCTGTTTCAAAGTTGGAAGCATCAGGTCCTTGGACTTGCAGGCCCTCGCCTGATTGGTAAAATTAGTGGAATGCTGGTCCATTGTCCTAGGTGTTTGAGGCGATGTCCCACCGCTTTCAGCTCTGGGATCTGCTACTGCACGAAGGTAGCTTATGTTGTTTTTGGTCTCCTCCCAGTTAGAGTTAAATTCGGCTAGAAAAGCAGAGGCCTCTCCGGCCAAGGAGAAGGCTTTTGATTTGATAGAAGCTATCTCTGGGCTATTTGCGTGGTGCATTCCCTGATCTCTCAGCTGCGAGGATGTTGAAGCTATTAAGGGAGTTGGACTACTTCCTGTTCCATCTTCTCTAATACCCTGTTTTCTGCTGCTACATTCTCGCTGTGAAATTTTCCTCTGTGGCAGAGAGCTATGTTGTGGCTCGGCAGGGTCACATGTTGGATCCGTTCCCAGATGGAACAAAAGGTCTTTTCCAGGCACTTCTGGCGAGATCTTACTGTGAGCTCTTGGAATGTTGGATTTGTGAGTCAAATGTGAATGTAAGGGGCCACAAGCTAGAGGACACACCTCCTCTTCGGCACAAGGCTCACAGGTAGTCGCTGAATGTAATGCTAACATTGTCCTATCAGTCATAATGTCCATTGATGCAATGCCTAGGGCTGATGAGATTCCCAGCAGAGATTGTTTCAAGAGAGCAGTCATCTTCTCTAAGCTTTCAGTCTCGAACAGTGTTAAACTGCTTAGAGATGTCGAAGTCTGGTGGATTGCCAATCCTGGTGATAAGGCTCTCTTATCAGCAGGGTTTAAATTTGGCTGCCAGCCAGCTTGGTCTGGCCTTGTAGCTGTCTTATAAGCAGCTGGTGGTGTAGAAACCTTGCTTGGACGCAGCAACGATTTAACACCCATGTCGGAGAAAACCCTTCTGGCACCAATCCCGAAGGAACTTAAGAATCTCCTCATTCTAAGTAACATCAATGGGATTGTTGATCTGTCGAACACCAGAAGGAGCCTTGTTGTATGGTAGGGACTGGGGAGATAGTCAATCTCCTTCAGATCGATTTGGTTTTCATCTGTCCTCAGTAGTTTGCTTAAAGAGAACAGTACCCTCCGTTTGTTAAACCAGTTCCCTCTGTTGAAATAGTTGTCCTTAATCACGAGTGTTATTTGTTCTGATAAGAGGCGTCGGGAGTTGGCTTCACCACTTGGTTTAGCCTTTGTATTTCTTTTGCTCCCGGCTATATCATGGCCCTTATTAAGCTCATTCAACAAGCGGTGAGGTGGTGATTTAGGACTTGAGTTTCCTCTCTCATAATTAATTAGCAAGTTCTGGACAGAGGCTAGTTGATGGGTGATATGCTCAAGCTTCCGAAAAATCTCCAACACTGTTTGATATTCCATGTTAGGATTTTCTGGGCCATCTTATTTTACTTCCAACGATATTTCTTCTTCCCTGGTTTTGGCTAACCTTAGGCCATTGTTCACCTTAAGGCTAAGGATACTATTGTCTCCCTAACGAGCCTATTTAGGCCACTGTTCATCTTATGAGCTTAATTCAGGCCAGGGTGACAAGAGGTCAAAGCTGCCTATAAGATGGAGGATTTGCACTAGCTGTATTCAGATCGATGAAGCTGTTTGGATGAACAGCGAAACATTTCTATCTCTCAAAAAAGAAGTCCAGTAGCCATGACTCAACTTCCAGATAAACTCACCTGGATGACTGAGAATCTTCACAGACATAGGGCTTTGTATGTGATTCCTGATATGAGGCTCAGTCTAAAGTTTAGCTGCAAAATTTGGGATGTTCCACATTCAAATGAACTTCTAAACAGTTTGAAGGCAACCCACAGCAGAGCATGTTGCACAAATCCTGTCTGCTTTTCCTTGCCAAGATGCTAATTTCACTCTCCCAGTTTTATTAGTTTATGAGTTGATTAGGTAGTTACTCTTTTCTCCCTTGTGACTATAATAAACTGTTGTGCATTTGCATTGTGGTTTAATTGGATTATTTTTCCATTTAGCAACTCACCTTGAATGCCACTTAGAAGAAAGACCAAGTAGAAATCATTTAATGAACAAACAATACAGGGTATCTTTGATATTAGGAGGCGGAGATGGAGACTGAAGGAAAGACGAGAGTAGCACAGGGACACAGTGTACTTCAAATGGGCTACAACTTTATTAGTACAGCCGATCTGAGTGGACAGTGACTGATATGAACCCTATGAGTCCTCCTTTGTTTTAAGGTGTAGATGTTAAACCAATAGTTAGGAGAAAAGTGACACATTTGCTCTCAAGAACCTTTGAGGGCCTTCTCCTAGCTCCACCAATGCCTTGAATATGGCCTGTGTTTGACAATCACAATATATTGCAAATTGTCATTGGACGCTTCAAAATATTCCTCAGGAGCTGCAGTGAGAATGGAGATGAGAGAATTTGTTGATTTGTGCTCACCTCAGAGTCAAAACAAGTGACACAAACAGCTTCACGGTGAAGAGGACTTTAAAATTATTATGTTTCATCTGATATACAGCAACCCTTTCCAGAATTGTCTAGGTATAAAGTATTCAGAAATTCCTTTTTGGGGTGGGGGATGGGGGACGGAGTGCTGCTTTGGGATCACACACACCTTCCCCATGGCTCTTTGCCCAGGTACAATGTGGAATTGAACTCTTGACCTCTGGCTCCACAGCCAGCTACCTGGTTCATTAAGCTCTCCAGCAAACTATACCAAAAGAAGGTCTTAAAACATTATTGCTGCTGAGGTGCATTGTGCCTTCTTCACGGCTGCCTTGTTCCTGCAATCCACAAATAAGCATAGTCCACAGTTTCCTCAGAAAGGCCAATCACCAAATCAAATAAAGCCACTGTAACTTGCAACTTACAAAGCTGTGAAAAAATGTTAGAGAACACTCACATGGCCCTTACTGCTTGAGGGCACAATCCTTACCATCTAACTTGACTGATGGTTAGCTGAAATTATACTTATCCATCTGAGGCTGTGGCAGAAATCACCTCCCACCCAGACTAGGAATGTTGGAATTTACTTGGTACTACCCTGTCCCTGACCTAGCTTTCTCCTAATATAGTGGTTTTAAGACTGTGGTGAGGAACTTGAAACTGGTCATGTTTGGGAACTGTGGAGTTGTGCCCCTGTATATGACACCGGCTGGTAGAGATGGGCACGAAACGAACAATTTTTCGTTTCCGTTTTCGTTTTTTCATTTCGTTACGCAACGAAACGACAAACGAATTTTGTCTCCAAAATGAAACGAAACGAACAGAAACACCGGAAATTTTGTCGTGCGTTTCGTTTCCGTTACTGCAATACAGTGAACTGCTTTAAATGCTAAAAAAATCACAAAAAATAGAAATAAATGGTAACAAAACAGTAACAAAACGAACAAAAACAAAAATGATTTTTTTGCAAAAATTCGTGAAAATGGAAACGAACCGAAACGGACCCTCCAAACGACAAACGAAACGTCATTTTTTTGATTCGTGCCCATCTCTACCGGCTGGTACAAGAGAGTCAAACTGGTGCAATACAGGTGTTCCAGCACAGGAGTCTTCTGCCCATTCTACACCTGCTACAGCTGACACACTGTTGAACTAGGGTAGCCATGTAAGGCAGCTGTAGTTCTAAATGAAGAGGTCCCATCACATCAATTTTGTTGATTGGTTTATTCCACCTCAGTCCTGGAGAGGTGGGGTTTTGGTGACCCAGGTCCTTCTGTCCCCTTCCGGAGTTCTCTGAACACAATACATGTGTGGAGACTGCTGTCCCAGGGGCCATGAGACTCTTGTTTTGTACATGTCAGAATGACATATGTGGAAGACATTCACTGTCTTCATTTCTGCTACCATTCTTGACTGTTGCAGGCAAGTAAAAACAGGGGAGGGCATTCTAGACAGCAAGAGGCTGGCAGAATGGGACAGCAGTTCCATTTCCTGAGCCCACTGATTTCCTCTGGTATCAGAATAGGAACAAATGGCTCCCAATATAAAGAGTAGAGATGGGCACGACTTGGCGGAATTCCCGTTTCCGTTTCCGTTCCTCGTTTCCATTACGGAATGGAAACGGTAACGGGAATTACTCCGCCAGAACTCGAACTCGAACCGACTAAAGAATAATTGGGTCTGATTTGTCATGGTCGTTCCTGGCATCGCGGCGATCCCGCGATGCCAAGCGGCACAGAAAAAAAGTTTTTAAAAGTTAAAAAAAAACCCGATTCCCGGCCAAAAAGCAGGCGGAAATATGCCTGCCTGAGTGAGGGCTCAGGGTCAGGGCACCTACCAGAGGGGTGGTTGACCCCCCCTCTCCTGTCCTGGGCTGCTCTGGTGGTGGGGGTGGGGGAAATCCTCGTCGTAGTCGCTCGCAACAAGCACCGGACTCGCCGCCGGCCGCCGCAATTCAAGCGGAAGTGGCACAGAAAAAAAGTTTTAAACTCCCCCCCCCATTCCCGGGCCAAAAAGCAGGCAAAATATGCCTGCAGTGCAGAGTGCACCTACCAGAGGGGTGGTTTCTGGGGGGGGGGTCCCGGCCTCCCCCCCTCTCCTGTCCTGGGCAGCCGGACTCGAGTCGCCATGCCATGCGGTGCGGGCGGGGGATCCAAAATGGGGCGGCAACCGCAATTTTTTTTTTTTGAAATCGTTGTCCAAAAACACACAAGCACCACACAGAAACATGCGAAAATTGCTATTTTAAAACTGCCAGAATTTTTACAGTAGCAGCAGTGGGTTTTTCTTGCAACAAAATGCCTCCTCTTTCCTCTCTCCATTTATTTTATTTTATTTTATTTTATTTTATTTTTTTTACACCTGCGCAATGATGGGCTGGCCATGGGAGTGACCATGCAAATTTTTGGAGCCATTCCACCAATCGCATGGCCACTTGGCCAGGTTGACCACAGAAACTTCTGGGATGTGCCAACCGGGCATAAAAAGCCCACTAACTGTAGCCCCAACCCTAACCCTAACCCTAACCCTAACCCTAACCCATACGCCAGTACACTGTCCTTCTAAGTAGGTCAGAGAGGCCCCCAGAGGTGCACCCCAATACTCACCCTAACCTCACCCATAACTAGCCTAACCCTAGCCCTTGCGCTAACCCTAACCCTAAGCCAGATCTGTACTTGCATTGCACGATTAGCAAGTACAATTCCCTTCTTAGTGAGACACAGCGGGTGCAGAGAGAGTCTGCCAGTCCGCCACTTGTGGCTCTGGGTGACTCCTGCACAGGCTTGGCTCGGCCGGCAGCATGTGTGACATCATGCAAACCATGCCCCCAAGGCCTGACTGATGCAGGGAAGGCAGTATGCACCCCAAAAAGAGGGGTGCCTCTGCCAGTCTGCTGTGTCTCTGCGTGCAACTGGGTATGCAATCATAGCCATATGGCTATGCATGCATGCCCTTTTGCAGCAGGTGAGGAGAGGAGACCCCCATGTATGAGGGGTCTCCAGGAGCCTGCTTTCCCTAGCGGTAGCGGGTGAGGATAGGAGGTACCCACCCCCCAAAAAGAGGTGCCTCCAGGAGCCCGCTACCCCCCAAACCAGTTTAACGACAGACGAAAAAATGAAAAACGAAATGACAAATTTTTGCAAAGTTTCGCGAAAAATGGAAACGAGCCGACACAGGCCGCCTCCGACACACGACAACTCGAAAACGTCATTTTCCCTAGTCGTGCCCATCCCTAATAAAAAGACATATGCTGGCTGCAATCCTGTTGCATAATATAAGCAATGTAATACTTTTCAGTTCATTCATCACTGGTGCATAGTCAGGAACATGTGTGCACACACCAAGCTATCATATAATATGCATGCACGCACGCACGCACGCACGCACGCGCGCGCACACACACACACACACACACACACACACACACACACACACACACAAGATGTGGGCACTTATTACTAAGCAGCACCTTTTGTGGTGAGCCCCTTTTATTTACCAGTGAGGAAAGGACTGAAACTTCTGTTGCCTTATGCAACAAGATCTAAGACATTATGTCATTTGCAGGTTAGTCTGAGAAATGGTCAGGGGATTTGCCTTGCTCTAATTAGCAAAAGGAAATCTAGGCAATCATTTATACAACTTGATTTAATCTCAAGAGACTGAATTCTGCTGTTTGCTTGCTTGCTAGTTTTGTTGTTTTAGTCACAGCATGAATGCAATTAACTTATTCTGTGCAAAGAGAAATCTAGCTTGGGTGGCTGTATGGATCTCTTTGTTTTTGCAGATTACAGATTGATGCAAATTAATCATTCTTGCTAGGGCTGAATTCAAGCAGCCCTCATGGATTTGCAGTTCTAGCCAGGGGTGATGAGTTGGGGAGGAATAGTTTGGCTATTTAGGGGAAGTCACAGAAGAGAAACATGTGTTTTGTTTAGTACTAGAGATGGGCATGAAATGCTAAAATAGCATTTCATTTTGTTTTTCGTCTAGTTCCCTTCTGTTTTGTTTCATTTTGTTTGAAATGTTTTTGTGGTTTCATTTATTTTGGTTTTCATTTTGTTTCATTTTTCAATTGTGTGCTCTCTCTCTCTGTGTGTGGTGCTTCTGTAACTTCCCACTCCAATCGGAGGCTGGAAAAGGCAGGATTTGTAAACTTTTTTTTCCGCCTCAAGCGCCAATCAATAGTAGCGCAGGCTTGTGGCACAAAAAATTTTTTAAAAAATCTTAGCTTCCCCCCATCCCATCACGCGTGGGGAAACTGGGGTTATTTATTTATTTATTTATTTATTTATTTATTTATTTATTTATTTATTTGCTGAGCCCCAATTGCTAATCAGCTGTGCGGGCTTGGGGGTGGCAAAAAAGAAGGCTTTTTGGGTGGGGGGAAAGGAGTGATTTTTAGACTTCTTTTTTTTTCTTGCCAGCCCCAAACCTATGCTACAGCTGATCAGTGCTTGGGGCTCAGCAAAAAAAATAAATAAATAAATAAATAAATAAATAAATAAATAAATAAATAATGCTCCTTTCCTCCATTTGGTGGGGGGGAGGAGTGATTTTTAAAGTTTTTTATTTTATTTTATTGCTGAGCCCCAAGCGCTGTAGCACGGCCTTGGGCATGGCAGAAAAAGGGTAAAAAATCACTCCTCCCCCAGCCCATCAGGTGGAGGAAGGGAGCGATTTTTTTACTCTTTTTATTTTTCTATTTTTTTGCCAGCCCCAAGCCCACACTACAGTGCTTGGGGCTCAGCAAGTCAGTATTCTGCCTGCTTCCAGTGCACCTGGACACCTTCAAGCTGCTGGGGTTCCAGTTTGAGGGTGGCTACTGTCTTGACAGGGTACTACCGTTTGGCTGCTCCACATTGTGTGTGGCCTTCAAGAGGTTCAGCACCTTCCTGGATTGGAAGCTGTGATCCGCAGCAGGTTTCACGATTGATGGCCCATTACGTAGACAATTTTATCTTCTGTGGTGCCTGAGAATCAGGACAGTGCCAGCACCTGCTATCCTCCTTCCAGGCACTGGCCCAGGAGTTGGGACTCACCTTGACAGAGAAAAAACAGAGGGCCCCATTATGGTGCTTAATTTCCTAAGCATGGAGCTAGATAGCTGGGAGCAATCCTCCCAGCTCCCACCCAAGAAATTGGGTGACCTGAAGGCCTGATTGGACACCTTAGCGTAATGCATGAAGTTCACCCTCAGGAAGCTCCAGCATCGTTGGCCACCTGAATTTTGCTTGCAAGACAGTGGCTCCTGGGCATGCATTTCTGCAATGCCTCAGCAAGGCCGCATGGGGGCTCTGGCAGCCCATGCACAGGACTCGGATCACGGTGGGAATGCACACTGACATCCTCCTGTGGCACCAGTTCCTGGAGGGCATTAACGGTGTGCCCTTCTGGCATGTGAACTTGCACCTGGGCGTGAACTTCCAGGTCCACACAGATGTGGCAGGGACCATGGGTTATGGGATTTATTTCAGAGGGCAGTGGTGCCATGGGCCATGGCCTGCAGAGTGGCACATGGAGGGCATCATGTGCGACGTGACCTTCCTGGAATTGTTCCTCATCCTGGGCACTCCATACCTCTAGGACAAGAGTGGGGTGAACTCTGTTGTCCGCTTCTGATGTGACAATCAAGCATTGGTACACATATTAATAGCCTGACTGCAAAACCAGAAAGGGTGATATGCCCCATGTGGGATCTTGTCCTCCTGGCCCTGAAAGACAACATAGTGATGAACACCGAATATGTGCCATCACCGACAACAGCCTAGCTGACACCCGCTCTCATAAACAGATCAAACAGTTCAGAAAGCTACCTCTGGGAGCCTGCCAGCAACCCGTGGAGCTGTCAGAGGACATGTGGAGGATCGGAATGGTGAAGCTGAATGCAGAATAGGTTTGGCATTGTCGTCACACACGAGCTGTGGGTACCCGGCAGCTCCCAAAGAGTTCAAGGTGTTCAGGGTGGGGGCAGGGCTCCAGCCACTCTGGCCTCCACTGGAAGAGCACATCCAGGGTTTTTTGGTCACCTGCACAGGAAGGGGTTAGCACCAAACTCCCTCCAATCCAAATTTGCGAGGAGGCATTTAAAACCCAAATGGGGCAGGGACCGGCCAGATTATGGCTCCCCTGCTCCGGGTTGGGGGCAGCTGAACTTGAACAGAACCCTCCAGGGGCCCCAGGACTCATCCCCACCTGAAATTGTCCTTGGGCAGGGTGCAATGGTGACCCGAGGGCCAATGGTTCCTTGCACGACAGCAGCCTCCTCTTAAGATGAATGAACAAGGTTAAGCTTCGATAAAGCGTGGCCCGATTCTTCAACCCAACACACAGTATCACCTGTTTATTTTGACCGGGGGGGGGGGGCTGAGAGAGAGAGAGAGAGAGAGAGAGAGAGAGAGAGAGAGAGAGAGAGAGAGAGAGAGAGGAGAGCTGTGCACACTACCACTCACCATTGTACTCCTTAGAAAGTGGTGGCAGCTGTCTGGAATTTTCTTCACTGAATGAAACATAATTTTCTAACACTTTTCATCACATTTTGCTTGAAATATATACTATAGCTAGCCATATTATAACAATCATACCACTATTTGCTACAGGCAGTTTTAACTGAATAGTTACGGGAGACCACGATTGTGGAAAGATACTTATTGACTTGCAGTGTCAGTATAAAGCAATGCGCTCATTGATGTTCCACTCCTTTCAATGTCTGTAAGCCAGATGGTTCTTTTCCTTCAAGTCAAGTGTAACTGTTAATGTGTCCTCAGGCCCATTGTAATCCTTCTTTAGATTCATGGTGTAAGAGCAGATATATTATCATATGAATCATACATTTCACTGGGGCTTTACCTCACAAAATGAAATATGCCTCAACATATTTTTTGGCTGGGGCAATAAGTAAATCCTAGTGCTGAAACATCCTGTCTACTCTTCGTTAGCAACTCAAGCTGCATTTGTGCACCGACTGATATTAAAGCCCACAGAATCGGCAGGCTTATAAGGTTAAGCCTCTGCTACCTACAGAGCTTTGGCAAAGCATTAGTTCAGGGGTGTCCAAACGTTTTGCAAGAAGGGTCAGATCTGGTGAGGTAAAAATGTGTGGGGGCCAACCATTCAGCCTGACATGGGTCGAGATTGCTGGCTTCCTTCCACAACCTTCCCTCCTTCCCTGCCACTTCGTGAGAGCTCCGTTCCCCACTGCCTTTGTTTTTTGTCTCTTGTTTTCAAAGATGCTGGCCTTCAAGGTGTGGAGTTATTTTGCCCCCCTTTTACTGCTTTTTATTGCCTGATGGGAGGCGGGGGAAACACACAGGGAGAGACCCCACTGTGCGGCCAACCCCCATCAGGAAGTTTGGTGGGGAAGTGTGGAAAGCAAGCCTCAAAGTGTTGAGTTCCTGAGGCTGTATGTTGGGAAAGGCTGCACATCAGGGCCCCTGTGTGCGTGTCCCCACCCCCATCAGGCAGAGGGCATCCAGGTGCCAGGGAAGAAACGGGGAGTAAAAACAAGTCCCGCCATTGAGGCTCAGCTTCTTTGAAAATAAAAGTCACAAAAAAACCAAACACAGTGACAAAGGGAGGGCTGGTGAAGTGTGCAAGGCAAGTTTTGAAGGACTTAGTCGAGAGGAAGGTGCCTAGTGAAGACGCACAAGATAAAGCTGTCAGTTGAAAAAATCCTCTGAGGAAACCAGGCCTCGAGGTGGTGTAAGGCCAGTGACTCGCCCTGTGTGTTTCCTGGGCTTGGAAAAGTGGGAGGGTGGCTAGGAGACGAAAGAGCAGCTGCTGCCAGGGGCTCTCACAGTGGCAGCATTGCAGAGTGATGTCAGTCGTGAAAGCCCCCTTTTTGGCCTGCCTGCCTGCCTGGCATGCTCTCCTCCTTGTCCATCCCCCCTCTGCTGGAGCCACTGCACCTGTGTCCAAATTCACCACCTGCCGGCCATCGAGGAGGGGAGATCCTGCCAGTAAATGAGCACCAAGCAGCCAAAGGGGGAAGAGCCTCAGCCTGGCCCCTCCAACCTCTCTCCCACCTCTGAGGGAAACTGCATCACTTCCTGGTGACCTTTGGAGGAGTGGGGTTGAGGGGACGGATGTGGACTGCAACATTGCCATCTTCCCCTCAGAGGGTGAGAGGATCCTTGTGGAAATGAGATGTTGGCTAGCTAGAAGCAGCAGCTCATGTGGCAACCCAAGTTTCATTTGCTCTTTTTCAGCCCATGTTAATTCCCTGAAAGCATTCCTCTATGCGAAACTCTGGAAATTTGATTTACTTATTTGTAGCAATTAATTAATCCACCCATTTGTGATCTTCCAACCATTTAATTGATTGCCTGTAATAGGTTTAGCCCTTCATGATTTCTTGGCAGTCTCATACCTAATGCTTCCTTCTTGCCACCTAAGTAGTTCTTTAGCCATCATAGGCTCCTGTCAGTTCCTCCTCATTCATTCTCTTGGGTATTGTTATTTAATTAAATTTATGTCTTTATGGAAAAGTTAAGCTCTTTTTTCACACATAAACTACCTCAAGCCAGTCATGATTTTTAAAAGAACCCATCCTCCTCTATCTTAGGCAGTGAAGCTTTCTAACATTGTGATCTTCTCAAATGTAACCCAGTAGTTATGAAGGTCATCAAATACTGTCCCAAAGTTTTCCACTGCTTGAGGCCGAATTTTTTTTCCCTTCCCATCTGTCGGCTACCTATATGGCCTCTCTGTGCCTTTACTTCTGTCACCAGCCTACCTCACTTCTTCAATCAAGTGCCCAAGCACCACCCTGTGCAACATGGTTGTAATAACAGGGGCAGATGCCGATCTGCACAGGAACTCTTTAATTAGGCTTATAGATAAAAGGTAAAGGTAACAGTCCCCCCCCGCACATGCATGCTAGTTGTGTCCGTCTCGAGGGGCGGTGCTCATCTCCATATTTAAGCCGAAGAGCCATTGTTATACAAGTCCATGGCCACACGGCCGGCATGGCTGCAAGGAAACACTGTTTTACCTTCCCATGTTTTATGGCAGTACTTATTTATCTACTTGCATTTACATGCTTTTGAACTGCTAGGTTGACAGGAACTGGGGTTATCCGCGGGAGCTTGCTCCGCTGCATGGCACCCAGGATTCGAACTGCTGAGCTGCCAACTTTGCAGCAAACAGTTTTTGGAAGTTTTCATCCATTGAACCCACGTACTAAAGATAGCAAAGTTTTCTGAGTGTAGCAATCTTAGAAAGGGACAGAAAGGAACAAATATAAAGAACAAACACTAGAAAAGCTTACACATCCCTTAAGTGAGATGGTGAATGATCTCTTAAATCCAGCTGAACCTTGTTCTTTGGACTAACAAAATCTCAAGCATTCTGTATTAAAGGGCTACAGTCAGACCCACATGTTAAGTGTGAGTGAGGTGAATTATGTTCTACTACACAAGGACACTGTTTTGGACAAATATATTCTTATACAGAAGAAGCTGCCTAGATGCCCTAAGCACATCCGATCTGGCCTGATTTTGGAAGCTAAGCAGGGTCAGCCCTCGTTAGTACTTGGATGAGAGACCACCAGGGAATACCAGGTGCTGTAGGCGCCTGGAGTAGGAACTGGCAAACCACTCCAGTATTCCTGCCAAGAAAACTCCATGGACCTGGAGTCATGAAGAGTCAATCATGACTGTAACAACACAACACACACACATTCTATACAGACCAAGACTATCTGTGAATTTTGAAAATAGTCACATGGCAGAAAAAAGAGCCTGACACTCACAACATTGAGATCGACATTGTCAACAGATCTCCCAAGTCACATCTGGTTTGATGGAGTTAAACCTGTTAAAACAATTATCAATATCATCTAAGATTTTATGGTGGCTCAGTGGACTATAGTGCTGGATCTGTTGGCTTCAAAGTGGCAGTTCAGCAGTTTGATTCCCGGATGGCACATAGTGGAGCGAGCTCCCCCTGTTAACTCCACCGCGTGCCAACCTAGCAGTTTGAAAGCATGTAAATGCAACTAGATAAATAGGTAGCACTGTAAAAAGTGGGAAGGTAAACAGTGTTCTGTGCACAGATATGCATTCAGGCATGTCGGCCACATGGCCATGGAATTGCACAACACTGACTCTTCAGCTTGAATACAGAGATGAGCACCACACATAGTGGTGGACACGACTAGTACACATGTGCAGAGGGAACCTTTGCTGAAAGCAATAATGTCATGTGTAATCTTTCCTACAATCATGAAAGCTAAAATTCAAGGAATTAAAAAAGGAATTCAAGAAAAAGATGAAACTGTGCCACACTTCATCTGTGAATATTCAACAATTTCACTGTCAGACAACAAAGCTAGATGTGTTACAAATGAAAAATCAATACACTGGTAATTATGTAAAAAAATCTACCAGCAATAATGTGTGGGAACATCATGAAGAGAAGGTGTCAGGAAACCACCTTGTTAGGATCCTGCAGGACTTTCAAATTCAGACGGACAGACCATTTGAACATAATGCACCAGATATAATAGTAAGAGAATGAAGAAATGTCTAAACAATTGACATTGCCATACCAGGGGATGGTAGATTTGAATTTAAAGGGAAAAATCAGCAAAATACTGTATAGAGAACTGACAACAGATTTTTTTCTAAATAAAAATTACATTTTGCAGGTACCCATAGTCATAGAGGAGTGTTGGCGAACCTATGACATGGTTGCCAAAGGTGGCACTCAGAGCCATTTCTGTGGGCACCACTCAGAGCCATTTCTGTGGGCACCAGACATCGCCCCTTCACAGCCACCTGTATTCAGGTTAAATTGCTATATTGGCACTTAGCGACAAATTAGTGGGTTTTGAATCACAGTTTGAGCACGCAGTCACTAAAAGGTTCGCCATCACTGTCATACAGCATTGGGAACAATGGTGCATAATTTAATAATAATAATCAGCTGGAGAGCTCAGAAACAACACCTTTAGAGCTGCAAAAATGGCAATATTAGGAAGAGCAACTGTAATATACATATCTTTAACTGACACTGAGATTATTTTTACTTAAACCTTCTACCTGTTACATAATGTGTCAAAGACTGTCTTGTATTTTCAAATATGATGATGATGATACAAGAGACTGCTTCTAGTATCCCAATATTTTTATAATTGTCATCACTGGATAATGATTTTATATCACAATTTTAGCTCTATTTTGTTTGGTTTTTCATTCTTGACATATTGTGTAGACAGAACTGTACCTTTGTCAAGTCCAAATTTCATCTGAGTATATTGGATAAGTTTTCACACTATATTAAGCCATGATTATATCTTAGTGGGACTTTTTGCATACAGTTCCAGGCTATCTTTATATAACAGGTCATCCATGAATAAACTAATGTAATGAAAACTAAAATTCAAGGAATTAGTGTAAACATGAAATGTGGACTCTGGAAGATAAAGATGAAATTGTGTCACATCACATCAGTGAATGTAAAATATTATGCAGATAGATGACAAAGCTAAACACAATAGAGCTGCGAAATTAATACACTGATCATGATGGGGGAAAAACATAACCTGCCAGGAGCCAAGAATCTGTGAGACCATCAGATATAGGTGTCAGAAAATGACCTAGTTAAAATCCTGTGGGACTTTGAAATTTAAACAGACAGACACTATGAGCATAATACATCCAACTTAATAGTAAAATAATTTTTAAAAAATGTCTGGATAATTGACATTACAACTTAAGGGAAGCCAGAGTTGAATATAAAGAATTGAAAACTATAACAAAATAAAAAGACCGTTCAATCGAAATAACTGACTTGTGGATGAAATACATTTCAGTTGGAAATGGGCACAAAACAGAAATATAGAATTTTGTTTTGTTTTGTTTTGTAGGGACTTTTGGTCTCGGCAAGTCACATTGAGGAGAGGTGTGAATGTGTGTACGTGAGTAGAGATGGGCACGACTTAGCGGTATTCCCGTTTCCGTTACTCGTATCCGTTACTCTACGGAAACGGAAACGGGAATTACTCCACCAGAATTCGAGCTCGAACCAACGAACGAACAATTTGGTCTGATTTGTCGTGCTCGTTACTTGCATTGCGGCGATCTCGCAATGCCAAGCGGCACAGAAAAAAAGTTTTTAAAAGTTAAAAAAAACCGATTCCCAGTCCTAAAAGTAGACGAAAACTGTCTGAGGGCACCTACCAGGCCAGAAGGGTATTTTATTTTGGGGGGGGTTTCCCCGCCCCCCTCTCCTTGGCTATTGCTACTGCTGCACTGCTGGTACCAGGCTGGGAGGGCACATCCATTTGCCATGCAGTGCGGGGGATCCAAAATGGCGACCGCAATATTTTTTTTTGAAATCGTTGCCCAAAATCCCACCAAAGCACCACAGAAACATGCGAAAATTAGCTATTTTAAATGCTTGAATTTTTACAGTAGCAGCAGTGGATTTTTCTTGCAAAAAAGTCTCCGTTGATTTTATTTTATTTTATTTTATTTTATTTTATTTTTTTACACCTGCGCATTCGCAATGATGGGCTCGCCCATGGGAGTGGACCATGCAAAGTTTTGGAGCCATTCCACCAATCGCATGGCCAGGTTTTGCTGACTGTACCAGGCTGGGAGGGCGCATCCATTTGCCATGCGGTGGGGGGGGATCCAAAATGGCGACTGCAATATTTTTTTTTGAAATTGTTGCCCAAAACCCCACCAAAGCACCACAGAAACATGCGAAAACTAGCTATTTTAAATGCTTGAATTTTTACAGTAGCAGCAGTGGGTTTTTCTTGCAAAAAATGTCTCCGTTGATTTTATTTTATTTTATTTTATTTTATTTTATTTTATTTTATTTTATTTTATTTTTTTACACCTGCGCATTCGCAATGATGGGCTCGCCCATGGGAGTAGACCATGCAAATTTTCCACCAATCGCATGGCCACTTGGCCAGGTTGACCACAGAGACTTCTGGGATGTGCCAATCGGGCATAAACAGCCCACTAATCGTAGCCCAAACCCGAACCCTAAGCCTAACCCATACGCCAGTACACTGTCCTTCTAAGTGGGTCAGAGAGGCACCCAGATGCACCCCAATACTCACCCTAACCTCACCCGTAACTAGCCTAACCCTAGCCGTTGCGCTAAGCCGTCTTAACCCTAAGCCAGATCTACTTGCATTGCACTACATGCAAGTACGTGAGACACAGCGGGTGCAAAGAGTCTGCCAGTCCGTCACTTGTGGCTCTGGCTGACTCCTGCAGCTCCCTCCAGGAGCCCGCTACCCCCTCCCCAAACCAGTACTAACGACAACAAAAAAACAAAAAAACAAACCGACTAATTTTTGCGAATTTTCGCAAAAAACGGAAACGAGCCGAAACGGAACCGGCCCGACTAACGACAACTCGAAATTTTTTTTCTTCAAGTCGTGCCCATCTCTATACGTGAGAGCCGTGACATGTATTTGGAAGGACTGGGACAATAAAAACACCTCCCTCCCTTCATGTCAGAGGCAGCCCAAGAACATCCAAGCTCCGTGCCTGAAGTAAAGTGCCTGGCTTTTCTCCATCTTGCCATGGACTCTACACCTAAGAAATAATGCCTGGCAAATATTACCTATTGGTACTGCTCTGAGGAAGAGGGCTTTGCCCCCGAAATATTAGCAATGTTTTGTTATGTTTATAGTAGCCTAAAGGTATCGCCTGTTCCACTTTTGTATTTGTCTTTCCAGAATATTACAGAAGTGAATACACCCCCTCACATTTCATAAATATTTTAGTATATCTTTTCATTTGACAACACTGAAGAAATGCCACTTGGCTACAATGTAAAGCAGTGAGTATACCGCTTGTATAACAATGTAAATGTGCTGTCCCCTCAAAATAACGCAACACACAGCCATTAATGTCTAAACCACTGGCAACCAAAGAGAGTACACTCCTAAGTGACAATGTCCAAAATGGACAAAAAATGTCAATATTTTGGGTGGCCACCATTATTTTCCAGCACTGCCTTAACACTCTTGGGCAGAGAGTTCACCAGAGCTTCACAGGTTGCTACTGGAGTCCTCTTCCACTCCTTGATGATGACATCACAGAGCTGGTGGACGGTAGAGAATTTGCACACCTCCCCCTTCCATTTCAGGATGCCCCACAGATGCTATATAGGGTTTAGGTCTGGAGACATGCATGGCCAGTCCATCACCTTTACCTTCGGCTTTTTTAGCAAGGCAGTGGTCGTTTTGGAGATGTGTTTGGGGTTGTTGTCATGTTGGAATACTGCCCTGCCACCCAGTCTTTGAAGGGAAGGGATCATGCCCTCCTTCGGTATATCCCAGTACATGCTGGTATTTCATAGTTCCCTCATTGAACTGTAGCTCCTCAGTGCATGCAACATTCATCCAGCCCCAGACCATGGCACTCCCACCACCATGTTTGACTGGATGCACAACACACTTGTCTTTGTACTCCTCACCTGTTTGCCACCACACATGCTTGACACCATCTGAACCAAATAAGTTTATCTTGGTCTCATCAAACCATAGGGCATGGTTCCTGAAATGCATGCCCCTAGTCTGCTTGTCTGCAGCAAACCGTATGTGGGCTTTCTTGTGTATCATCTTTAGAAGAGGCTTCCGTCTGGGATGACAGCCCTGCAGACCAGTTTGATGCAGTGTGCAGTGTATGACAGGCTGACCCCCCAACCCCTTCAACCTCTGCAGCAATGCTGGCAGCACTCATATGTCTATTTCCCAAAGCCAACCTATGGAAATGACACTGAGCAAGGGCACTCAGCTTCTTTGGTCGACCATGGTGAGGCCTGTTCTGAGTGGAGCCCATCCTGTTAAACTGCTGTATGGTCTTGGCCAGTGTGCTGTAGCTCTTTCATGGTCTTTCAATCCGTTTATAGCCTAGGCCTGTGGTGACAAACCTTTGGCAGTTCAGATATTTTGGACCAAAACTCTGAGAATTCCAAGCCTGTATTGCCAATGACAAAGGACTGTGGGAGTTGTAGTCCAAAACATCTGAAGTGCTGAAGGTTTGTCACCACTGGCCTAGGATATATTTATGTAGACCAACAATTCATTTTTTCATATCCTCAGATAGTTCATTACCATGAGGTGCCATGTGGAATTTCAAGTATGAGACAGTCAGAGCAATAACACCAAATGTGAGAGTGAGAGCGATAATACCTGCTCCCTCTTCACACCTGAAACTTTATGACACTAAGTCGTCTCATGACACCAGGGAGGGGAAACAGTTTCTTGGGCCCAATTTGGGGTATACTCACTTCTGTGATGTAATCTATCTATCATCTATCTATCTATCTATCTATCTATCTATCTATCTATCTATCTATCTATCTATCTATGCCTAATTACACTTTAAGAGTGTGAATGGGTGTGCAAATGAATTCCTGAATTCCTATATGTATCTTGAGTGGTTTATTTTTGGGTGGCAGGGTCTGTGTTTCTCATGCCACCTGGGATTCTCTGTTCTTGTTTGGGTAGTGATGACTCTGCCCAAGTACATGATACCTGTCTCAGAGAGAGAGAGAGAGAGAGAGAGAGAGAGAGAGAGAGAGAGAGAGAGAGAGAGAGAGAGAGAGAGAGAGAGAGAGAGAGAATTCTCTTCCTTGGCTTCCTCAAAAACAGTTCTCTGAACTTTGAGGTGGGCAAATAATTCTGCTGCAAATAATTCTGATAGTGCTGTGTACTTCCCAAAGTCACAGCTGTTTGGTTTTCCTCATTCATAAATATGTGTGCCCCCCCTGCAGATCTGAAAACACACAAATATTGGCATGGAACTAGACTAGAATAAGGTCAGATTATCTCCAAAGGAGCATAAGGCAGGACAGGCACAGACCGTGTACATCTTGATAATCAGAAATGTAAGATCTGTGTCATACTGAAATAACAACTCAGCAAAGTGTTTTGAAACTTGCAGGTTGGGTGAGGTGGTTTTGTGGATGGTCTGTGCTAAATTTAAAGTAGAATAAAGCATTAAAACATAGCTTAAGGGGATACAAAAATCATCTAGCACAACATATTAAAAGGAAATGTTTTCAGCATGCATTTTTAAAAGCAAGAATTTCGGGAAGAGTAGATTAATTGAACACTTAATTGAAGAAGAGCAGACCCAATGGGTCTTTTAACAATGATTTAGGGTATATTTTCTAAATCATTTAATGACATATGACACTATATTTGTATTCCACTAGATAAATGTTAGAGAAAGCTATATCTAGTTAACCAACCTCTAAATGATCTTTCTGTTTCACTGAAAGATTCATAGTTTCCCCCTGGCTGACTATACCGTGTATCACAAGTTGTGTTTAAGCAGCTTCCTTCAAACAGACTGCAGAACGTTCTTATTTCCACATAGCTGCTATGTATGTATTTGGCTGGTAGCCACCAGTCTTGATAAAGCATCAAATTAGCATTTCCAGTAGAGCTTTGGACTGTTTTCTGACAGTGGTGCAAAACCAGACTGAATTGGGGGTGGGGGTGTACAATGTTGCCAAAAAGTCCCCACAGATCCTTTTTTTCAGTGCAGCATCCACTTATTTGAAGAGGAAATGGAAATTTAATATACAACATATCCAGGTGAGCTGGAGACTTTGACCTCTCATTAAAGTCACTATTATCCCTTGGATTCTCCAGTTATGGAGGTTCTAGGCAAGGTTCAGAGTGAAGTCACTGGGTCCTATATATTCCCTTGTGGTTACTTGGGTAGTAAAACACTGGTATCATCACTAGAGATGGGCACGACTTGAAAAAAAATGTTTGAGTTGTCGTTAGTCAGGCCGGTTCCGTTTCGGCTCGTTTCCGTTTTTTGTGAAAATTCGCAAAAATTAGTCGGTTCGTTTTTTCATTTTTTCGTTGTCGTTAGTACTGGTTTGGGGAGGGGGTAGCGGGCTCCTGGAGGGAGCTGCAGGAGTCAGCCAGAGCCACAAGTGACGGACTGGCAGACTCCTTGCACCCGCTGTGTCTCACGTACTTGCATGTAGTGCAATGCAAGTAGATCTGGCTTAGGGTTAAGACGGGTTAGCGCAAGGGCTAGGGTTAGGCTAGTTACGGGTGAGGTTAGGGTGAGTATTGGGGTGCACCTCTGGGTGCCTCTCTGACCCACTTAGAAGGACAGTGTACTGGCGTATGGGTTAGGCTTAGGGTTAGGGTTCGGGTTTGGGCTACGATTAGTGGGCTGTTTATGCCCGATTGGCACATCCCAGAAGTCTCTGTGGTCAACCTGGCCAAGTGGCCATGCGATTGGTGGAAAATTTGCATGGTCTACTCCAAATGTGCAGGTGTAATAAAATAAAATAAAATAAAATCAACGGAGACTTTTTTTTGCAAGAAAAACCCACTGCTGCTACTGTAAAAATTCATCATTTAAAATAGCTAATTTTTGCATGTTTCTGTGGTGCTTTGGTGGGGTTTTGGGCAACGATTTCAAAAAAAATATTGCGGTCGCCATTTTGGATCCCCCCCCCACCGCAGGGCAAATGGATGCGCCCTCCCAGCCTGGTACAGTCAGCAAAACCTGGCCATGCGATTGGTGGAATGGCTCCAAAACTTTGCATGGTCCACTCCCATGGGCGAGCCCATCATTGTGAATGCGCAGGTGTAAAAATAAAAATAAAATAAAATAAAATAAAATAAAATCAACGGAGACTTTTTTTGCAAGAAAAACCCACTGCTGCTACTGTAAAAATTCAAGCATTTTAAATAGCTAATTTTCGCATGTTTCTGTGGTGCTTTGGTGGGGTTTTGGGCAACGATTTCAAAAAATATATTGCGGTCGCCATTTTGGATCCCCCGCACTGCATGGCAAATGGATGCACCCTCCCAGCCTGGTACCAGCAGCGCAGCAGTAGCAATAGCCAAGGAGAGGGGGGCGGGGAAACCCCCCCCAAATAAAACACCCTTCTGGCCTGGTAGGTGCCCTCAGACAGTTTTCGCCTACTTTTAGGGCCGGGCATCGGGTTTTTTTTAACTTTTAAAAACTTTTTTTCTGTGCCGCTTGGCATTGCGCGATTGCCGCGATGCAAGTAACGAGCACGACAAATCAGACCAAATCGTTCATTCATCGGTTCGAGCTCGAATTCTGGTGGAGTAATTCCCGTTTCCGTTTCCATAGAGTAACGGATACGAGTAACAGAAACGGAAACGGGAATACCGCTAACTCGTGCCCATCTCTAATCATCACTGTTAGCTAGAATTCATATTCTAGAATTTTCTTTTTCCTCTTTTTTATCCAGCTTAATTTACTAAACTTTACACTGTGTCAAGTTGGAAATGGATTAATTCATTCCAAGTAGGAAATCACACACACTGAGAGAGGGAAAGCAAAAAAACACAGTTAATAGGCAAACAACAGAAGATGAGCAAACTACCTTATAACCACTTGAGAAATCCACCAAAGATCCCAAAAAGTCCCCCAAACAGTGCCAAATATTTCCAAAATGGGGCACTTCATGCAGGTCATTGAAAAACAGAAGCCTCGGTTCTCAACGTCCCTTTTCAAATGGCTCTTTCTTCCCAATTGTAGCATTGTAGTTGGGTGGCCACAAGATGGCAGTATTGCTATTGTAAACAAGCAGGAGACATTTTGAAAAGGAATCTTTCCTTTCCTTTTCCCTTCCATAATTTAAAAAAAAACAGGGTTTTTTCATAACTCAAAATTTTCCTATACCAGCGGTTTTCTATTCGTAACTCAGAATTTTTGTAACTCGCAGCATTCATAATCATAATTCAAGGTACCACTGTAGCTCTGTTGATGAGGTGGGACAATGGGTTTTGGACTAAGGTGTACCTGTGTGCATCCACTACTTTACAACAAAGTAGGTTTTTCATCACTAGAGATGGGCACGACTTGAAAAAAAATGTTTGAGTTGTCGTTAGTCAGGCCGGTTCCGTTTCGGCTCGTTTCCGTTTTTTGTGAAAATTCGCAAAAATTAGTCGGTTCGTTTTTTCATTTTTTCGTTGTCGTTAGTACTGGTTTGGGGAGGGGGTAGCGGGCTCCTGGAGGGAGCTGCAGGAGTCAGCCAGAGCCACAAGTGACGGACTGGCAGACTCTTTGCACCCGCTGTGTCTCACGTACTTGCATGTAGTGCAATGCAAGTAGATCTGGCTTAGGGTTAAGACGGGTTAGCGCAAGGGCTAGGGTTAGGCTAGTTACGGGTGAGGTTAGGGTGAGTATTGGGGTGCACCTCTGGGTGCCTCTCTGACCCACTTAGAAGGACAGTGTACTGGCGTATGGGTTAGGCTTAGGGTTAGGGTTCGGGTTTGGGCTACGATTAGTGGGCTGTTTATGCCCGATTGGCACATCCCAGAAGTCTCTGTGGTCAACCTGGCCAAGTGGCCATGCGATTGGTGGAAAATTTGCATGGTCTACTCCAAATGTGCAGGTGTAAATAAAATAAAATAAAATAAAAATCAACGGAGACTTTTTTTTGCAAGAAAAACCCACTGCTGCTACTGTAAAAATTCATCATTTAAAATAGCTAATTTTCGCATGTTTCTGTGGTGCTTTGGTGGGGTTTTGGGCAACGATTTCAAAAAAAATATTGCGGTCGCCATTTTGGATCCCCCCCCACCGCAGGGCAAATGGATGCGCCCTCCCAGCCTGGTACAGTCAGCAAAACCTGGCCATGCGATTGGTGGAATGGCTCCAAAACTTTGCATGGTCCACTCCCATGGGCGAGCCCATCATTGTGAATGCGCAGGTGTAAAAATAAAAATAAAATAAAATAAAATAAAATAAAATCAATGGAGACTTTTTTTGCAAGAAAAACCCACTGCTGCTACTGTAAAAATTCAAGCATTTTAAATAGCTAATTTTCGCATGTTTCTGTGGTGCTTTGGTGGGGTTTTGGGCAACGATTTCAAAAAATATATTGCGGTCGCCATTTTGGATCCCCCGCACTGCATGGCAAATGGATGCACCCTCCCAGCCTGGTACCAGCAGCGCAGCAGTAGCAATAGCCAAGGAGAGGGGGGCGGGGAACCCCCCCCCAAATAAAACACCCTTCTGGCCTGGTAGGTGCCCTCAGACAGTTTTCGCCTACTTTTAGGGCCGGGCATCGGGTTTTTTTTAACTTTTAAAAACTTTTTTTCTGTGCCGCTTGGCATTGCGCGATTGCCGCGATGCAAGTAACGAGCACGACAAATCAGACCAAATCGTTCATTCATCGGTTCGAGCTCGAATTCTGGTGGAGTAATTCCCGTTTCCGTTTCCATAGAGTAACGGATACGAGTAACAGAAACGGAAACGGGAATACCGCTAACTCGTGCCCATCTCTAATCATCACTGTTAGCTAGAATTCATATTCTAGAATTTTCTTTTTCCTCTTTTTTATCCAGCTTAATTTACTAAACTTTACACTGTGTCAAGTTGGAAATGGATTAATTCATTCCAAGTAGGAAATCACACACACAGAGAGAGGGAAAGCAAAAAAACACAGTTAATAGGCAAACAACAGAAGATGAGCAAACTACCTTATAACCACTTGAGAAATCCACCAAAGATCCCAAAAAGTCCCCCAAACAGTGCCAAATATTTCCAAAATGGGGCACTTCATGCAGGTCATTGAAAAACAGAAGCCTCGGTTCTCAACGTCCCTTTTCAAATGGCTCTTTCTTCCCAATTGTAGCATTGTAGTTGGGTGGCCACAAGATGGCAGTATTGCTATTGTAAACAAGCAGGAGACATTTTGAAAAGGAATCTTTCCTTTCCTTTTCCCTTCCATAATTTAAAAAAACAGGGTTTTTTCATAACTCAAAATTTTCCTATACCAGCGGTTTTCTATTCGTAACTCAGAATTTTTGTAACTCGCAGCATTCATAATCATAATTCAAGGTACCACTGTAGCTCTGTTGATGAGGTGGGACAATGGGTTTTGGACTAAGGTGTACCTGTGTACATCCACTACTTTACAACAAAGTAGGTTTTTCATTAGAGCCTTCTTTTTTACACTTCAGAGTTAGATGGCACTTTGAAGATTAATTATATACATTTAGCACATGCACACACAAATCAGCTCTTGAAAGACATGTGACTCATAATGTATTGTCACCACATGCAGAAACTGTATTTCTGCATTTCTTTTTCTCTGACACCCACCTTATATTCTGAGCACACATTAAAGTCCTGTGGAATATAAGCATCTTCCTCTGCCTCTCATTTTCCTCCTGCCATTGTATTGTTATGACTTGATGCCATCACACTCACATACTTTACTTGCTCAGATTCCAGTTAATGGTTTTATGCTTTCTGGTTCATGTCTGGGTTTTTTTTTAAGCAAAAGCATTACCTGGTGTAATTTAAAACAAGGAAACAGGTTTACATTCTAAATATGCATGCATGCACACAGAGACATGCACGTTGCCTCTCACTCAGGAGATTGAAACTCTTCAACTGATTAGATTATGGTAAAAAAATGTCAGCTCTCAGATGATTAAATTTGCCTATGGCACTTTCCCTAGGATTAATATTGTGCTTATTTAAGTAGAGAGTGTGTTAAGGAAAGAATTTCTGCCATTGTCTTGTGGTCTGTATTCTTGTAGGCTACTGGAGTCCTATAAGCCTGGATATAGATTTGGATAGCCACTTTAATGTATACATTTTCTGTACCCTTATTTAACTGCAGTGAGCTAAGTACATCATTATATTTAGAGAAGGTAGAAAAATGCCATTCCAGGGAAGGTAGAAAATGTATGTCATTACAAAATAGTGGCTGCAGATGATGGATTCCATGATCCCAAGCAATCTTTCTTTCTTTGAGATGCTTATACTCACCCTGTTCCATCAGGAGTACACAGGTCTCCTCCTCACCATGTTCTCCCCATAACACCCCTCTTGGCTAGTTAGATTGTAGTTATATGTTCAGCTTCTGATGACTCACAATTCTTTGATTCAAAATGGAGTTTTAGCAAAAATCACCAACAGGGGAGTATTTGGGGAAAAGAGGAGAGGAAGGCTCATGCAATACTCAGAAACTATATGCAACAACATAGTTTCAATAACTGAATTATTATTTTTAAGTTACCAAGGAAGTAATTTACTGTTGTGAAGAATCCTGATTAGCTTCAACAAGCTTGCCAAGGAAGAATGTTCAGGCGGCTGTGAGCACATAAATGCCAACTGAAAAGCTGTCTCCATTAAATCCATACGACTATCCCATGGATTTGAGAAGAGTTCTATATATCTAATAGAACTTGCTGTAGTTTCAAGTTAGGATTCCCCCCCTTTTCCCATAAATATATATGTCACCAAATCCAGAATAAGGGGGCAGAGTTGCCATCTTCTGTTCATTTTTAACTGGAGAGCAATTCAGGTCATCTGCAGCCTGTAAATTTCACCTTTTTTTCCCACACCTGCGGTAAACAGGATTCATGTCATGGCCACTGAAAAGCTAGATAGATCAGTGTAGAGCCCAAGGTGGGGAGTTTGATTCTCCACTGTGCCTCCTTGTCAGGGGCTAGACTCAATGATCCAGGGCGATCCCTTCCAGCTCTGCCATTTGAAGAAGACAATTACATTGATAATTATACCTAATATACAAATTTGAATCCTCTATAGCAGGCATGTCCAAACTTCAGCCCTCCAGACATTTTGGACCGCAACTCCCACAGTCCTTTGTCATTAGCAATCTAAGCTTAGAATTCTGGGAGTTGTGGTCCAAACATCAGGAGGGCCAACATTTGGACATGCCTGCTTTATAGTCTCCCCCCTTTTTCCCCTTCTTACGGAAAGAATGTAAAGGACGCTGTAAAAACGATCATTTAGAATTTTTGGAAAGCAGATATAAAGATAACTGTAGTGTATCCTTGTTGTGTGTTGAATGAATACCCATCTGGAGAAAACTAATCTGAGAGTGGACACAATCCTGTCAGCCATGGTGTTCCTAAATGAGCCCATTTGGCTTCATCGGCTCCTGTGTTGCAACAATTTTCTTACATATTTTCACATATTAGGCCTCATCCAAAACAAAACAAAACTAGTTAATTGAATATGTCTGTGAAGATTCTCAGTCATCCAGGTGAGTTTATCTGGAAGTTGAGTCATAGCTACTGGACTTCTTTTTGAGAGATAGAAACGTTTCGCTGTTCATCCAAACAGCTTCATCGGTCTGAATACAGCTAGTGCAAGTCCTTATCATTGTTGGATAAGATGGAAGAAATACATGCAAGGAAAATGCATAAAAAGGTTTTTGAACCGTTTATGCAGAAAACAGTATGTTGCCATTTATGTGAGGTGTAGCTCCAGGATTATGAACTATAACTTGGTTGTCCAGTAAAAGGTACTACAGTAGTGTTCATCAAAACACCGGCAGCTACTCTTTGCAAAGGCAGACCATCTAGCTCAGCATTGTTGAAAGTGGTCAACAGTGTGTCTCTAGGTTTTAAGACAGTAGAATTCCTAGCCCTCCACAAGAATGTGAAGTGATACGTAACTTGAACATGGTATTATCTGTGTCTGTGTAACTGAAAACTATGTACTGTTCCACTAAGGAACAGATATCAAAAGTGAACAGTGATGTCATGTTGCACATACCAGGCCAGCACTCCAAAGAGCTGCTGAAGGCAGCTTTGACCTGATGCTGAAATGCAATTAAAAGACCAGCATCCTAACCACATTTCCAAATAAAATTCACACCAGCCAATTCCTGACCATTAGGAAAGCATCCATGCTGTTTCAGGTGTCAGTAGTCTGTTAAAAGTGGAGAAACCTTGGAAGACATGCAAAGTTAAGTGACAAGTTAAAATATGTAGCACTACATTGCAAAGCAAGGCTGCTTGTCATATCTGCCAGGGAGGTCTTGGAATATTTCCATTTTCTGTCTTTATAGTTTATCTTGTCATAACGTGACTTTACATAAGGGAGAGGAAAAAAGTGGAGACAATGCTAGCAGAACTCTTAGAACATTTGCTAGATATTTGTTTGTGAACGTTATGATTCCCCGAAGCAAAAGCATTTTGGAATATGGAATCCCAAATATTGTTGAAATGGTCATCTCAAATATGTATTTTAAAAAGAGCATCCTCAATATGGTGATTCTTAGAAGCAGTAAGAGATGGTGATGAATCTTTAGGCAAATGTCTCATACATCTACGTATTTATTCCAGGTAAGATTCTCTTCTTTCCTTGATATCAGATTTTACAGAATTGTAGAATCATAGAATGGTTGAACATGAAGTGCCCTTATGGGTCACTGAGTGGAAACAGTTAAAGAACTCGTGTCAGGTGGGCCATCCAATCAATGTAAGTGCCCAATGAAGATGAGTACACCACCTTCCAAGTGAGTCCATTCCATTGTCATACTGTACTCACTATTAGAGATGGGCACGAAACAAAAAAATGGTGTTTCGGATTTTCGTTTGTCATTGAGAGGTCTGTTTCGGTTCATTTCCGTTTGTCGGGAATTTTTTGAAAAATTTTGTTACCGTTTTTTGTTTTTTCATTTGTCATTTCTACCCACTTTTTGCGCAATTTTTAAAGCATTTCTGTGCGCAGGCATCCCCCAACGACGCAGACCAGAGGGAAAACACTTTAAAAAATGGATGCTGGCAGAGACACAGTATAGACTAGGTATGCAAGGAGGCTGCAAAGGCAGCGGCGGGCATTGCCCAGGGTGCAAGGCAGCTGCAGAGTGACTGCACTGCGGGGCAGGGGAGGGTACTCACTGAGAGGTACGCAGCACGCATGCACATAGGGAGGCTGCAGGACTGAAACTAGAGTCGCAGAGACAGCAATCCCACCCTAACTCCCACCAGAGACTGCAAGGAGGACGGGGGCTGGAAGAGCTTTTTATGCCCTCTGTGGCTGCCAGACCTGCCTGCCCAGTCTGCAACCTGGGCATGCTATTGGTTGAACATGATCCCACTTCACATGGCTTGCCTCCATTTTGTGGCTGGTGGTGACATCCATTTTAAAGGGAAAAGAAAAATACATCGCAATGGGAGAAGACAAAAACAAACATTTTAAGGACTCCAACCCCCCTGGTAGGTATTATCAGACAATATAAATAATTATCACTGTGTTTTTACGGAGGTCCAGGGCATTTTTTAACATTTAAAACAGCTCATTTCATTGCGCGTCGTCATTAACGGAAACGAAACGTAACGACCACAATTTTCGTGGTTCTGTTCATTTTGTTTCATTTTCATCACAATTTTCGTTTGTCATTTCATTACGTAACGGAAATGACAAACAGTAATGGAAACGAAAAAATGTTCGTTCCGTGCCCATCTCTACTCACTATCCACCAGTTCTTCCTAACATCAAAATCTGTCGTCTTATAATTTGAACTCAGTACGTTCAGGCCCCACTCAGGAGCTGCAGAAAACATGCTTGCTCAATATTCCATGTGATAGGTCATAACTTTGAAGAGTGCTATTCTACCACTTCTCAGTATTGCTTTCTAGACTTTTTAGGAATTTAGTCACCCTCCCCTGAACATTTTCCAGTGTGATGATTTCTTTCGAGCAGAGCAGTACTGTAGCTTCATTTCCTTCAAACATTGTTTGTCTGTTAGCATAGACTATAATTAGCACTCTTTCTCAGGTTGCCTCATTCCATGGTTGGCTCATGTTTAGGCTCACATTTTATCTTTTATGACCCAGATGTTACTTATCCTCTATCTTTTATTCTGTTTTTTCCTGCCTAAAAGTAGAATCAGACTCATCTGTTAAGATTCTCAGTCATCTTGGTAAACGTATCTGGAAGTTGAGTCATGGCAACTGGAAAAGAAGTACATTTGCCATGACTCAATTTCCAGATAGAATCAGACTCCTCATAAAGGTTTCCATTTCCTCAATCAACGAATTCAAAGTGTGAAGACTTGAATTAGATTTTTTTTTTTATCATGGTGTGCTTTTGGTCACCACTGTTGGTTTACTGATCTTAGATGGTTGGCAGATTGATGCAGCAAGAGTTTCTAATGCATGACTCCTATTCCTCCTCGATTAGGTGATTATCATGTACCCAGACTGTATCTAACCTAGCCTTTCTCCTTGCTATGCCCATTTTCTAGGGCAAGATGGGTAGGTGAGCATTCAGGGTAATCATTATTTAATACCATCCCACTTATTTAGAATTGGCGCTGCACAAATATAGATTTAACTGGCCCGTAGAAAAGTTAAGTACGGATGACAGTTCCTAGAATCACCCACCTAGCATGGCCAGAACTATACACTAGGCTGCCAATGCCTTTCTCAGAAAATCTCCCTTGACAAATTCCCCATTGACCCATTTTAAGGGCATTTAGCATTTGCAGGATTTATGTAGCAGATTCTTCCAGCACAAAGCCCTTTTTTAATTTTAGAGGAGGGCCTTAAAAACCTCCAAGTGCTACAGAAACCTCTGTAGACCAGGGCAATGAAGGAAATATATATCCTGCAGGCAATGATTGGTTTACATGGCTTTCTCCAAATCTCTGAAGTGTTTTCCCTGTACAATACTACAGATTTGTAGCTCTCTGTTCAAACATATATTTCTTTTCCTTGTTGTCGTCAGTGTCATTATGTTATGTTCCTGCTGGATGTATTTCAGTTGGTAGGCAGTTTCTCTTTCCAATCAATAATCTTCCCAACCTGCATGTTTTTCACTTTTGCTCAGCTGACCTGTCTTTGAAATGTACTCTTCTAATTATATCATATTTGCATAACATAAAGCACAACATAATTTGGGGTGGGGGTGAGATTACAGGAAGGAAAAAAGGAGAACGAGAGAGAAATAGTATGGTACTACATCACTTTTAGATATGTCGACATGTTTTTGAGGCAAATGCCACATATAACAAAAACAGCTATTAATAATCTAGATGTGGCTTTATCATTCATATTCATTTCCTGAAAGAAAAATATTGTTCTTGAACAATGCAGTACTTGTAATTCTAGTCAGTAACTACCTTTGTGAAAATGATGAAGGATGCGGGAGGGGGCAGTGTCCCTCCTACTCTCTTCAAAGCTATCAGGCAAATCAGAGGGCTACCACATGGCCCTCAAGACTGTCTCAGACTTGTTGGCTTGATTTGTTTGGATTTAGAAGAGTCTTTTTTGTTCCTGTTTTGTTGAAATTTCTTTTTTATTCCTGCACATGTTTCTGGCAATTTGCTTCAAGGCATCAGGGCATTGCCTGAGGAGCTTTCTTCGTTGGGACCTCGTAGGAGATTGCAGAAGAGACTGGAGAGTACGAGACAATGTACTCATTAGAGATGGGCACGAAATGAGCGATTTTTCATTTTTGTTTTCGTTTTTTCATTTCATTATGCAACGAAAATGACATGAATTTTTTAAAAAACAAAACGAAAATGAAAACGAAATGACCAAATTTGCCGTGTTTTTCGTTTTCGTTGCAGCAGATGCATTGAACTAAAAAGAATGCTAACGAAACAGCAATTTTTTGTTTTTGTTTTTGTTTTTTCGTTTCATTACCTAATGAAACGAAAACGAAAATTTTTGCAAAAAAGTCACAAAAACGAAAACGAACCGAAACGGACCCCTAAACGACCAAACGACAAACGAAACACCATTTTTTTGAGTCGTGCCCATCTCTAGTACTCATTCAACACAGCTTGTAAATAAGACTAGGGAATGAACCAATATAGAAAACTAGTCTTCTACATTGGCCAAAATCCATTGGCATAGTGTTACTGGCTTAGTACAAGCAGCTTAGCAGTTGGAGGTGAACTGCTTCCAGTTAAGAAATCCCCATAGATGTTATGTGCTGAGTCACCCCACTCCATACACAGCAGATAATGTCTTGTGTAATAGGAAGACATTTGCTTCCAAAAACTTTGCCATCTGTGTTACATGAGCATGTAAGACGATTTTGGCTTTTCTGTGTGATATAATGAGAAGGTTTGCTACTACTACTAACATTTTATTCATGCAGTTCAGAGATGAGATGAGAGGAGATGCATCCTGTGTGCATCTCCTCTCATCTCTGTGTGCATCTTCTCTCATCTCTGCTGGATTTCAAACCAGTATTCAAAAGTGACACATACTGTAGAAAAGAATGCCATTACTACTCATTTCTTTTGTAACTAACTCCAAAACTGATATTTTTAACTGTTTTAAGGAGAATAGGTGAGAAGTTATGGTCTGGTCTTCTCAATGAATAATACTCAGTATTGCATAATATATCTTTTGAAATTTTTTTGAGAATTAGGGAGCAGTTTTTAACATTTATATGATTTTAAAATGTTTAATTTAAAAACATTTCATTTAAAATATTTTTAAAAACATTGCTAGCAACTAACATTACTTTAAAAAACACTAATTGAAAGCACTATCTTTTCCAGTAAAGGAAATCAAGATTCATTTTGTATATCTGTTTTCTTCTATGCAGAACGTACTAGTAGATATGTAAAATTCTCTACAAAATATGACACAGTTAACATACCTGAGAAAGGTTGTAAGATTCATCCTTGGAGCCAACCAGGAAAATATTATGCAGTCAAATATATAGCCACAGCCAGTCTACTCTCAGCCCTTTTTGTGTGAAGTAATTGGGAAGTGCAGTACAAACTACAGGCATGGTTCACTTCCTTAATTCTTTCTGTCTCATAGACTAACCTACCTCTTAAAGCAAGGAAGATAAATGTTGGGGGCGTGAGAAAGAACATGAGGTTTTGGGTGGAAAAGCATGCCATGACGACATACTCTGAACATGGGGAGGGGAAAGAATGAATGAGAGCTCAGTTCATTCAGTCTATCCATTCCATCAGCCTTACGGCAGGGGGGGGGAGCAGAGAAACCAATCCTGTTAGTTGAAGCTATGAAGAAGACTAAATCATTTTTTTCCTCCTCCCTGGTATCTGAAACTCAAATACAATCTTGCAAAGGCTCCAAATGGCAGGCTAGCATCTATTCTGTGCTTATCGGCTCAGTAACGATGACAGCACTTCATTTGGCAAGCTTACTGGCACTCGTCTCCTGACACTGTACATTCTTGCCAATAGTCTCTTTTTTCCAGGGAAGGAACGAGACCTAATTATAATACCAAATTGGCAGGCCAGAAGCCATAAATTCTATATGAGGGCTGGTTTGCATGTTATGCCAGCCACTCATGGTGAAGCCACCAGAAAATGCTTCATTATCACAGTGGCTCAGCATGGGAGGGTAGAAGGAGAAGCATAAAATACAGATGCCTAGATCTCATGAATTATAGGAGTCTGTGCACACAGCACTCCTGCTTCCTGACATAGAAGCTTTACATGCAATATAAAGAATGCCTGGGGGCAGCAGGGAATATAAATACACAAATATCAATCTAGTAGAGCTCATGTTAATGCAGTACGCCCCAAATATGAAACAAGAACAAGAAATATGGACAGAGCCAATCCTAACTACACATCTGTAATACTGTTTTTTTCTCTCTTTAAGAAGAGAAGCTGGAATTACTTATTCCATCAATGGAGCACCTTGGTGTTGGGTTCAGGGAGCCAATAGTATTTTGGGTCATGGAGCTAGCATCTGGAAAAGCACCAGATCTAAGTTCCCAATAAAGATCTGAGGAGAGTTCAAATACATGGTTCATTGATTGGTAGAGATGGGCACGACTTAGCGGTATTCCCGTTTCCGTTTCCGTTACTCGTTTCCGTTACTCTACGGAAACGGTAACGGGAATCACTGCCCCAGACTTCGAGCTCGAACCGACGAACGAACAATTTGGTCTGATTTGTCGTGCTCGTTACTTGCATCGCGCAATGCCAAGCGGCACAGAAAAAAAGTTTTTAAAAGTTAAAAAAAAACCCGATTCCCGGCCCTAAAAGTAGGCGAAAACTGTCTGAGGGCACCTACCAGGCCAGAAGGGTGTTTTATTTGGGGGGGGTTCCCCCGCCCCCCTCTCCTTGGCTATTGCTACTGCTGCTGCGCTGCTGGTACCAGGCTGGGAGGGCGCATCCATTTGCCATGCAGTGCGGGGGATCCAAAATGGCGACCGCAATATTTTTTTTGAAATTGTTGCCCAAAACCCCACCAAAGCACCACAGAAACATGCGAAAATTAGCTATTTTAAATGCTTGAATTTTTACAGTAGCAGCAGTGGGTTTTTCTTGCAAAAAAAAGTCTCCGTTGATTTTATTTTATTTTATTTTATTTTTATTTTTTACACCTGCGCATTCGCAATGATGGGCTCGCCCATGGGAGTGGACCATGCAAAGTTTTGGAGCCATTCCACCAATCGCATGGCCAGGTTTTGCTGACTGTACCAGGCTGGGAGGGCGCATCCATTTGCCATGCGGTGGGGGGGATCCAAAATGGCGACCGCAATATTTTTTTTGAAATTGTTGCCCAAAACCCCACCAAAGCACCACAGAAACATGCGAAAATTAGCTATTTTAAATGCTTGAATTTTTACAGTAGCAGCAGTGGGTTTTTCTTGCAAAAAAAAGTCTCCGTTGATTTTATTTTATTTTATTTTATTTTTTTACACCTGCACAGTTGCAATGATGGGCTCTCCCATGGGAGTAGACCATGCAAATTTTCCACCAATCGCATGGCCACTTGGCCAGGTTGACCACAGAGACTTCTGGGATGTGCCAATCGGGCATAAACAGCCCACTAATCGTAGCCCAAACCCGAACCCTAAGCCTAACCCATACGCCAGTACACTGTCCTTCTAAGTGGGTCAGAGAGGCACCCAGATGCACTCCAATACTCACCGTAACCTCACCCGTAACTAGCCTAACCCTAGCCGTTGCGCTAAGCCGTCTTAACCCTAAGCCAGATCTACTTGCATTGCACTACATGCAAGTACGTGAGACACAGCGGGTGCAAAGAGTCTGCCAGTCCGTCACTTGTGGCTCTGGCTGACTCCTGCAGCTCCCTCCAGGAGCCCGCTACCCCCTCCCCAAACCAGTACTAACGACAACGAAAAACAAAAAAACAAACCGACTAATTTTTGCAAATTTTCACGAAAAACGGAAACGAGCCGAAACGGAACCGGCCCGACTAACGACAACTCGAATTTTTTTTTTCAAGTCGTGCCCATCTCTATTGATTGGCCAAAATAGGAACTACAGACTCTGCCTTTGAGAGGCGAAAGACAGAGATCTACCCCCAAGAACAGGGTCAAGGGTGCTTTTATAGGAAACAGAGTTTGTTGTTGTTATTGTCTTGCCTGGTTCCCTGGTGGGAGGAGGGGATGGGGGAAGGATTAGGAATGAGACAAAGGGAGGAGGTAGACTTTTCCAGGTGCAAGAGATTCCCCCAGGCTCTGAGTCTGTGAGAAGAAAGGATTTCCTGATGGACACTAGAAAAGCCCATCAGCCAGTCCTTAGGGAGGAAGCCACGGCTCCATGGGGGTGTCAATTATTTCATTATAATGTAGCAACAGGAAGGTCAAAGTTCCTTCCTTGATTACCTGAGCCCACCCTCTATTTGGCTTGACTGGTGTCCCGCTGCAAATGATTTTCTGCTTCTGAGGCACTTCTAAAAGGGAAAAATGTTACAATGGCTTCATTTTTTTCTCATGACCCTACATTGGTAAACTGTAGTTTTGAAATATTCTCTTTTCCCCATTGCTAACTCAAATAAAAGGCCAAATAGTAAAGGTTGGCTCCAACAGTACTTATACTTCAAATAGACTGTTGTGACTACTGCTTGGAAACCTCCTCATCTAAACTTTAATTTACAAGCAAATTCCAGCATTCTGCTGAGAAATCTATGCTTTAGTAACAAGGCAAATTCCTGGGTTCTTTTAACTTACCAAAAATGAATCCTTTGAAGGCAAAGTAAATTATAATGAAGTTTTATTTTGAAATAGAATGACAAATTAAGATAGATTTAAAATGCAAGCATATTTTCCCTAAAACCAAAAAATACTATTATAAACAATCTGTCCTAACTTTTTTCTGAAATCCATGGCTATTCTAAATAATTCTAAACTCTAGCTTAACGAGCCATCGTTTGAAGTGAAGCAATGCCAGGCAACAAAGCAGAATAATGGCAATTCTTTTTTCTGTTTCCTGATGAGGAATTCTTGCTGTCCCTTCCCATGCTGTGATCCTGAAATGTCCAATTAGCATCAGAGTCTATGCTGCCAGAAAACTATATTTTGACTAACTTATCCATAGATAAGTTTTATCCATAGCAACCATAAACAAATTTGGGAAAGGCTACAACCTCCAAGAGGCACCATAATCTTGTAAACTATAACTCCCATGCTGACCAGAGGCCACTGAGTGTTGTAGTACAAAAATAATGTTTCAAAGCTCTGGTCCTAAACTGGTTTATGGGCATCAAACATTGATCATCTGCCACTTCTAATCCCCTCTGACATGCAACATTTACCTCATGCTAATCACAGACAATTGCTGAAATCTAGTACTAAGTCACAGCTATATAAGTCTATTCAATTGGTGGAAAAATGGTGAGTCAAGTGCTGTATCAGTTCCATTGACTCAATGAGCCTGCACTAATTGGGACTTGCTACTAGATTTCAGGCTGTATCTTTTCTCCAAATTTGGAATGGAAATGCTTAAGAAAATTTAATATAAATCTCCCATCTCTACTTCTTTAGAATTTTGCCTAAGAACTTATCATCTTACTTCTATTTGCTATTCTCTTTCCCAAATGTTCTGAAATGCTTCATTAGCTGTTGCTAGTTTTTAATATCTGCTACACATAGCTTGCCATTGCTGTTACTTTAGTTTATTTTTGTCTATATTTTGAACAGTGTTAACACAAATGAGAAGATATTATGGGAATATTTTAATTGAGTTTAAATAGTTCCCCATAAAATAGCACGAAAGGCATGCTATTAAGTTTATGGCAAGTATTTTATTATTTGGCTTAAAACCAAATTTGTTTAAATTGTTTTTTAAAAAATTAGGCATCAAAATAAATGAGCTCAATTGAAAAGCAAGTTAACGATTTCTGGAATATACGTAGATGAGTTGTTTCTTTAAAACTCAAAACTATATGTGCCTTAGCCTTATGAGATGGCCCAAGATGCAGGGTAGTCCAAAGGTTGACTTCATCCAATGAAAGAGTTTTATTCTATGTTCAAGAGTGACTGACTTTTTAAGAAGTATCATGTTTCTTTCCCTCCGCTTCCCTCTCCTTTCTCTTTATTTTTCTAAATATAATTTTGGCTTTATTATTAGAGATGGGCACGACTTAGCGGTATTCCCGTTTCCGTTTCCGTTACTCGGTTCTGTTACTCTACGGAAACGGTAATGGGAATTACTCCACCAGACTTCGAGCTCAAACCGACGAACGAACAATTTTGGTCTGATTTGTCGTGCTCGTTCCTTGCATCATGCGATCGCGCGATGCCACGCGGCACAGAAAAAAAGTTTTAAAAGTTAAAAAACCCCGGTTCCTGGCCAAAAAGCAGGCGAAAAAATGCCTGCCGTGCCTCAGGGCACCTACCAGAGGCGTTGCTTCTGGAGGTCCCCGGCCTCCCCCCCATCCCCCATCCTGGGCTGCTCTGGTGGGACTCGCCGCAGGCTCGCAGCCAGCAAAAAGCCCAGTCTCGCCGCCGGCCGCCGCAATTAAAGCGCAAGCAAGCGGCACGGACGGCACAGGAAAAAACTTTTAAACTCTCCCCCCACCCATTCCCAGGACAAAAAAACCGACAGAAAAATGCCTGCTTGACTAAGGGCGCAGGGCACCTACCGGAGGGGTGGTTTCTGGAGGGGGGGTCCCGCCACCCCCCCATCCTGGGCAGCCGGACTCGCCATGCCATGCGGTGCGGGCGGGGGATCCAAAATGGGGCGGCGAACGCAATATTGTTTTTGAAATCGTGGTCCAAAAACACACAAGCACAACAGAAACACGCGAACATTTATAAACTGCCAGATTTTTCACAGTAGCAGTGGGTTTTTTCTTGCAACAAAATGTCTCTCCTCTCCTCCTCTGTCCTCCATTGATTTTATTTTATTTTAATTTTTTCACACCTGCGCAATGATGGGCTGGCCGAGTGGCCAGCCATGTGGGAGTGGACGACCATGCAAATTTTTGGAGCCATCCCACCAATCGCATGGCCACTTGGCCATGGAGACTTCTGGGATGTGCCCAAAAGCCCCCTAAAACCTGCCCTAGCCCCCTAACCCTAACCCTAATCCTTGACTCCTTACCCATACGTCACAGACTGTCTTCTTAGTGGGTCAGAGAGGCACCCAGAGCTGCAACCCACTAGCCCACCGTAACCTTACCCGTCACTAGCCTAACCCTAGCCCTTTCACTAACCCACCTTAACCCTAAGCCATATCTACTTGCATTGCACTTCACGCAAGTACGATTCCCTTCTTTGTGAGACATGGCAGTGTGAGAGCCTTAGGCATCACCCTATGGCTCTGGGTTCACTCACTGGTCTCACTGTCTGCAACTGGTATGCATATCCATATGGCTATGTATACCATTTTGCAGCAGCAGGTGAGGAGGGGAGACACCCATGTTGAAAGGTCTCTTGGAGCCTGCTTCCCCTTCCTAGTGGGTGAGGATAGGAGGCACACATGGGTGCCTCCAGGAGCCTGCTTTCCCTTTATAGCGGGCCAGAGGAGGCACCCACCCCACAGAGGTGCCTCCAGGAGCCCGCTACCCCCCCAAAAAAACCAGTACTAATGAAAACGAAAAAACAAAAAAACAAACCGACTAATTTTTGTGAATTTTTGCGAAAAACGGAAACGACCCAAAACGGAACCGGCCCGACTAACAACAACTCGAAAAAAAATTTTTTTCAAGTCGTGCCCATCTCTATTTATTATGAGTAGGTATGGGAACGAAATGGAAAAGTTGTGTTTCATTTCATTTTGTTTCATTCCCCATGTGATTCATTTAGTTAGAAATGTTTTCTTTTAAATCATAAGAAACGAAACAGTAATGAACCAATTTGTTGCTCTATAAAATGGGTTCCCTGGGTCCTAGAGGCCCCAAATTTGGTTAGTATCTTCATTGGACTCTCCCCTTTAAGCCCTCCAAATTTGGAAAAAAATGGGGTTCAGGGGGCTGAGATTTTCAACTTCAAAGGGGGTATCACAGGAACAAAATCAATGTGGAGAGGTTTGGGGTATATGAGGCCGCGTTATTCAACTCCAAAGGGATTGCCCATAGGAAAAAATCATTTGTAATTTAAAAGTATTCAAAAATGCTGATCCTAGGCATCTAGCAGCATGGAAATTGCAGTGGAGCTTCCTCAAGCTCTTCCCTTTAAGCCAGGGGTGCCCAAACTTTTTGTAAGGAGGGCCAGATTTGGTGGCTGAGATTGTGTCAGGGGCCGGTTGCTCCCCAACCGTGCCACCCCACTGCAAGCCCCACCCACTTTCTTTAAAAAAAACATGGGATGAAGGAGGGGGAGGGAGGGGCAGGCCAGCCAGCCACAGGCCACTCAGAATGGCCTGACGGGCCGGATTTGGCCCCCGGGGCGGACTTTGGGCAGGCCTGCTTTAAGCCCACCAAGGCACATTGGGCTGTATCAGAATTGCACTCCACCAGGCAGGCAGGCAAGAATTAAACATTGGGCTTGGGCCATATGACCCTCAGGTATGAAGAGAGTGTGTGAGTAGAAGGTATAAAAGACACCTATATGTCCAGGGCAGCTGTTACAAACATTATATGGGCCCTTTCAAACCCTCAGGTCTGAAGGGAGAGTGTGGATCTCCCTGGCATCATCAAGAAGACCAAGGCAGGTCTTAGAAATACATGAGTCTTTCTGATCCCATAACATGCAGGTAGGCTAGGAGGACCAGGAGGAAGGCAGGAGTTTGCCAGAATACTCCAGCTAGGAATAATGGAGTAGGAGGACTCCTGTTCTAGTGTTGTTGTTGTTGTTGTTGTTGTTGTTGTTGTTGTTGTTGTTGTTGTTGTTGTTGTTGTTGTTGTTGTTGTTGTTGTTGTTGTTGTTTTACATGGGGCCATGTTTAAGAGTGACAGCCGGGCACATTTGTATTGTGCCACTTGAGAATTGGGGAACTGGGAATAACAAAGTGGGTGGGTGGGAAGGAATGTAGTTTCAAGGGCGTAGGAGGGGGGAAAATATATAAAATCTAATAAAGAAAGCCTGCCCACCTGTAGGACAGCAAGCTGGCAGCACTGCCAGAGCCAACCGTTAACTCCCCTCACTCCCAGATGACAAAGAAAACAAAACCAGCCAGCCTCTTGAAACCACACCCAAAAAACACACACCACAAACCCGCAATTTAAAATGGATTCCTATGGGCACCCCCTTTGGAGTTGAATATCTTGGCCCCCTGTACCCCAAACCTCCCCAAATTGGGGGTGCTTAAAGGGAAGAGTTTGCGGAAGCTCCACTGTACCTTCCACACTTCGAGCTGCCTGGGATCACTGCCTGGGATCACATTACAATTACAATTTTTTTCTGGGGGGCACCTCCTTTGAAGTTGAATAACATGGCCCCCTGAACCCCAAAATCTCTCCAAATTTGGAGGGCTTAAAGGGGAGAGTCCAAGGAAGGTTCCCACCAATTTTGGTACCTGAACTGAATCAGTTCATTTTAAACAAAAAATGTCATTTTGCTTCATTACTAACGAAATGCTGCTTCCCCGTTAGCTAACAAAATAACAAAACAGCATTTCATTTTTTGTTTGGTGCCCATCCCTAATTATGAGTCCCCGAAGAGAAAGAAACACATTAAAAGCTGTCTTCTTGGCTCTTGGCATATGTCAAAAGAAGAAACAAAAATAAATAAATTATGTTTGTCTCTATTTATGTTTCATGCATGTTTGTTCACTACTTGGTCCTCAGGATTGTCCCAAGGTTTCATGATTGCCCTTTAATCTGTTATGATGAGCAATCTGGTTTTATGGAAGTAAATCACATATTTTTTAAAACAATAAAACCTTTTAGAATCCAATTACTGACAATGATATTTGGTGTCAGTTATTAATATTATTCCCTTCCTCTTTTGAACACCTTTCCATATGTTTAGAAATCTGATCTAGTGGAGATCTAATTAAATAGTGGTGCTGGGTACAAATGAGAAGGAGCCACCTGTGTTATGACACTGATCTCTTCTGACCTCAGAAAACACAAAGTACAGATGTGGGAAAATGTATGAGCGACAGGCTCCATTTCATGTTCTTTTGGCTACTAAAAAGTCTCACTTAAAGTTAAAAGACTTTTGTACAACAGAAAAGAGTGCCAGCCATTATATCTCAATTTAGTAATAAAACATATAAAACTTGCTGTGTTTGATTAGTACTATCTTGAATCCCAGTCTATTTATTTGATGTTGGAGTATCTGAAGATGAGACAATTTAATCCGCCACACACACACACACACACACACACACACACACACACACACACAGAAGAACAAAACTGTACCAATGCAGGAAGGGCCAGCCTGTACTAAAACAAAAAACAAAACATTTTTAAAAGATTTTCATATGTTCCTCGCTTCAAATTTTGGAATATAAAACATAAACTGTATGAGAAATCATAGGTTTTGAGCTTTCTTGAAAATAACAATGGCTGACATTCTGCAGCAGCCTTCCCATACTGGAGCTGCGTATGTCCTGTAAATTGTCTAAACTCTAAAGGCAATGAGTTAAACTTTTAAACCATTTTAAAAATGCAAACATAAGCTAGCTTTTGACATCACATAGGACTTCTTCAGGCTGGGCACTGCACAACTAGGGGTGGTGTGGAGGAAACAAAAGAGATGGGAAACTCATGGTCAGATGTTTAGGCCAGGGCTTCTTTAAATAAAGCCAGTTTGAAAATGGTTGCTACAGCAAGAGGTGCACTCTTCAGATTTTACATCTGTTGTTGTGAATTACAATGTCTCCTACAATCTAATTAGTTAAAGATTTGCTAGTCAATTAGACCCAGAGCTAGATCTATGATGGTGTGATTGCTTTGCCGAAGCCAGTAAGAACAGGTGTTGTCCTTAATATGTCCTTCAGGTACATTTTCTTATTTGCTGTCCACCATACACAATGCAAAGCTCTCGTTCCCAAGTATAATACCAGCATGGCATGGTCAAGGTCAGTACACTGGACAAAGGTTAAGTAGGAGCTCTGGTTTGAATACAAACAGTGTATTGCAGAAAGCACAGAGTCCATACTAATGGATTGATTTTGGCACAATGGTGAAGTGAAAGGTCAACACAAAGTTTTAGCCATGGCTTTCTCCACTGTAACTTGTGACAACATGCCAAGTATCTTGAAACTTGCATTTTATTAATACGAAAGCAGTCAAAGGGTCTTGTGATAAAATAGAGTTTCTTACTAAAGGAATGCCGCCACGACACTATACTGAAAATACCAGTCTTGTTGGATTGCAAAACTAACCAGGGTCAGGTCTTGATAAGTATTTGGATGAGGGACCCCCCCCTCCCCGGCCAGAAATTACTTTGCCTCTCTGAAAAGGGCAGTATCTTGCTAAACACTCAAAATCATCTGCCAGTCAAAGCTGACAAATCTAGGTTAGCTAATCCAATGTTCTCATCCAATATAAGGGAGGTTCTTGTGTTCTTAATATTTTGGTTAAGATTATTATTATGATTTTGTTGCCATTATTGTCTTTGTATAATGGGTGTTTTTCTTTCCTTCATTTTCTTTGTTTTCCTTTTTACTTTCTTCTTCTTCTTCTTCTTCTTCTTCTTCTTCTTCTTCTTCTTCTTCTTCTTCTTCTTCTTCTTCTTCTTCTTCATCATCATCATCATCATCATTATTATTATTATTATTATTATTATTATTATTATTATTATTATTATTATTATTATTATTATTAGTAGTAGTAGTAGTAGTAGTAGTAGTAGTAGTAGTAGTAGTAGTAGTAGTAGTAGTAGTAGTAGTATGTTTTGGGTGCTGTTTTATAAGTTGTTGTTGTAAACCATCAAGAGTTCCCAACTGAGGGAAATCGGTTTGCAGTATATAAATATAAAAATAAATAAATAAATCATTTCTCTCACATTTCTCAACTATTATTTTATACTGTTCAAAGTAGAGATGGGCACGAATAAAAAAAATGGCATTTCGTTTGTCGTTTGTCATTTGTCGTTTGGAGGGTCCGTTTCGGTTCATTTCCGTTTTTTGTGAATTTTTGCAAAAAAATTCGTTTTCATTTTCGTTCATTTTGTTACCATTTCGTTACCATTTATTTCAAAAAAAATTGCAATTTTTTTTTTAGGATTTTAAGCAATTCGCTCATATTGCAGTAACGGAAACGAAACGCATGACAAAATTTCCGGTGTTTCTGTTCATTTCATTTCATTTTAGAGACAAAATTCATTTGTCATTTTGTTACATTAAAAAAACAAAAAAACAAAAACGGAAATGAAAAATTGTTCATTTCGTGCCCATCTCTAGTTCATAGTATTCAGCAGTTTAGACATCAACAGCATCAGGCTAGTTTTTGTAGATTTTTTAAAAAAATGATGTCCAATGTTGTGCGAATGATGGAGGTGATGGGACCAAAATGAATCTATGCTGAAAAGATATTGATAGTAAGGATCTGACCAGGACTGACATACTCATCAGTAAGCAGAGTCAGACAGTGTATTTCTGAGTAAATTCCATGTTGCATCTACCTGTATAAATTCTGCAACAGCCCTTATGTAGAAGAATGCTTCCTTTATAACCAAAGAAAACGGTTATAAAGTGGCTAGTGGAAAGAAGCTGGATGAACTGCTCAGAAAGCTACTGTTTCATGTACCACAGAAATGAGATATAATAACACCTAGGAGATGACATGGATGGTTGATCACTCCATAGTCAACTGAAAGTTCCCCAGTTTGTTAGCAAGGCTCTCTTCATAGAAAGGTATCTTCCTTGATGATAAGAACATAAGAACATAAGAAGAGCCATGCTGGATCAGGCCAAAGGCCCATCTAGCCCAGCTTCCTGTATCTCACAGTGGCCCCACCAGATGCGTCTGGTAGTGCACGAGACTAGATATCTGTCTCCTGATACCACTCCCCTTCATCTGGTCCTTGAAGTACAGTCACCCCCACCATTTCACGGTTCAGGTACCGCAGTCCCACTACATCACAGGATCACATTACCTGCACCACTGGGGGCAGTGGCGGGGGGTGATCGGGTCGCTCCACACTGCTCCCTGGGCCCCTTCGAGAAGCCTTGGGGTGTGCGTGAGAGGGCGGCAGTAGGGCAATCGGATTGCTCCCCACATCCCCCCCTGAGCCCCTCCAAAAAGGCTTGGAGCAACGCGGGGGGTGGCGGCGAGGAGCAATCTGATTGCCCCCCCACCGCCCCCCTGCGTGGCTCCAAGGCTTCTAGAGGGATGGTGGGTGGCAGCGGTGACCAGGTCGCTCCGTGCTGCCCCCCAGGCCCCTCCGAGAAGTCTCGGGGCCATGTGGGGGGCGGTGGGGGGCAATCTCCATTGAAATGCATTGCCAATGGATTTCAATGGAGAAATTTTCCCCATTTGAAAGCACTGAGCCAATGTTTTCCAATGGGGAAAATTTTCTCAATTGAAATGCATTGGCAAGGCATTTGAATGGAGATGGCCCCGGACAAGAAGTCTCGGGCAGTGCTGTCGGGCAGCAGCGGGAGGTCAGATCCCCCTGCTGCCGCCGGTGCACACCGGCCCAAAACTTCTGCAATTGCCCCCCTGCCCCCAGGCCCCCCACCCGCTTCTGCATATTGCGGATTTTCATGGATCGCAGGTGGGGTGGGTCCCTAACCCCCACAATCAGTGGGGGGTTACTGTACCCCAGTTTTAAGCCTGGAGATTACACATCTCCATCCTGGTTTGTAAGTAACCTGTGATGGACTTTTCCTTCAGGAATCTGTCCAATCCCCTTTTGAAGGCATCCAGGCTAGATGCCATCACCACATCCCGTAGAAGGGAGTTCCACAGACTAACAAAGCACTGGGTGAAAAAATATTTTCTTTTGTCTGTTCTTACTCTCCCAGCCTGCAATTTGAGTGTATGTCCCCTAGATCTGGTATTTTGTGAGAGGGAGATCGCCCCTCTATCGACTTTACTCACGCCCTTAATTATTTTGTATGTCTCAATCATATCCCAGCTGAGGCGCCTTTTTTTCCAGACTAAAGAACCCCAAATGTTTTAGCCTTTCCTCATAAGGGAGGTCCCCAAGTCCAGTAATCATTTTAGTCACTCTCTTCTGCACCTTTTCCAGTTCCACTATGTCTTTTTTGAGATGCGGTGACCAGAATTGTACACAATACTCCAGATGCGACCTTACTATCATTTTGTATAATGGCATTATAATGTTGGCTGTTTTATTTTCAATCCCATTTTTAATAATCCCTAGCATGGAATTGGCCTTCTTCACTGCTGCCACACATTGGGTAGATACCTTCATTGAGCTGTCCACCAACATACCAAGATCTCTTTCCTGATACGTCATGGATAGCTCAGAGTCCATGAGGTGATAGATAAAGTTTGGATATTTTGCCCCAATATGCATTACTTTACATTTGGCTACATTAAAACGCATTTGCCATTTCGCAGCCCATTCCCCCAGTTTGGAGAGATCCTTCTGAGCAAAATATCATTAAATTAATATTTGAATAAAGTTACGTTGATTTTGGAAGTTAAGCAGGGTCAGCCCTGGTTAGTACTTGGATGGGTGACCACCAGAGAATACCAGGTGCTGTAGGTGCCTGGAGTAGGAACTGGCAAACCACTCCAGTATTCCTGCCAAGAAAACTCCTTGGACATGGAGTCACAAAGAGTCAGTCACGAGAAAATAAGCCTTTTCTAGAAATCTCTTGAGCAATAAAGGTAAAATATTAATTTTAATTTTGCTTCAATCTGTGGCCTGATTACTTATTTGTAAGACAAATATTAAACCTTCACTCTGTAGTAGAGATGGGCACGACTTAGCGGTATTCCCGTTTCCGTTTCCGTTACTCGTTTCCGTTACTCTACGGAAACGGTAACGGGAATCACTGCCCCAGACTTCGAGCTCGAACCGACGAACGAACAATTTGGTCTGATTTGTCGTGCTCGTTACTTGCATCGCGCAATGCCAAGCGGCACAGAAAAAAGTTTTTAAAAGTTAAAAAAAAACCGATTCCCGGCCCTAAAAGAAGGCAAAAACTGTCTGAGGGCACCTACCAGGCCAGAAGGGTGTTTTATTTGGGGGGGGGTTCCCCGCCCCCCTCTCCTTGGCTATTGCTACTGCTGCGCTGCTGGTACCAGGCTGGGAGGGCGCATCCATTTGCCATGAAGTGCGGGGGATCCAAAATGGCGACCGCAATATTTTTTTTGAAATCGTTGCCCAAAACCCCACCAAAGCACCACAGAAACATGCGAAAATTAGCTATTTTAAATGCTTGAATTTTTACAGTAGCAGCAGTGGGTTTTTCTTGCAAAAAAAAGTCTCCGTTGATTTTATTTTATTTTATTTTATTTTATTTTATTTTTTTACACCTGCACATTTGCAATGATGGGCTCGCCCATGGGAGTAGACCATGCAAATTTTCCACCAATCGCATGGCCACTTGGCCAGGTTGACCACAGAGACTTCTGGGATGTGCCAATCGGGCATTAACAGCCCACTAATCGTAGCCCAAACCCGAACCCTAAGCCTAACCCATACGCCAGTACACTGTCCTTCTAAGTGGGTCAGAGAGGCACCCAGATGCACCCCAATACTCACCGTAACCTCACCCGTAACTAGCCTAACCCTAGCCGTTGCGCTAAGCCGTCTTAACCCTAAGCCAGATCTACTTGCATTGCACTACATGCAAGTACGTGAGACACAGCGGGTGCAAAGAGTCTGCCAGTCCGTCACTTGTGGCTCTGGCTGACTCCTGCAGCTCCCTCCAGGAGCCCGCTACCCCCTCCCCAAACCAGTACTAACGACAACGAAAAAACGAAAAAACGAACCGACTAATTTTTGCAAATTTTCGCGAAAAACGGAAACGAGCCGAAACGGAACCGGCCCGACTAACGACAACTCGAAAAAAAATTTTTTCAAGTCGTGCCCATCTCTACTCTGTAGTGCTCTCTCATTGCAAAAACAAACAAACAAAAACTAAAATGCGTAGAGCCCTTTTCACAGCAGAAGTATGGAAAAGCTTTAATAAACCAAAACACCAAATGTCAAGTCTCTCTTCCTCTCCTTGTTGGAATAATAACTTCAACAAAAATGCAATGTTTATATCATTGCATGGTAGTTAGAACTGCTAGCTTTAATTGCCTTAAGTAATGGATGAAACATCTACAGCTAAACACAGTTTAAGTGACTAGTTGGTGGCAATCAATTTCTACCGATGTGGCAAGAAGTGACAAGTTTCCACTTTTAAAAGGTCTGTTGTGGTTTTAGTCTACTAAAGTAACAGGAAAAAAGAAATAAAGATAGACTTCACTTCCTAAGCTAGTTCAGATGTAAGCCATAGTATTGTGCTTTTAGAATGAGCATCATGGTTTTGTAGTTCACAAATAACAAACAAACAAACAAACAAACAAACAAACAAGCAAGCAAGCAATAGTTTATTGAACACTGAAGCATATTAAGTATCCTTTTAGGTTATGTTGAGGCTAGCCCACTCATGGGTTTTAGTTTTAGTTTTATTTATGATTTATATACCATCCGCTTGCAAACTTGAGGGGAACAACAATAAATTAGCATAAACAAGGGATAAGAACAGAAACCATAAACAAAGAAATATATATATTTCTCTCTCTTCCAGCACATAAAAACAACAGGTCATGAAATTGATTTTAAAAGAACCAAACTCATCTCCAAAACTGAACACTTCAACAGTCGAATAATCATGGAAGCCATTGAAATAGAGAAACACCCAAACAACATGAATAAACGTGATGACACCTCCCGCTTGCCTGACATCTGGAAACTAGCCCTGGTCAACAGACGAGCCTCTGTCACAAAGACTGACACCAGGTCCAAAAGGACACAAGATGCCACCACCTTCCATCCACACCAAACACAAACCCAGACCCTTCCCACAGATGAAACGAAACCACCATCCAATAACAAAACCACGACTGCACCATCTACCGCTACTCCCCACTCCAGCCACCACATGGAGCACACTTACACACGCCAAAAAAAACATTGGGAGACCACAGACACGCAGCCAGACCAAAATGAATTCACAAGACACAGGACCCCACTCCACCAAAGCCCAGGATGCTGCCAGAACGCCCATCACCAAGGTCGTTAAGAAACAAAAGGCTAATAGACACACATCCAGCACCTCACCCACACATGATGTCTCTAAACAGCCATCTAACCCACCAGCAGTTAAGCCCTTAACGATCGCCTCAGCCACACAGCAGATCACAAAAGAACAAACGAACCTACAATCAGCAACAGAGCAAGCAAACCACACACCCCCAGCAGTATTTATAGAAGGACTTCAACTGAGATCACGCTTTGCTTCAAGAAGAAAGAAGCCAGAACACCAGCCTGAAGATGACGAGTGAGACCTCGTCGAAACGTCGCCAAAACAACCAGATTTCTACACGGGAAGAAACCCGAATCCACCCTAACATGCATATATATATATATATATATATATATATATATATATATATATATATATATATATATATATATATATATATATATATATATATATATATATATATAATGCAACAATATAAAAATACAGATATAAACAAAAATATAATGATAGGCGCCCAGCAGATCTAAGCACAAAAACACACAACGGGTGGCCAAACTATAGCAAAGAAACCAGGAAGTGTAGCACCAAGGATAGGTCCAACTGAGCACCTTGCTCCAAAAAGCTCCGGAGCTGAAATGAGATCCTTTCTACCTTTGACCCATGCCCATATGCCCCACACTCTACCACTTGCCCCAAAGTGAAAACCATTAAAGGGACAGGCCTCTGACTTGAACCTAGGCACTTCTTGCCTTCAGGAACTAGAGGATAGGTGATCCAATATTATCTCAGGAAGGAGCCCTCAAGTTCAGGGCTGCTAGCCCTTGCTGTCTCACAGGCTTTGGGCCTCATGAGTAATGTGAAGGGCACCAATAGCTCTTCAGGCTTAAAGTCTGGATCAAAGCCATTCTTGTACTCCTTGATTTTGACATCTTCAACACCCAATGGCTTACTTCAGCACCCAAGGGATCAAAACCACAGAGCAGGGAGCATCCCCACCTCCACAGAAGCTAACAAGAAGGAAGACAGGTACCTGAAGACAGCACTTAAGGCTTGTGGAAGTGGGTCTTCAACAAAGCAGTGTCCCGACTCAGAAGAACAATGGATCAGCCTGAGACCCAGAGATGACAGGAGAACCTGTTCATTCCCTGCATGGCTGGAGTGCCTGCAAAGCTTAAATGGATTTTTGGCAAACACCACATCCCCATTTACTTCGAACTCAAAAACACACCTAAGGCAGAGACTCATCCACCAAAAGCACCTGACACTGAAACAGAAGAGGAGTAATATAGTATATGAAGTCCAATGCAGTGAGGAGTGTGCAGAGCAAAACACTGGAAAAACCAAACAACCACTAAACAGTAGAATGACCCATCACAGGAGGGTCAACAGCTCTGGACCAGAATCAGCAGTGTACCTCCATTTGAAGGACAAAGGATACTCATTCAAAGGTGAGGATAGACTCATATTAGAAAGAGAAGATATGTGGTTCGAGAAAGGGACCAGGGAAGCCATTCATGCATTTTTAAAAATATCTCTCTCAACAGAGGTGTGGAACTTAGACACAATCTGTCTGCCACTTATCATGCTGCCACTTCATCAACCCCAGACAAATCAGAAGCACTTCACACCTCCACCAGGAAGGCCACAGCTAACAACCCATACCTAATGAGTCTATTCAGACCACGATGATGTGAAACGAAGGTGAACTATAAAATGGAGGTCTCACCACTAACTTTCCTCAGACTGATGAAGCTGCTTGGTTGAGTAACAAAAACGTTTCAATCTCAAAAGAAAAGAAGTCCAGTTGCCATGACTCAATTTCCAGATAACCTCACCTGGATGACTGAAAACCTTCACAGACATAATAATGATGATTAATAGGTTTAAAATCTATCCCATGGGTCTTCTTAGCTCTTAAGATCTTCAGAGGAGCTCTTTCTCTCAGTCCCTCATGCCTGATGGGAACTTAGAGGAGGGCCCTCGCTGTGGCATCTCCTAGAGAGTATGGACTGCTTTCCCTCAGGAATGTAGTTTGCCCCTCTATCTTTTATGCTTCCTCTGGCAGGTAAAGAATCACCTTTTAATGCAGGCCTTTAACTACTCCCTGGATGCTGGCTTTAGCTGGTTTTAATTTTTCATCTTGCAAGTTTATTTTTAAGCTCAATGTTTTTACTCACTTTATATATTTTGACCATTATGAAAGTTTAAATTTTTTTTAAAAAATTGTGCATTGTGCTTTAACTATACCCATTTTAACCTTTTGGACTAGTTTGAGTCCTCTTATGGGGAGAAAGGTGGCCTATAAATGAGACCAAATGGTTAAACAAACATTGAAAATGTCTCTGATATCTTCTGTATTTCTTAATCTATAGAACAACGTGAATACAAAGAGGCAAGCTGAGGTCTTCCAAATATCTTGCAATTCAGTTATTTCTGCTTTTAAATAGCCCTGCAATAATAGGGCAACAGCTTCTATTGTTTCATGCTTTGCACAGCTGCAGAAAGAAATAGGTATTTCTGCTTTTGTATGAGCTGAGTGACTACATAATAATAATAAATCTTATTTATTTTTATTTAATTAATTACTCATATTTAAATAGATAGATAGATATAGATAGTGGCACCTCTACTTACCAACGGCTCTACTTACGAGCAATTCAACTTAAGAGCTGAAAACTGTTGGCATTTTAACTGCTGCCTTACAAATTTTAGATGCGGACTGCTCTACTTACGTTATTTATTTATTTATTTATTTATTTATTTATTTATTTATTTATTTATTTATGATCTTTTAGATATGGCTGCTCTACTTACGAGTTGTTTGACATGAGCATGCATTCAGAATGGATTAAACTCATGAGTAGAGGTACCACTGTGTATGTTTCTCTCTCTCTCTCTCTCTCTCTCTCTCTCTCTCTCTCTCTCTCTCTCTCTCTCTCTCTCTCTCTCTCTCTCTCTCTCTCTCTCTGTGTATGCCACTTTTCTCTTTAAAAGGACCCAAATCGTGCCTTCTCAGTGCAAGATTAATTTGTTTTTGTTTGAGCTTTTTCTCTTTCAATGTGCAAGTATGAAACAGCTCCTAATTTCCATTTCTAATACTTATTGAATGTAAATTGATTAATCACTAATAGAATCATAAAGTTGGAAGATACCTCAAGGGCCATCTAGTCCAACCCAGTACTCCTGACACATGGCCATCCAGCCTCTGCTTTAAAACCTCAAAAGAAGGAGACTCCACCACACACCATGGAAGCATATTTCACTGCTGAACATCTCTATTTGTCATGAAGTTTTTCCTAATGATTAAATTGAATCTCTTTTCCTATCATTTGAAACCAGTCCCCTTTTCAATGTTACAGCCTTTAAAACATTTAAACATAGCTATCATATCCCCTCTCAGCCTTCTTTTTGTAATAATAATTTAATAAATGAAATGGTAGATAATTAATCAATTGTGATTTCTTTTTTCAGGAAAGAGTGCCATTTAGAAAGAGCCTGTCTCATGAAAGCACATGACACTAAAATCCTATTTTCAAACAGGGATGTGTCCATTTAGATGACGTACCTTTGGAGGGTGCACTGAGAGGTGATTTAAACAGTAACAGAAAACTCCAAGTTTTCCAATCTTTGGGATTTGCTTTTGGCGAGTAAATATTTCATCTACATTCCACAGTAAATTGTTATGTTAATGTGTAGATGTTTCCTTAAAACAAAAAATGAAAAATGTCTTTTACAGTTACCAAGACAGCTAAGAACTTCTCCAAACTGCATTGTTTCTCCTGAATTGAAGGAAGGAAGGAAGGAGGGAAGGAAGGAAGAAAGGAAGGAAGGAAGAAAGAAAGAAAGAAAGAAAGAAAGAAAGAAAGAAAGAAAGAAAGAAAGAAAGTTGGACTTTATCTGGGGACTGACACCTTCCTGTTAGACTTCCTAAACATTTCAGCAGTTCTGCTCAGTACAGTCAGTTACCAAATATTATACTGAATTACATAATGGTTCTATCAGCAATGCAGGTTATTGCACTCAATTGATTTAAATAATATCTTTGTTATCAATAGCAATGTTTGTTGTATCAGTGACAGAGGGTGATCCCCTTTAACATTTCACACTGGTGTAATTGCTTTGACTATTCATCTCACAACTTTCTTGAAGGCTCTGCATTTAAACAGGAAATATGTCTACAGAAATAATGAAAAACTGTTTGACTGTAGCATTGTCCTTAAATGATCTATCCAGAGGATGCCTTTGTGGACAAGCCATGCTTTGAGGTGACCACCTAGCCTCTCCTCCTTTGACAAACACTATCTAATCACCTACAGAGAAATAATGAACACAAATATCTGCAAACACAACATTGCCACAATTGCCACCTATAAGACTGCCAAATTTATTTCAATGTGAGCTTTGAGAAATGCATTAATTTCTTAAAATTAGAGCATGAATCCGAAGTGGATTGTATCCAGGTATGCTCTCAGTGGCATGCATTTGTCTTAAAGTTGGTACAATATTTGTGTTAAGGGTGGTGCCACTGTGGTGCCACAAATTGTATGAAGCTTAACATTCCCAAGTCTAATAATCATCCAAACAAATATCATGCCAGTGCAATACAATGTTTATAAACATCTAAAAATACAGCAGGCATAAGAAATTTAAGATAATGACGTGGAAATAAAATGAGCATCAATTACCTGAGGGGGGGGGACATTTGCCTGGCATCAAAATACTGTGGAGGAGGGGGAAAGTCAAGTGAACTTCTTCATGTTGACCCTTCAAAGGCCAATGGCCCAACTCTGAAGAAGCCTCTTGTCCAAGGGATAAGAGGGTTCAGGTAGAACAGTGTTTTTCAACCAGTGTTCCGCGGCACACTACTGTGCCGTGGGATGTTGGCTGGTGTGTCGTGGCAAAATTCTCCCAACACCAGCAAGGCAGCGGTTCGGCGCCGGCGAGCCGGAGGAAGGCGGGGCATTCAGAAAGTCAGTCAGTCAGTCAGTCAGTCAGACACCTTTATTGGCATAAATAAATAAATAAATAAGTAAAATAGACAATGGACAATAGAGAATAAAATACACAATTGGGAAAGTGTACATGCCCGAACGAGTATCAATTAAAAACAGGGAAGGATGGAGGGAATATGGGAGTGTTCCCATGTATCCTTATATTTGTCTAGCCAGAATTGACTGCAGACCATCCAGAATGAACGGACTATATTTGGGGGTGTTGAACAAAAGGCCCGTTAAGTAACTGTGGCCTGCGTCGCTGGATTAACAGATAGATAAATGTGGCAATCTGCCTAGTGTAGGTTTTGTCTAGGCCTGAGAGAAGATTATGCAAAATGATCTTGTCCTGGTGACCAGGGAATCTAGCAAGATGTGGCTCTAGGTGGGAAGCGCGGATGTCCTTATATAGAGGACAGTATAGGATCATATGCGCCAGAGACTCGATGGTCCCTGAATTACAGGGGCATAACCGAGTCTCTAGTGGTAGAGAGCCAAATCTCCCATATAGGACATTAGAGGGGAGCACATTACATCTAGCTAGAGTGAAAGCACGTCGTTCAGAAAGAAGCCGGTTGCCGCAAGGCTTCCTTGGGTCATGTAGTTCCTCCCCAGGTCTGAGACGCGGTTCTGGGGAGGAGAGCGGACTACCTTTCCCGGCGTGCTTTGCGTGCCGACGAGGAAAGGCTGGCCGTGGGCGGGGAAGGAGGGGAAAAAGGAGGAGGAGGAGGAGGAGGAGGAGACTGGAGAGCGAGAGAGTGAGAGAGAGCTGGGAGATCCGCGAGAGTGGGCGCGTGACCTTGCCGAGCCAGGTAGGAGCGGGCGTGCGCACCCCTCTTTTAAGGGTGGGGAGCGGGCGGCCGTTAACAATGGTCATTTTTTTGTTGGGGGGGACAAAGTCGGTCGCTAGTGCGCCCTCCTGCCTGCCGGCCCCCTCCGGGGCTCCGGCAAGAGGCGAGGGGGGGGGGAATTCCTGGCGTGGTCCCACCCAAGCCCCCCGCCCCAGGCCAAGCGGCGCACTGCACCCCCTCCCCCCCCACACGGCCACCTCCACCCACCACCTGCGGCTGCCCGGGAAGAGGACGCGGGGAGGTCGGGGAAAGAGGGGAGGGGAGGGGAGGGGAGGGAGGGGCGGCAGGCCGCCACCACGGATGCTGGCGTTCCTCCCGGCAGGGCTGCATTGCTCAGGCGCCCTGGCCCTCAGTCGGGCGAGGCTGCTGCTGCTGCTTTTGCTGCTGCTGCTCCTGGGGCGGCCCGGGCGGCGAGCGATGCTGCTCCCGCCGCCGCAGCTCAGCCGAAGGTGAAGGATGACTCCAGGTGCCGCGTGGTCCTAGCACCCCGGGTCTCCTCGCCCCCGCCCCCGCCCCCACCCCCGAGCCGCAGAACCGGAGGCCTGGCTGGGAACGAGGCGGAGGCTCTTCACCCATTCAGAAGGCGAAGCTCCCGCTCCACCTGCGGAACTCCCCTCCACAGGATGTCACCACCCGTCCGGGTAAGAGCAGCGCCGGGGCGGCTGGCTGGCGAGGTCTGGCCATCCCCTCCGCTCCGAGCCCCTCGGACAAAGCCGGCTGCTGCTGCGCCCTCCTGCTGGCTGGCAGCCTCCAGAGCTCTGGCAGGAGGCGAGCAGGGGGGATTCCGACCATGGTCCTGCCCCAGGCCAAGCAGCGCACCCCACTCCCTCCCCCTACCCCACGGCCACCTCCGCCCGACCACCTGCGGCCACCCGGGGAAAGAGGGAAGGAGGGAGGGGAGAGGAGGGGCGGCAGACACGGAGGGGGGTGAGCCGGGGAGGGGCACCCTTACCTGGCACCTGCACGGGGTCCACCGCCCACCCCCCCCGTCACCCAAAAAAACCTAACGCCGCATTGGAACGGATTAAATCCAGTTTCAATGCATCCCTATGCATTTTTTAACATTTTCTAATGGTGGTGTGCCTCGTGATTTTTTTCATGAAACAAGTGTGCCTTGGCCCAAAAAAGGTTGAAAAACACTGAGGTAGAAGAGCTTCTGAAGATGACCATGTGGCATGGATAAGTGCATAGGAGATTGCCAATCAGATACTGAAGTAGTAAGCAGTTTTGTGCCCAACATGTCTGCCAAACAATGATAGTCAGGGTGGCTTGTGGGTGGAAGAAAATCAAATAAAATCAAATGTAATGAAAATAATTCTTCTGCATCTTGTGAGACATTTTATTTCCTGGAAAGTTACTAATCATTCAAATTCTCTCTAGCATAAAATGTGCCATTCTGAAATCCTAAACTTTTCCTCCCATAAAAACAAACCTAATTGGAATATGTTTGCATTGGAGGTGGGTGTCTTAACATATATTTTATAATAGCTGTATCTGAAATGCAATTCTTCCACAGATGAAAATATTTCAGCAGCCATTAAATCCATTAATCCCTCAGGTTTAATCACCTATAGAAACTGGTGCCTCAGCTTCCTCCAAACATCAATAAGGGATGAGCAGTGAAGTATCACATCATACAAACGCCTACTGCTACTTACTTTCCCAATAGACCTCCGCCACAATTGAAAAAAACAAAAGAGTCAGCTAGGACTTGATCCAGGATGATCATGATATTTCATTCTTCATTACTTGGACTTGACTGGATAAAGCCAAAGGGAGGATAGTCTGTCCCAGTTCTACCAGTTTGGTTTCACTGTACAACAGCAGGCAGGAGCAGAGGGTGGGGGGTGGGGAAAGGCTTGCAGCAAGCTCTTATGATCTCCTCATCATCAGCCTCACCAGGTGGCCATTCTACAAGATGGGTGGGTGGATGGGAGGGTGGCTGGCTGGCTGGCTGGATATACCATGTGAGCACTACCCTGAACTGATTTCAACATTAAAACTAACAACCCTGAAACCCCCTTGATAAAAAAAAATATTCAATAACAATATGGGAATATAATACATAGTTGTATATACGTGCCTGTTTGAGAATATACACCTGAGGATGGGTACATGGTACAGAAAAAGGGAGCCCAACAATCTCCCCTCCAGAGCTAGCCAACTTGATATTGTGGGTAGTACTGGAATCCTTTTAGTGTGCTATAATGAAAATTTCAGCAACCATTACAACCTTATGAAGAGCACCTTGAGGCATCATATTTTCCTTGTCAGACATAAGGATGTCCCAGGAGGTATCTGGCCCCACCTATGTTTTTTTGTGCGGGGTAGGGGGGTGATGATTGGGGAGTGGAGAAATGATCTGTACTTCCATTATCATGGGCATATCACTGTCTCACGAGCTTCATGCTCACTGAAAGTCAGTGCCTTTGGGAGTCAGGAGGCTGATTAAAATGGCTGATAGGTCCAAATGAATCCTGTGAAATCCTGCTTGACCGACGTAATGTGGAAATTATGTACAAAGCCACTACTAGGCATCCCTGCCCATTGAGTAGATTCAAACCAACCCGTGGTTTGCTAGTATAAGTGTGCACTGAAGAGACAGTAGTAACAATTACCCTGGTGTCTATTGGAATGCCAAATTCATGGCAATCGAGGAAGGGAAGAAATTATTCTCCTCTTCTCCTGTTGCACCTGCATAGAGTCATCATCTGGGGCTATCCTTAATGCTGAGTGCCTATCATGCTTGAAGAGAATACGACAGCCCACTGTGAAGAAAATGCATGGCACTTTGAAGATGAAATGTCATGGGTCTGATGTACCTTGGATGCTATATTTGATAATCATATGCTTCAGTTTAAGCAGCCTGAGGATGTAGACAGGATAACTGAAGAAGTGAAAGCCCTTCTATGTGTACCACATTCTGGATCAGTATAGTCATTGGGAGTGCTTTGCCTATGCAAATAAGGTGTGTGCCTCATTACCATTGAAAGAATCAGCAGCAACACCTAAATTGGAAAAAAAAGGAAAGCCTACAATCCTGCAATCATTAATTGGTGATTAACACTGAGTAGAAATGATATGATCATACTGTCAGTAACAGCAATGAAACTAAGGCTGATTGATACTATGGCATTTGTGGCACAAATAAAACAGAGAAACTTGCATTTGTATTTACCAATCATATGATAGAAAGGCCAATGAAAACCACTCCTTCTTGTTCCTATTGAAGAGGTGTTGTTTTTTCTTTGTGGGCGTCTACATTTTTCCAACCTGGATCGATTGAAATGGACTTTTCCCCATGTGATCAGTTGTTTCATTCCCCAAAAGGATGGGACAGGAGTGACTGCGGGTGGTATTCTGGTGATGAATTAAGCTGGGCATGCTGTTTGGAAATGGGCACATCAATCTTCAGTCGCTTTCTCCCTAATTGCCCTGAAGTATTCTTAAAGTGTTTTTTAAACAAACTTCTGGTTTAGCATTATAGCACCATATCACTGCATTGATATTCCAGTTTAGCACTAGAATGCCATCTTCTGCATGGACAAAATAAAATTACAATGCAATAAAATGAAATAAAAAATAAAAATAAACTGAGAGAGTGAGAAGGAGATTTAGAGAGAAAGTGAGAGATTGAGAGAAGAGGGAGAGAAATCAACATGAAGCATTGCCCTCCCACTCAGAATGACGAGACGAGGCAGAAAATGGGCTTTAACTGGGCCACACTTTGTTAAACACAATTTTAACTCAACAACAACAACAAGAAGAGGGGCCTGGCATTAGCATTCATGGTTGGAACCCCGGGGTCACCCATGACCCCTCCAACCGGGCAGCATAGGGTGAGACATGACTCCCGGGTGGTGCGGTCAGCCGATGGCACCCCCCAGGTCGGTCGGTGTCATTACCCCTCCCTGCATTTGATAGCATAAAGCTGGGTTATCCCCAGCGCAGGGAGGCGTCCCCTTGTACCCACCCCGACACTGTGACCTCCTGATCGGCAGTGCCTTGGTAATTGAGTACTTGGGGACAGATGTTTTTACATACTCACCGCTGCCTTCCATCAGCTTCTGCCACCATTGTGACCAAATTATGCAGGTGACTTTACCTACTGCCCAGGCACCAGTGTGGGATAGGCAAAAAATCCCCGCTCTCAACGGCCGATTCAGAGTGCGGGTCAAAAATTCCTATCCGGCCTCTGAAGGCGACCAGTTACACTCACACTAGTCCTTAAAGGGTGGGCGGGCGGAGAACGCCGAGAGAAGACTGCCTGCAGGATGGGTTGGAGCTGCCCCTTTATAGGGCACTCCTCCTCCTCCCCTCTGGACACTCTTACACATCTTGCCCATCTTGCGCCTCCTCGCGAGAGGGCAAATTGGCTCCACCGGGGCGAACGGACACCCATGGAGCCAGCAGAAACACAGTAGTCTCCTCACCAACTACAGCAGACTACTGCAGTGTATTTCTCTAGTGTGTATGTGTTTGTACATTATGGAGAACTTTGGAAAACCTTCCCTTTTTCGTAAAACTGTGCACAATTGAAACAGGCCACCAGATCTATAGTTAATCAATAGGAGAGCCGTGAATCAGCAGAAGGCAATACCAAAGGGAGTGGGGGGCTCTGCTGCAGATCTCTAGTGTCATTGGCACCAAAACCATCCCCAGTCTCCATGTGACTACATGCTCTGAACAAAAGTGCAAAATAGACTATGCATTAAGCTGCAGTGTGATACCAACCTAACTAAGGATGGCTTGTTCTTTTGGACATATTGCTTATTAATTTTGAAAGCTATGTGGTGCTGTTGGTGGTGGGGACTTTTCAGTCTCCACTAGAGATGAGCACCTTACGAAAAATGGCCCACTGTTTTGTCATTTTGTAAACTTTCAAAACGTTATGAAATGAAACAAAACACTTTTTTCCCTTTGAAAATGAAAGGTTTTATTATGCTGTAAAATGGCTCCCTTGTTAAAAACTAACCACCAAATGCTGTGCCTCTAGGACCCAGGGAAGCCATTTAATACCGCAAAAAATAGTTTCATTATTGTTTCATTTTGTTATGAATCTTTTTTAACAAAAATTCCTTTTAAAAAGAAACAAAACAAACAACTAGTCGAAACTGAACAAAATGTAACAAAATTATCTTTTTCCATTTTGTGCCCATCGCTAGTCTCCACCCAAAGAGCACAGAGTACAGGTTAATTATTCTAAGATAAATCTGCTACTAAATGTGGGCACTCAGTTCATGAAGAAAGGGGAGCTTTCATTTCATGTTATCTGTCATATTGCTAAACTTAGTATTTTTCAAGGGGCATTTCCTTCATTTAACATTTAACACGTCTCAATGTGTTCCTGAATTCACGTCTAAGCTTTTAAGTGATACATTTGCATGTATGAATCACTTCTTAGCTGTACATCCTCTGGGTTATGTTCTGAGCGATAACACAGTAGTAGGCTGATTCTCAGTTTAGCACAACAAACACCCTGCTCTTTTTTTTATCTTACTCTGTTTTTGCAGAGGAAAACACTTCTTCACAGTATGTCATTTCTAGACTCATTGGTCAGTAATGTCTCCCGAGATGATGTATGCTTTTGTTTATTTTTTGTACATTATAAAACATGTTACGTCTCTACATTCAAGATGGCTCATTGCACCTGCCTGGACAAAAGCCTTCAAGCAACTAGATTATGAGTAGTTTCCGTTTCCAACGCAGGCTGTTGTCACACAGGAAGTAGCCTCTGATGCTGTTTGTTATTATGAGTTGTAAGCTTCCTTGTAGAGTGTGCATTCACTTGGAAAATTCCCAACATGTCAACTGTCTTGATGGCAACTCAAATTTCTGATTGAAAAACATTCAGGAGACAGCAGATACCGGCTCTTTTCTCAGCGAGAAATGCTATCTCCAGCTGATGCCTTAACCACCATTCTATGTCATAAATGAATGGAAATAGTAGAAGATTGACTGTACCTCTGAAGTCAAAGTATGCAGTAGATTTTGTATAAAAACCCACTTCTGACATTCTGATTGTTTAGACCCTTAGTGCTTGCAAAGTGTAATAAAGAAGCCAATAAGAAAAACTGTTATGGTGGTGACTCTTTCAGGGACACAGTTGAACTGAGCACAAAATAGCCATCCTTTAGCAGTTCCGAAAGCTGTGAACTGACATTCTATGATAAATACCATGCCAAAGTACAAAAGACAAGCTCTTCACAATCTAGCTTGTACACATAGGACAGTGGAAGCACTCTTCCTACTTGTATCCAATCCATTTGTTACACTGTTTTCAATTAAAACTTAGGACAGTGTTGGCGAACCTATGGCACGGGTGCCAAAGGTGGCACTCTGAGCCCTTTCTGTAGGCACCCGACATCGCGCCTTCACAGCCACCTGTATTCAGGTTAAATTGCTGTATTGGCACTTTGCAAAAATTACCGTGGGTTTTGAATCGCAGCTTGGGCACTCAGGCTCTAAAAGGTTCACCATCACTGACCTAGGTCATATAACCCAACATATATAAGTTCAGGTTGCTAAATTAGTAGTATTGAATTCCATGATTTTTAATTTTCAGTACCCAGATCTCAAAGCAGGAGAAGGATCCTGTGGGCTCGCAAGATTAAGTATTTGTAACTGAATAATCCACACCATGTGTACTGTACGTTTGATGCTTTCTTTCTTTCTTTCTTTCTTTCTTTCTTTCTTTCTTTCTTTCTTTCTTTTTCTTTCTTTCTTCGAATATTTTTATACCACACCAATTTCCAGTTTACATAAAAGAAACATGTGAAAACCAAAGATCAAAATCAAAATACATGCAATAAAACAATAAAAACAGACAAATAGCATACAGGTATTCCTTCTTTACATGTTAGGTTTTGTCCTGTTCATTCTGATATTTTTAAATAGCCTACATGTTTGGGTAGACAAGCCATACATCTCGATATTATTTGTCCATAATAAGCATTCAGGCAATTAGGTCTAATAGGAAGCATTCCACTAAAACAATGCTGGATATCATACCCCTTTCCTATGCAAAACAACAAGAGAAAGTAAATAATGGCAGTGTCACACCATGTCTTCCTTTTTAAAACTCTTCTATAGAATCTGACACATGATTAGATTTGAACACACAGATTAAATAGGTCATTGATTGGTCATAGACTCAAGCCTCCACTGTCTCCACCTCACTATCTTCAGATGCCTTATCCAGTCATATTGGAAAAGTGCAGGGAAGCCTGAATTGATGGTTTGTTTGTTTGATTGCCCTGTGCATAAATGCAAATGCTCAGTCTGCCAGACTGTCAATCTGGCATCTTTCAAGAAAATGTATTTTTAAAACTCTTGTGTGTGTTTTTTTAAAGGAAAAACGCTGTAAGGAGACTTTGATATGCAAGGGTAGCGAATCATAACAGCATCCTGTTGATGTAGGTGCAGAAGCAAAAACAACTACATAGGAAGATGTTCAATGCATTGCAGCAGGTTTTAAAGTAAACAAGATGAAACACATCACCTCCCCATCCCTCCTTTTTTTCTCTGTCTCAGGAAGGAAGAGCTGAAGTGACTGCAGGCTTTGCATCCTGGGACCAGCTGGAATTCTACTCTTCACTTCTGTCTGGGGAAAAAAATACATGCCCTTTTGTAAACGAAAGCACAAGACAAAATTGCAGGCAGCCCAAATTCCCTCACTTTACTCATAATTAGGTGAGTGTTGCTTTATACAGTGGACCCTCATATAACAAATGTTTTATGTAACATAAAATCTGTACAACATAAAAAATTCCAGAGATAGGGGAAATTTGCTTAACAGAATCGTCTATAGGGAGAATCCATACAACATAAAAATGGTTGTGATTAGGGATCACTCCGTTTTCAATGCATTCCTATGGGAAATTTGTATAAAGGAAAATTTGCTTAGCATAATTTCATTTGGAACTAATTAATCCTTTTATACAAGGTACCACTGTACTTCCTTCAGCTAACCTGATAGTTTAATAAGCAGGTTTGTATTTGGTCTTATAGATGTCTCTTAGACATGGGCACGACTTGGCGAAATTCTCGTTTCCATTTCCGTTTCTCGTTTCCGTTACGTAACGGAAACGGTAACGACAATTACTCTGCCAGAACTCGAACTCGAACCGACTAAAGAAAAATTGGGTCTGATTTGTCATTGTCGTTCCTGGCATCGCAGCGATCGGGTGATGCCAAGCGGCACAGGAAAAAAGTTTTAAAAATAAAAAACCCCGATTCCCGGCCAAAAAAGCAGGCGAAAATATGCCTGCCTCAGTGAGGGCACCTACCAGAGGGGTGGTTTCTGGGGGGGGGGGTCCCCCGGCCTCCCCCCTCCGCTCCTGGGCTGCGCAAAGTGCGCATCCTCGTCGCCGAGTCGCACTCGCCCACGCCAACTCGCCAAGTGGCGCAGCACAGGAAAAAAGTTTTAAAAATAAAATAAAAAACCCCCGATTTCTGGCCAAAAAAGCAGGTGAAAATATGCCTGCCTCAGTGAGGGCACCTACCAGAGGGGTGGTTTCTGGGGGGGGGTCCCCGGCCTCCCCCCTCCTCTCCTGGGCTGCGCACAGTGCGCATCCTCGTCGAGTCGCCAACTCGCCAAGCAGCGCGGCACAGAAAAAAACTTTTAAAAATTAAAAAAAAAACCCAATCCCGGCCAAAAAAGCAGGCAAAAATATGCCTGCGGCCTGCCTCAGTGAGGGCACCTACCAGAAGGGTGGTTTCTGGGGGGGCGGGGGGTCCCCGGCCTCTCCCCCTCTCCTCTCCTGGGCTGCGCATCCTCGTCGTCTCGTCAACTCGCCATGCCATGCGGTGCGGGCGGGGGATCCAAAATGGGGCGACTGCAATATTTATTTTGAAATCATGGTCCAAAAACACACCAAAGCACCACAGAAACATGTGAAAATAGCTATTTTAAAACTGCCTGAATTTTTTCAGTAGCAGCAGTGGGTTTTTCTTGCAACAAAACGTCTCTATTGATTTTATTTTATTTTATTTTTATTTTTATTTTTTTACACCTGCGCAATGGGCTGTCCATGGGAGTGGACCATGCAAATTTTTGGAGCCATTCCACCAATTGCATGGCCACTTGGCCAGGTTTTGACTGATACTTCTGGGATGTGCCAGTCGGGCATAAAAAGCCACTAACCCTTGCCCGAACCTGAACCTGAACCCTAACCCATATGCCAGTACACTGTCCTTCTTAGTGGGTCAGAGAGGCACCCAGAGGTGCACCCCAGTAACTCACCCTAACCTTACCAGTAACCCTAAGCCTAGCCCTTGCGCTAACCCCTAACCCCAAGCCAGATCTGTGTACTCGCATTGCACTACAGCAAGTACACTTCCCTTCTTAGTGAGTCACAGCGGGCGCCCGTAGGGGTCCTCTGTCACTTCGCTCTCCAGCCCAAGTGCACTGCAGGCAGTGAGTCACAGAGGCACCCGAAAGAGAGGTGCCTCTGCCTGCTGCAACTGCAACTTAATGGTATGCATATCCAATTGGCTATGCATGCCATTTTGTAGCGGGTGAGGAGAGGAGGCACCCACGAGGTGCCTCCAGGAGCCCGCTTTCCCTTCATGGCGGGCCAGAGGAGGCACCCACCCCAGAGAGGTGCTTCCAGGAGCCCACCCCCCCAAAAAACCAGTACTAACGACAGACGAAAAACCAACAAACGAAATGACAATTTTTTGGAAAATTTCACGAAAAACGGAAACGAGCCGAAACGGGCCGGCTCCGACACATGACAACTCGAAATGTAATTTTTCCTGGTCGTGCCCATCTCTAATGTCTCTGTATTGCCTCTCCTTCAGAAACTGAGCTATCTGAGACTACAATCATAGTGAAATAACTTGAGCAAGGGGCTGTTTTTAAAAAGTAAAAAATAGGTTTAAATCCACAAGACTTTTAGTTCAGTATGTGGGTCCTCTTGGGAAAACGTTTAGCCTATTTTCATATGGTGTTGTATATCAGTAGAGGGGGGCTTCATGGGCATTTAGAACATTGCAATTGAGGCTTTGCCCTACACTCACCGTCCTGCTGGTGGCAGTACATTAATCAGCTGTTTGGCTCAGGGTTTGGTGCCTGCCTTATTTTTCATTTTTTTAAAGAAAAATTCTTGCAGTCTGAAATAGTGCTAGAAGAAAATGACGGTGGGGAAAAAAACAGAACTTTGCTCTCTGTTGACACCACTACAACTGCTACTCAGCCCCTGGCTCTCCACAGCTGTCTTCCAAGTGCTCCTCTTGAGTGCCCCACAGTTTGTAGAGCACACTGCTCAGTTGTACAAAGGGCTTGCCTGCTCTCTGAAGGAGCCAATGCTGATGCCTCAGTCTTCCCACAGTGAGCCAATCAGCGGGCTTGCTGCTTGTCTGCCAATCAGCTGTCTAGTGGGCTCACCTGCCTGCTCATATGCTCTCCACAGCATCCAGGACTGGACCCACTTGCTGCCATACTGTCCACTGCTGCTCAAAAGGAAAAGATGAAGGCGCCAGCAAACAGCAGACTTGTGAAGAAGGGAGACACCCAGCCTTTGTTGAACCGGAGGGTTTGTGAAGTGGGGAGGAAAGTTGAAACTGGCCAGGCATTTTTGACTAGCTGGACACTCCTAGGCTTGCATGGAAGGGAGGAAGGGAGGGAGGGGAGAGAGAGAGTGAGAGAGAGAGAGAGAGAGAGAGAGAGAGAGAGAGAGAGAGACAGAGAGACAGAGAGACAGAGAGACAGAGAGAGAAGGAGCACAGAAGGCAGATCAGTGCCAACAGACATAATTACAACAACAGAAGCATTCACATGTAAAAACAACTCAGCATAAATTGATCTGACACCCACAAACGGCTCTTTGACAGATGATTCAAATACCTCACTTCTTAGCAAAATCACATGATTCCCTGTCAAAACTATCTGCGCTTCCATGTGCATCATGAAGTTACCTTTTAAAAACTGATTTAAAACATGCCAAACCGGATTCCTTTTCCCCCAGTGCAATGAAGCTTTTACATAGTTTGGGAGTTTAGTTTGGCTTTGAAGCTATCCTGTTTTCCTCCATTGATCTATCAGCTTTTTTCATATGCTCTTTCCATGGTGACTTAGCTAGGAATATAAAAAAAAGTCACATACTTATTTAATTTCACCATGGAACATTTTGTGTTAGACATTTAGCATGTGCACAGTGGATCTCAGGACAATCCAGGAAAACACAGAACTAGGTTGCAGGCTATCAGAACACTAGTCCTAAGTGAAAAATTATACACAGACTCAAAGGTGTTTGACTCTAACTCTATATATATTTACATATATTTACAGCAGTATCACAGACAAAATGACTCAGCAGTCCATATTATGCAAAATGTACACATTAGATAACAAATTAATACCTCTCTCACTGAGTGTCTATCCTAAAGTTTCAAAGACAGGTAAAAGGAGAGGGGGGAGCCTTGTCCAGCCATATATGTACGTTCATTGACCAATCATGTACTAGTTATCTCATGTGCATTTTTTTTTCATGCCAATTGCATCAAACCATGACTTACTCTCTATAGTTTTATTTATTCAGTGTCTTATCATACATGGCTGACACCAGTGTATAAATCAACCCATTCAGTCTGTAAATTCATGTTGATTTATTCTATCAATAACTTAGCGATCTGCAATCATCACAATACTTTACCTAGGCTGCAATCTTACCAGTGTCAGGAAGAAATATGTAACCAAGCATTTTCTTATATCTTTCTCATCCCTCTCTTATGTTGGCTGCAAGTTTATCCCCTGTCCAACCTGTAGCCCATTTGGAATCATCTGAAGTAAGAGTAAGGATAAGTTACAGAAATATCTCAGAATATGCAGTGGTTTTATTGAAATCAATTTAAAGTCAGATGGCAGTGAGGTGGTGTTTGATCTACTGTGTGCATTACCTGCAGCCAACTCTTATTCCTGTGTTTTTTAAGAGAGAAGAAAGATGGAGAAAGGAGGGTTGAAAACCACATGCCAAGTGAAGATTCCTCTCTTCTTTGTTGTCCTTCTCCATTCTTCTCCCTCTTCTCCTTTTATCTCCCTCCCTCCTTCCTTCCCGCTGTCCCGAACCAATCACCCCCTCTGAGCTACAGAAATAGTTTCACTCTTGAAAAAAGGGGGAAAGGATAACATCTCCAAAGCATTTCAAGTATAAGAATAACACATAAAATCTAACCTGTGCATCAGTGAAGATGTGATAAATAAGAAACTCCAGCTTTTCTCCTTACCTGATTACTTGATTGAAGATGTGGGTTTTGAGTTTCCATGTCCCTTGGAGTTTCTAAGTTTCTCTTCTGTCCCCACGGTTTCAAGCAGGCACAGAAGAAATTAAAAAAAATGGCCGACCAGCCCCAGGGCTGGCTACAGGAAGCTAAGGAGAAACTAAAAAATAAATTAAAATAAATTAAAAATGCCCTGACCGGCCAGGCCAGCTGCCTGGCACTTAGGGTGGGTGGAATAAAAATAAAAAATTAATAAAAAAAACTCCCAACAGCCCCAGACCTGGCTGGTAGGGGCTAAGGAAAATATATATATAATAATTTAAAAAATGCTCCACCTGCTGGCAGGCCAGCTGACTGGCGCTGGGGGGGGATAACAATTTAAAAAATTAAAGAAACAGTGCTGACCAGCTCCAGGAACAGCCCGTTGGCATTATGAAAAAACAAACAAAACCAAAACACCAGATCATATATGCGCTCCCACTGACTTCTGGCTCTAAAACATGTGGCTTTTTAAGCAAGGCAAAAAGTCGCCAGCTTCTCTGGAAAACTCACTAAAGTGGGCTTTACTGGGTATTTGTTTACTGGGTATTTTGTTTTTTTAAAAAGCCCAGTGGCCATGGGGACAAGATTTTTGGCCCCAGTTTATCTTGAAATTTAATCTGGATTTAAAGGGACGTGTGATAGCGGCTTAAGTGACACAATGATAAAGTAGACTTTAAGTGAGTGACTCTGTCAAGAGTGCTCAAGAGCCTGGGGGGGAATCAGGAAGGGGGAGGAGGGAACACAGAGAGAATGAAATGAAGAGGCAGCCAAGGCTTATGCATCACTTTTGTAAGGCAAGAGCTGCACCTCAACAGCTCAATTGTGACGACACCTCCCTTTTAAAGATGTGATTGTGACGAAAAATGTGATGTGTAGGGAACCAACTTATTAATCTTCATAGGATCCACTTGGTAATGCTGCCACCTTTTAAATTGTCACCTTATGAACTGGGACAGACTCAGATGTATAACATAAAAATAATGATTATGTTTATTGAGAAAATAAATAAATACAACAATGACTGAAGTTGGTATGCATTGCCTTAAACATAGAATTGATTCATTCAACTCTTCAAGCCTCCCTGTCTTTAATAACCAGTAAACAGTAAAGCCCTCACAACCTGACTGAACTCTAACAGAGCTGTGCTCTCTCTCTCAGCACTCACTCTCAACAGCCCTTAACTCTTAACAACTGACTCTCACAGACCAGGCTCCACCCTTTTTATACCATACAACCCCCCCACCCTCCTGCTGGGATTGGCTGATAATTTACATATGTATTTCTCCTGAATCCAGGGTGTTGTCACATCAAGGAAGAATAGCAGCAGGAGAAGGAGGAGCAGTAGAGGCAAGGAAGTGCCTATATTGGTGCCTGCTATTGCTTGTGCCACTGCAATTTGAGGTGGCATGGAGGCAACCCCTGTTTCCATCAACCTTCTGGCAGGAAGATGCCCCCCCCCTCAGGCAGCTGTGTGCCCACTCTGCACAGAGCAGCATTGGTGTTGGCATCTGTTGCCATTGCACTGGTGATAGCAATGGCTGCTACTTCTCCTCTGCAACTGCACAGTCCGTCCTTTCTTCACTTGCAGCCAGCCAACCAGCCCCAGACTGGGGAGAGGAGGGGAAGGTTCTGGAAAAAGTAATGCCACAAGAGGTGTTCACAACATATAGTGATTTGCTATAAATTCCATCAATTCAACATCTGAATTAAATAAAGGACCTTCCCCCAGAAGAGTAAAAAATCTTGCTGCTATTCAAAGAAATACTTGTTGTTTACTTACCTTTTAAAAATATTTATTTAAAACACACTAAACAATTTGAAATCTGCTTGGTGTTGTTTTTTTTACTACTGTATCCAGGCTTTAAGTTAGAGTTCTTAGTGCACTATCGGGTTCCCTTTATTTATTTATTTTCATGAGAACAGTTTGGAAGACTGTGAAGTGAGACTGCTCAGGGATTTGTGCTGAGAGAGAGCTGTCATCTCTCTTTGTTTGCTTTTCACGATGTCAAACCTCTTCCATACCTATAAAGCATCTGGATAACTGTGTGTGATTTAGTCAAGCTCAATTTATTTAAAATATTTTAATCCCACTTTTCTCCTTTAAAAAGGATCCAAGGTGAGTCTTTCCAGAGTTTTCTGGATAGTGAAGACTCCAAAGTGGTTTACCTTTCTCTTCTTCTGGGGTCTTCTTGGGACTGTGCAGCTTTGTTGAAGGCCACATAGGCCGTCTATTTGGGGACAGAGAGTGGGATTTTTTTTAAAAAGCTTATAATACTCTTTTTCAGTGGCCAGATTATGTAATACACTGTATTACTATGGAATGTCTTCAAAGCATCCCATAGCATAATAATAAATGCTTCCGGTGCATTGTTCTCTTCATTGTAGACCGCAATTATCTTCTTTATTGATTTTGTTTTCTGCGTAGTAAAGCTGGCCTCATTGAACTTCCTCTCTCTGGCTCCAAAGCCAGCTACCTAACTCAATGAAATGTCCAGCTAGCTGTGAAACATATAGTATGTGTGAGAGGAAAAGGATAAGCACTTGCTTACACCAGTCCTCAGTTGCTTGAAAGATCATTTTACGTATTAGAAGAGGATCTTCTAAATGTCTTTTTTTCCTTGTTTCATCTAATGAGCTCTGCATTATGATGAAACGGAGTACAAATGTGGTTGCAACCAGCTGGGTATGAGACACATAAACATAACTTAGAGAAAGTCATATGCAGAGATCCATGGGATATAAGCACACAATTGAGCATTCAGGTCTATTTCATGGCACTTAAGTTCACCTACCGTTTTGCACTGTGTGAAATGTGTTCCAAGGTTATGCCAAAATCTATACTTGGAAGCAACAAATGTGTTCTAATCTTCATCTTGCATTCTTGCTTGAAATGAACCCCAAATTAGTCTGCTTGTCAATTCATTTTACTCATAAGATATTTATTGGAGGGTTTTTAGCCTTCCTGGCTGTTATTATATCTCATGGAACCACAAAGACGGGAGTTGCAAATTAAAGAAAATCTTGACAAAGCCAGATGGCATGCTGCTCAAAATTGGAGGGAGGAGGAGGAACCTTCCCTTTAAAACAGTCATATGAAATTACTTTTATTCTGCTTCTATAAAGGATAATCCTATCAACATAGATTAGCTTTGTTCCCATATATAATGGGAATCTTTCCAAAAGAATGCAACCTGCTGGAAATTATCCCAAGATACTATATCACCCTGTCATCTCTCAGAATCTGTTTGTTGTAGCCTGATTCCAAGTGATCCCAGTTACTCTAAACACAGATGGGGATACAAACATGATAGCCCAGCAGCATGATGAGACATAAACTGGCTTGTAGTTTCCAGGCAAGATTTTTTTGTATTTCATTTGTGTTTTGCTTCCTGATGAATGAAAAGAAATGGAATGCAAGGTGGCAAAGTCCTTTTCCATCTTTGGATGGCTATCCAGTATTAGTTTTTTGCAATTAGTAGTACAAAAAAGAACTATGAATTTGAATTTTAAAATAAACATTTTTTAAAAAATGTTTCCTCTACTCCACACATCAGAGTGAATATGAAGTAAAGCATGCTTTTGTCCCTCACTTCTGGATTTTTTTTAATCTTCAAATTAACCCATCACAAAATCAGGGTCTTGAAAAGTAATTTATTTATTTCTTCAGTTATTTTGGCTTCATCTCCCAGAACCATGTAACCAATGTGGTTACTAGCTATCCTAGTTGGGACAATCTGGGAATGCTAACCCAAACATGAATTTTTCAAAGGCTTAGTTCAAGCTGAAAGCCACTGGTGATGGACTGCCATGTTTACCCACCATGGTGATGAACGGTCATGTCTCTACACCCCAAAAATGTTTCTAGGCCAAGATTTGTTTTGGGGAAGACAGCACAAAGATAGAGTTAATGGAGCCCAAAAAAGCAAGGATCAGTGGAATGGCAAGAACAAATGATAATGAGCATCTTTACAAGAGTGCTGTTTTCTTCCAGCAAATTTACTGTTTTATTCCATTCCCTTTCTAATTTGTTTGCCGTTGTCCTGGTTCATCACTGGTTGCGGAAAGCCACATGGGAGTTCTGGTGCTTCAAACCTACAATGAATCTCAAAGTGCTTACAGCAGATCTTGAGAGCAGTAACTTTCAAAAGGAGGAAAGTAATTGCTGAAGCTTATTATTTATGTTTTTATTTATTTATTGGATTTATATACCACCCATCTAGCAACAAAGGCCACCCTGGGTGGTTTACAAGGTTGTCAACTGCCCAGAGTGCATTCTATGGCAATGTGGAACATTGCCCTGACCACCACCCCTTTTTAAACCAAGAACTCAAAAATCATTTTCATGAAGCCCTTGGGTCACTCGGAGGGAGAAGAACACCATGGTGGCACCAGAACACATGGTTTTGAGAACCTTGGGTAAGCTGATGCCTGGCATGAATAGAGTGAAGGAGAAAGACCTGTGTACTACCACACTTTGATGGGAAGATGGGGTGTATTTCAAGATGAGTGGAGCAGATGATGTAGAATATTACTAGATCCTAAGTATATTCACTAATTTATCAAAAATATTTGTATACTGGCCTTCAATGGTGCTTCATTTAAAAGCAACGTAGAAAACTAGCTCTTTAAGACTATTTAAGAATGGTCACATGCACATCTATAAGTATGCAGTAACCTACATGTGTAAACACAAAGAATAATATATTTGGGTTAACATAAATGAAAAGTCCACTAAAGTGTTTTCTTTCTTTCCGTTTCAGGTTCCTTTCCAGGGACAGCCACACCGGCAATTTGGAGTGCCACCATTCTCCCAGCCTTGTTCTTTCCTAATCTCTCTTGTCATTGCCTCACTGAGTCTTTCCCTTTCCTCTCCTTGGCTCACTAGACTTTTAAGCTCCAGATCACCCAAGGGGAAATCCTAACCAAAAGACTCCCCCAAAGTCAGATGTTTTTAGGGTTCATTAAAAGGGGGGGTACTTTAATGATATCTGAAACCTAATGAGGCACCCTCCTGAAAGAATCTGACATGAATAAACTCAGAAAGGGTTGCCGAAGCACATCCACAATGCATGTGGTAGTGGCATGTGCCAACAAGTCAAAAATGGACTTATAGCAAGCCTAGAAAAGCTTTCAAGATAAGTGAGATATCTGAGGAATCACTTTACAGGTTCCACTTGTGCCTCTTCTTTTTAAGAAGCTAAATATACCGCTCCCTCTCTCAGCCCATCACACAAATTGCCACACAAAGAAACAGCCAAAATGGTTTATTTTCATGTAAAAGGATGCAAATAAACCATCTGAAGCTATATATTTTTAAAGTCCACAAATAAGGTATCAGTTTTTGTGCAAGATGTACTGTCTGCACAAAAATCACCACGTTTCTAGCAGTGTCAATTGTTTTTCTCTTTGGCAAAAGGAAGATATTCCCCAACCCCCAATTCCTTGTGCTTGCCTGCAAGGGCAAAGCATGGAAGGATTTACATCCTTAAGGTTATAAAGGCACTTACGGTTGCCAAGCTAATAGATCTTAATGAATGTTCTTCTTCAGTTTTAATGGAGTTGCTGACTGGGTACAGGAAAGCACCCTCTGGAGCAACCACTCACGTTCAGTTCCATAGAAATTCCAGAAATTGCTTTCCTGCAACATTGTTTGCAGGTTCTTCACACACTCTCAAATGCAGAGGCATTGTCTTTATCACTGACAGTTAAGTTGCTATGACATGGTTTGGCAAAATAAAGTCTTTTCATTGAAAGTATCTCCACAGTTTCTGGGAATGCTATGATGGTATTATAAAAGTTTTTATTTTCTACTGAAATGCCACCTGCTAAGTATACATATGGCAGCACTTGAACTGGGCATCTTTTGCCAGATGAAGCTAGTACATTAGGCAGTATTTTAACTATAAAATGGGTTTTCTTAATCCAAGCTTTTATGACATATTATTATCTGTAAACTGAAGATTCTGTTATTTTTTTTAAAGTAGATACATAGGAGAAGACCATAAATCTGAGAATTAATATTTCAGTGCTAAACACACATGCGCATACACACACCTCTTATTGTGTTGTCTAGGTAGTTTCTTAAGATTTGCATTGTTAAACACTCACTATACAAGATCTGCTGCAAGACAGAATAGAGCATGTTCTGCTGTTGAACCAAAAGGGAGTGCTTCAATGTCTTACTTTGAAGAATACAGTTCTTGACTTCAGGGTGCCACGAGATGGAATGGCTGTCTGGTTCAAACGCATTTAAAGCTTAGTTATAAGGTAGTATGGGAGCCTGGATGGTGCTTATCAACTCTATTGCAATCTTGCATGTTGCCCTTTGTAGGTGTGGCTAGGAGGGACTTTTCTGGTCTGGGCTGACTGTCAATCAGTCCAGCAGTAACCAATGGTTTCCTCCTAACTCAGAGATAGCCCTTCCTCTCTGCTCTGCCTTTTTTGTTCTCTTTTGTCTGTTCGGAGTGAGTCAGTCTGTTGAAGCATGTTGCTAACTGCAGCCATATTTGTTACTTTTCCTGTATATCTGTTATAAGTAAAGAAACATGTTTTATTCTTTCTCAAAGCATGTTTTTGAGACTATAAGTGCCAGTTGAAATGGTAGACTAGTCCAGGGAACATGAAGCTATTCTCCTCTGTGAATCCCTACACTTCTGCTGTGCAGTGAGAGGATTCAAAACTCTATTTGAAAACACAATTCAAAACTCTATTTTAAATGCTAGTAGTCAGTTCTTTGGGGTTATATTTTGTATAATGTTGGTTGCATTGTTCTTGAAATATGAATTGGACAGATAATTTCTTAAATCAATTAAATACATTTTAGAACAGATTGCTGAGGCAAGGAGCTTTAAAAGAACTGCTTTGATTGAGGGAAAATTCAATACCAGGAAAAAAACATTTCCTTTAACATGTAATTTCATCTTTTCATTCTTATGCAAGGCAAGCAGATTATAAGCATGTAGATTTGTTTTCAGGTTCTTTGAGCACACAGTGCTGAGATATTTTAATGAATAATTCTCCCATAGTACAAATGTTTTTTTCATAATTTGTTTGGAATCTCATTTTAATGCCAGAACCCACTCAATTAACGTTTGCCTTAACCCTCCATGATTTTAAAGTCTCTGCCCAAGACAATCCCTATATAAATTGGCACCACTCTCAAAATTCTGAATGTTGGGATTATTTTCCTCTAATCTAGAGGAAAAAAGACAAATCAGTGAATAAATCATTTCATGAATAATGACAGCATGCCTGTGGTGGATAATTACTCAGAGGAATCGCAGTGAACAAGAAAGCCAAAATCTGCTTTTATATAATAATTTGACCTTCTGAAACTTGGCCCCTTTCATTTTTCTCTCCCTCTTCTGCTTCTTTCTTGATTGGAGAAAGTCACACACAAATCTACCCCCGCCTCCATTCTCCGCTCCCAAGCGCGGCTCTCTTCCTGTTCACAGTTGTTAAACACAGATAATGCATTTACAAAACAGTTTTCTGAAGCATTTTTTGCCTCACAGATATGCATGGAAAATAGGGAATGTGGCTGTGTCTACTCTGGCCAGGATCCATTTGTTGTACTTCCATGGTTTATTCATCAGAATCAGAGGCCCACCTTCTATGGAAGGCCCCTGTGTTTGGAGTTTTGCCTGGCACAACCCAAAGGAAGGTAAGTCAGTGGTTGATTTCGTTCCAGATGGTGCATCCTGGTTCCGAATGGCAGCTGTGCTGGTGTGTTTCGTTTCGGAACTGGGCCCCTTTCAAAATGAAACACCCATGTCTAGAACCAGCTCATGAACCACAGTGGTGAGAGCCCTGTTGTCCAGGTAGGCACCCTGTTGGACAATCTGCCACAGTTGAAAATGCATTGATGAAACCACAAATGCCACCTAGGATTCCACAGTGGTGAGAGCCCTGTTGTCCAGGTAGGCACCCTGTTGGACAATCTGCCACAGTTGAAAATGCATGGATGAAATCACAAATGCCACCTAGGATTCCATGGTGGGCCTTGGGTCCAGAAGAATGTCCAAGCTTCATAACTCAGCCTTAGTAGGGAGTGTTACCACCCCCAAAGGAGAGGGAGTTTCCTAACTCACACACTGGAGCTCCTACCCAGAGGAGTTCCATCTTCTCTGGATTCAACCTCAGTCTGTTTGCCCTCATCCAATCCAGCACAGCCCCCAGGCAGCACTCAATGGATAGGATAGCTTCGACTTCAGATGGAGAAAAGGAGAAATAGAGCTAGGTATCATCAGCGTACTGATGCCATGAAGCTTCAAACTCCCCAATGACCCTTCCCAGTGGTCTCATATAGATGCTAAATAGCATTAGCAAGATGATCAACCCCTGTGGAACCCCAGAGTTGAAGGTCCAAGGTGTGGAAGTCATCTTGCCAAGCTACACTCTCTGAGAATGGTCCTCCAAGAAGAAGGAATGGAACCACACCAAGGCTAGTGAGTCCAAGGAAGCCATGGTTTTCAAAATCTAGAGTTGGACCCATGACTTGAATCTCCATGTGGATGTTGAAGTCACCAAGCACTAAGAGCCTGGGGAACCTCAACAGTGCCCCAGTGACAAAGGTTGCCTGCCCCAGAAAAGATAGCGCTAGGGATCTTGGTAAACCAGCATAATCCAAAAACCTTCCCTAGCCCTGCTCAACATGAGAAGAGCCTCTAGACCTGAGATCACCAATGCAGAGAGACTGACATCCTCTAGAGAATTTTTATAAAAGGTGGGTGCCACCACTCACCCCATCAGTCTACCCTTGTGTTCGATGGAATAGCCAGGTGGGCAGATTAAGGTTAAGGCTACAACACCTTCTGATCCCATCTAGGTTTCTGTTATGCAAGCCAGATCTGCTTCTTCATCTAGAATCATTTCATGGATAAGCTGGGATTTATTAGAGGCAGACCTGACAATTAACAACAACAGGGATAGAGTGGAGTTGACGTTGTGTTCCCTAAAACGTGCTCTGGGCAGGATTGAAGATCACTGGAATAGGTTTTTGATATCTTGATACCAACGCACACCACTAGTTAATGTAGTAGAGTGAATGCTAGAAAGGTGAATCAATGCAGCAACAGGAGACCCCAGACAGGAGTTCCATCTAAGCTCTCCTGAGCTTTCTAACCGATTCTGAAATATTTCCCCCCCTTAAATTCAAGGCAGAAAAGAGAGTGGGGCGTCTTTGTCTTAAATGGTTGAAGTGTGGGGCTATTCGGGTCTGACATGTTGATATGAACAAATATATTGATTTCTGCTTTGCCTTCCCAGCTGTCATTTGCAAATGGTATGTCTCCTCCAAATCAGGCATGTGCATGGTCAATGCCATTCAGGGTCACATTGATATAACATGGTTGCCATTTCATTCATCATCCCACTGATTGCCCTTGTCTGGTTGCAATGCAAGTCTAATAAAGAGGGAGTGGGTGGGAAGGAGAAAATCCATCTTTAAAATAAAAAAGTTAACAAATGCTTCCTATATGCTTTCTTTCAATAACAGTAGTGCATCAATTGATTAAAAAGAAGTTTATATTTCATCCATTTAGCTATTAGTTTAATTGTATACAAGGACCTTTACTTAAACCCAAAACAGAAAACCAAAGAGAAAAAAAAGAGGCGAAGGGCCTTCAAAGGGTGACAAAAATCAATACATGGTATAATACAAGGATTTTCTTAGAACGTGGTTTCACAGAGCAATGTAGGGAGTCTTATAAGTTCATGAAATTCTTATAAGATCAAGTTATGAAATTCTGTTTTAAAATTTTTAAATTTTTTCTCCTGCACTTGCAGATGGGGGGGGAGCATTTGCAAAGCAGTTATATGCAAATTAATAATAATCATGTGTCTTCCACACAATTCTGACTTGCAGCAACCCTTTGCAGGGTTTCCTTGTTAGAGAAAACATATAATGGGCATGCCCGTCCCTTCTTCTGGGGCATCCTGGGCCTCCAAAGCTTGCCCAGGGCTGCACAGGCTGGGTCTACATGAGGAGGCAGAGCAGGGAATTAAGCTCCCACCCCCTTGCTCCATAGAAAGCTACCTAAACCACTGAGCTATCTAGCCAGCTAATTCTATGCATATATATTTGGAAAGTAACAACTCCTGTTCAATGGCACGAGCTTTCAAGGAAACATGCCTAAGATTTCTGCATTTATGAGAAGCTAGTAGATTCTATTGTGTGTTCTAAAACAGTGGTTCCTAAACTTGGGCCCTTAGATGTTCTTTGACTACAACTCCAGAAATCCTGGCCAGTGCAGTAAGTAGTCAAGGCTTCTGGGAAATTTAGTCCAAGATGTGACTCCAGGTTGGGAGCCATTGTTCTAGAAGATGATGTCATTTCTTTATACACAAAATCCACTGGAGAGCAACTTGAATGTGCCTCCTTACTTGACTCTCTGATATCTCATTAATACTAATGCTGCTGCTCCTGCTCCTGCTCCTGCTGTGTTATGTAGAACTTTATGTACAGGAATCTCCAGAAAGTCCCTTGTATGGTGGTAATGAAGGAGTGTCATCTTGGACATAACTGAAGACTTTTTGGCAGAGACGGGGAAACATAGGCAGTTACTTCGTGTCCATTTTGTCTCTTTTAGTGTTGTGCTTAGGAGTAGTACCAAAAAGTTACTTCATGTCCGTCGCACAACTACTGAAATTTGTCTCGACCATGCCGCCGGAACAGGTGCTAAGAATAACGATACTGTACCTGGTGCTGGGGTAGGGTTTTCCCTTGTCACTCTTTGTTCCCACTTTCTGTTCTGAGACAAGACACCATGTAGTAACAACTGTCACACAACAAAACATTCATTTCCCTCAGAAAACTATGTCCCTTTTTTAATTTTGACTTTTCAGAAGCGAAATATTGAAAAAGATTTTTAAGCCCCCTCCAAAAAAAGGAAAAAGGAAGTATGATAAATTCAGTGTTTGTCACAGTACAAGACCGTGAGGTAACACTTGTCACGAGACACATTATCACAACCATGGGAACATTGAAACAGGGACAAAACCACGTGATTGTGACCAATGCTGTCACAGTACAAAACTAGTTGTTGAACAAAGACGGATGTGAAGTAACCACCATAGTGATTTTTTTGTAAGATGTCAACATGAAAGGACATATTGTGCACTAGACATGGGCACGACTTGGTGAAATTCTTGTTTCCGTTTCCATTCCTCGTTTCCGTTACGCAACGGAAACAGTAACGACAATTAAGCCGTCAGAACTCGAACTCAAACCGATAAAAGAAAAATTGGGTCTGATTTGTTGTTGTCGTTCATGGCATCACGGCGATCGCGCGATGCCAAGTGGCACAGAAAAAAAGTTTTTAAAAAAAACCCGATTCCCGGCCCAAAAAGCAGGTGAAAATATGCCTGCCTGAGTGGGGGCACCTGCCAGAGGGGTGGTTTCTGGGGGGGGTGTCCCCGGCCTCCCCCCCTCTCCTGTCCTGGGCTGCTCTGGTGGGGTGCATCCTCGTCTTCTCGCCATGCCATGCTGTGCAGGGGGGGTCCAAAATGGCGACCACAATATTTTTTTTGAAATTGTGGTCCAAAAACCCACCAAAGCACCACACAGAAACATGCGAAAATTAGGTATTTTAACTGCCAGAATGTTTACAGTAGCAGCAGTGGGTTTTTCTTGCAATAAACGTCTGTCTCCAATCCCATTGATTTTTATTTTTATTTTTATTTTTATTTTTATTTTTATTTTTTTACACCTGCGCAATGATGGGCTGGCCATGGGATGGGACCATGCAAATTTTTGGAGCCATTCCACCAATCGCATGGCCACTTGGCCAGGTTTTGACGGAGACTTCTGGGATGTGCCAGTCGGGCATAAAAAGCCCACTATAACCCTAGCCCTAACCCTAACCCTAACCCTAACCCATACGCCAGTACACTGTCCTTCTTAGTGGGTCAGAGGCACCCAGAGGTGCAGCCCACTAACTCACCCTAATCTTACCCGTAATAACCCTAAGCCTAGCCCTTGCCCTAACCCCAATCCTAAGCCAGATCTGTACTCGCATTGCACTACACGCAAGTACACTGTCCTTCTTAGTGAGTCAGAGGGCGCCCAGCAGAGGCATTCTTCTCTCACCTCGCTCACAGTTCAAAGTTCCAAAAAACTCCAAACCTGTACGCCAGTATGCTGTCCTTCTTAGTGAGCTAGAGGCACCCAAAAGAGAGGTGCCTCTGCCAGTGCCACTTGGTACGCAATGGCTACACGGTCATGTACCCTTCCTTTTCCCTTTGTAGTGGGCCAGAGGAGGCATCCACCCCACAGAGGTGCCTCCAGGAGCCTGCTAAATGCCTTCCCTTCATAGCGGGCCAGAGGAGGCACCCACCCCAGAGAGGTGCCTCCAGGAGCCCGCTACCCTACCCCCCCTAAACCAGTACTAACGACAGATGACAAACGAAATGACAAATTTTTGAAAAATTTCATGACAAACGGAAACGAGCCGAAACGGCCCGGCTCCGACACACGACAACTCGAAACGTCATTTTTCCTGGCTGTGCCCATCTCTATTGTGCACCCTTCTTGAACTATATATTATTTGGCAGAAGGTGGGGAGTATGTGCCATTTTCTCTGGATTGGCCTTCACTCAATTTTCTTGTTTTGCCATATTTTGCTATTTATTGTCCATTAAAAACTATATGTTGTTCTTGGCTATGGCTGGAGAGCTCAGTGAGCTAGTCATATGGCTGCAGAGCCAGAGGTTGGGAGATCAATTTTCCACCATGCATCCCATAATAGTCAGCCTGTGTGGCCTTCAACAACTACATTGTCCTAGGAAATTCCTTAGAAGAAAGGAATAATAAACCATTTCTGAATATTAATAGGCTTAAGCTGCAGGATGGGATATTTAGGCTGTCTATCTGGAAAACTGTCTTAACTGTTGAAGCAGTACAAAAACTGAATCAATGACTTCTGAATTTCTCAGCCAGTTAACATAGGTATGACTTATCATAACAGAATGGGAGGGCAATATGAAAGAAGGAAGTATTTAGAGAAGGAGATTGGATTAGATTGGTGCAGTGATCAAAGAGATCAAATAGTCTTACAACAGCTGAATAGGACAGGAATACTCCAGAAGAAAGAATATTGTGGAGAATTTTTGTGAGCATAGCAAAGGCACTACAGTACTAACTTCAAATAGATTAAACCCACCAGTTCAAGATACTTGCTTTCCAAACATTATATTGTACCTCTAATCATGTCCCATATCCCCTCATTCCTAATTAATGGTTTTGTTACTGAATGTGACCAATAGTTTATTTATTGTCACATTACTGATGTGTTTCCCAGGCTATTAACTAGACAGAAAACGAACAGAGTGGTTCTCAACCTTGGATTCCCAGATGTTGTTGGACTACAGCTCCCAGAAATCTTGGCCAGAACAGCTAGTGGTGTATACTTCTGGGACTTTTAGTTCAAGAACATCTGGGGACAGCTCTAGTGGAATCTTCAAGGTGAAAGTGAATGCAGGTGTTTTTTCTCTGGTTTTGCGACTGAGAAAATGCAATTCTTTCTATCCAAAAGAAGTGTTCTTTCTGGTTTTTATATCCCCTTTTGCTGCTTTCCTGAAAAAGCATATGTCTATGTAGCTGCAGTCTGTGCTGAAATCAGTAGGCAAAGAATGGGGCTTCAAAGCAGTTGATATTGTTTTTCTGGGGGGGGGGGGAACCATTCAGCTGTAGACCCCATTAAGATAATACATGTCCTCTGGTATTTTGAGAGGGGTATGTGATAGGATTTCACCAAGATTAATATTTTATATCTCATTACAGTAACTCCTGCCTATCACATGGGTTAGGGACCTGACCCAACCCATGATAATGGATAATCCAAGATATGTGGATGGTGGGACTGGAAGTGGCTTCTGGTTTGCCGGAAACCAATTCTGGGGCCTCTGACAGGCCTGGGAAGCCTGTTGGTGGCCTGTTCAGGGCAGCACTGGGCCTGGGGTAAGTGCAAGAGACCTCAAACAGGCCCAAGAAGCTTGGCCCAGGGGGCCTTGCATTTCATATACTGCAACCCCACGATATACCAGGACCGCAGTATATGAACTGCAAAATGGTGGGGGACGACTGTATTTTAGATTATTTTGTTTCATTTTTAAAAGGCAGATGACATGCATCAAGATATTATCTCTCCCCAAGATTAAAGAACCCAGGGAATGGAGGAGACAGGAGATGAGAAAAAATGTAGGTGGCCCAGCATCTGAGCAAAGGGACGAGTTACCTTGATAGAGAAAGCCCCCTTCCAGCTGCACCATAAGTCACCTCTACCGAAAAACATGAGTTTCCTGTGGCATTCAAGATAATACAAAGTGATGGAGAGTTGCTCAAGCTGAATAAAGAATTCATGAGAAAATATGACGGTTGTCAAGCTGGTAGTCAACAAGATCACCTTGATCACCCCCACCCCTTTTGTCACCAAAGTACAAAGAACATTCATTTGGTAATACATTTTTGGGTAGGGAACCAAAATGTACATGCCCAGGCTACAAAATGTGCATAGAGGAGTGGGCAAAATATTTAAAATAAGCTTTATTTACAAGTCTCAGAAATGTGAAACAAAAGCAGAGGTTATTCGGAAGTCGAATCATGACAA